>JARQOD010000004.1:99187857-99226420 GCA_033576555.1 Oophaga sylvatica | reverse complement strand
TGTGTTACTCCTGAAATAAATAAGAGATTTAAAATGACCCCAACACTGTATACACTGTACGCTACTGATACAGTACACTTTTCTGCTTTTCATATTCTGGTCAAACTCCATACTGAGCCCGTAAGCGTGTGTGTTACTCCTGAAATAAATAAGGAGATTTAAAATGACCCCAACACTGTATACAGCTGTACGCTACTGATACAGGACACTTTTTCTGCTTTTCATATTCTGGTCTACTCCATACTGAGCCTGTAAGCGTGTGTGTTACTCCTGAAATATATACGGAGATTTAAAATTACGCCAACACTGTATACAGCTGTACGCTACTGATACAGTACGCTTTTTATGCTTTTCATATTCTGGTCTACTCAATACTGAGCCTGTGAGCGTCTGTTTGAATATACAGTCATGGCCAAAAGTTTTGAGAATGACACAAATATTAATTTTTCACATGATCTGCTGCCCTCTGGTTTTTATGTGTGTTTGACAGATGTTTTTATCACAGACAGAAATATAATAATTGCAAACATATGAGTAACAAAAGCTTATATTGACAGTTAGAATGAGTTAATGCAGCAAGTCAATATTTGCAGTGTTGACCCTTCTTCTTCAGGACCTCTGCAATTCTCCCTGGCATGCTCTCAATCAACTTCTGGACCAAATCCTGACTGATAGCAGTCCATTCTTGCACAATCAATGCTTTCATTTTGTCAGAATTTATAGGTTTTTGTTTGTCCAACCGTCTCTTGATGATTGACCACAAGTTCTCAATGGGATTAAGATCTGGGGAGTTTCCAGGCCATGGACCCAAAATCTCTATGTTTTGTTCCCTGAGCCATTTAGTTATCACCTTTGCTTTATGGCAAGGTGCTCCATCATGCTGGAAAAGGCATTGTTGATCGCCAAACTGCTCTTGGAGGGTTGGGAGAAGTTGCTCTTGGAGGACATTCTGGTACCATTCTTTATTCATGGCTGTGTTTTTAGGCAAGACTGTGAGAGAGCCGATTCCCTTGGCTGAGAAGCAACCCCACACATGAATGGTTTCAGGATGCTTAACAGTTGGCATGAGACAAGACTGGTGGTAGCGCTCACCTTGTCTTCTCCGAATGAGGCGTTTTCCTGATGTCCCAAACAATCGAAAAGGGGATTCATCAGAGAAAATAACTTTACCCCAGTCCTCAGCAGTTCACTGCCTGTACCTTTTGCAGAATATCAGTCTGTCCATGATGTTTTTTCTGGAGAGAAATGGCTTCTTTGCTGCCCTCCTTGAGACCAGGCCTTGCTCCAAGAGTCTCCGCCTCACAGTGCGTGCAGATGCACTCACACCTGCCTGCTGCCATTCCTGAGCAAACTCTGCACTGCTGGTAGCCCGATCTCGCAGCTGAAACACTTTTAAGAGACGGTCCTGGCGCTTGCTGGTCTTTCTTGGCACCCTGAAGCCTTTTTGGCAACAATGGAACCTCTCTCCTTGAAGTTCTTGATAATGCGATAGATTGTTGACTGAGGTGCAATCTTTCTAGCTGCGATACTCTTCCCTGTTAGGCCATTTTTGTGCATTGCAATGATGACTGCACGTGTTTCTTTAGAGATAACCATGGTTAACAGAAGAGAAACAATGATGCCAAGCACCAGCCTCCTTTTAAAGTGTCCAGTGGTGTCATTCTTACTTAATCATGACAGATTGATCTCCAGCCATGTCGTCATCAACACCCACACCTGTGTTAATGGAGCAATCACTGAAAAGAGGTTAGCTGGTCCTTTTAAGGCAGGGCTGCAATGATGTTGAAATGTGTTTTGGGGGATAAAGTTCATTTTATATCCAAATATTGACTTTGCAATTAATTGCTGTTAAGCTGATCACTCTTTATAACATTCTGGAGTATATGCAAATTGCCATTAGAAAAAGTGAAGCAGTAGACTTTGTAAAAATTAATATTTGTGTCATTCTCAAAACTTTTGGCCATGACTGTATACGGAGAATTAAAATTACCCCAACACTGTATACAGCAGTACGCTACTGATACAGTACACTTTTTCTGCTTTTCATATTCTTGTGTAATCCATACTGAGCCTGTGAGCGTGTTTGTTACTCCTGAAATGTATACGGAGATTTAAAATTACCCCAATACTGTATACAGCTGTACGCTACTGATACAGTACACTTTTTCTGCTTTTCATATTCTGGTCTACTCCATACTGAGCCTGTGAGCGTCTGTTTGAATATATATGGAGATTTAAAATTACCCCAACACTGTATACAGCAGTACGCTACTGATACAGTACACTTTTTCTGCTTTTCATATTCTGGTGTAATCCATACTGAGCCTGTGACCGTGTGTGTTACTCCTGAAATATATACGGAGATTTAAAATTACCCCAACACTGTATACAGCTGTACGCTACTGATACAGTACACTTTTTATGCTTTTCAGATTCTGGTCTACTCCATACTGAGCCTGTGAGCGTCTGTGTGTTAGTCCTGAAATATATACAGAGATTTAAAATTACCCCAACACTGCATACAGCTGTACGCTACTGATACAGTACACTTTTTATGCTTTTCATATTCTGGTGTAATCCATACTGAGCATGTGAGCGTGTGTGTGTTACTCCTGAAATATATACGGAGATTTGAAATTTCCCCACACTGTATATAACTGTACGTTACTGATACAGGACACTTTTTCTGCTTTTCATATTCTGGTCTACTCCATACTGAGCCTGTGAGCGTCTGTGTGTTACTCCTGAAATATATACAGAGATTTAAAATTACCCCAACACTGTATACAGCTGTACGCTACTGATACATTGCACTTTTTCTGCTTTTCATATTCTGGTGTAATCCATACCGAGCCTGTGAGCGTGTGTGTTACTCCTGAAATATATACGGAGATTAAAATTACCCCAACACTGTATACGGCTGTACGCTACTGATACAGTATGGTTTTTATGCTTTTCATATTCTGGTCTACTCCATACTGAGCCTGTGAGCATCTCTATGTTACTCCTGAAATATATACAGAGATTTAAAATTACCCCAACACTGTATACAGCAGTACGCTACTGATACAGTACACTTTTTATGCTTTTCATATTCTGGTGTAATCCATACTGAGCCTGTGAGCGTGTGTGTTACTCCTGAAATATATACAGAGATTTAAAATTACCCCAACACTGTATACAGCTGTACGCTACTGATACAGTTAGCTTTTTATGCTTTTCATATTCTGGTCTACTCCATACTGAGCCTGTGAGCATCTCTGTGTTACTCCTGAAATATATACGAAGCTTTAAAATTACCCCAACACTGTATACAGCAGTACGCTTCTGATACAGTACACTTTTTATGCTTTTCATATTCTGGTGTAATCCATAATGAGCCTGTGAGCTTGTGTGTTACTCCTGAAATATATACGGAGATTTAAAATTACCCCAACACTGTATACAGCTGTACGCTACTGATACAGTACACTTTTTATGCTTTTCAGTTTTTGGTCTACTCCATACTGAGCCTGTGAGTATCTGTGTGTTACTCCTGAAATATATACAGATTTAAAATTACCCCAACATTGTATACAGCTGTACGCTACTGATACAGTACGCTTTTTCTGCTTTTCATATTCTGGTGTAATCCATACTGAGCCTGTGAGTGTGTGTGTTACTCCTGAAATATATAAGGAGATTTAAAATTACCCCAACACTGTATACAGCTGTACGCTACTGATACATGACACTTTTTCTGCTTTTCATATTCTGGTCTACTCCATACTGAGCCTGTGAGCGTCTGTGTGTTACTCCTGAAATATATACAGAGATTTAAAATTACCCCAACACTGTATACAGCTGTATGCTACTGATACAGTACACTTTTTATGCTTTTCAGATTCTGGTCTACTCCATACTGAGCCTGTGAGCGTCTGTGCGTTTGTCCTGAAGTATATACGGAGATTTAAAATTACCCCAACACTGCATACAGCTGTATGCTACTGATACAGTACACTTTTTATGCTTTTCATATTCTGGTGTAATCCATACTGAGCCTGTGAGCGTGTGTGTGTTACTCCTGAAATATATACGGAGATTTAAAATTGCCCCAACACTGTATACAGCTGTATGCTACTGATACAGTACACTTTTTATGCTTTTCATATTCTGGTGTAATCCATACTGAGCCTGTGAGCGTGTGTGTTACTCCTGAAATATATACAGAGATTTAAAATTACCCCAACACTGTATACAGCTGTACGCTACTGATACAGTATGCTTTTTATGCTTTTCATATTCTGGTCTACTCCATACTGAGCCTGTGAGCTTGTGTGTTACTCCTGAAATATATACGGAGATTTAAAATTACCCCAACACTGTATACAGCTGTACGCTACTGATACAGTACACTTTTTATGCTTTTCATATTCTGGTCTACTCCATACTGAGCCTGTGAGCATCTGTGTGTTACTCCTGAAATATATACGGAGATTTAAAATTACCCCAACACTGTATACAACTGTACGCTACTGATACAGTACACTTTTTATGCTTTTCATATTCTGGTCTACTCCATACTGACCCTTGTGAGCATCTGTGTGTTAGTCCTAAAATATATACGGAGATTTAAAATTACCACAGCACGGTATACGGCTGTACGCTTCGGATACAGTACACTTTTTTGCTTTTTATATTCTGGTGTAATCCATACTGAGCTTGTGAGAGTCTGTGTCTGTTACTCCGCAAATATATACGGAGATTAAAATTTTTCACCTTCAACGAATACAGCTGTACAATTTTCATACAATACCATATATCTACGCCTCCTGACGAAGTTATCTCGAAACGTGCGTAGGGGCGCCGGGCACGGTGCCTTCAGCATTACATTGTAAGTTCTTCCTTTTTCATTCCTAATGCTCACTTGGCATGTTTATTCTCAGGTGATAAGGGAGGGAAGCATTTTTACTAGGAGGGTGGTTATCGTTTCCACTCCATTTGTGGTTGTTCAGCCTGGATTAGGATCTGGAGTGTGTATATATTTTTCCTCATTGTTGAGGCTTACATTTTGATTACATCCAGTTTCCTTCTCCTTGTGGCTTTTGGTAGTTATTGTAATATATAGGGAATTTTCCCTTCCTACCACTATGCTCTCCCATGTTTTCTTCCCTTTCATTATAATACTTATATTAGGTTTTTGAGTATTGGTTGAACTTTATCTAAAAATATATACATGATTATTATATGAGATGAAGGTGTTTTAAAATTTGCCAATTCTAGGCAATAATTTTACATAAATATATATAAGAATACTGTTTTTTCAGTGCTGTATATTTCTTGGCAGTAATACTTGTATGTCCCCTATACAATTTTGGCCTGGTTAAAATTTGGTATGTGGTGCTCTTGTGCAATTTTAAAAAAATGTATTTTTTGGTATAATAAAGTTTACTATTTTTTCAAGAACACTCGTTGGCAATTTCTCCTCTCTGTCCCTTCAGGACATCATTTGTATGAGTTGTTGCAATTGTTATATTGAATATTGAGTTATTGAAATATTATTGGTCTACAATCCATGTTAATATAAGAAATTTGTTGTAATAATACCATATATCCAGTGTCGGACTGAGGCACCGGGACACCGGTGAAATCTCCGGTGGGCCTCGGCCCCTAGCCCCTGCCTCCTTCATTAGTCCCTGCCCTGCATGTCGATAGTGCCTACACAACTGACCGGCCATGCTGTGTGCAGATGTCAGGCGCAAACTCCCCTCATCCAGCTGAGAGCACTGCGCCAGCCATTTCCACATCATTCTATAAAAGTATAAATCATTCCTAGCAATGACATCGCTAGGCTGCTCTGTGCGCACAGGACCTGTGATGAGGTCACGGGAGGGGAGGAGTTAGGGGTCACATGATCAGGGGCCTCTGTATGCAGGACTTTGCGGTGCTGGTTGTCATGGTGCTGGATGAGGGGAAGTTTCTGTGTGAGGTCAGGAGGGGTTTACAGGGTGGATGTAGCAGAGCTGTTTGTGTATGATGTGTATGGAGCAGAGCCACGTGTGTATGGGATGTACGTAGCGGAGCTGTGTGTATGGGGTGTACAGAGCGGAGCCGCGTGTGTATAGGGTGTACGGAGCAGAGCCACGTGTGTATAGGGTGTACGGAGCAGAGCCACGTGTGTATAGGGTGTACGGAGCAGAGCCACGTGTGTATGGGGTGTACGTAGCGGAGCTGTGTGTGTATGGGGTGTACGGAGCGGAGCCGCGTGTGTATAGGGTGTACGGAGCAGAGCCGCGTGTGTATAGGGTGTACGGAGCAGAGCCGCGTGTGTATAGGGTGTACGGAGCAGAGCCGCGTGTGTATAGGGTGTACGGAGCAGAACCGCGTGTGTATGGGGTGTACGGAGCGGAGCCATGTGTGTACGAGGTGTACGGAGCAGAGCCACGTGTGTACGGGTTGTACGGAGCAGAGCCCAGTGTGTATGGGGTGTACGTAGCGGAGCAACATGTGTACGGGGTGTACAAAACAGCCCTGTGTGTACGAAGTGTACGGAGCTGAGCCGTGTGTACAGAGCAGAGCCACGTGTGTACGAAGTTTACGGAGTGGAGCCATGTGTGTATGGGAGGGGAGCGGGGAAGGAACAGGCACCAGGAGAGAGAGAGCTGGGCGAGGAACTGGTGGCTGTGTCCGCAGCTGGCTCTAGGCTGTTCCTCATCCAGCAGTGGGCAGTCTGTGGACGCCCAGCCGTGCACTATGGCGGCTGTGGAAGTCACCGGGACCAGCAGCTGCAACGGGAGCAGCGACACCTCCAGCCCCGGCGAGGAGAGGATGAGGCGCCTCTTCCAGACCTGTGATGGCTATATCAGCAGGTATGGGGGGCACAACTTTCCAACTTACTCCTGTCCTGAATAGTTGGCTGCAGGGTTCACTTATCCCCTGTGAGTGCAGGAGGCTGGGCTGAGAGCCCTTGTGCCCACTGATGATGCCACCCTCCGGGCCCTGGGGGCACAGGGGCTCCACTCATTCTGCTCCGGTACAGCACATGTCCCTCCTTGCCCCTGTGCTGCCCACCTTTCCTGGGTACAGCAGGGGGAATCTGCTGGCAGGGTGAGTCCTCAGGGCGCTGCTGCCATTGCTCTGAGAAGTGGAGTTATTTCTAGCAATTCCTGACATTTGTGCCCATGTACTTAGAAGAGATTATGAAGGGCATCGCTGGCACATGAGAAATCCCAGCGGGATGTGACATTCGGGCTCAGTCTTACAGGATTTATGGCAGATATGACACATCTTAGTTTACCTGAGGCCATGTTCACACTGAAGTGTAAGTGCACCAGAATCTGAAGCAAAAAAATCTGGGGCTGACCCTGTGGTGCTCGCTGTGGGGTCTGGCGTGGAATACCCCATCCCATTGTGTAAGGCCACGGGCCACCCACTGCGGTGTCCAGGAAGATTGTTCACTAGGTGACATGTCACAGGTTAAAATCCACTGGAATGACCAGCAGTGCAGATTACCCATTGGAGTTTATGGGGGCGATTTGTGGGTAGTTCATATGTTAATCTGCTCTGTGGAGACTAAGGTAGGCTCATACTGAGGTGTTTTTTCTCAGTTTTCGCAGTAGAAAATCTTTAAAAAAAAACACCAGTTTTAGAGTTTGTGTTGTAAAACACTGCCAAAAAACCCTCTGTGTGAACATGTTCTACGAGAGGAAAAACAATCTGTTTTTCAAGAAGAAAACTCTTCAGGAATTATTACTTTTCTCTTGGGTTTTGTAGACCTAAAATCGCCTTTATATTAGTATTTTCTGGACTTTACTTGAGTTTTTTTTCAACACTTTATTCTTGCTGGAGCTTTTTCTTTATGGGAGCGTCTTACTGACAGTCGATGACTTTAAAAAAAATATATTTATAACGAATAAGGCCTCTTTCACACATCCGTTTTTTTGTATCAGGCATGATCCGTCGAACACCTGAAGGGACGGATCCGGCACTGAAATGAAAAAACTGATGCAACGGATCCGTATTTTGGTGGATCCGACCTGAACTTTTGAACCCGGAAAAAGAGGGTTTTGGATGTCCGGAGACAGTGGAAAATGTAGTAGTAGTACTACTAGTAGTAGTAGTAGTCCCTGATTTCCAAAATCCTGATCAGTCTTTTGACGGATTGCACAAAAGACTGATCTGGTTCCATTAACTTCTATTGTTTCCGGCCGCCTGATGTGCCGCTTCAGGCACTATCAGGCGGCTCCGGCAAACAGAAAAAACGTTGCATGCACGTTTTGTCCGGCCGCCGAATGTACATTTCCGCCGGATCCGGCGCTAATGAAAGTCAATGGTAAAAAAACGCATCCGGTACCGGATCCGTTTTTTTAACAACACGCCGGATCATGCCTGATACAAAAAACGGATGTGTGAAAGCAGCCTAAGAAAACAGTAGCTTTTTTTTTTTTTAAAACGAAAGCACTGACATACGCTTGAAAAGACTTCATGATCTTGACATCTTTTTAGCTTTCCCATTGACTTATATTTTAATGGGAACTTCTCATATCACCAAATAATGTTAATCTGCAGATATCAGCCGCCGCCTGAATCAGCGTGGGAGCAATGAGGAGAGGTGAGTATAGTTATATATATATATGTATGTGTATATATATATATATATATATATATATATATAATGTCCTGGTTGCATGATACCCTGTATGAGGAGGGCTGCATTATATTCTGTGGGGGGGCTGTATTATACTATATGAAGGGGGCTGCATTATATTCTATGGGGGGCTGCATTATACGCTATGATGCTTGCTGCATTATATTCTATGGGGAGCTACATTATATTCTATGAGGAGGGCTACATTATATTCTATGAGGAGGGCTATATTATACTATATGAGGGGGCTACATTATACTATATGAGGGGGCTACTTTATATTCTATGAGTTGGCTACTTTATATTCTATGAGAGGGGCTACCCCAACCCCTGCTACATAATTACTACCTTATATTATACCCTGATATTAGCGCGTTTTACCGCACAATTGGTGGTCTTGTATTTATTTCTATGTAGCTACATAGCGGGCCCCAAGAATGATTTTCTCTGGTGGGCCCAAGGTGCTCCAGTCCGACGCTGCATATATCTGCTGGTATTTTGGGTACATTTTCACAAACATGAGGAAGTATGGTGGAACAACCCCTTTCCTAGTGTCCTTCACCCCCACCAAAAGTGAAGGATGCGGCAGGCCACACTTCAGATTACTCCATGGAGCTCTTTTCACATACTATGCCTGGGTTATCAAGTCAAATCCTGAATTCCCCAGTCCAAGATGAATCTGACATGGAGTGCACTGATGAACAGCCACTGCTAGATGATTCTGCTGGTACATTCAACCAGAGCACTACATTGTCCTCGCAGTCTACTGAGCCAGAATGTGACCCTGATGAAACTCAGGTGCCCCTTCCTGCATACTATACCACCTTACACGGTGACACAGAGGAAGGTGCAGATGAAATTGAAGAGGAGGTGATGGATAACCCAGTTGTTGACCCGGATTGGCATCCAGTGGGGAAGAGGGTGCCGCTGGCAATAGCTCAGAAGAGGAGGCGGATCCGCGGCAGGTATCGACATTGCAGCAGCGGTTATCTGGCAGGCCCGCAGCAGTCTAAAAAGGTGTTAAAAAAATAAAAAGAGTTGCAGGACAGCTTGGCCAGATGGTCAAATTAGCACAGCGTGCAAGCCCTGAAAATTTATACCATAGTAGGAAGAGTCCAGTGTGGCACTTTTTTGACCAAAATCCTATTGATGAGACAAAGGTTACCTGTAAGAAGTGCGGAAGGACCTTTAGCCGAGGGAAAAATCTCATAAATTTGAATACCAGTTGCATGCATGACATTTAATGAACATGCACTTGCAAGCGTGGACTGACTACAAAACCTCAGGTAGCACATGTGCACCTGCTCCGACTGAAGTTAGCCAGCAACGCTCCATCGCTTCCCCCACTGTAAGCCCATTGGTTGGCACACCACCAGCAAGAAATGTTGAGGTGTCGTCGCAAGGCCAAAGCAGTCAGGGAATCACAATGTTTTTGCAACAAAAGGCAGCATCTAGGCCATCATCACCACCATCACCATCACCAACCCCCTCTCAGTCCGCCATATACAGCTCTCAAGTCCAGCTCACCCTAGCAGCACTCTGAGTAGGACAAGAAAGTACTCATCTTCTCATCCTCGTACACTGGCTTTGAACGCCTACATTGCCAAACTGATCTCATTAGAGATGATGCCCTTCCGTTTGGTTGAAAGCGCAGCATTCCGAGAGCTCATGGCCTATGCTGTCCCAGGCTATGACCTACCCAGTCGGCACTTCTTTTCTAAAAAAGTCATCCCTGCCCTCCACCTGCATGTGAAAGACCACATTGTCCATGCACTCAAACAATCAGTGAGTGGAAAGGTGCACCTCACGACAGATGCATGGGCCAGTATGCATGACCAGGGCCGTTACGTGTCCATCACTGTGCACTGGGTTAATGTGGTGGATGCCCACGGTATAGGCAACAGTTGGCTGTAGGCGTTCGACCCTCCTCCTCCTCCAGAAGCGAAAGCTCGTCAACAGAGCGCAGTCGCATGAGTACTACATCCGCAGCTGCCAGTGTTGCACATGAGGTGTCCCACTACCGAACAGCTAGTGGTAAGCATCAGCAGGCTGTTTTAAAAATGATGTCTATGGCCGACAACAGACACACCGCGGAGGTACTGGCCGACTACTTGCAGCGAGAAATTGAGTCATGGCTGGGCAGTATACATTTAGAGCCAGGCAAGGTAGTCAGTGATGACGGCAGTAATTTTGTGGCGGCCATAGCCCTGGCAAAACTCAGACACATACCTTGCCTGGCTCACACCTTGAACCTGCTGGTGCAGTGCTTCTTAAATAATTATCCGGAGTTAACAGCCCTGCTCCATAAAGTGTGAACACTGTGCTCGCATATCTGTCGCTCACCCGTAGACTCCAGTTGTATGCAGAGGCTGCAGCGATCGCTCCACCTCTCCAAGCACCGCCTAATCATAGACGTTGCAACAAGGTGGAACTCCACCATGCACATGGTTGAGAGGCTGTGCGAACAGAGGCAGGCTGTAATGCATTTATGGGAGGATACACGGGCAGGTAGTTTGAGGGCAGACATGGGGTTGTCGGGTGTGCAGTGGTCAAAGCTGAAAGACCTCTGTAAAGTCCTTCAGTGTTTTGAGGAATGCACACGGCTGGTAAGCGCAGACGACGCCATCATAAGCATGAGCATCCCACTTATGTGTCTGCTCATGCAAACTTTGACGCACATTAAGGATCAGGCGTCTGCAGCAGAGGAGGACGAGAAGGAAGAGGAGGAGGGAAGTCTTGATGACAGTCAGCCATTCTCTGCTCAGGGAACTGTCCTGGATGAGGTGGAGGAATAAGAGGAAGAGGAGGAGGAGGATGAGGGGGATGTGTTGTGTTTCGGTAGCTGAGGAGGACAGGAACAACAGCAGGGCAGCAGAACACCTGAGATGTTGGTAACTGATGGGTTGCAGATTCCTAAACTAACGAAACAACTAGAGGTAGCCGTGGAGCGTTCCTACGTTGATCCTAGATGCCTCGTCACAGCCTGAGAGATAACTACACCTAAAGGCAGAAAGATGAAAGCTATCAGCCCCGGAGCAGATCCCCAAAGAAAATAGGAAGCCCCCAAACATATAATGGCGGTTAGACAAGATGAAAACAAAAACATAGGCAGAAAATAGATTGAGCAAACGCTGGGGCCCCAAGCTGACTAAATAGGATAGGAAAGGAGAGATTACTTTCTGCAACCCAGAAAACCCTACAAAAATCCAACAATTCTGATTACAAAAATACTGAGATCACACGATCTCGCCACCCGCTAAATCAGATCTCAGTGTGAACAAAACCAAGCTGCAGCCGCTGAATAAACAGGAAAAAGCAAATGAGAAAACAACAGTGGCTGCAGACAAACTGCGAGGAGCTCAGGCCCCAGGAGGGGACCTGGCTGACCTCCACAAAAGTGCAGAAAACAATGCAAAAAGCAAGCACAAAAAGAAAAGCAAAAAATATCTTATCTGAAAGCAGGAGATGCAGGCAAGACTCCAGCAAACTTCCAAATGGACCAGGAACCACAATTGAGACAAGAACAATTGATCACCGGCAACCATCATGGGAGGGAACTCCCTTATATCAGACCAGTCAGTGATCCCAGATTGCCACTCCTCGCTGAAAGGTTCAGTACTGTCTGTAACCACCAGAGGGAGCCTCTGCTCAGAAACCATCTCTAGCACATTCATAACAGGGATGATTATTTTGGGGAGGAGGAAGCTTCTCAGGGGGCAAGAGAAAATGTTGACTTGCCAAGGTCAGGTACAGGGTTTGTGCATGACTGGAGCGATGTGGATTTGGCATAAAGTGCTCCTCCACCCACCACTGACAGTGCATCATTGACACCTGGAACATTGGCCCACATGTGTGATTATGCCTTGCGGATCCTAAAAAGGGACCCCCACATTGCCATAATTATGAAGGATGACGACTACTTGTTGGCCAGCATCCTCTATCCACGCTATAAAGGCAAATTATAGAACATCATGCCACAGGAGAACCTAGAGCTAATATTGGCGAACAAACAAGCAACTCTGGTAAACCATTTGTTAGAGGCATTCCCAGCACACAGCAGCGGTGCAGATTCTACCACGAGCCGTACAGGGCCAAATGGAAGAGGTGTTCGTGGTGCACACAGCCAAAGTGGCGTTGGAGACAGAGGTTTCATGACCATGTTGTAGACTGATTTCTCGAGTACCGCTCACACGCCTAGTAATACTGAATCTATTGCAACAGACAGGAGACAGCAGTTGTCAACTATGGTTAATAATTACTTCTCCTCCCCTATCGATGTTCTCCCTCACAGGTCATTCCCCTTTGACTACTGGGCCTGTAAACTGGACACCTGGCCTGAATTGGCACAATATGCCTTACAGCAGCTCGCTTGCCCTGCTGGTAGTGTGCTATCAGAAATAGTCTTCAGTGCTGCTGGATCAATCCTGACAGAAAGAAGGACCCGTCTGTCGAAGCAAAATGTTGATTATCTAACCTTCATTAAAATGAACCATGCATGGGTTTCAAAGGATTTTGTCCCACCTTCCCCTGATGACACATAGGTTGCCAGCAAAATGGCTCGCTTTGTCCTCCTCTTCCTCTGACGTCTCCAATTCCTCCATTTGCAGCTGCTGAACATCCAGCCTACACCTCAACATATGCCATTTTTGCCACCTCCCTATCTATGCTGTCCCCCCAGGTCCGGGGTCACCACCTGGCGCATCCGGGCAAGTGCCGGTGCCCTGAGCAGGTGGGGGTGCCGACTCGTGGGCGACGGCACTGGCACAGGGCACCTCATTGTACAAAAAAGTGTCTCTGATGGTGGGAGGGCCCACTCACCGTCAGACACACCGGCGTACTATGTGGGGCCCTGTGCCAGTGCCGTCGCCCACGAGTCGGCCCCCCCTGCTTGCTCAGGGCCCCAGCATTTGCAATACTTACCTCTCCCTGCTCCACCGCTGTGACATCTTCCGCGTTTCCTGACAGTGACATTCTGGTCAGAGAGCGCGATGACGTCATGTCTGTACGCCCTCTGCTTAAACAGTCCAAGTGCAGAGAGCTGTAAGATGGTGACGCTGAGGAGTCCAGAGCACAGCGAGGAGAGGTATTTCATTTTTTTTTAATCTTTGGAACAATATATGGGGAGAATTAAACACTGGAGACTTATATATGGGGCTCAGCATTCACTGGAGCATTCTAAATGGGGCAGATCAGACACTGGAGCAGCATCCATGGGGCCCATCATATACTGGAGCATTCTAAATGGGGCAGATCAGACACTGGAGCAGCATCCATGGGGCCCATCATATACTGGAGCATTCTAAATGGGGGAAATCAGACACTGGAGCAGCATTACGGGGCCATTATACAATGGAGCATTATAAAAGGGGCCATAAATTATATATTTATCATTATAGGCATTATTCATGGGCATTACATATGAAAGGGAAAAATATAGACAGATACAATAAAATGTGAAGGGACCACAAGTACAGTAGGGAAGGCATTATTTTGGCCCATAAGACACTGGAGCATTATCCATGGGGCCCATCAAATACTGGAGAATCATATGGGGTTCATTATTTATGGGGCATCATATAGGGTATGGAGCATCATATGGGGCACATATGGGGCCTATTCTGTATGGAGCATTATATGGAGCCCATTCTGTATGGAGCAATATATGGGGCCCATCATATACTGTAGGGAGCTTTATATGCGACTCATTATACTGTATGGAGCAATATGTGGGGCTCATTCTACTCTATGGGGACCGTCCTATACTTTATGGCACATTATATGGGGACTATCATACACTGGAGCAGTATGTGGAGCTCATCATATACTGTATGGAACATTATATGGGACCAATTATGTATGGAGCAATATATGGGGCTCATTATTCTGTATGTGGTGGCCATAATACTGTATGGAGGAAAATACTGTCCGGTTTTTGAGCTATTGTAGATTTTAACATAGATATCAGTCATGTCATGTAAGAAATGAAGTATTTTTCATTGTACTATACCTATATTTCTGTGCCGTATCGGAGCATCATGAATTGTGGTATGTGTTAAAGGGGCCCACTGACACTCTTTGGTCCGGGGCACACGAAAACCGGGAGCCAGCCCTACCCCCCCACAAGTTTTGCCAAATAACCCCCAGTTTTCAATGCGTAACTATTATTATAAAGTTAATTAAGGTTGCCAAGCTTAACTAATAAGAATTGATGTTGTTGGCATTGACATGGGCACTGTAGGTGTGTTTACTGTCCTCCACTCCCTGCCGACTTCGCTTTCCCATTGACTTGCATTGGGTTTCGTGTTTCGTGTTTCAATCGGACCCCAGACTTTTCCCGATAGTCGGCCGATTTCGTTTTGAGAAAGTCTTGTGTCCAAAACCCGACTCGACCCTAAAAAAGGCAAAGTCACTCATCTCTAGTGGTGAGGGAATTAAGCTCCATGTGTTATATCACTGAATTAAATAAAGATAATTGAAAGAAAAGAGATTTGCATCATTTTCTTTCAGCCCTGGGGTGCTGAGTACAAATTCAGGTAACATCACCATGTTTGCTTGGGTTTTCTACAAAACGACCAACATATACTGACAGATAGATAAGATCCTTATGAAATTTTAACTCATATGTGGGAAAGAGTTTGCACTCTAATGAAAGTAATTACAATCTGTAGAGTCCTGTTAACAATATATGTACATAATTAGTAAGTTATTATGTAATAATGTTCCATTATTGTAGTATACATCGTAGCTTTAGGTGAAGGATATTGTGGTGAAACATACCTTATTTCCCATTCTGATAACATCTTGTAGTTACCGAGGTAAATCTAAAAGTGGGTCAGTACACATGATGATAAGATTTCTGTGGTGAATGTTCTTTATGATCATAGGTTTTTTTGTGGTAAATGTTCTGTTTATGGTTGGATCTTACTGCCTTAAGCAATAAGTTTTAACTTGAATTGAATACCTTGGGAAAAAAAAATGTTAAAAAAATCTGGGTCGCCCATAGAGATGAACAAAATCTTTGTGTTTTCAGAAAAAACTTGTAATGTCTTAAGTGTGGAATTTTGAATTTACTTTCTATTTCTTTTTCAATCTGATATGGTCATTGCCTTTCCATTGGCTCCTCCTGTAATGAATGATGCTTTCATGTGATCAAGCCTTTCCACCACCCACATAAGTTTGACAGCATATGTCTGTGTATATAAAAACACAAATGCTGCCAGAAATATTTTATCCAAGGTTAAACCCTCTCTATCATCCAAAATGAAGATAAGCTATTTGCTTTTCTTGAGCTGCTTTTTTTATCTCTCTATCTATGATGTCAGAGGGAATGTTAAAATTATAATAGAGGAATTCCAAGAACACTTCGAGACGTTTGTGAGCCAGAAGTCATCTAACTTGGTCAGTACAATGATCAGGCTTTTATAACATTATTTTACTGCTTAGTGTTAGAATTACTTATTAATATGCTAGTTAACATTTACATTTTAGACTTCGTAGCATTGAATGTTATATTATATTTTTACCGTTCTGATTTTTTTGTACTTTCAGAGCTGCATTGATATTCTAAAGAATTTAAATCACCCGGTAAGTCTAATTTGACTTAAACACAAAGGCTATAAGATATATCTATATATCTAGATATAGATATATCTATATATATATTGTTTAGTCATTTAAAAGCAATTAAATATTGGGTTTTGGCAAAATTAATGATTTCTCATTGAATATAAAGTTTTTCTTTTTTTGTGAGCTATAGTACATGCCAGAACATGAAATAACAGTACTGTACCGCAAAGTGGCTGTGTAGGAATTAGAACTATCGTGTTGTATGTTTGTCATAACAAAATGACCAAACAGAGCTCCACCAAAGAGGAAATGGTGATGTTATCTGTCACACCAGTGCTGAGGAAACAAAAGTCTGTGGAACACCAGTTACAACACTTCTGTGTTAGTAATGTGGCGATGACTACTACTCTCTAGAATATGGGAATTTTTTTGCAAGTACACTTAACATGCACAGTAGAAAGAACTTCTGTTATTGAAACTATTTTTTTTTGTTTTATTTCAATTAGTGCCCATGTGCCATCAAGCAGCTGACGAATATTCAAGACTTCCTCCAAAACCACAATTCTACTGAAGCTGTCATGATGAAAAAGAATCTTCAAGCGTTAGCAGAGTTCATAAAATCGGACAAATCAAAAGCTCAAATCTCGCGATCAGGCAGACGGGTAAGTTCTATGTTTGAAAATTAAAAATGATCTGCATATTTTAGCATAAAGTATATAAACATATATATTATTATGTATGTCAAGTTGACCCTAATGTCATTGTTTCAATGAGTTTATATTAGTTGTGCATAAAATATATTTCCTAAATGGTAATATTTCCATAAAAATATTTTGAGTCACATGAGACTTTCTTAGAAAAAAATAGTGCTAATTTAGTTAGGAAGCTATGTACCTAAAATATGCAATATTGGTCTTATGTATCAATAGATCAGAGAAAATTCTTCCCTGCTAACAGCAATCCAATAGTGTATAGTTTCATTTGTGTTGCAGTTATAAAAAAATGACTGGTTGATGCCGGTATCAACCAGTCATTTTTTTATAACTGCCTGGTCACTTTTCTTGAGAATATTGAAAGATAAGTTTGAAGATAATAAACTGGGTCAAAATGAGTTGAATTTTTATTAGTTAACTGAGAACAAGAATAACAATGGTGGTAACGCTTACATTTTCATTGTGTCAGTTCTATATGCAAAAGGTATTCAGTAATGAAATGGTTAATAGAGAAATGAAAGTGCATACATTAAATTATTAAAATGTTACAATGTACTGTTCCATACACTCTAGATAGCTATAGGCCAACCACCATCTCTCCCGTCACAGCTGAGAACTGATGTGAGGGGAGTGGAGAAGCCACTGCCAGACCCTGTTGTCAGTGGCTTATCTCCGAGAGAACAAAAAAGGTATTAGGCGCTTGAATTGAAAATACACAATCTTTCTCTTGGCCAACATCTTCTCTCAGGAGAGAGTTAAGATGCCACAATGCAAATTAAATGGTTGGTCACTTCTACCAAAAATGGCTTTGTCCATCTTTTGTGTGTATGGGGGTCTTGTTCCGACAGTAAATCAGTACAAAGACATTGAAAAGCGAGAATGGTCAGAAATGTTCATCTTTATTTTAATATAGCATATATTAACCACCATTCACATGTTTTATCATACAGTTTAAAACAAAAAGTATGTAGGCAGAAAACTCCATGAGTAAAACTTAAAAGTTAAGAGTTATTTGCATAAAAAAAAATTGATGTTATGTACCTGGGGAATTTATTGTATTTTCTTAGAACTGTTGATATAATGAATATTTGCTTGTTTTAATACATGAAGCTTATTGTATTGTTATCATAAGAATGAGATTGGCTTCTGGGGAGATTTGGCCTTTTATGTGGTTTTGTTTATGTAGCTATTAGGACACGTACACATGTTTTAACTGAGAAATGACCAATTAGCACACTTCAATGGTAGACTTGTCCACAATTGACCCTGTAATCACGTTTATAAATGGCAATGCAGAGTCCAAAAATGCAAAAGGAGGATATTGTCAGAAACATTTTGACTCCCCTTAAAGGTGGCAAAGTTGATTTATTACCTTTTCTGAACTTGATTGCTCAGCACACAATGTTCACATAGAGCCATAAAATAATTTATCTTAGTACAGTCTTATTCTATTTTTATATTTTTAGAGGAATGAAAACTTAAAGTCTGAAAATTGTACTTAATTTCTTTTTGTAATAACAGTAAAAACAGGGATACATGTAATAAAAAGGGTGCAAAAAAAATCTCTAGGAAAGTGCGTAAAAGTTGTTCAAGCTAACGAGGATTAGGTTATAGATGTTAAACCCATGTGTACTGAAAAAAGAAAAACTAAGTGTGTCTGGTCATTTAAAAAGAAAACATACCCTGGTCCTCATGTGGTTAAGCAATTCAGTTTAGGGAATTTCTTGAATAAACATCAAGTATTAGGTCAAAAAGGCAGCCTGCCATAGTACCACTTCTGCTAATGTCAACAGAAGTGGAATGTGCCTGTTGGAAATATGCAAAATACCAATGAAGATAAAGCACAGGAAGATAATCAAGATTCTAATAACGTTCTAGATAATTATATAAAACAGAGTGAAACGGATTTAGAAAAGAATGAAAAATAAATAGATAGATAATAGATAGATAGATAGTAGATAGATAGATAGATAGATAGATAGATCAAGCCTGAGGAAGGCTCATGTAGCCGAAACGTTGCCATACTATGTGGGTGCAATAAATATCCACGTTTTCTATCTGTCTATTGGAGTGCTGCTTTTTTGGATATCTAAGTTGGCAAGTATTGGGGTATTGCTGAAGAGGAATTTGCACCCATTAATCATTAACTGTGCTGCTCCATTTTTTGATTAATAGATAGATAGATAGATAGATAGATAGAAAGAGATAGATAGATAGATAGATAGATGACAGATAGATAGATAGATAGATAGATAGATAGATAGATAGATAGATAGATAATAGATAGAAAGATAGATAGATAGATGACAGATAATAGTAGATGGGTAGATGATAGATAGATAGATATATGGGATAGATGATAAGATAGATAGATAGATAGAAGATAGATAGATAGATAGATAGATAGAATAGATAGATAGATAGATAGATATGGGATAGATGATAGATAGATAGATAGATAGATAGATAGATAGATAGTAGATAGATAGATAGATAGATAGAGATAGAAAGCTTTTTGTGAATATGTTGAATGTTAACATTAAGTGAAATAATGTAATAACAATTTGATTTCTAATGCAAAGAGTAAAGTAGAAAGCACTAAAATTCTGTAGACAATTGTGAATAACTAATACAAAGTATAAGTGACAACTAGTGGATAAGTGGAGGACCAAACTATCCCATGAACGGGGCCTAGTAATGCCCCAACAGAATGTAGTGGTGACTACGAATGTTCATTCATTTGCAATGTTCATTTGAATGGGACATATTAGATCCCCATTCTGTGGACCATTGGGGGTGTTGGTGGGGGCACACTCAGACTCACCAATCCACAAGTTGTCACCTCTCCTCTAGAAAGATACCTTTTCTAATGATGGTAATAATCCTTTAAAAAAAATTCTATATGGTTTCAGAGATCATCACTGCAATAATGACATTTTGAAACTTTTGCCCTTACAAATTTGTTTCTGTTGTATATACCTAAAATGGGAACATTATATATTTTTCAGGGTAATAAAAGTACATGATAGATATCAGTCCATCTATTAACTCTTCATCTAGTATTCTGAGAAATTAAATGTTCTTAGGAAGCCTTAAAATAAAGTGAATGAATAAAACACCTTATTTTATTTTTTTGTTCATCTTTTCATTAATTTTTTACTTCTATTTATCAATCTAGGAAGAATGCAAGTTTTTGTGTTGGAATCCCAAGAACATAACAAAAAAAGTAGAAGATTTTTTTGGGAACCTCCATAAAAGAAAGTGTTTCAAAGATTCAAGATAATTAATAATGTTTATGGTCTGTGACAACATGAATGGTAGAAAACATCTCTAGTTTAAATATTACGTATTTTCATTATATTCCTCTTTACCCTACGGAAACTTGATTGGTTCATATTTTTTGATTTTTTAAAAATCTTTTGGAACCCTTGTTTCATAATGAAACATATATTGTATTATCACATAGATATTAAATTATAGTTTATTAAAGTGTGAAGAAAGGGTTTGCCTCATGTAGACAACCCCTTCATGAACAAAGTTGAGCCTGGAGATCAACCGATAACTGACTGCCATAGCAATAACGTTATTATATATAGTTATATACAAAATAATAATATTAGATCTGCAAAGTAATTTCCAGCAAATGAAATTGTGTAAAATTATCCATCACTGTCCATCTTGCACTAAAAGAACGACAAAAGAACTTATCAGTAGCTTATGGCATGTACAGGCAACACTGAGGATTAAGCCATTGATTTTGATTAGAATAAACCTTAAAGATCATATTTTGACCCATTATTTCATGTTGAATTGTAAACATTATTTTTATACAAGGTACAACACTTTTGAAATACCAATAATTACAGATTTACCACTTTTTGTTTGTGTTTAGAGCTGTTTTTAGAGTTTTCTTTTGTTTACACGGTTATTTTTCTTTTATATTTAATGCCGTTATGATGAACCACAATATACTTGACAAATATTAAGATTATTATTTATTTATTTATTGTTAAAGTTAATAATTTATTATTTGTAATTTAAGTTATGTATTTATATATTATTTATTAACTAGGAAATAGTATTCTAATGTCAGCTAAAAAACCAGTACAATACATTGTTTAAATTATATGATGTTATTTCTATTTTTAATAATTTTATTAATTTTTTAATGCTGAATGGTAAACTGACATTTTGTAAACCATTGATTTTTATAATAAATATTTATTTCTCAAAAATTTTCTGTATCAGTTTATTCTTTTTGTGACCTAGGTATTTTAAGTTTTTGTTTTATTTTTTTTTACCAGAAAATATGCTATAACTTCCTAATACATGGGTATTGCTGAACTTTTTGCACAAAACAAAAGGGTAATTCCAATGGATTATACAGTGGGTTCGGCAAGTTTTCAGACCCCTTTACATTTTTCACTCTTTGTTTCTTTGCATCCATTTGTTAAATGCAAAAAAGTTCTTTATTTCTCAATAATGTACACTCTGCACCCCATCTTGACTGAAAAAAGCAGAAATGTATACATTTTTGCAAATTTATTAAAAAAGAAAAACTGAAATATCACATGGTCATAAGTATTCAAACCCTTTGCTCAGTATTGAGTAGAAGCACCCTTTTGAGCTAGTAGAGCCATGAGTCTTCTTGCGAAAGATGAAACAAGTCTTTCACACCTGGAATTGGGGATCCTCTGCCATTCTTCCTTGCAGATCCTGTCCAGTTTCGTTAGGTTGGATGCTGAACGTTGGTGGACAGCCATTTTCAGGTCTCTCCAGAGATGCTCAATTGGGTTTAGGTCAGAGCTTTGGCTGGGCCAGTCAAGAATGGTTACAGAGTTCTTCTGAAGCAACACCTTTGTTATTTTAGCTGTGTGCTTGGGTTCATTGTCTTGTTGGAAGGTGAACCTTCGGCCAAGTCTGAGGTCCAGAGCACTCTGGAAGAGGTTTTCTTCCAAGATATCTCTGTACTTGGCCACAATCATGTTTAATTCAATTGCAACCAGTTGTCCTGTCCCTACAGCTGAAAAACACCCCCATAGCATGATTGCTGCCACCACCATGTTTCACTGTTGGGATTGTATTGGGCAGGTGATGAGCAGTGCTTGGTTTTCTCCACACATACTGCTTAGAATTATCACCAAAAAGTTTTATCTTCGAACCTTCAGACCAGAGAATCTTATTTCTCATAGTTTGGGAGTCCTTCATGTGCTTTTTTAGCGAACTCTATGCTGGCTTTCATATATCTTTCACTGAGGAGAGGCTTCTGTCGGGCCACTCTGCCATAAAGGCCCGACTGGAGGCGGGCTGCAGTGATAGTTGACTTTGTGGAACTTTCTCCCATCTCCCTACTACATCTGTGGAGCTCAGCCACAGTGATCTTGGGGTTCTTCTTTACCTCTCTTACCAAGACTGTTCTCCCACAATTGCTCAGTTTGGCTGGACGGCCATGTCTAAGAAGACTTCTGGTGGTCCCAAACTTCTTCCATTTAAGGACTATGGAGGCCACTGTGCTCTTAGGAACCTTGAGTACTGCAGAAATTCTTTTGTAACCTTGGCCAGATGTGTGCCTTGCCACAATTCTGTCTCTGAGCTCCTTGGCGAGTTCCTTTGACCTCATGAGTCTCATTTTGTCTGACATGCACTGTGAGCTGTGAGGTCTTATATAGACAGGTGTGTGTCTTTACAAATCAAGTCCTATCAGTTTAATTAAACACAGCTGGACTCCAATGAAGGAGTAGAACCATCTCAAGGAAGATCACAAGGAAATTGACAGCATGTGACTTAAATATGAGCGTCTGAGCAAAGTGTCTGAATACTTATGACCATGTGATATTTCAGTTTTTCTTTTTTAATAAATTTGCAAAAATTTCTACATTTCTGGTTTTTATCAGTAAAGATGGGGTGCAGAGTGTACATTAATGAGAAAAAAAAATTGAACTTTTTGCATTTACCAAATGGCTACAATGAAACAAAAAATGAAAAATTTAAAGGGGTCTGAATACTTTCCAATCCCACTGTATTTATGGCCAGGGGTAGGATCATGTGATCCCCATTACATTGGTAAATTGCCACTGTGGCTGAAAGAGGAATTCTACTTTATTGGCATATCTCCTGGATATGCCATAAATATATTTATTTATGTTTATTTATATAGCACCATCATATTCTGCATCGCTGTACAGACACCGTCATCACTGTCCTCATCACAATCTAAATTCCCTATGATTCTGTCTTTGGAATGTGGGAGGAAATCAGAAAACCCGGAGGAAACTCACGCAAACACATGGAGAATATACAAACTCTTTAAAGATGTTTTCTTCGGTGGGATTTGAATCCAGAACCCCAGCGCTGTAAAACAACAGTGCTGCTAACCACTGAGCCACTGTGCGGCGGTAATTTGATTAACCCTCTCAAGCTGCCTTCTCACTAGTGAATATGTCAATAATGTTCTCATGTATGAAACAAAGTAACATCTTATTTTCAAGGTAGTATGGCATCACCTATCACTATGATAGAGGTCAAAGTACTGATCCCTAGCAGTCTGATGAGTGATCTCTGTGGATAGTGAATAATTTACTATTTTAGAAATAACTTGTCAAAAGATCCATTAATTTAAATACATTTTAAAGCTTTTATACGTTTGCTTCAGGCAATTCTACCTAGTGAAAAGAAAGTCTGAAACTTTGACTGTGGCAATTGAAAAAGATTTTTTGAACATTTGTCTACCTTGTTTCTAATGTTAGATTTACCCTTTAACTGGCCATAGTAGTCCAAACTACAGGGGAAAATATTACTCTGTTATGGTGTTTGCCAAAAAATTATACTCCCCAGCTCTGACATGGAGAATGCAGTGATCACATGATTCATTAGTCACTCACTGGGGCGGAAACAGGATGTAGAATTTCAGCATCCTCTACCCTGTACTGTACATAGTCTTATTCATTGCAGAAGTGGTAACATCTACCTCTGCCTTCTTTAGAACTTGTTCAACTATCACAACAAAGTGAATATGGATGTTCAACTTTTAATAGGATTTTGTGTGTGCGTATTTTTACAGAGTTTTATAGATTTTTCTAAGGGCCAGGTCTCTGATTTTGTACTGGCTGAGGCTCTAAGTAAGGTTACGGTCACACTGTCAGTACTTGGTCAGTACTTTCCATCAGTGTGTGTAAGCCAAAACCAGGAGTGGGTGATAAATACAGAAGTGGTGACGTGTTTCTATTATACTTTTCCTCTGATTGTTCCTCTCCTGGTTTTGGCTTACACATACTGCTGTAAAATACTGACCAAATACTGATAGTGTGAGCGTGGCGTTACTTGCATTCTTTCATTTATAGTTATACAGTTTAATAATATAATGCTTATTTTTTTTCCAGCTGCCATTAGAGGGAACTTCAGATGTTACTGCATAAAGATTTATTAATAAATTCAATGTGAGCTATATGAATCTCTACAGTAAACTCCAAGCGGTAGCAGCATGAAGACAGACTTTGCACTTCAGAGTTCCACCCATCCACTTTTAACTGATATATTGTTAATAGTCTGGAGACAAAAAAGTTCGGACAATCTACCTGTTTCAGTGAAAAAATAAATGGAAGTAACTAGGATGACACCTGAGGAAAACTCTGTTTCTTTCAGAGTTTAACATTCACATGGATGTGTAGCCTAACAAAAATGAAGTTCAGACATCTATTAATATGTGTTATGAATCAATGTGGTTCAAAGCTTGAAATTGACTTTCCCCTTAACTCCTTCACACCACAGATAATTTCTGTTTTCTTTTTGTTTTCATCTTTTCCCCCTTTTTCCAGAAGACATAACTTTTTTATTTTTCCATCCACGTTGGTGTATGAGGGCTTGTTTGTTTGTAGGACGAATTGTACTTTTAAATGACACCATTCATTCTATTATGTGTTGTACTGGAAAGTGGGAAATAAATTCCAAGTGCATCAAAATTGCAAAAAAGTGCATGTAATATACTGCTGCAGTGCAGTAAAGCGCAACCTCCACCAGGGGGTGCTGGTGAAGGAAGAGAGGTTGCACACACACACAGAGAAGTAACACAGAGGTGTCAAAGGCAACGAAAGAATGGTCACACAAGCCGAACTCAGAAACTGTCAGGAGCAGAAGTACCACAGGTCACACCAATGCACATAGTCAGGGAAAAGCTAGAAAGTCAGAGCCTACCGGGAACGTAGTATCCAAAACGTAAGGAGTAAGACATAGTTAGGGTACAAGCCAAAGGGTCAAAAAGCCAGTCGGGAAACGTGGTATCAGAGACGGAAAACAAAAGGCGGAATCTAGAGATCAAGCAAAGTCATACATAAATACGGGAAGTCACAGGCAGGAGGATCGCTAGGGTATACGGGTCAGTGGCTCTAGCCTGGAAGCATGAACTATAGCTGATGCTGGCCCGCAGGCTGCAGAGGACTGAAATAGCCCAGCCAGCTCCAAAACGGGGCAGAGGGGATTAATCGCTGCATGACCAGTCCAGAGAGAAGACAGCAGAAATCTAACTCTGGACTCGATCATGACAGTGAAATTCAACAATTTTTTTTTCATTTAATATGTTCAATATATGGTAAAACTGACCTTGCAATATGATTCTCCAGATCAGTACAATTATGCAGATACCATTCTCACAGTGATCTGCTGGGAAGACACTGAGCTTGAACTGCGGTGACCTCATCACTGGCATTTTCCCACGGTCCTGAGGTCACCGCAGTTCAGGCCAGTTGGGAACGCAGCCTCAGTGAAGTCACTGAGGCTGCGCTCACAGCATCTCATTTACCAGTGGTGCTCAGCATGGACGGTCGCATCTTGGCACTATCCAGGTTGAAAATTAGTTCTCCCCCAGACATGGATTACGGCATGGGACAGAACGACGGACAGGTATGGTATATTGTTGTTTTTTTTATTTTACTTTTATTACAGGAGATCGAGGGCTTTGATGGAATTAGGCAATGTTGTAAGTAAGGTTTAATTGAGGTTATTAAAGGGGTCTGTGTCATTTTTTCAATTAAAGGACTTTATTCTGGGTGTCTGTGTTTTCTTACAATGTGACTATGTGGTTAGTAATGGGGGCGTCTTATTGACGCCTCTCCAATACTAACCTCGGAGCTTGATGTCACCTGACAATATGAAGGTGACATCAACCCCCCTAATATATATGCCTATTCTGGCAGCTGCGGGCTGCTGTTTTCAGGCTGGGGGGCCTATATCAATGGCCCCTTACCAGCCTGAGAATACCAGACCTCAGCTGTGAGCTTTAGCAACTCTGGTTGTCAAAAATGGGGGACCCCACACCATTTTTTAAATTATTTATTTAAATAATTAAAAAAACGACGTGGGGACCCCTCTCTTCTTGATAACCAACCTTGCTGTAGCTGACAGCTGAGGGTTGCAGCCCTCAGCTGTGAGTTTTGTTAGGCTGGTTACAGAAAATAGGGGAACCCACGCCGGGTTTTTCAAACATTTATTTAGTTATACTGCAGGTGGCGGGTGAGGAATACCTTTATCATCTGCTCCTACTGTCGCTGTTCTTAGCAGCGGCACGTGTAGGTTGATGAGAGTAATAGTCCCAAAAGCCCCCACCTGCTGTCATGGTCCTGACTTTAACCCCTTCACCCCCAATGGTGGTTTGCACGTTAATGACGGGCCAATTTTTACAATTCTGACCACTGTCTCTTTATGAGGTTATAACTCTGGAATGCTTCAACGGATCTTGGCGATTCTGAGACTGTTTTCTCGTGACATATTGTACTTCACGTTAGTGGTAAAATTTATTCGATATAACTTGCGTTTATTTTTGAAAAAATGCAAATATGGCAAAAATTTTGAAAATTTTGCAATTTTCAAATTTTGAAATTTTATTCCCTTAAAACAGAGAAATATGTCACACAAAATAGTTAAGAAATAACATTTCCCACATGTCTACTTTACATCAGCACAATTTTGGAACCAAATTTTTTTTTTGTTAGGAAATTATAAGGGTTAAAAGTTGACCAGCGATT
Source organism: Oophaga sylvatica (assembly GCA_033576555.1). NCBI lineage: Eukaryota > Metazoa > Chordata > Amphibia > Anura > Dendrobatidae > Oophaga > Oophaga sylvatica. Next base: position 99,199,499 of record JARQOD010000004.1, on the reverse strand, counting down.
TTTCATTTTTACAACAAAATTTACAAAGCCTTTTTTTTAGGGACCACCTCACATTTGAAGTCACTTTGAGGGGTCTATATGGCAGAAAATACCCAAAAGTGACACCATTCTAAAAACTGCACCCCTCAAGGTACTCAAAACCACATTCAAGAAGTTTTTTAACCCTTCAGGTGCTTCACAGGAGCTGAAGCAACGTGGAAGGAAAAAATTAATATTTAACTTTTTAGTCACAAAAATGATCTTTTACAAACTTTTTTTTATTTTTACAAGGGTAAAAGGAGAAAATGGATAGAAAAAGTTGTTGTGCAATTTCTCCTGAGTACGCTGATACCCCATATGTTGGGGAAAACCACTGTTTGGGCACACGGCAGAGCTCGTAAGGGAAGGAGCGCCGTTTGACTTTTTCAAACCAAAATTGGCTGGAATTGAGATTGGACGCCATGTCGCGTTTGGAGAGCCTCTGATGCACCTAAACAGTGGAAACCCCCCACAAGTGACATCATTTTGGAAACTAGACCCCCTATGGAACTTAGCTAGATCTGTTGTGAGCACTTTGAACCCCCTAAGTGTTTCACAAAAGTTTATAATGCCTGAAATTTTCCACAAAAATGATTTTTTAGTCCCAAATTTTTGATTTTTCCCGAGGAAATTGGACCCCAAAAGTTGTTGTCCAATTTGTCCTGAGTACGCTGATACCCCATATATGGGGGGAAGCTGTTTGGGTGCACGGCAGGGCTTGGAAAGGAAGTAATAACGTTTTGGAATGCAGACGTTGATGGGTCATGTTCCATTTGTAGTGCCCCAGATGAGCCTAAACAGTGGAAACCCCCACAAGTGACTCCATTTTGGAAACTAGACCCCCTTGTACAATTTATCCTCAGTACGCTGATACCCCATATGTGGGGGAACCACTGTTTGGGCGCACGGCAGAGCTCTGAATGGAAGGAGCACCATTTGACTTTTTCCAACTAAAATTGGCTGGAATTGAGATTGCATTTGGAGAGCCCCTGATGTGCCTAAACAGTGGAAACCCCCCACAAGTGATCCCATTTTGGAAACTAGACCCCCTAAGGAACTTATCTAGATCTGTGGTGAGCAATTTGAACCCCCAAGTGCTTCACACAAGTTTATAACGTAGAGCCGTAAAATTAAAAAATCATATTTTTTCCAAAAAAATTATCTTTTCACCCCAATTTTCCCAAGGGTAACAAGACTCCAAAAGTTATTGTGCAATTTGTCCTGAGTACTCTGATACCCCATATGTGGGAGTAAACCACTGTTTGGGTGCATGGCAGAGCTTGGAAGGAAAGGAGCGCATTTGACTTTTTCAACGCAGAATTGGCTGGACGCCATGTCGTGTTTGGAGAGCTCCTGATCTGCCTAAACAGTGGAATCCCCTGACAAATGACACCATTTTGGAAACTAGACCCCTCAAGAAACTTATCTAGATGTGTGGTGAGAACTTTGAACCCCCAGGTGTTTCACTAAAGTTTATAACACCCGAGCATGAGAATAAAAAAATCATATTTTTTTCCACAAACATGATCTTTTAGTCCCCAACTTTTTATTTTCCCAAGGGTAACAGGAGAAACTGAACCATAAAAGTTGTTGTGCAATTTGTCCTGAGTACACTGAAACCCAATATGTGGGAGAAAACTACTGTATGGGCACACGTCGGGACTCGGAAGGGAAGTAGTGACGTTTTGGATTGCAGACTTTGATGGAATGGTCTGTGGGCGTCATGTCGCATTTGGAGAGCCCCTGATGTGCCTAAACAGTGGAAACCCCCCACAAGTGACCCCATTTTGGAAAACAGACCCCACAAGGAACTTATCTAGATGTGTGGTGAGCACTTTGAACCCCGAAGTGCTTCACAGAAGTTTATGACGTACAGCCGTAAAAATAAAAAATCCTTTTTTTTTTTACAGAAATGATTTTTTTGCCCCCAATATTTTATTTTCACAAGGGTAACAGGAGAAATTAGACCCCAAAAGTTATTGTCCAATTTGTACTGAGTACGCAGATACCCTACATGTGGGAGAAAACTACTGTATGGGCACACGTCGGGGCTTGGAAGGGAAGTAGTGACGTTTTGGATTGCAGACTTTGATGGAATGGTCTGCGGGCGTCATGTCGCATTTGGAGAGCCCCTGATGTGCCTAAACAGTGGAAACCCCCCACAAGTGACCCCATTTTGGAAAAAAGACCCCACAAGGAACTAATGTAGATGTGTGGTGAGCGCTATGAACCCCCAAATGCTTCACAGAAGTTTATAACGTACAGCAGTAAAAACAAAAAAATCATTTTTTTTTTTACAAAAATGATATTTTCACCCAATTTTTTATTTTCCCAAGGGTAACAGAAGAAATTGGACTCCAAAGAGTTATTGTGCAATTTGTCGTGAGTACGTTGATACCCATATGTGGGGGTAAACTACGGTTTGGGCGCATGGCAGAGCTCAGAAGTGAAGGAGCACCATTTGACTTTTTCAATGCAGAATTGGCTGGAATTGAGATCAGACGCCATGTCACATTTGGAGAGCCCCTGATGTGCCTAAACAGCGGAAACCCCCAATTCTAACTCCAACCATAACCCCAACACACCCCTAACCCTAGTCCCAACCCTAACCATAACCCTAACCACAAACCTAACCCTAACACACCCCTAACCCTAATCCCAACCCTAACCCTAATCCTAACTTTAGGCGCAACCCTAACCCTAACTTTAGGCGCAACCCTAACCCTAACCCTAATGGGAAAATGGAAATAAATACATTTTTTTATTTTATTATTTTTCCCTAACTAAGGGGGTGATAAAGGGGGTTTGATTTACTATTTATAGCGAGTTTTTATGATTGGCAGCTGTCACGCTAAAGGACGCCTTTTATTGCAAAAAATAGTTTTTGCACCACCACATTTTGAGAGCTGTAATTTTTGCATGTTTTGGCCCACAGAGTCATGTGAGGTCTTATTTTTTGCGGTACAAGTTGACGTTTTTATTGTTTCCATTTTTGAGCACATGACATTTTTTGATCGCTTTTTATTTCGATTTTTGGGAGGTTCGAATGAACAAAAATCAGCAATTCATGAATTTCTTTTGGGGGGGGCGTTTATACCGTTCCGCGTGTGGTAAAATTGATAAAGTAGTTTTATTCTTTGAGTCAGTACAATTACGGCGATACCTCATTTATATCATTTTTTTAGGTTTTGGCGCTTTTATACAATAAAAACAATTTTATATAAAAAATAATTATTTTTGCATGCTTTATTCTGCGAGCTATAACTTTTTTATTTTTTCGCTGATGATGCTGTGTGGCAGCTTGTTTTTTGCGGGACAAGATGATGTTTTCAGCGGTACCATGTTTATTTATATCGGTCTTTTTGATCGCGTGTTATTCCACTTTTTGTTCGGCGGTATGATGATAAATCATTGATTTTTTGCTTTGTTTTTTTTTTTTTTTTTTAAGGGGTTCATTAAAGGGGTTAACTAGTGGGACAGTTTTATAGGGGGGGTTGTTACAGACACGGCGATACCAAATATGTGTACTTTTATTGTTTTGTTTTTTTTTTTACAGGAAGAAATTAATTTATTAGGGAATTTTTTTTTTCTTTATTTTGACATTTTTTTTTACAATTGTGATTTTGATTTTTTTTTACTTTTTTACTTTGTCCCAGGGTGGGACATCACTGTATTTTATCAGATCGCTGGTGTGACAGTGTGCACAGCACTCTGTCACACCAGCGATCTCACAGGCAGTGCTGCAGGCTTCTCAGTGCCTGCTCTCAGCAGGCACTGAGGAAGCCGCCTCCCTGCAGGATCCGGCCGCCATCTTGGATCCGGGGTCCTGCAGGGAAGAGGCCTTCAGAACAGTGCAGTCACATCGCGCTGTTCTGAGGGTCTCAGGGGAGCACGCAGGGAGCCCCCTCTCTGCGCGATGCTCCCCTGTGCCCGTGGTACACCGCAATCATGTTTGATCGCGGTGTGCCAGGGGTTAATGTGCCAGAAGCGGTCCGTGACTGCTCCTGGCACATAGTGCCGTGTGTCAGCTGTGATAATCAGCTGACACCCGGCGGCGATCAGCTGCGATCCCCCGGGAGCGCAGCTGATCGCCTTGGACGTACTATCCCGTCCATGGGCAGATTGGCACGGGTTTTATGGACGGGATAGTACGTCCGATGGCAGAGAGTGGTTAATATACACTACCGTTCAAAAGTTTAGAGTAACTTAGAAATTTCCTTATTTTTTAATGAAAAGCAGTTTTTTCCAATAAAGCTAACATTAAATGATTCAGAAATACACTCTATACATTGTTAATGCGTTAAATGACTATTCTAGCTCCAAACATATGGTTTGTAATGAAATATCTTCATAGATGTATAGAGGCCCATTTCCAACAACTATCACTCCAGTGTTCTTATGGTACTTTGTGTTTGCTAACTGTGTAAGAAGGCTAATGGATGGTTGGGGTTTGTGCACACGTTGCGGATTCCTGTGCGAATTTTTCCATGCAGAATCTGCTGAATCTGCAGGTAAAATGACCTGCGTTTTACCTTCAGATTCATTGCGGATTTACTGCAGTTTTTGTGCGGATTTGCCCTGCGGTTTTACACCTGTGGATTTCTAGAATGGAGCAGGTGTAAAACCGCTGTGGATTCCGCACAAAGAATTGACATGCTGCAGATTTAAATAGATTATAATGCTACTGTATAATGCAACAGAATCTGCTGCTGATCCGCAGGGCCAAATCCGCTGTGGATCCGCAGTAGAATCCACAAAATGTGCATGCACCCTTGGGATGCCCTTATGCACTTATGTTAGCACAGCTGAAAACAGTTTGGCTGATTAGAGAAGCTATAAACCAGACCTTCCTTTGAGCTAGTTGAGAATCTGGAGCATTACATTTCTTGGTTCCATTAAACTCTCAAAATGGTAGAAAAAAAGAACTTTCGTGTGAAACTTGACAGTCTATTCTTGTTTTTAGAAATGAAGGCTCTAACCAGAGTAGAAAGAGAAGTGAGAGGACCCGCTGCACAACTGAGCAACAAGACAAGTACATTAGAATCTGTAGTTTGAGAAATCGACGCCTCACAGGTCCTCAACTGGCAGCTTCATTAAATAGTACACGCAAAATGCCAGTGTCAATATCTACAGTGAAGAGGTGACTCCGGGATGCTGGCCTTCAGGGCAGAGTGGCAAAGAAAAAGCCATATCTGAGACTGCCTAATAAAAGGAAAAGATTAATATGGGCAAAAGAGCACAGACATTGGACAGAGGAAGATTGGAAAAAAGTGTTATGGACAGACGAATCCAAGTTTGAGGTGTTTGGATCACACAGAAGAACATTTGTGAGATGCAGAACAACTGAAAAGATGCTGGGAGAGTGCTTGACGCCATTTGTCAAGCATAGTGGAGGTAATGTGATGGTTTGGGGTTGCTTTAGTGCTGGGAAAGTGGGAGATTTGTGCAAGGTAAAAGGGATTTTGAATAAGGAAGGCTATCACTATATTTTGCAACACCATGCCAACCATGCCATACCCTGTGGACAGCGCTTGATTGGCGCCAATTTCATCCTAGAACAGGACAATGACCCAAAGCACACCTCCTACAAGAACTATTTAGGGAAGAAGCAGGCAGCTGGTATTCTATCTGTAATGGCCAGCGCAGTCACCAGATCTCAACCCCATTGCGCTGCTGTGGGAGCAGCTAGACAGTATGGTACTCAGAAAGTGCCCATTAAGCCAAATCAATTTGTGGGAGGGGCTTCTGGAAGCATGGGGTGAAATTTCTCCACATTACCTCAGCAAATTAACTGCTAGAATGCCAAAGGTCTGCAATGCTGTAATTGCTGCAAAGGGAGCATTCTTTGATGAAAGCAAAGTTTGAAGGAGGAAATTATTATTTCAAATAAAAATCTTTTTTTTTAACATTGTCAATGTCTGGACTAGATTTTAAATGCATTTGGCAACTCATTTGATTAATAAAAGTATGAGTTTTCATGGAAAACACAAAATTGTCTGGGTGACCCCAAACTTTTGAACGGTAGTTTAACTCTCATCATTCTCCCCTGCTTTCGCAGATCACCACAGAGCAGGGGAGAATGATGAGAGTCGTCTTCAGCACCCGGCGCCGGGGAACAGCGCTTACTGTAACGCTTCTTCCCCGGTGCCGATGCATGTCACACTGATGACATCAATGTGTTCTCTCCGTTTGCACGTGTGCGGGACGTTTTGCCGTCCGTGCTGACGGTAAAAAAAGGACATGTCTATGTGTGGTGCACATGGACACACGGACCATGGAAATGCACTGATGTGCACAGACCCATTCATTTGAATGGGTCTACGTGTGTCAGTGTCTCCTGTACATGTGAAAACTGTCACCACATGTACTGGAGACAGGGATGTGTGAAAGAGGCCTAAAGCAGAGGATAAGAGAGCCCTGAAAGTACAGATTTAAAAATAGGTTGTATTTGCATAGAATCATAGAATGGTAGAGTTGGAAGGGACCTCCTGGGCCTTCTGGTCCAACCCCTGCTCAAAGCAGCAGTCTCTAAATCATCCCAGACAGATGTCTGTCCAGCCTCTGTTTGAAGACTTCCATTGAAGGAGAACTCACCACCTCTTGTGGCAGCCTGTTCCAATCATTGATCACCCTAACTGTCAAAAAGTTTTTTCTAATATCTAATCTGTGTCTCCTCCCATTCAGTTTCATCCCATTGCTTCTAGTCTTTCCGTGTGCAAATGAGAATAAAGATAATCCTTCTACAATGTTACAGCCCTTGAGATATTTGTAGACAGCTATTAAGTCTCCTCTCAGTCTTTTTTTTTGCAAGCTAAACATTCCCAAATCCTGCAACCGTTCCTCATAGGACATAGTTTGCAGACCGGTCACCATTCTGGTGGCTCTTCTCTGAACTTGCTCCAGGTTGTTCATGTCTTTTTTAAAGTGTGGTGCCCAAAACTGGACACATATTCCAGATGAGGTCTGACCAAAGAGGAGTAGAGGGCAATAATGACCTCACGTGATCTAGACTGTATGCTTCTGTTGATACATCCTAGAATTGCATTTGCCTTTTTTGCTGCTGCATCACACTGTTGACTCATGTTATGTCTGTGATCAATTAGTATACCCAAGTCTTTTTCACATGTGCTGTTATTTAGCCCTATTCCTCCCATTTTGTATATGCTTTTTTCATTTTTATTGCCCAGATGTAGTACTTTGCATTTTTCCCTGTTAAAATCCATTCTGTTAGTTGCTGCCCACTGCTCCAGTTTATTTATATCTTTTTGAATCCTCTCTCTTCTCTAGTATTAGCTACCCCTCCTAGCTTTGTGTCATCAGCAAATTTGATCAGTTTACCCTCAATTCCTTCATCTAAATCATTAATAAAGATGTTGAACAATACAGGGCCCAAAACAGAGCCTTGTGGTACCCACTTGAGACATTCTTCCAACTGGATGTGCAGCCATTAACGACCACTCTTTGGGTCCAATCACTAAGCCAGTTATGAATCCACCTAACACTTGCCTTGTCCATTCCATACTTAGTCATTTTTTCAATAAGGATTGTGTGAGATACTTTGTCAAATGCTTTGCTGAAGTCAAGATATACTATATCTACAGCATTTCCCTGATCCACCCAGTCAGTGATTCTGTCACAGAAGGAAATTAAGCTAGTCTGACATGACTTATTAGTTACAAACCCATGCTGACTCTGTTTAATCACTTCATTCTTATCCAGGTACTTGCATACATGTTCTTTAATAATTTGTTCAAAGATCTTTCCTGGTATAGAAGTCAGACTCACCGGCCTGTAGTTCCCTGGGTCCACCTTTTTCCCCTTTTTGAAGATAGGGACAACATTTGCTCTTCTCCAGTCTTCTGGGACTTCTCCTGCTCTCCAAGAATTTTCAAAGATTATGGACAGTGGTTCAAGAATTTCTTCTGCTATCTCCTTCAGTACTCTGGGGTGTAATTCATCTGGACCTGGAGACTTGAATTCATTTAGGTTAGCTAAGTGTTTCCTCTCTGTCTTTCTGTTTATAGATATCCTGGATTCTTCTATTCCTTTAATAGGACAGTGAAGATCAGTTGATGTTACATTTCCTTTCTGAGAGAAAACAGATGCAAAATAGGAATTTAAAAGTTCAGCCTTCTCAACATCCTGACTTACCATTTCATAATTTTCATCCAGTAAAAATCCTATAGCATCTTTGACTTTTCTTTTACTTTTGACGTATCCCCAAAATCCTTTTTTGTTGCTTTTGACGTCACTTGCAAGTCTTAATTCATTGTCAGCTTTAGATAATCTGATTTGTGCCCTGCAGGTTCTGCAGACGGCATTATATTCTTCTTTAGATATGCCTCCCTCTTTCCATTTGATAAACATTTATTTCTTCCTTTTTAGCATGTGTTTAAGTTCTGTGTTCATCCATCCTGGTTTCCTTAAATGCTTCCCATTCTTCCCTCTTTTCGGAATGTTAACAATTGTACTTTGAGAATCTCATTTTTCAGGATTTTCCATCCTTCCTGGACATTTTTGTCCTTAAGGATATCCAGCCATTGGATCCCTCCAATTCTCTTTCTGAGTCCCTTAAAATCTGCCTTTCTGAAATCTAACCTTGATGTCTGAGTCTTCACAGGTCTTCCTCCTCTTGTTATCCAAAATTCTAAAATAGCATGGTCACTACCTCCTAGGGTCCCAGCCACTCTTACCTCCTCAACCATTTCCTCCCTGTTTATAAGGATTAGATCCAAGGTAGCAGATCCCCTTGTTTTCTCCCCTACATTTTGGAAGATAAAGTTGTCAGCAAGAGAGGATAAGAATTTCCTGGACCTGTTAGTTTTGCCTGAGAGAGATTCCCAACAAATGTCTGGATAGTTGAAATCTCCCATGACCACTATGTCATATTTTTTGGAGAACTTGGCCATTTGATGCATAAAGAGTTCATCCATATCTTCAGCTTGCACAGGCGGCCTGTAGTAAATGCCTACAATGGTGTCCTTTCCATTGTTCTGCCCTTGTATTCTTACCCAAACAGTTTCCACAGAACTCCCAGTCTCTGAAGTGTCAATCTCTGTGCAGATATATGCTTTTCTAACATACAATGCGACACCTCCTCCTCGTTTATCAAGTCTGTTTCTTGCAAATAAGTTGTATCCTTCTAGCCTTGTATTCCAATCATGTGTATTGTCCCACCAAGTCTCAGTGATTCCAATGACATCATATTTCTTCTCCTGCGTTAGTAGTTCCAGTTCTCCTTGTTTGTTGCCCATGCTTTGTGCATTCGTATAGAAACACTTTAGTTTGTGATTAGTTTCTCTTTCTTCAATATTTTTATTATGTAGATTTTTTTGTCTTTGTTCTTCCCTTCACTTCTTATAGCAGAATTGTAATGTATGTAGTACAGTTCATATAGCGTCTTGTGCTTGGGTGCGATGAAAATACATGAGACACAGGTTTGATATAGAAAGTCTTGTATTACTTCATACAAGTTGGCAAAAATAGTCACACAGTTTGCAGACACAGAAGCAGGAGACACAGCAGGCCAGAGTAATCTAAGCTCAGCAATCACTCTCCACAACAGGTTCAGGATCTTCTTCTCTGTTACCGTAAGTCCATGCAAACGTGGGTCTTTCAAAGAGCAGGGTTCAGAGTCCACAAGTGCTTCAGAGTTCCTCAGTAGGAATAGCTGGAGTACAAGGTCCAAGGCTTCAGGAGTCAGGTCACAGGTTCACTGCAGGCTAGATTCTGAAGCACTGATTGCTCAGCTGTGGCTGCTTAAGAAGCAAAAGGAGAGAATCAGGGCGGGAACATGCAAGCTGGAAACTCCATAGTGACTGAGGGCAAGATAGCTGCAGCAAGACAGAAAGTAAAATGGCTGACGAACAAACTGAGTTTCAGGAACATGTACACAGAACCTTACATTACTCCCCCCTTAGGGACAACCTCCGGATGCCTCAGACCAGGCTTGTGTGGGTACCTCTGATGAAACTGACGGAGCAAGCGAGGAGCATTAACGTTATTGACTGGTTCCCATGAGTTGTCCTCCACTGGGTAGCCCTGCCATTTAATCAGATATTGTAACTTATTTCTATACAACCTGGAATCTAAAATCCTTTCCACCACAAATTCTTCCTGACCATCGACTAGCACTGGGTCAGGGCAAGGAGAAGAACGTCCAGGAAACGTATTGGGTGTTGCAGCCTTTAGTAGGGATACATGAAAGACAGGGTGGATTCTCATAGTTCTGGGCAGTTGAAGACGACAAGCAACGGCACTTATAATTTTACTGATTTTATAGGGTCCAATGTACTTATGTCCCAACTTAGACGATGGAATCCTTAACTTAAGATTTCTGGTTGACAGCCAGACCAAGTCTCCTACCTTGAAAGCTGGTGCAGGTTTACGAAATTTATCTGCTGCTTTCTTGTACCTTTCCTGAGCCGATTCCAGATTCTCCTTTAGAAGATCCATATTCTTCTGTAAAGACGTGATTCTTTCAGCCACTGCTGGTAAAGGCGTTTCTATGGGAAATCGTGGTAGAATGTTAGGATGATAACCTAGATTAGAGTAAAAAGGAGACTGCTTAGTGGAGGCACAATGAGAGTTGTTATACGAGAACTCAGCTAATGGAAGTAGATCCACCCAATCATCCTGTAGGTGGCAGATAAAGCAGCGGAGATACTGCTCCAGGGTTTGATTGGTTCGTTCGGTCTGTCCATTAGTCTGGGGATGAAAAGCAGAAGAAAGGTTTACTTTAATGTCCAATGCTGCACAGAAATTTTGCCAAAACCTAGAAGTGAATTGCACCCCTCGATCCGAAATAACCTCATCCGGTACTCCATGTAAGCGAAACACATCTTTAATCATCAAATCTGATGTCTGTTTTGCAGTGGGTAAGCCGACACAAGGAATAAAATGAGCTGCCTTTGTTAGACGGTCAACCACACTAGAATGGTGTTCTTCCCTTGAGAGGTTGGTAACTCCACAATGAAGTCCATAGAAATGGATCCCCACGGGCGGGACGGGGTGGGAAGAGGCTGTAACAGACCAGTTGGTGAGGAGCGAGGTGTTTTGCATCTTGCACAGACTTCACATGAAGTGACATAGTTTAAAACATCCTTCCTGCAAGTGGGCCACCAAAAGAAACGAGAAAGAAATTCCTGTGTCTTTAGAATTCCTCTATGCCCAGCTATCTTGGAATCGTGAATGAGTTGCAATACTCTCAATCTGACTGTTTCAGGAATATACAGGCGTTGTCCCTGAATCCACACACCATTCTTAAAGACAAGACTTACGTCCCTTGGGGGTTGTGCCAAAAAGGAATCCGCATGGTATGCTTCCTTGATGTCCTTAAGTAGGTCTTGATTATGAATTACTCCTAGGAACCTAGAGTCAGGAAGAATAGTCTTAGGAGGAGTAATTGGACGTGTCTCTGCTGAGTAAATCCTAGAGAGTGCATCAGCCTTTCCATTGCGCGATCCTGGTCTATAAGAAATGATAAAATTAAATTGGTTTAAGAAAAGATTCCAGCGAGCCTGGCGAGGAGTCAGGCACTTAGCGACCTGATAAATTCAAGGTTACGATGGTCTGTCAGGACGACTATTTGCTGTGCAGCCCCTGAAGAAGGTGTCTCCATTCTT
>JARQOD010000004.1:98945541-99187757 GCA_033576555.1 Oophaga sylvatica | reverse complement strand
CTTCATCAGCAAAGACAAAAACAAAAAATGAACTCAAAATTTTTCTATACCAACAGGACACGGGTAGTGAAATAGGTAAAAAAGTAAGTGACGTGTGCAGAACTGTCATTATCCGGGATAACATAAATTTTAAAAAGCCCTAGAAAGGATAGAAATTTTTTTGCCTCTGATTGGGGTCGGGTTTTTGTTTTTCATCCCCGGGAAAGGGGCAAAAGACCATTTTCAAATTTGATTAGAAGACATAATCCGTGTGACTATTCATCCACACTAACATGCAAAGGTCATGATAGTTTTAAATTCTGAAACCTTTGTATTTTTTCTCATTTTTGAATTATATTTATCCCAGTAATTCCCAATCCCCATGCTAGCCCCGGGCTACAAAAGGTTTTCCCAAAAGTAAATCCAAATTTTTTGACTTATTGGGGCGCTGAAAATTCACCCCTTGTTCTCATTTTTTGGCCGTCTCCCCTCACTTGTCCCCCCCATTGTCTTACCTATTCCCTTGTCCTGTTGTGGGAAATATGTGTTCTTCTTTTTTTTTTTTAGTTAGACTGATAAAGAGCCGGGTAGTCGAAAGCTTTGAATTTGTTACCTTTTTTCAGTTTGCCATTAAACGGATCAACCACAGAGGCTCTAAGTATAAATTTTTTTCTATTCGGAATTTAAATTCATCATTTTATTGTCCTTAAAATTCATTTATTCTTGTTTGAAGAATCATTTTTCAAGGCCACGTAACAAGGGATAACTCAATATTTTTGTGCCTACACCCTCATTCCCGGGGTCAACAGGCCCTTGCTGTCAAAGTGTTTTGTGCACAAAGGGAAACAATCGCTGATGTGTTTGTGGTTCAGTAACGCCTCTGTTCCCCTCTGTTGTCGGAAAAATTAATGCTCTAACTACAAATTTAAAATTCAAAAACTCAACTAGCCCTGCCACACCCCCCTTTACCCTGGGGTTCAACCAGCCGTTGCTGCTCAAGTGTTAATGCCGATGAAAAACAATCGCATGTGTTTTTGGGGGCAGTAACGCCTGCGTTTCCCCCGCTGTGTTCGGCAAAAATTACTGCTGCTCACAACTTCAACTTCAAACTCTCATACTAGGGCCCCGCCCACACCCCCCTTGACCCGGGCTTCAACGGCCCCCTTGCTGCTCGAATGTTTGATGCCAATGAAAAAAATCGCTGATGTGTTTTTGGGGTTCATAAACCCCGCGTTCCCCGCTGGTGTCTGGCAAAAATTTCGCTGAAAAAAAAACTTCAACTTCAAACCTCATACTAGGCCCCTGCCTACACCCCCCTTGACCCGGGCTTCAAAAGCGCCAGTTCTGTCAAAATTTTAGATGCACAGATGAAAAAAAACCTGATTGTTTTGGGTTCATAACGCTGCTTTCCCCCTGCTGGGCGGGAAAAAAAATTACTGCTGAAAACACAACTTCAACTTCAAAGTCTCAACTGGGCCTCGCCTACCCCCCTTTGACCCGGGTTTCAACAGCGCCAGTTGCCCAAAGTGTTAATGCACAGAAAAAACAACCCGGATGTGTTTTGGGGTTTCATAAGCCTGCTGTTCCCCTTTTTCCCGGAAAAAATTTCCTCCCCAAAAATTAAAAAACATACTTAAAATTTCTAGTGCTACACTAAATATGGCAACCCTGATTTCTAAGCTGTAAACATTGAAACGTCAACTTTCAACCATAAAATGATTATTTTTGTCACAAATCGAACAAAATAATTGTGACATATTTTTACAGTATGCACATGTCGAAAACAAATGCAAACAAAAAAGCCATTTAGCTATGGGATATGATGGCAACCTTTAAACTCCATAGCTTAAAAAACCAACTCACTCATGATGATCAAATGCTGCAATGTTGGAAGTGCTAATGTGGGTTGAATTTTGACAACTGCTGCAGTGCGAAATTTCTTCAGTGTTCTTGCCTTTGAAATAAAAGCATACAATAAATTAAAATCCAAGTTGAAAAGGGGACTGATTACACCTGAATATTGTGCAAACAATGCATGTGGGAAATAGTCCTCTTAAACATTATTAATTTGTGTCTTTTTAAAAAAAATACAATTTGATTAAAAGTTAACAGCCCTTCATAAAGGTCCTTCATGTAAACATGATAATCGCACCAAAAACAGCATTACCTTGGTAAAGTCAAAAGTGCATAGTCACAAACAAAAAAAAAAAACCTTAAGTGGTGCTGAAAAAACGCAACTGAAGAATCGTGAATGATAATATTTATCAACGAATGCGCATCTGTACAATGTCGATATAATACGTACCTTAAAAAAAACACTGTGTACAAACCCCACACCGTTTTTTTTGTAGTTGTTATGTAATAGGGCACATGCGTGTGTTTTTCATGGGGCAGTTTACTGAGTAAAGCAGTATACAAACCCTTTTGTTGTCGGTACGTGCGGAGAACGATGCCACCGTGAAAGTTAGTCTGCGTCAAAGACGTAAGACCCCCAATACCCAAGCGTCACAGCAGGAAGGGCCCGTTGTGCTCCAAACAAAGGCGCAACCATACATCATAACCTTTTATAAAACAGATAAAAAAAAGGATGTGTAGTAAAGCACACTTTATTGAGGTACAGTATTACATCGCCATTCACCATCTGTGGCTATGCAGCTATCATATATACCCTTATCTATCCGTGTCATGTTGCAAGTCCACAGTCAGGGATAAATTCTGTTTTTACTCGCCTATGCAATTTTTAAATTTTTGTTTTGTTTTTAAAAGATGGCACATATTATCGATTCTGATGGGAAAAGTTTGATATTTTTTTAAAAAATTTTTTTGATATTATTTCCCAAAAAGTAAAAGTTTTATGAATTCAAAAAAACTTGAAGCTGATTTTTTTTTAAGTCAGCCATTCTGTCTACCAATAAAAATGGTGTACAATGTTTTCTTACCCATCATTAAATTTTCTGATATTATTTTTATGCTTTTTTTTAAACCATTTAGCAATTATTTAACCATTTAAATTTTGGTTGCATTGCTTTTCAAAATGTTTTAAAGTATGGTTTATGTTTTAAATTATAAAAATTTACATATTTTTTTTAAGTTAAAACACACTTTTTGGTACTAAGTTTATTTCTCTTGTTTGGGGTAAGACATTTTTTTAAATTTCACGTAAAAAGGAAAATACTGGATATATATTTAAAAAATCCTCCTTGCCCGGGGTAAAACCCGCCGTTGTTGCTCGGGGTGCGTTAGCACAGTGAACACTTGCTCCTGGTTACTGGGTTCAGTAATGTCAGTGTCCCCGCTGGTGTACGGGAAAAAAATCCGCTGCCTCCCCCCTGTTTTTCCTCTCACCCTGGGTACAACACGCCATTTTTTGCTCGGGAAATGCTGTTAGCACGTCTCACTTGTCCTGTGTTACTGGGGTTCAGTAATGTGCTGTTCCCCCCCTGTTGAACGGGAAAAATCCCGCTGCCCCCACCATGTTCTCTTCTCATCCCTGGGGGACAACACCGCCAGTTGTCTCGGGAAAGGGTGTTAGACAGTCAACACTTGCTCCTTGTTACGGGGTTTTGTAAATTCGCTGTTCCCTGCTGTGTGAACGGCAAAAAATCTTTCTGCCCCCACCATGTTTCTTCCATCCCTGGGCTTCAACCCGCCATTGTTTCTCGAAGTGCTGTTACACGTTTACACTTGCCCTGTTTACTGGGGTTCAGTAATGCGCTGTTTTCCCCGCGTGTGAACGGCAAAAAATCCGCTGCCTCCCCATGTTCCTTCTCATCCCTGGGGTACAACACCGCCAGTTGTTGTCGGAAGTGCTGTTAGCAAGTCTACACTTGCTCCTGTTTTTACGGGTTTCGTAATGCAGCTTTTCCCCTGCTGTGTGAAGGCAAAAAAGTCCCTGTGCCTCCACCATGTTCCCTTTCACCCGGGGCTACACACCGCCAGTTGTTGCTGGAAGTGCTGTTAGCACAGGAACCCTTCTCCTGTGTTAGGGGTTAGTAATTCACTGTTCCCCGCTTTTGTAACGGCAAAAATCCTGCCCTCCACCAAGTTCCTTCTCACCCCGGGCACAAACCGCCATTTGTTTGGGAAGTGCTTTTAGCACAGTGAACACTTCCCGGGTTTTACTGGGGTTCAGAAATGTCAGCTTTTCCCCTGCTGTGTGAACGGCAAAAACCCTGCTGCCTCCACCAGTTCTCCTCTCATCCCTGGGCTACAACACCGCCAGTTTTTTGCTCAAAAAGTGCTGTTACACAGTGAACACTTGCCCGTTTTTACGGGGGTTCAGTAATTCAGCTTTTTCCCCTGCTGTGTGACGGC
The DNA here is from genome assembly GCA_033576555.1 of Oophaga sylvatica. NCBI lineage: Eukaryota > Metazoa > Chordata > Amphibia > Anura > Dendrobatidae > Oophaga > Oophaga sylvatica. The sequence continues at coordinate 99,183,464 of JARQOD010000004.1, read as the reverse complement.
AAAAACCTGTGCCTCCACCCTGTTCTCTTCTCATCCCTGGGCTACAACACCGCCAGTTGTTGCTCGGAAGTGCTGTTAGCACAGTGAACACTTGCCCTGTGTTACTGGGGTTCAGTAATGTCAGCTGTTTCCCCTGCTGTGTGAACGGCAAAAAGTCCTGCTGCCTCCACCCTGTTCTCCTCTCATCCCTGGGCTACAACACCGCCAGTTGTTGCTCGGAAGTGCTGTTAGCACAGTGAACACTTGCTCCTGTGTTACTGGGGTTCAGTAATGTCAGCTGTTCCCCTGCTGTGTGAACGGCAAAAAGTCCTGCTGCCTCCATCATGTTCTCTTCTCATCCCTGGCTACAACACCGCCAGTGTTGCTCGGAAGTGCTGTTAGCACAGTGAACACTTGCTCCTGTGTTATGGGGTTCAGTAATGTCAGCTGTTCCCCTGCTGTGTGTACGGCAAAAAGTCCTGCTGCCTCCACCCGTTTCTCCTCTCATCCCTGGGCTACAACACCGCCAGTTGTTGCTCGGAAGTGCTGTTTAGCACAGTCTACACTTGCTCCTGTGTTACTGGGGTTCAGTAATGTCAGCTGTTCCCCTGCTGTGTGAAACGGCAAAAAGTCCTGCTGCCTCCACCATTTCTCTTCTCATCCCTTGGCTACAACACCGCCAGTTGTTGCTCGGAAGTGCTGTTAGCACAGTGAACACTTGCTCCTGTGTTACTGGGGTTCAGTAATGTCAGCTGTTCCCCTGCTGTGTGAACGGCAAAAAGTCCTGCTGCCTCCACCATGTTCTCCTGTCATCCCTGGGCTACAACACCGCCAGTTGTTGCTCGGAATGCTGTTAGCACAGTCTACACTGCTCCTGTGTTACTGGGGTTCAGTAATGTCAGCTGTTCCCCTGCTGTGTGAACGGCAAAAAGTCCTGCGCCTCCACCATGTTCTCTTCTCATCCCTGGGCTACAACACCGCCAGTTGTTGCTCGGAAGTGCTGTTAGCACAGTGAACACTTGCTCCTGTGTTACTGGGGTTCAGTAATGTCAGCTGTTCCCCTGCTGTGTGTACGGCAAAAAGTCCTGCTGCCTCCACCCTGTTGTCTTCTCATCCCTGTGCTTCAACACTGCCAGTTGTGCTCGGAAGTGTCATTGGCACGGGTACTCACTCCTGCCCAGACTGGTTACAGCACGCCATCTGTTTCCTGTCAGTGTAAACGTCACTTAGCCTCCAATAAGTTGTCCTGTCGTGTTGCGGTCGGGTTAGCCGACTCTATGGTGCTTGGAGTTTAGGTGCTTCCTATGTGTGCTGCGGGTATGCAAATAAAGGCTGTTTCCGTTGTGACAACAGGACAATCACCCACTGTAGTATTGTGGGATTCGGTAATGCGGCCGGCTCGCGGCCTGTCATCTTAAATTTCCATGGGTACCTTCTGCTACCCGTCCGGGTTCCAGTACCGTCAGCTGGTTCTCCGCAGTGCCTTTGGCCTAGGTGCCTCCATCTCGGTACCGAGTTCCAGCAATGTCTGCTGGTCCTTGGTAGTGCTTTAGAGCACATGGTACCTCCTGCTTAGTAACCGTGTCCCAGTAACGTCAGCTGGTCCTCGGTTGTGCCATTGGCTCTTTCCTTCTGCTGCCCCTCCGGGTTCCAGCCAGTCAGCTGGTCCTCGTTATTTGGATTGGCCTTGTACCTTCTGCTACCCATCCGGGTTCCAGTACCGTCAGCTGGTTCTCCGCAGTGCCTTTGGCCTAGGTGCCTCCATCTCGGTATCCGGAGTTCCAGCAATGTCTGCTGGTCCTTGGTAGTGCTTTAGAGCACAGGTACCTCCTGCTTATAACCGTGTCCCAGTAACGTCAGCTGGTCCTCGGTTGTGCCATTGGCTCTTTTCCTTCTGCTGCCCCTCCGGGTTCCAGCACAGTCAGCTGGTCCTCGTTATTTGGATTGGCTCTTGTACCTTCTGCTACCCATCCGGGTTTCCAGTACCGTCAGCTGGTTCTCCGCAGTGCCTTTGGCCTAGGTGCCTCCATCTCGGTATCCGAGTTCCAGCAATGTCTGCTGGTCCTTGGTAGGCTTTAGAGCACAGGTACCTCCTGCTTGTAAACCGTGTCCCAGTAACGTCAGCTGGTCCTCGGTTGTGCCATTGGCCTTTTTCCTTCTGCTGCCCCTCCGGGTTCCAGCACAGTCAGCTGGTCCTCGTTATTTGGATTGGCTCTTGTACCTTCGCTACCCATCCGGGTTCCAGTACCGTCAGCTGGTTCTCCGCAGTGCCTTGGCCTAGGTGCCTCCATCTCGGTATCCGAGTTCCAGCAATGTCTGCTGGTCCTTGGTAGTGCTTTAGAGCACAGGTACCTCCTGCTTAGTAACCGTGTCCCAGTAACGTCAGCTGGTCCTCGGTTTGTGCCATTGGCTCTTTCCTTCGCTGCCCCTCCGGGTTCCAGCACAGTCAGCTGGTCCTCATTACTTGCATTGACTCTTGTACCTTCTGCAACATTTACAAATTGAAGATTTTTTCAATGCTTTTTTGGGTAATCACTCTGGATCTCCAACAATGAAGACGACGACCCTGATGACCACCCCCGAAGAAGATGACGACCACAAGGACGACGAGCATCAAGCCAACCAGCCTAAACACCATCACAAAGAAGAAATAAAAGATTACAAACAGGACTAAGAAGGTTAAGACAAACTACAAGATACAGAACAAGAGACTTAAGAACAATAAGCAGAAGATCAAAAAGCAGAGAACTGAAGTATAAGACCAAAATGAAGAGCAAAATATATGCTCTAAATTCTAAGCAGAAGAAGACTAAGCAGTGTATGGGGGTGAGTCCGTTCCTCCTCGTGGTGCCCCTGGAAAATGCCTGCTGCTGCAGGCTAAACTGAACACGGACAAATACTGTTGTAATTTAAATCTTTTGTGACAGCAAGAACGGAAGGATGAAAAATTCATACTTTGACAGATTACAAGTACAGGATTCCTTGTCACAAATAAGAATATGATGAAGAAGATGAAGTACAATATGAATAAAAATAATAGTTTAATAAGAAGAATCTGAGTAATGTTAACAAAAAGATGAATAGCAAGAAGTTTAAGAAGAAGATAAAGAAGGTAAAGATGAAGAAAAATTTTTGATGAAAAAGATGATGCTGCTGAAGATTATGAAGGAGAAAGTGTGTGAAAAGTTAAAAAGGTGAAGAGCATGGAAGTTGTGAAAAATACATATTTGCCAAAATAGAAAAAACGTTAACAACATTGTCAATTTCTTCGTCAATCCGAAACATCTTTAAAAAAAAAAAATATTTATGCTATTCCATTTGATTGGGTTAAACATCTATGCCTTTAATGTCTCCTCAACCTTCCACAATACATTGTACATTACTCTTTGTTGTTTTCCTTCATGTACAATTAACCAACAAGGCAAGAATGGGTCTTTTTTAATTCCGATATTTGTTCCCATAGACTTACATTGGATTTCCGGTATCGGTATCGGGTATCGCCGATTTTTTTTGGGTATCGGCGATACCATTCCGATTCCGATACTTTTGGTTATCGGAAAGTATCGCTCAACCCTACTGAAAACGAAAAAAATATTGAAAAAAAATCCTGGACGTCAGGATTTGGCACAAAATGCAAAATTCTCTTCAAATTTAGTACATTTTTCGCAATTTTTGGTATTTTTTTTTATCTTAGGGTTTTGAAAGTCAAAATTACTATTAATTATTGCACATCAATGCATTGAAGATATACAATGCCAAAAAAATATAACTTTCAAAGAAAAGAACTTTCAGAGTGAGCTAATGAAACCAGCATCAACATGTTGGAAGCTAAACGAGCAGGCTCTGACATGCCCGGGCTTGTTTCAATTGTTTTATCTTGGTTCTCGCCTGTTCACACTTTTTCATCTCAGTTCGTGTTAGCTCGTCATATTCAACCGTGTTTCCCAAAATTAGCATTATGGCTCAGCGGAAGTGTATTAATTCGCCTGACAGTTTCTGTTACATTTGTGGTGAATATACAGTGTTGAAGCAACAGCTGAATATTACAGACTTTGTGAAAAAACACAGGTATTACATACCTGGTAATGTGTTTTTTCATGAGACATGACGGCACCACGAGACAGGGGATCCGCCCATCAAGGACAGGAAACCTTCAAGATAAAAGGGCGACTCCTCTCTCCGCATCATTGTTTTACAGAGCACGAGAGAAAACTCCGCAGGTTAGTATACATTTAAATAATACATCCTTTATAATTCTCATCACCAACACCCAAGTGAGTGTATAAATAATAAAAATAATGCACCCAACTAATGACGTGATCAAGGGCGGGAATATAAGGGTGCCGTCATGTCTCATGAAAAAACACATTACCAGGTATGTAATACCCGTGTTTTTCCATCATACATGACGGCACCACGAGAGAGTTACAGAGATTTGTATTCTCTTTGGGAGGGATTACTGCTTCTAACACTCTTCTCCCAAATGTGAGATCAGAGGTAGCATATAGGTCTAGCCTATAATGTCTGAAAAAAGGTTGACGGAGAGGACCAAGTGGCCGCCTTACAAATCTGGTCGATCGTGGCATCTGCTTTCTCCGCCCAAGACGTTGCCATGGCTCTCGTGGAATGGGCTTTTAGACCCTCTGGAACAGTCCTGCCTGCACTACTATACGCTAGCATAATGGCCTCTCTCACCCATCTAGCTATAGTCTGTTTAGAGGCTTTCAGGCCTTTCCTTGCTCCCTGGTACGAGACAAATAAAGCCCTCTGCTTTCTCCATGTTTTTGTCACCTCTAAATACTGCAGGATACATCTCCTAACATCTAGACAGTGTAGTTTTCTTCCTTTTTGTTGCTAGGGTTAGGGCAAAAGGATGGTAAAACTATTTCCTGAGCCTTGTGAAATTTTGACACAACCTTGGGAAGATATGCAGAGTCTAATTTTAACACCACCCTATCCTCCATGACCTGAGTGTAGGGAGGGTCTGCCGATAACGCATGTAAATCTCCAACTCTACGGGCCGATGTGAGTGCCACTAACAAGGCAGTCTTTAATGTTAGGACTTTATCTGATGCTGAGTTCAAAGGCTCAAGGGTCTTTCTGTTAAGGCTGATAAGACTAAATTAAGGTCCCATGGTGGAGGAGCAGGGGATGGGACAGAATCAGCTCTATTACAGGCCCGGATAAATCTAGCCACCCATCTATTGTTCGCCAGGTCACAGTTGAATAAAGCTGCAAGGGCTGAGACATGCACTTTGAGGGTACTGACAGCTAACCCTAGCTCTAAACCCTTCTGCAGAAATTCCAGTATCGCCAATATCGGGACCTCCCCTTCCCGTATTGGCACTGAGACAGACAAGAATTTTTTCCATATTCTGCCATAAATTGGATATTAGCCCAGCTGAAAACCCCTTTTTTTCTAACAGTGACCTTTCAAATTCCAGGCTGTCAAATGCAGCCCGGATCTCTGAGGGTGACTGAAGGGTCCCTGTGTCAGAAGGTCCTGGTCTCCGGGAGTACCCATGGGTCTGTTACGGACATTACTCTCAGCCAGTAGAACCATGGCCTCTTTGGCCAGAAGGGGGCTATTACGATCACCCTGGCCTTGTCTTCCTGATCTTTCTCAGAACTGCTGGAATCAGGTGAGTCGCATGTACCAGGGCTTTGGGGTACTCGGCACCGAGCCCGTTCACTTCAATGGGGGATGTCACGGGTAGCGCAGCTCGGTCCGTTGCACTGGGCGCTCACTAAAGGGGGATATTTACAGGGGATGATAGAATGTTCGTGATGCCACCTGTGGTTCCTGATCAGGGTGACCAGCGCTGCAGGGTGAATCCTCTGAGGGGTTGTTATTGGGCAGCAAGGTGTTAAGTCTCCCACAGGCGAGACTGGTCCCTCGAGGTATATGGCAGTGCAGGGGTGCAGGGCAATAAGGCAGACACACACAATAAAGTCTCTTTTCTGTACCTTTACTGGTGATATTTGCAAGCACGTCCCGGGAAGCTGCTCATGGTGGAGGATGCACGTCCAGTAATCCACTGAGTAGGTGTAAGGCCTCCTTACGTCTTTATGAGTGTGAGTTTCTAACTTGCATAAAACAAAGTTTAACTCCGTTCTCTTTGCTACGCCCGGCTGATCTTGTGGTGGAGCCTTCTTTTGGACAGAACTAGTCTCTATATGCAGGGCCCTGCTAGACTCTTGTTCTTCCTGACCCCGGTTACGTATAAGCACTGAAGGGCCCCTCTGTGACTTGTAGTCCAACAGGGTCTCCGGTGTCTCCTACCAGTCGTGCAGAAGCTGGTAAGCACGGACCCGGTGTCCGGTGGTGCAGAGTCGAGGTAAGCTATCAATGCTGGTTGACCTCGGTCACTCTCTTTCCCTTTTCCACTTGCCTGTCATCCTACTCTCACCACTATCATAGGCACAAACTAGCAGCAGATGTCAGCTTTCTTTTCTTTACCGCTCTCCAAGCGTCGGCACGCTTACTTTACTGAAACGCTCACTGTTGGAATCTCAGTGGACTCAACCTTGACCAGACCAAGTGGCAATCCTTTCCACTACACTGGACTCCACTATATAAGCTGAGTGATTCCTGAAGTCCTCAGGCTTTCAGATAAGTCTTTCTTTCTGGCTAGAGTTCCCTCTAGCATGTCTGAGGCAACTAGTTCGTTTTCTTCCGTCTCGTCTGACAGGAATGTCTCTCTCCTCCTCACTCTCTGAGGTGTTCTGCTGTTCTGAGGTAAAACCAACAACTAGCTAACTCGCAGCTAGACTGCCTTCATCTCACTGCTGTCATTTCAAGGGCTCCCTCTGGTGGTACCAGGGAAAAATGTGAAATGTTGTGTGCAATGGGTTATCGTGGATTTACCTTTCCGTGCATCCTCCAGGGTAACATGTGGCTCCAGTCACAGCTGGGCTACACATCCCCCCCTAGTTAATATCAGCACTCCCGGGCTGAAAAAGAAAACAATTTTTATAACATCAACAATAAACATAATTATAACTCTTCCTTTGCGGGAGGTAAGGACACTTCAAACGTTTCATAATACAAGTAACATATATACAAATATTTACACAATCTTATTTACATTTTTACACTTGGATATTGGTTTACTGAATTACTTTGCTAGGCCTACTCTTGGTACCTAACAGGTAACCTTCCTTTCGTTGTGCGTACTGACCTACGTGGTGTGGTGTCAGGTATAGTAGCATCTAGCCTATCTGTGCTGCGTGCCGGCAAATTGTAAAGCCGCCTCCACCTCTCTAGGGATCTGGCAAGCATACTAGTTACTGGGTGATGAGGTTCAGTTCCGCCAGGGGATTCTTCTGGTAAGTCCACGTCTTGAGGTTCCATTTCTCGGGATTCTACTTCTGGAGATGCTACAGGAGCAGGTTCCTCTTGAACTATTTCTTCTGCTGCGGCAACTGGTTCAACTGGACGTTGAAGCGCTTCTTGTGGTTGGTAAAATTGAAGTACTGGAATAATCACAGTGTCTCCGATACAAGGCCAATCTGCAGGAAAATCTCCTAGGTCCGTGTGTATGACTTCACCTGATTTCTCTTTTTCCATAACAAGTTCTTCCTCGTGAAGTTTTAACATGTCTGGACACAGTTTTAGGTGGTCATCTTTCCTCCATCTTTGCTAATGGTACAGGTTTTCCTGTTGTCAAACTTGGAATTTTGCACGACATATGGCTCTTTTTCCCACTGATCATCCAATTTGTGCATTCTTCTTTTTCTTTTTAGTACAATTTCTCCAGGCATAAAAGGTTCAGCTGGCGCACTTTTGTTGTAGCTTTCCTCTTGCTTTTCCCTTACTTTATTGAGACTATCTTCCACGCAGGCTTGTACTCTCCTGTACTGTTCCTGTCGGTTCGTGTCCCAATCTTCAGTAGTAACATCAGCTTCTGGTTCTACAACACCAAGTTCCAAATCCATGGGCAGTTTTCCTGGTCTTGCTCGCAAAGGTAGGCTGGAGTGCAGTTGGTGGAACTCACCGGTATGTGATTGTACAGATCTACCAGGTCAGGTAGTAAGTCTGGCCACCGATTTCTCTCCTCAAGTGGTACCGTCTTCAGCAGATCAATGACTATGTGATTCATCTTCTCACAGAGACCATTGGTTTGGGGGTGGCACGGTGTGGTTCTTATCTTCTTACACCCGTACAAGTGACATAACTCTTTAAACAATTCGGCTTCAAAAGCAGGACCCTGATCAGTTAACACTTGCTCTGGATATCCATGGGGTCTGCAGAAATACGCTTGAAACATCTTTGCTGCTGTTTCAGCTGTCAGATCTTTGACAGGGGCGACCACCAGGAACCTGGAGTAGTGATCCACCATTGTCAGGGCATATGAGTATCCTGACCTGCTGGGTGACAACTTTACATGGTCCAAGGCCACGATCTCTAAGGGACGAGTCGTCTTGATGGGTTGCAGGGGTGCTTTCTGGCTGCTGTAGTCTTTTCTTCGGAGGCTACAGGACGCACAGTTTTTACACCATTTCTCGATGGAACTGCGCATTCCCACCCAGTAGAAACGACACTTCAACAGGGTTTCCAGCTTCTTCCAGCCAAAGTGCCCTGCTCGATCATGGTAGGCTTCCAACACCATCTGGATGTCTGTTCTTGGGACTACTATCTGCCATACCATCTCATGGGTTCTTGGGTTGACGTACCTTCGGCACAGCTTCTCTCGGTAGATGAACAGCCGGCTTCTCTCATTCCACAGCTGCTTTGCTTGCTGAGACGCTTCCTTCTCCAAGGAGGAACCTTCCTGAGTTATCAGCTCCTTGATGTGGCTGACAACCGGGTCACTGTTCTGGGTCTCCTTCCAGCTGTGGTGTGGTAAAGGGTTTAACGTCTTACCATGCTGCCTCCTGTAGGCTCGTTGCTCGTGGATCATCCCATTTCTCTGGAATGCAGGTAGCTCAATCTCTTCTAGGTCATCCGATTCCTCTTCCGTGTCGGACTCATGCGGCATTCTGGACAAGGCATCAGCGTTGGCATTCTTACGGCCCGCCCTGTACTTGATTGTGAACTGATAGTTCGACAGCCGAGCCATCCAACGTTGCTCCATGGCTACCAGCTTGGCTGTTTCAAGATGTGTCAAGGGGTTATTGCCTGTGTAAGCAGTGAACTTGCTGGAGGCTAGGTAATGCTTGAATCTTTCTGTAATGGCCCAGACCAGCGCCAGGAACTCTAACTTGAAGCTGCTATAGTTCTCTGGGTTTCTCTCGGTCGGCCGGAGCTACCTGCTTGCATATGCGATGACTTTCTCCAGGCCATTTTGCTTCTGACTGAGGACAGCTCCCAATCCTTCGTTGCTGGCATCAGTGTACAGCAGGAACGGCTGGCTGTAGTCAGGGTAGGCTAAGATTTCATCGCCTGTCAGGATCTCTTTCATCTCTTTGAATGCCTCAGCTTGTTCTTTACAGTGGAATGGAGGATTTCTGCTCTTGAGGGGTTGTCCTACCAGGAGGTCCTGCAGAGGCGCTGCTTTCTTGGTGTAGTCCTTTACAAACCTCCGGTAGTAACCTGTTAGTCCCAGGAACTGGCGCACCTCCTTGAGATTCCTTGGTTCTGGCCATTTCTGGATGGCAGTGACCTTCTCGGGGTCTGGCGCTACTCCTTCTGAGCTGACAATATGTCCCAAGTACTGTACCTTTTGTTTGAGCAGATGGCACTTTGAAGGCTTCAGTTTCATCCCATACTTGGACAGTGACTCGAATACCTCCGCCAGGTGCTTCAGATGATCCTCATACGTCTTGGAGTACACAATTACGTCGTCCAGGTACAGCAACACGGTTTCAAAGTTGAGATGTCCCAGGCAGCTCTCCAACACTCTCTGGAACATTCCCGGGGCACTGCTGAGTCCAAACGGCATCCTGTCAAACTCACAGAGTCCCATCGGGGTGGTGAAAGCCGTCTTCTCCCGATCCTCCTCAGCAACAGCTACTTGCCAGTACCCACTAGTGAGGTCAAGGGTGGAAAAGTAGTTAGCAGTTTTTAAGGCAGCTAAGGATTCCTCAATGCGTGGTAAAGGGTATGCATCTTTATGTGTAATGCGATTCACTTGTCTGTAATCTACACACATTCTCATGCTTCCATCCTTTTTCCTAACTAGGACTAGAGGTGCTGCCCAGGGACTACAACTATCCCTTATCACCCCTGCTTCCTTCATGTCACGCAACATTTCCTTAGCTTTCTGGTAGTGTGCTGGAGGTATAGGCCTATACCGCTCTTTGATGGGAGGATGACTGCCTGTAGGGATATGATGCTGTACTCCCTTAATTGTCCCAAAGTCAAGTGGGTGTTTGCTAAATACCTGTGTGTACTCCTGTACCACTCGTAGTACTCCTTGTTTCTGGTGGGCTGGAATGGTGTCTGTCCCAACATGGAGCTGCTGACACCAATCCTCCACCTGGGTTGCTGGGTCATTATCCTCCGCTGGTTGGCGGGAGGCTAAGGACTCTGTTGTGAGAATGGAGTTGTTATCTACAGTATGTAATTTAGCAACAGTGGCATAACGTGGTAAATTCACTTCATCTTCTCCCCAGTTGAGAAGACGTACTGGTACCCTTCCATTTCGTACTTCCACTACCCCTCTAGCAGTCAAGAGTGTAGGTCTGTGCTCTGAACAATGGGGCTCTACTACTGCTTGGTAGTTCTGTCCTCTCAGACCTATTGCTGCTCTACACCATATAAGTATTTCACTCATTGGGGGTATCACAATGGGGTTCAGGTCTGTCACCCGTACATTACCAATTTCACCATCTGTCAGCTTCGCTTGCTGCTGGCACATCAGGGCCCGGATCTCCCTCTGGATCACTCCCTTCTGCTTTGGCCTGGCAACTTCGGCGAGCTGTTGGAGCAAAAACACAACTTCTCCCAGACAGTTACTAATAATGTTTGTACCTAAAACCACATTTAAGCCATTTTCCTCATTTACAGTCTTTACTACTAAGAGTCCCTGGTCCTTCAGCTCCACTCTGCCCACCTTTACGTCCACGTTTTTGGCTCCGAGTATATCAACAGGGAGACCATTAGAGGCATACACAGCAAAGTCAGGGCTCGGGGGCTGGAGACTGTCCATGGACCAAAACTTATTATACAGGACATCAGGTATGATGGTCACCTGAGATCCAGTGTCCAGCAGGGCAGGGATTGCGATCCCGTCCAGGATGATGGACAGGTAGGGTCTTCCTCCCACAAACCTGCGGTTCCAGTCTGAGGGGCCTGATGAGTCTATTCCTGGGTGTTGGCCCTCGGACCCAGGATCTGCTCGTTTAAAGGACACTGTCGGGCTAGATGACCTTCTCTGTTGCAACGGTAGCAGATGATCTCTCGGCGAGGATGGTGCTGATCAGGGGTCGCTCCTGGGGGTGGCGTTGTCCTCCTCCGGTGGGGCGACATCCTCCTTTTCCTCCGGTTCATCCAAGGGACATCCTCTGGGCAGTCAGCTAGCAGGATATTTCCTCCTTCTTCCTTCCGCAGTTGCAGGGCACTCATTACAGCGGCCAGGTTTTTAGTCAGCTGGTGCACTTCTGAGTGCAGACAGTCCAACTCAGTAGGGGGCGCCACCTGCGTTTTGGCTTCTGCCACCAGCGGGGAAAAGGTGGATGCTGCTGGCTTTATAGTGGCTTCACCCGGGTGACACTGGGTTGACACCTCGGGCTTCTCCAGGGGTCGCAGTCCTTTTATAGCCATATCTTTTAGGGCATCAAAGGTAGCGTCAGGATGATCCAAGGACCACCAGTGCACAGTTCTGCTTTCAGCTTGGGACCTCAGTCCCCGTACAAATTGTTCCTTCAACATTTTGCTTTCATTAATGGCACTTATAGGGTTAACCTGTTTGAGAGCTCGCAGGGCCCCCCTGTAGTCGGCAGGCGTAGTCCCTAATACTGTCATCTGGTCTCTGGGAGCATTGGTAAAACTTCATCCGGAGATCTGTTTCAGTGCGGTCCTCAAAAATAGTCTGTAGCTTTTAGAAAATTGAAAGCATTGATTCCTGGTCTGCAGCTGTCCAAGTCTCTACTTCCCTCTCTGCAGCACCAGTCAATTGTCCCAATACCACTGCAGCTCTTTGTTTCTCTGTCATAGGGTACATGTCCATTATGCTGCATATTTTACGCTTAAACCCTGACAGGGTATCCGGCTTTCCGCTATACTGAGGGAGCCACTTTGCTCCAGGCAGGTATGGGAGTGTCAGCGGTACTATCGGGGCCACCGGACCTGGTGAGGGGCCAGCGTTTCCACCCCGCGAGGCTGCGCCGGCGGCTAAGTCATCGGAGCGGTCGCCCTGGGCCGCGCGGTCAGCTTGCGGCTGCGACATGGTTGTGCCCCCCTAGTTAAGCATGGCCTACCTTCTCCTGAAGGCTGCAGCTCTGCCAGGCACAGCGATGTGGAAGGACCTGCGTCGCCGGCGCTCTGACGTCAGAGCGATCCCTGAAGTTTTCCACAGGACCTGCCGCCGCGTCAGCGTTGGGGGCGTGTCCGGGACTCCGCGCGCTTTCTGCAGGTATGCCCCTTCTCTTTGCGCTGTAGCACTGTACTTTGGCGGGCAATGGCGGACAATTGGCGCCAAAAATCACAACAACAGTAACACAGTCTCTTGCACAAAAACAGTCCACTTAGGCACACAGGACTCACGTATAGGAGCTTCGTATCCTGTTAGTGACGCCAAGTAGATGAGTCGCACGTACCAGGGCTTTGGGGTACTCGGCACCGAGCCCGTTCACTTCAATGGGGGATGTCACGGGTAACGCAGCTCGGTCCGTTGCCCTGGGCGCTCACTAAAGGGGGATATTTACAGGGGATGATAGAATGTTCGTGACGCCACCTGTGGTTCCTGATCAGGGTGACCAGCGCTGCAGGGTGAATCCTCTGAGGGGTTGTTATTGGGCAGCAAGGTGTTAAGTCTCCCACAGGCGAGACTGGTCCCTCGAGGTATATGGCGGTGCAGGGGTGCAGGGCAATAAGGCAGACACACACAATAAAGTCTCTTTTCTGTACCTTTACTGGTGATATTTGCAGGCACGTCCCGGGAGCCAGTCAGGGTGGAGGATGCATGTCCAGTAATCACTGAGTAGGTGTAGGGCCTCCTTACGTCTTCATATGTGTGTCAGTTTCTAACTTGCATAAAACAAAGTTTAACTCCGTTCTCTTTGCTACACCCGGCTGATCTTATGGTGGAGACTTCTTTTGGACAGAACTAGTCTCTATATGCAGGGCCCTGCTAGACTCTTGTTCTTCCTGACCCCGGTTACGTATAAGCACTGAAGGGCCCCTCTGTGACTTGTAGTCCAACAGGGTCTCCGGTGTCTCCTACCAGTCGTGCAGATGCTGGTAAGCGCGGACCCGGTGTCCGGTGGTGCAGAGTCGAGGTAAGCTATCAATGCTGGTTGACCTCGGTCACTCTCTTTCCCTTTTCCACTTGCCTGTCGTCCTACTCTCACCACTATCATAGGCACAAACTAGCAGCAGATGTCAGCTTTCTTTTCTTCACCGCTCTCCAAGCGTCGGCACGCTTACTTTACTGAAACGCTCACTGTTGGAATCTCAGTGGACTCAACCTTGACCAGACCAAGTGGCAATCCTTTCCACTACACTGGACTCCACTATATAAGCTGAGTGATTCCTGAAGTCCTCAGGCTTTCAGATAAGTCTTTCTTTCTGGCTAGAGTTCCCTCTAGCATGTCTGAGGCAACTAGCTCGTTTTCTTCCGTCTCGTCTGACAGGAATGTCTCTCTCCTCCTCACTCTCTGAGGTGTTCTGCTGTTCTGAGGTAAAACCAACAACTAGCTAACTCGCAGCTAGACTGCCTTCATCTCACTGCTGTCATTTCAGGGCTCCCTCTGGTGGTACCAGGGAAAAATGTGAAATGTTGTGTGCAATGGGTTATCGTGGATTTACCTTTCCGTGCATCCTCCAGGGTAACATGTGGCTCCAGTCACAGCTGGGCTACACACAGGCATATCGGAGGAAAGGCGTACAGGAGTCCTGTTGTCCATTCTATTCTGAAGGCGTCCACTGCCAAGGGTCTGTCTGCTGCAAAAAGATCTATGCTGGGTTTTCCCCACATACGCACTATCTGTTGAATAACTGACTTTTTTAGTGACCATTCTCCTTGCCTCAAGTGGTTCCTGCTCAGAAAATCCGCCTTCTGGTTGTCTACACCTCGGATATGCAGGGCCGATAATGAGCGGAAATGATGTTCTGCCAGAGTCATAATTCTTTCTATTATCCTCATCAGTGACCGAGAACGGGTGCCCCCCTGGTGGTTTAAATATGCGACCGCTGTTCGTTTGTCCGATAGGACTCTCACATGATGCCCTGATAGATGAGGTAGTAGTCCTTTTAGTGCTCTCTCGACCGCTAAGAGCTCCCAGTCGTTTGAGGATAGGTCTTTTTCCTCTTGTCCCCAGGACCTTTGGAGCCATAGTGTATCTAGATGGGCTCCCCACTCCCAAGGACTGGCGTCCGTTGTGACCACCTTGGAGGCTGTGAATGTCCACGGGACTACCCTCGGAGATGTGTCTATCTGCAACCACCATCTGAGCGACTGGAGTACAGAAACCGAGAGGGTGATCTTCCGATCCAGTTGTCCCTGAAGATCTAGGTCTCCCTGCAGCACATGTGGCACCCTCAGGGTCCAGTCGCCACAGAGATGTTGCATCGCACCCAGCGGGGTGACACCTGACTCTCAGTTAAGGAGGAAGCACCCCATTGACTCCAACCACTGCATTCATCAGTACACTATGCCAGCTGAGTGTAGGCAGACCCAATGGGATGGTCTAGCTCAGGCTGGTTAGAACAGGGTGTAGCTAGATGGATGGGAGGGGTTGAGGCAGCCTTGTGCTGCGTGTTAGTTTAGAGTTTCAGTTTGAGTCAGGCAGCCAGTGTGGGTACTGGGCTGGCCTGCAGCTCCTCTGAGTCCACCTCAGGGAGCCATGCTGAGAGAGTGAAAGGGTCCAGGGCAGAGACAGCAATTGAAGTTGTGCCCCCATCCTGAAGAAGGAAGGACCAGGCAAATATCGGGGAACGGTCCCTAGACTGGTGGGTCAGTTCATCGCCACTAGTAATACCGAGTATAGTGCTACTCTTCAAGGGCCACTAGCTGCCATATTCTCATCCGGGAGGAAGCTAGGGATCAAGTACGTCCAGGCATCCAACGGTGTCTCTGTCTCCGTGAAGAGGAGAGCAGCGTCCCGGGACATCGGGTCGTACCTGTAAGCTGAAAGGATCCAATACTACCTCGTCCGAGGGCTCTGTGGTAGGGAAGTGCAGAGGAGTAAGGAGTGTAGCACTAAGAAGCCGGAAAGGAACATAAAGCGAGTCTTTGGGAGTGTGACCAATATACCTGAGGGTTGCTGGACTACTCACTGGAGGACACAGTGCAACCAGGCCTCTGTCTTGCTGGCAACAGACTGTGAGTAAACCTTTGAAACTGCACAAGAACTGCTTCCTGCATTATTACTCCGTCGCACACTCCACTCTGCTACATCTCTCCTGCACCATTGCTTTCCCTTTCATCTACCTGCCCTGGGAGGACACAGTCTCACCTGTAGGAGACTTTACACCAAGCTGTACAACACCATCCCTCCCAGAGGACCTGCACAGCAGCGCTGGTCACCCTGACCAGGTACTACAGGTGGCGTCACGACAAACTACAAGAACATTTAATCCCCTGTAAATATCCCCCTTTCCAGTGAGCCCCAGGGCCATGGACCGAGCTGTGTCGCCGTGACATCCCCATAGAAGTTAACGGGCTCGGTGCCGAGTACCCCACAGGCCCTGGCGTGCGACTCATTTTTGTCGTCACTAACAGGATTCTGAAGCTCGCTATAAGCGAGTCCTGTGTGCCTAATCTGAACTGTTTTTGTGCCTGAGAATTGCCAAAATCATCAGAGGCAGTATTTGCCATTTTGTAAAACAACAACCGCCATATTTGCGCCACGAGGCGCTGGAGAAGAAGGGCGTATCTTCGTGGGCGTGCGCTCACTCAGTGGCGCGAAAGAAATGTCCGCCTTCCCCAAATGTTACTGCAATATCCGGACATGTCCATCAGCGATGGAGATCCACCTCCTAATTCCCCATGGCGGGAGAAGAAGGAAGAGAAAACCCCGCCTCCATGCTAAAGAGCGGGCCCCTCCTGATGAAGAGATCCGTTGTGACCTGGAGAAGCTGACCCTCTCCATTGAAGAAGAATTGGATGCTGCCCTGCTGTATCTGGCCCGGCCGCGCTGAAGTGGAGAAAATGGAGCGAAGCTGGAGGGCTCTGGAGCTGCGGCTGCAGCAGAGCCGACCGCTCCCTACACCGCCCGCGCGTCTGCCACCGGCGCCACCTGAAGCAGAGTCTGAGATCTGGCCGGAGGCTGATCCGGAAGGAGCCATACCTGACCCCGCCGAGGATGCGGCGACAGGAGAGGAGGCTGCGGAGGCCTCACCCGGACCAGAACGCCAGTCCACCCCGGAACCAGACACCGTACCTGTAGCAGAGGAAAGCTGTCCCCCGGCAGGGATGAGGGATGAAAACAGGCCCTGCGGCCTAGAGGACCGGAGTGAACCGGCTCTGCAGGTAACCAGCGATGATATCCCTGCTGCAGATGATGACACCCTGCTGGAACCCCTGACACCCCCACCAGCCCAGTGCACACCAGCCACACAGACCCCGATGGTGGAGTCGATGATCCTGGTGTTAAGCACTGGGCCCGTGAATAGGAATGGTCCTGTGCTTGCACAGCCACCAGGTGTCGCTACTACCAAGTAAATGAGAAAAACAGGACAGGTTCTACAAATGTATATAGTGTATTAATGTATATAGTATGCAAATGTTGCCATAACCCAGAAGGGTGATTACCTTTCATATTGCTTTTCTGAACTGGTGGCTATGAACACTGCTAGCCCAAAAACTGTCCTTGTATATAGTTAGCACTTAGGTGCCTCATCTTGGTTTCACTTAATTACCTCAGAAGTTTAAAACCCGTTTGGTGTGGCCGAAAGTGAGGTCTGCTACAGAGATCCAGAAAAGTCTTGCAGCCCACCCAGGACCACTGTTGGAGGTTTGGAGCGGGTCCTCCACAAGTATATGTTTACTTGAACTTTGAAGTAAATATTAAAAGTGTTTTCTTGCAACGTTTAACCTGAAGTGCCTCCCATAAAGGGATGATGCGTTTGAGAATGTTTCACTGTTTACTAAAGCATTATAAAATTTTTGTATGTTTCTAATGTAACATCTTACTCTATTACAGCCCGGGAGTGCTGTGTTTAACCAGGGGGAATGTGGCGCCCTGAGGGTCCAGTCGCCACAGAGATGTTGCATCGCACCCAGCGGTGTGACACCTGACTCTCAGGTAAGGAGGAAGCACCCCATTGACTCCAACCACTGCATTCATCAGTACACTATGCCAGCTGAGTGTAGGTGGACCCAATGGGATGGTCTAGCTCAGGCTGGTTAGAACAGGATGTAGCTAGATGGATGGGAGGGGTTGAGGCAGCCTTGTGCTGCGTGTTAGTTTAGAGTTTCAGTTTGAGTCAGGCAGCCAGCGTGGGTACTGGGCTGGCCTGCAGCTCCTCTGAGTCCACCTCAGGGAGCCGTGCTGAGAGAGTGAAAGGGTCCAGGGCAGAGACAGCAATTGAAGCTGTGCCCCCATCCTGAAGAAGGAAGGACCAGGCAAATATCGGGGAACGGTCCCTAGACTAGTGGGTCAGTTCATCGCCACTAGTAACACTGAGTATAGTGGGACTCTTCAAGGGCCACTAGCTGCCATATTCTCATCCAGGAGGAAGCTAGGGATCAAGTACATCCAGGCATCCAACGGTGTCTCGGTCTCCGTGAAGAGGAGAGCAGCGTCCCGGGACATCGGGTCGTACCTGTAAACTGAAAGGATCCAATACTACCTCGCCCGAGGGCTCTGTGGTAGGGAAGTGCAGAGAAGGAGTAAGGAGTGTAGCACTAAGAAGCCGGAAAGGAACATAAAGGGAGTCTTTGGGAGTGTGACCAATATACCTGAGGGTTGCTGGACTACTCACTGGAGGACACAGTGCAACCAGGCCTCTGTCTTGCTGGCAACAGACTGTGAGTAAACCTTTGAAACTGCACAAGAACTGCTTCCTGCATTATTACTCCGTCGCATACTCCACTCTGCTACATCTCTCCTGCACCATTGCTTTCCCTTTCATCTACCTGCCCTGGGAGGACACAGTCTCACCTGTAGGAGACTTTACACCAAGCTGCACAACACCATCCCTCCCAGAGGACCTGCACAGCAGCGCTGGTCACCCTGACCAGGTACTACAGGTGGCGTCACGACAAACTACACGAACATTTAATCCCCTGTAAATATCCCCCTTTCCAGTGAGCCCCAGGGCCACGGACCGAGCTGTGTCGCCGTGAAATCCCCCATAGAAGTTAACAGGCTCGGTGCCGAGTACCCCACAGGCCCTGGCGTGCGACTCATTTTTGTCGTCACTAACAGGATTCTGAAGCTCGCTATAAGCAGTTACCTTGCATGGAAGTGGGCCCATTTCACTGCTGCTATGCATGCGGTTAAAGACCCTAACACTGACATGGCCCTTCTTAGCGTGACTTCTGGCTTTTTTATTGTCGTCCTGATCATTTGTTTTATTTTTTCCTCTTTTTCCTCTGGGAGGCAACATTCCTGCGCCACTGAGTCTATTGTTATCCCCAAGAAGTTCTGGGTCGTTGCTGGTTCCAGCTTGGACTTTTTGAGGTTTGAGCTGCCACCCCAGTATCTGTAGTGTCTTCATTACTACCCTGACTTGTTCCTGACAGTGCGAAAAACTCTTCCCCACTATCAAGAAGTCGTCCAGATAGGGTATTATTAGAGTGTCTTTTTCCCTGAGATGTGCTGTGACCTCCGCCATCAGTTTTGTAAAGACACGTGGGGCTATCGCTATCCCGAAGGGCAGAGCCCTGTACTGCAGGTGACGTAACTGTGACCCCACTTGTACTGCCACACTGAGGTATTTGCGATCTTGCCGTCGAATTGGGACGTGGTAGTAAGCGTCCTTGAGGTCCAGGACCGCCATGTAACATTGAGGAAAAAAGAGTCTCACTGCCGTCTTTATTGTCTCCATCTTGAAGGATGGGATTACCAGATATTTGTTGAGGCCTTTTAGATTTATAATTGTCCTCCAAGAGTTTTTCACCAGGAATAGCGGGGAGTAAAATCCTTTGTTCTTTTCCTCCACTGGAACCTCTTCCAGAACCCGCTTTTGTAGGAGGGATATTATCTCCCCTTCCAGACTTCTCTGTTTTTCCTGTGAGGACTGAACCGGAGTCTGCATATATCTTCTTGGAGGCCAATGGTGGAATCTTAAGTCCAGGCCCGATCTCACAATCTGCAGAATCCAAGCACTGGATGAGATCCTCTCCCAGGCTGGAAGGAAGTGAGAGAGCCTTCCTCCCACCTGAGAAGGACCGTCACTGGGAAGGCTTCTTGTCTTCCTTGGAGGGCTTGCCGAATTAGAAGCCTTTCCCTCCTCTGGATCGCTTGTCCTGGTTGTTCCTGTCGCGATCCCTGTACTGCTGTCTTCCGAACTTTTGACTCTTCTGAAACGAGCGCCGAAAGGCCTGAAATGGCTGCTTCGGAAAATTCTTTTTCCTATCCCCGGCTTTCTCCAACACCTCGTCTAACGTCGGTCCAAACAAAAAATTGCCTTCGCATGGCAGAGAGCATAGCTTCATATTTTTGCTTGTGTGACTCCTGGCCAGCATTTGAGCCACACCGCACGGCGCCCTACATTGGCCAATGCTGCCAATTTTGCTGCCAGCCTTGCCGAGTCTGCTGAGGCTTCAGCCAGAAAACCTGCCGCAGCTCTTATGACCGGTATGGCCTCTAGGATATCCTCTCTGGAGACTCTCTGTTCCAGTTGATCCTCTAGGTTGTCTACCCATACCTTGAGGGATCTAGCCACGCAAGTAGCTGCGATGGCTGGTCTTAATGCCCCTGCTGAGGCCTCCCAGGCCGTCTTCAGACAGCTGTCTGTTTTTCTGTCCAGAGGCTCCCTTAATGCACCTAGATCCTCAAAGGACAGAGAGGATTTTCTGGCGACTTTTGAAACTGCCACATCGATTTTTGGGGCTCTATCCCAGGACGAGGACGCTTCCTCATCGAAGGGGTACTTTCTCTTCAGTGAATTAACGATGTGGGATTTCTTTTCTGGCTTTTCCCACTCCCTTCTAATAATCTCCTTTAATTGCTCATTAATAGGGAAAGCTCTCCTTTTCCTCTTCTATAAGCCCCCGAACATAAGTTCTTGATTTGTTCGTTTAGTTTTTTCATCCACTAGTCCCATGGTAGAGCGGACTGTTTTTATGAGTCTATCTGTAGCCTCTACTGGAAAGGTATCTTCTTCCTCTGAGCTACTACCTGACTCAAGAGTCCTTCTCTGCTCCTGAGGAATCCTCTTGGGATACCCCCGATGCACTAGATCTATCTCTAGACCTGCCATCCATGTCCGTTGTTTGCAACGCTTTTATAGATTTGCAGACTTCTGCCTGAATTAAGGATTTCAGGCTTTCGGAAAAGGAGGGTGTCTCTTCTGCTAGCGTCCTACCGAAACAGTCCTGACACAAACTCTTGCTCAGGACTTTTCAGGATTTTGCATAAAGACCTCTTTATTCTTAGTTTTGGTTTTACTCTTCCTATAAACCCCCTATACTCCACCCCATCAATGTATGTGAGAGAGGGGAAAGTTGTAGACAAGAAAGAGAGAGAATGAGAACAGACATTAGTGTGCTGGACTTTCTCGAAGCTCACTCACCACTCGGACACTGCAATAGACAGGTACCGGCTCTGGAGGCTGACTGGTCCTTTCAGTGTCTCCTGTCGAGATTACAGACCCCTCCTTGCCATGGTCCGTCCGCACGCTACCCGAGCGGCTATTGCTGCGGCGCGTCTGACTTTTTTCACTTGAAAGAGACCGCCTCACTTGCACCTCCTGGTGTGGCTCTAAATGCCCTGGCGATAGACTTTCCATCTCTAAGCTCCAGATGCACCGTCACCTTCAACCTGGTATGGCTTTTGTGACAATCAGTTGTCTGCCTGCCAGCTTTTAATAATCACCTTGTGCCTTTTTTTTTTTTAATTGCTCACCTGCTGCCGCTAGCGCCCCGACGCATGCGCACTGTAATTCAGCCTGTGCGCGCACCCGGCAACCACGTCCGGTGCGCGCTACTTCGACCGGAGCCCCATGCTACCGCATATCCTCCGGAGCGCTCCAGAACTCCGGTGCGCGAAACCTAGGTTTCACTTCCGGAGTGCGCCCGGGTCACTTCCGGTGCGCGCTCCCTGTCTGGCTTTCGGCTGGCGCTTCGGCTGTCCGCGCTCCCCGCACACCCGTGTTTCAGTTCCGGTGCGCACCTGGTCACTTTCCGGTGCGCGCCCAATGTGCATCTGGCTCCTATTCTGGCGAACGCCTGCTACCACGCCACCAACGCTATGACACCTGGCGCTGCTGCTGTCCTGCAGGTACTTCTTCCCGGTGTTAATACTCAACAGGGAGGGATACTCATGTGCCTCCGAGGAGCTTTAAATGTGCCTGGGCACCGATGTGCTTTACAGGCTGCATGGCCACTTTTTGTCAACAGGGAGGCCCACTGAAAGTGACCTCCGAGGACCGCAATGTATGCTGCAGGTTATAAGCGTCAGGGAGGGTACATCACATGTGGCCTCCGAGGCTGTAATCTTCACCCAGGCATTGGCCTCACGGGTAGTGGCCATGCTTCGCTCAGGGGGGACATGGTATACATGACCCCCGAGGCGACTACCGGCACCTGGCGACGGATGTAGTAGACCCATGCCTACCATTAATCATCCGACCCAAGCCCAGGCATCCTCTTCCTCCGAGAGTCTTCTATCTTGAGGGTTCCCCATCGAGGACAGGAAACCAACTGATGCGGAGAGAGGAGCCGCCCCTTTTATCTTGAAGGTTTCCTGTCCTTGATCGGCGGATCCCCTCTCTCGTGGTGCCGTCATGTATGATGGAAAAAGTATACTTCGCATATTTCGGACTAAAGCTTGGAGATCAAGATAAAGCTTGGGCGCCTCATAAAGTGTGCAAACGGTGTGTTGAGGACCTCCGAAATTGGTTCAAGGGTAAGAAAAAAGCTTTCCGTTATGGGATTCCTATGGTATGGCG
The DNA here is from genome assembly GCA_033576555.1 of Oophaga sylvatica. Lineage (NCBI taxonomy): Eukaryota > Metazoa > Chordata > Amphibia > Anura > Dendrobatidae > Oophaga > Oophaga sylvatica. Next base: position 99,161,320 of record JARQOD010000004.1, on the reverse strand, counting down.
AGAGCAAAAGAACCATAGTGACGATTGTTACTTTTGTTCATGCGATGTGAAAGGGTATAATTCAAAATGGAAGCATTCCATTTCATACCCCAATATTCACTCAGCAATTCGTCCCATCGCCCATGGCACAGATATACCAGTACCCAAGGCCCCTGCTACCTTGGAAGAGATACCTAGCTCCGATGAAGGTGGAATCATACCTGAACCAGATGATGAATCAAGTTCTGACTTTGAAGATGATACAAGACCAAAATTGTTTTCCCAGGAGGAGATGATTTGGTAAGAGACTTGAATCTTCCCAAAGATGCCGCTGAGTTACTCAGATCAAGGCTCAAAAGCAAGAATTTATTGTTGCCAGGAGTGTCTTTTTCATGGTTCAGACATCATGAAAACAAGTTTGTTCCTTACTTTGCCCAGGAAGATAAGTTGGTTTATTGCATCGATGTCGAAGGTTTGATGGGTCAATTCAAAATCCAATATGATTCAGCGCAATGGCGTCTTTTTATAGATTCTTCAAAAAGAAGTCTCAAAGCAGTTTTACTCCACAACGGCGGTTTTTATACTTCCATCCCTGTAGGTCATTCCGTACACCTCAAGGAAACCTACGAGAACTTGGAATTGGTTCTTCGTAAACTTAAATATGAAGACCACGGTTGGCAAGTGTGCGGGGATTTGAAAGTCTTGTGCATGCTGCTCGGGTAACAAGCTAGTTATACCAAATACCTTGTTTTCTGTGTCTATGGGACAGTCGAAACCGACAAAATCACTGGACCAAGAAGAATTGGCAGCCGAGGATGCTCACAGTTGGTGAAAAAAATCTCCTCCGAGAAACTTTGGTTCCTCCCCATAAAGTTCTTCTACCACCTCTCCACATAAAAGACCCCCTTAGTAACCATTGGACTCCCGCAATGAGAATCGCGGGTCACGATGGTAACTATGGTAACTTGAGGTCATGTGATGACCCGAGGGTACGGTGACCTCTGAAACCCAGCTCTAAGCTGAGTCTCACTGGCTCTACATGAGTACAGCAGTGTATGAGACGAGTGATCAAAATAATAATAATTATGCATGTCCAACGGTGAAAAAGCATAAAAAAGTGAGAAAAAGTAAAATAAAATATGTAAAAAAAACACAAAAAAGTGCACATAAATCACGAAAATCCGTTTCACCACTCAAAACGCAACCTTTCTGATAAAGCAAAATAAGCAAAAAAATACACATAATTATTACCACGCGTCCGGAACAACCCGCTCTATAAAACTGGCATGTTATGCCAAACAGTTCCTTCCTTCTCAACAAATGACGTGTGACATAACAGTAATTGCTGAAAACATATGGGGCATCGCCGCATTCGGGAGAAATTGCACAATAAATTGTGGGGTCTAGTTTCAACTATTAACCCTTGTGTACCTGACAAATTTGCTGCAAATACATAAATTACATTTTGGGTTCATTTTTCTCCTATTACCCATTGTGAAAATTACAAATTTGGGACTAAAACAACATTTTAATATGGCGACCTAATGTTATCAAATTCTGTGTAGTACCTGTGGGTTCAAAATGCTCAATATACCCCTGGATAAAATCCTTGAGGGATGTGGTTACCAAAATTGGGTCACTTGTGGGGCTTTTTCATTGTTTAGGCGCATCAGAAGCTCTCCAAACGCGACATGACCCCTGCAGACCATTCCATCAAAGTCTGCAATCCAAAACGTCAGTTTTTCCTTTCCGAGACCTGCCGAGCGCCCAAACAGTGGTTTTCCTCCACATATTGGGTATCAGCATATTCAGGAGAAATTGCACAACAAGTTTTTGGGTCCATTTTTTCTTGTTACCCTTGTGAAAATAAAAAATTTGGGACTAAAAGTACATATTGTGGGTAAAATGTGATTTTTTTTTATTTTCACAGCTCTATGTTAAACTTCTGTGATGCTACTGGGGGTTCCAGGTGCTCATGACACATCTAGATCAGTTCCTTAAGAGTTCTAGTACTACTTCTAGGGGGTTTTCAACTGTTTAGGCACATTAGGTGCTCTCCAAACGCGATATGGCATCCTTTCGCGATTCCAGATGTTTTTACATTAAAAAAGTAAAACGTTGATCCTTCCCTTCTGAACCCTGCCGTGTGCCCAAATACGTGCGCGTCGGGGTGGAGGGACGCGGCACGAACTCTGCATACATAGTGAGTATTGTTATGATGTAAGCTAGCACTGGTTCTCGGAACAGACATATAATTTGCGGATGCATAATTTAAGTTTGTGGAGTCTTGCACTCTATATCATTGTAGAATCCCATAGCAATGTATTGTAGCAATTGGAATATCCATATATATAAGGAATGACTCAGGCTGCCATCATTGTTTTCACTTTAGCACAAGCACTTTAGAAAAAATCTCTATATACTTTGTTAAGCATCCCGAATGGTGCCTTAACGGGCAAGCTGCTTGTCTCTTTCTACATCTGGATAGTATAACTACCTATCTATTGTAATTCATTATACTAAACTACTGGCAATGTGTGTTTGGTGGCGTTCTTAGCCTTTAGCGTCCCTCACATTGTAGGCATTTGTTTTATATTTTTCATTTCTTTCTGATACCCTCTTAAGACCCAGAAGTCCCAGAACCCAGAAACCGTTGTACACTATAGTGTACGCGAAGTCTAAGGAGGATTAAACTTTATTTTGTATATTTAATAAAAATTGCAATTGATTTTTTATGCTAAAACCTTGTGCTATTTTCTGGCCACCTTTCTCAGTGTAGAGAAGTTAGTGACACAGACGGGATTTTGATACTATTTTCTAGCACATGATACTTTAGGATCACACCGTCTTAGATTTACGTGTGTCAAAATAGTAGTATTTCCCCACATATTGTGTATCGGCGTACTCAGTAAAAATTGTACAACAAATTTTCGAGTCCATTCAAAGTTGGCTAAATTCGGGTGCAGTTCAGTAAATGATCGTGCTTCCACTAATGCTTTTTTTAGGACTTTGGCTAGGATACTGGTGCTGTATGATGAGCTTGGAAGGACGTGTTTTATGAGGGGAGGAGGTGGGTAAAGGTCAGAGGATCGGTAGACTATTTTTTCCTTTTCCGTTAACTTAATGTGTGGGGGGTGATCAGTCCCAATTTTCCAGTGCCTGTGTCCGGTACGAGGGTCCTTTATCTTGCTGTCCTCCGGGGGTAGAGGCGTAATTTGGGACTAAACTGATGGGGAAGGATCTGAAGTGACCCTTCACGGTTAACCAAGTGATTTCCAAATTAATTCACAGGACATTGCCGGCAATGACCAGACGGAGACATGTCTCTGTTTGGGAGAATCAAGGCAGATTCCTACCCCATTTATTATGTCATCTCTTTTATAGTATTTAGCAAGTTGTACTTCAACCAATAATATAAAAACACACTTGTAGCACTTAACCTATGAAAATACAGAAAGACCGGAAACTACATATATGTCCGTTTCTATGTAGCATAGAAAGGAACAATAGCACATTCATTCTTCAGAGTATTATACAATGATACACCCCAAGGTCTCATATCTTGTCCAAACTAGAACAATCTGGTTTTATTACAGCCATGACCTTTACTCTAGTTACAGAAGAACAATTTGGTTTTATAACAGCCAGGAACTATAGCCTAGTAACAGAATTTATCTCATAAACGACAAGATGGAATTACAAGCACAAAATGGTTTTGATCTTAGTTTAACCCTTCACAATCCCCCCTAGATAAATTTTGTTAACTTATGTCCAGCATCAGAGGTACTATCCCAAGCTATAAGCTCAAGGGGTACTGGTCTTCACATGTCTGATGCCATGTTACCAGACATGTCTGTTGCTGCGTACCCATCCCCCCTGTATGCTACAATTTGCGAATAACAATTTTTGATAACGGTGGTGGGGATCTTTTGAAGGTAGCCATGCGCTTGGTTTCAACATCTTCATCAGGTAACTTCTTAAAATCGGTGTAGAGAAGAGCAGGAGTAACATCGCCTTTCGTATCATCATTAGCTGTCCTAGTGCAGAATTTCCTAATACATACAGAAATACACCAAAAAACAAGTTTTAGTATTACATACAGTACAGAACAAAAGTTTGGACACACCTTCTCATTCAAAGATTCTTTTGTATTTTCATGACTATGAAAATTGTAGAATCACACTGAAGGCATCAAAACTATGAATTAACACATGTGGAATTATACATTACACTTTACAAAAAAGTGTGAAACAACTGAAAATATGTCTTATATTTTAGGTTCTTCAAAGTAGCCACCTTTTTCTTTGATTATTGCTTTGCACGCAGAAAAGGTGAACAGATGGACTCTACATGCCTAGTTCCCACCGTGAAGTATGGAGGAGGTGGTGTGATGGTGTGGGGGTGCTTTGCTGGTGACACTGTTGGGGATTATTCAAAATTGAATCAGTGAGAGGTCCAGCTCACCCCAAACCATCTCGATTGGGTTCAGGTCTGGTGACTGTGGAGGCCAGGTCACCCCAACCTCTCCTTCTTGGTCAAATAGCCCTTACACAGCCTGGAGGTGTGTTTGGGGTCATTGCCCTGTTGAAAAATAAATGATGGTCCAACTAAACGCAAAGCGGATGGAATAGCATGCCGCTGTGAGATGCTGTGGTAGTCATGCTGGTTCAGTATGCCTTCAATTTTGAATAAATCCCCAACAGTGTCACCAGCAAAGCACCCCCACATCATCACACCACCTCCTCCATGCTTCATGGTGGGAACCAGGCATTTGTAGAGTCCATCCATGCACCTTTTCTGCATGCAAAGCAGTAATCAAAGCAAAAGGTGGCTACTTTGAAGAACCTAGAATATAAGACATATTTTCAGTTGTTTCACACTTTTTTGTAAAGTGTAATGTATAATTCCACATGTGTTAATTCATAGTTTTGATGGCTTCATTGTGATTCTACAATTTTCACAGTCATGAAAATACAGAAAAATCGTTGAAGGAGAAGGTGTGTCCAAACTTTTGGTCTGTACTGTACATGACAAGGATAAAGGCAGCGATGTGTAACAAACTTTGCAAGATTCCAGCTATCCAGCCCCCAATTCCTTTGAACCAATTGGCTGGATTAAGAAAGGAGAAGGTGTCTGCCCACCAACTGTCCTTATTACGATCATTATCTTTATCATATTGATCTCTGAGTCTTTGAATATCTTCCAACTTTAACTTCATAGTACTGTTAGGATCTATATAATGACAGCAAGCGGGTCCAATAATCTGACACATACCGCCTTGTGTTGCTGTTAAGTAGTCCAGTACTATAGTATGTTGATTAGTGACTATGATAAGTTGGTTTTGGACAGCAACAGTAGTATTAAGTATATCCAATATATCCCAAATTTGATCATCTAGATAGTCTGTGGCCCCTTTCCAATTTATCCCACATTTGTGTAATCATAGGGTAAATGAAAATAGATCTGACAACTTTATTGTCCAGACTTATTTGTATTATATGTGGTCTCCCTGAAGGGCAGGGTTAGTTATCTGCAGGTCTTTAATATAATGCATGTTTAGGTATAGCCTGTGTATCCAACTGTTTATTTGGAATAACAAAGGTGGCCAGGGTCAAGCGAGCCAGAGTACAAGTACCTCTTACCCCTACTGGCAACCATTTATAAGCATTGTCTCCACATACCCAGAATATATCATTAGGTAAATCCCATAGGGCTGAATGTTGCAATACCAATCTATGAACTAAGGCCTGGGTCTCACATAGCGATACACCAGCAATCCCGACAACGATATGCACTTGTCAGGATTGCTGGTGTATCGCTACATGATCGCTGCTGAGCTGCCAAACAGGCAGCTCAGGCAGCGATCAGCACAGCGACACTGCGGGTAACATCGCTTAGTTACCCGCAGTGTACCTTGGATACCAGCGCCCTGATGCAGGGAGCTGGTAACCAAGGTACACATCGGGTTTCCAGGCGCTGCGCGGTGCCTGGAAACCCGCTGTGTACCTTGGTTACCAGCTCCCTGCAGCAGGGTGCTGGTATCCAAGGTACACAGCGGGTTTCCAGGCACAGCCCGCGCCTGGAAACCCGCTGTGTACCTTGGTTACCAGCGGATCGTTGGTCTCCCGCCTGTCACACGCAGCGATGCGTGCCTGTCAGCGGGAGACCAGTGATCAAAAAAATGTCCAGGACATTCAGCGACGATCAGCGATACCCAGCAGGGGGGCTGATCGTCGCTGAATGTCACACACAGCGATATCGCTGGGGAGATCGCTGCTGCGTCACAAAACTAGTGACTCAGCAGCGATCTCGCTAGCGAGATCGCTGTGTGAGACGGAGGCTATAGTCTATGAATGCAGATGCATTCTGAAGCATGCACCAAGTTGGAGATTGTCCTAAAGGACTACAATAACCTACATCAGGATTTCAACAAGTGGGGATTCCTGGCACATATTCAGAGGACTCATTACAAGGTATATTGCCAGGAATACCAGCACAGATGTTTTTAGAACCTTGTAAAAACAGACTAGAAAATTTCCATGATGTATTATGTATCATTCTCTCTAACAATATTGGTTTGAAGGCATCAGCAGAGTATGAAGTCACATTAAATCTAATTTGTAAACCATATGTTGGAACTTGCCCTAGATTGGTTAGACTAGTCCTATTCTTAGGTACCCTAGCCCCTCCTTTATAGGCCAAATACTGAAGGTGTGTATCGCTTCCTGAAAGGTTACCTTGCCACCAGGGGTACCCCACTCATCCTACAATAGGTATACCGATAGTAGTATTCCATAACTTAGCATTATCTGTGGCATTATTAGTGAATGAGTCAGAACAGTTAGTCCAAGCAAATAACTCCTCAGGTGGGACAGGGATAGCCAAAAAGGGGATGCTCGTGGCTGACACTGGTGAATACGTGCAGATCCAATAGTCTGCCAGAGACTGGGAATTGTCCAACAAATCTCTCAGTAATTTTTCATGATGTTGTATAAACTTATTATTCAAAGACATTTGGAATTTAGGCTATCCCATGCGGTTACCAATAATAACATGGAAAATGTGAAAAAACCAAAACATTATGTCCCCTTTATTTGCTATTGGCTTGTTTAACCAGCTTGCAGTGCGATGCGTGGATCCAAGTCGGTCTTCCTTCCAGTTTCACTGACGTAGGGGTGATGAGGAGGACTTGTTAGGGACGTCATACAAGGGTTCTAGTCCGTGTTTTCTGACATGCCTTTTCACGACCACGAAATCACCAGGCTTCAAATTGTGACAAGTGTCGGTTTCTGCTGAATCTAGAAGAGAAGAAGAAACTAGAGCATGGGTGTTAGCAAGATTTTTACTAAGCTGAATAACATATTGAACAGCACGGTCAGTTTCTTCTGATAACTGCTGAGGCTGGAAGTTTGCAACTGGGAGCCTGGCACCAAACAATATCTCATATGGGGACAGGCCATGTTTTGCAATAGGGGTAGTACGAAGGTGGTATAGTACAATGGGTAGGAGCTCTGGCCATGGAGCCATAGTCTCCTGCATCATTTTGGTCAATTGTCCCTTCAGTGTGCCGTTCAACTTCTCAACTTTCCCACTGGATTGAGGATGCTATGGAGTATGGAGGGCTACAGTGGATCCAAGCATTGTCAGAACCTCCTGATACACATGAGAATAAAAAGCCGGACCTTGGTCACTTTCAACGACTTCTTGAACTCCATATCTGCATATGACTTCCATCACCAGTTTCTTTGCTGTGGTCTTTGCAGTCATGTTGGTAACGGGGAATGCTTCTGGCCAACTGGAGAACATGTCGACAACCACCAGATAATATTCATACCTTCCAGACTTAGGCAACGTGATATGGTCCACCTGGAGCCTTTGGAAAGGATAGTCGGGCTTAGCAAGATGCTTCGGAGGTACACGTTGAAGTTGACCGGGATTACAGGTCTGACAGATATTACATGCATGGTTGAGTGCTGTCAGGACTGTAGAAATACCTGGAGCCAAGTAGAATTTTTGTACCAGGGCTAGGGCCTGTTTTTTTCCTTGATGTATAGGTCCATGTGCCCACGTGGCAATAGCAGGGTACATCCGCTTAGGGAGACACACAAGTTGGTCCTTTTTCCAGAGACCTATGAGAAATTGTGTCCCAGGTTGGCTACTTTTTATTTGATTCCTAAGGTACACAAGGATCCCTTGAATCCCCCAGGAAGACCCATTATTGCGGCTAATGAGGGGCTATGTGAGATCATTTGTGATGTGGTGGAATATTTCCTTAAACCTCTTGTGACACAATTGCCTTCCTACATTAAAGACACAACTGCGGCATTGGGGCATTTGGAAAATATACAGTTGTCAGAGGAAATGATATTGGTAACCGCCGATGTAGAGGCCTTGTACTCTTCAATCGAACACACAGATGGCCTTAGGGCAGTTGAAAGATATCTGCGGCATAGCAATCTTAGTGAAGAAATGGCATCAGTCGTCCTAAAATTATTAGAATTTATTCTTACCCACAACGTCTTCACCTTTAACCCCTTAACGACCGCCGATACGCCTTTTAACGGCAGTCATTAAGGGTACTTAAACCACAGCGCCGTTAATTAACGGAGCTGTGGAAAAAGTGAATAGCGCCCCCCAGAGGCGCATTTTCTCCGGGGTCTCGGCTTGGCCTTAGGGTTAGGGTTATAATTAGGGTTAGGGTTGGAATTAGGGTTAGGGTTACAACTAGGGTTAGGGTTACAATTAGGGTTAGGGTTACAATTAGGGTTAGAGTTAGAATTAGGGTTGGAATTAGGGTTGGTATTAGGTTAGGGTTGGGATTAGGGTTAGGGGTGTGTTGGGGTTAGGGTTGGAGCTAGAATTGAGGGGTTTCCACTATTTAGGCACATGAGGGGGTCTCCAAAAACGCCGTGGCATTCAAAAAGTCAAATGGCGCTCCCTCCCTTCCGAGTCCTGCCGTGCGCCCAAACAGTGGTCCCCCCCCCACATATGGGGTATCAGCGTACTCAGAACAAATTGGACAACAACTTTTGTGGTCTAATTTCTCCTGTTACCCTTGGGAAAATAAAAAATTGGGGACTAAACCATCAGGTTTGTGGAAAAAATATGATTTTTTATTTTCACTCCCGGGCGTTATAAACTTCTGTGAAGCACTTGGGGGTTCAAAGTGCTCACCACACATCTAGATAAGTTCCTTAGGGGTCTAGTTTCCAAAATGGGGTCACTTGTGGGTGGTTTCCACTGTTTAGATACATCAGGGCCTCTATAAACGCGACATGGCGTCCAGCCAATTCTGCGTTGAAAAAAGTCAAACGGTGCTCCTTCCCTTCCAAGCTCTGCCATGCACCCAAACAGTGTTTTACCCCCACATATGGGGTATCAGCGTACTCAGGACAAATTTTACAAAAACATTTGGGGTCTTGTAACCCTTGGGAAAATAAAAATTGGGGTGAAAAGATTGTTTTTGTGGAAAAAATATGATTTTTTATTTTCACGGCTCTACGTTACAAACTTCTGTGAAGCACTTGGAGGTTCAAAGTGCTCACCACACATCTAGATAAGTTCCTTAAGGGGTCTAGTTTCCAAAATGGGGTCACTTGTGGGGGGTTTCCACTGTTTAGGCACATCAGGGGCTCTCTAAACGCGACATGGCGTCCAGCCAATTCTGCATTGAAAAAGTCAAACGGCGCTCCTTCCCTTGCGACCTCTGCCGTGCGCCCAAAAAGTGGTTTACCCCCACATATGGGGTATCGGCATATTCAGGAGAAATTGCACAACAAATTTTGTGGTTCATTTTTTCTTTTAACCCCTTAGTGACAGAGCCATTTTGCAGCTTAATGACCGGGCCAATTTTTACAATTCTGACCACTGTCATTTTATGAGGTTATAACTCTGGAACGCTTTAACGAATCCCGCTGATTCTGAGATTGTTTTTTCGTGACATACTGTACTTCACGTTAGTGGTAAAATTTCTTTGATATGACTTGTGTTTATTTATGAAAAAAATGGAAATATGGCGAAAATTTTGAAAATTTAACAATTTTCAAACTTTAAATTTTTATGCCCTTAAATCAGAGAGATATGTCACACAAATTTCTTAATAAATAACATTTCCCACATGTCTACTTTACATCAGCACAATTTTGGGACCAAAATTTTTTTTTGTTACGAAGTTATAAGGGTTAAAAGTTGACCAGCGATTTCTCATTTTTACAACACCATTTTTATTTTAGGAACCACCTCACATTTGAAGTCACTTTGAGGGGTCTATATGATAGAAAATAGCCAAAATTGACACCATTCTAAAAACTGCACCCCTCAAGGTGCTCAAAACCACATTCAAGAAGTTTATTAACCCTTTACGTGCTTCACAGGAACTGAAGCAATGTGGAAGGAAAAAATTAACATTTAACTTTTTTTGCAAAAACTTTAATTCGGAACCTATTTTTTTATTTTCACAACTGTTAAAAGAAAAAATGAACCACAAAATTTGTTGTGCAATTTCTCCTGATTAAGCCGATACCCCATATGTGGGGGGTAAACCACTTTTTGGGCGCACGGCAGAGGTTGCAAGGGAAGGAGCGACGTTTGACTTTTTCAACGCAGAATTGGCTGGACGCCATGTCGCGTTTGTAGAGGCCCTGATGTGTCTAAACAGTGGAAACCCATCACAAGTGACCCCATTTTGGAAACTAGACCCCCTAAGGAACTTATCTAGATGTGTGGTGAGCACTTTGAACCTCCAAGTGCTTCACAGAAGTTTATAACATAGAACAGTGAAAATAAAAAATCATATTTTTTCCACAAAAACAATCTTTTCACCCCAATTTTTATTTTCCCAAGGGTAACAAGACCCCAAATGTTTTTGTGCAATTTGTCCTGAGCATTCTGATACCCCATATGTGGGGGTAAACCACTGTTTGGGTGCAAGGCAGAGCTTGGAAGGGAAGGAGCGCCGTTTGACTTTTTCAGCGCAGAATTGTCTGGACGTCATGTCGTGTTTGTAGAGGTCCTGATGTGTCTAAACAGTGGAAACCCCCCACAAGTGACCCCATTTTGGAAATTAGACCCCCTAAGGAACTTATCTAGATGTGTGGTGAGCACTTTGAATCTCCAAGTGCTTCACAGAAGTTTATAACATAGAACCGTGAAAATAAAAAATCATATTTTTTCCACAAAAACGATCTGTTTACCCCAATTTTTATTTTCCCAAGGGTAACAAGACCCCAAAAGTTTTTGTGCAATTTGTCCTGAGCATGCCGATACCCCATATGTGGGGGTAAACCACTGTTTGGACGCACGGCAGGGCTTGGAAGTGAAGGAGCGCCGTTTGACTGTTTCAAACCAAAATTGGCTGGAATTGAAATTGGACGCCATGTCGCGTTTGGAGAGCCCCTGATACGCCTAAACAGTCGAAACCCCCCACAAATCACACCATTTTGGAAACTAGACCCCTTAAGGAACTTATCTAGATGTGTGGTGAGCACTTTGAACCCCCAAGTGCTTCACAGAAATTAATAAACGTAGAGCCGTGAAAATAAAAAATCATTTTTTTCCTCAAAAATGATTCTTTAGCCCGCTATTTTTTTTATTTTCCCAAGGGTAACAGGAGAAATTGGACCCAAAAAGTTGTGCAATTTTTCCTGAGTACGCTGATACCCCATATGTGGGGTGAAACCACTGTTTGGGCGCATGGGAGTGCTTGGAATGGAAGGAGCGCCATTTTGTAATGCAGACTTTGATGGAATGTTCTGCGGGCGTCATGTTGTGTTTGCAGAGCCCTTGATGTACCTAAACAGTAGAAACCTCCTGCAAGTGACACCATTTTGGAAACTAGACCCCCCAAGGAGCTTATCTAGATGTGTGGTGAGCACTTTGAACCCCCAAGTGCTTCACAGAAATTTATAAACGCAGAGCCGTGAAAATGAAAAATCATTTTTTTTCTCAAAAATGATTTTTTTAGCCAGCTATTTTTTATTTTCCCAAGGGTAACAGGAGAAAATAGAATCCTAAAATTGGTGTGCAATTTGTCCTGAGTACGCTGATACCCCATATGTTGGGGTAAACCACTGTTTGGGCGCACGGCAGGGCTCGGAAGGGAGGGAGCGACATTTGACTTTTTGAAAGCCACGTCGTGTTTGGAGACCCCCTGATGTGTCTAAACAGTGGAAACCCCCCACAAGTGACCCCATTTTGGAAACTAGACCCCTTAAGGAACTTATCTAGATGTGTGGTGAGCACTTTGAACCCCCAAGTGTTTCACAGAAATTTATAAACGCAGAGCTGTGAAAATAAAAAATCATTTTTTTTCTCAAAAATGATTTTTTTAGCCAGCTATTTTTTATTTTCCCAAGGGTAACAGGAGAAATTAGAACCCCAAAATTAGTGTGCAATTTGTCCTGAGTACGCTGATACCCCATATGTTGGGGTAAACCACTGTTTGGGCGCACGGCAGGGCTCGGAAGGGAGGGAGCGCCATTTGACTTTTTGAACGCCACGTCGTGTTTGGAGACCCCCTGATGTGCCTAAATAGTGGAAATCCCTCAATTCTAGCTCCAACCCTAACCCCAACACACCCCTAACCCTAATCCCAACCCTAATCCTAACCTAAATCCCAACCCTAATTCCAACCCTAACCTTAATTGTAACCCTAACCCTAATTTTAACCCTAACCCTAATTGTAACCTTAACCCTAATTATAACCCTAATTATAACCCTAACCCTAAGGCTAGGTTCATTTTGCGTTTTACCAGCCGGTTCAACACATAGCGTTGACGGGCTGGTAACGGTATAGCATAACACGATCGCGTTATGCTATACCCGCTAGCGCAGAGGAATCAGCAGATGATTCATCTGCACTATTGGTGACGGAGCCCAGACGCTGCAGCCCGCGTCCGAGGCTCCGTCACTGAATGATGGCACGTCGCAAACGCATCCCGCTTTACGGCATGCGTCGCGATGCGCCCTCAAATGGGGGTGAATGGCAGCGTTAACGGACTGCGTTACACCGCGTTATACCGCGGTGTAACGCAGTCCGTCTAACGGACTGCCATAACGCAGTATGAACCCAGCTTAACCCTAACGCTAATTATAACCCTAACCCTAATGCTAACCCTAACCCTAATGCTAACCCTAACCCTAATTATAACCCTAACCCTAATTATAACCCTAACCCTAATTATAAACCTAACCTAACCCTAACAGAAAAATGAAAATAAATATAATTTCTATTTTTTATTATATGTCCCTAACTAAGGGGGTGATAAATGGGGGGGTTATGTACTGTTTTTTTTATTTTGATCACTGTGATAGTTTATCACAGTGATCAAAATGCACTTTCTGGAGAATGAATGAAATCATTTTTGAATCTGCCGCCAAGCAGATCGGCGGGCGCACTGCGCATGCGCCCGCCATTTTTTTTTTGCAGGAAGAAGACGCCGGGATCCTGGGGCCTGCGGGAGGACGGAGGACACCGGTAAGTATACGGGGGGCGATCGGCGGGGACCCTCATTTTCTCCCCTCTGATGTGCGATCACATCAGAGGGGAGAGAAATCATTTTTTTTTTTTTTTTGCGATCGCATCTATGCTTGCATAGATGCGATCGCGACACCGGGATCGGTGAATACCGACCCGGATCATGTTCTCTGGGGTCTCGGCTACCCCCGGTAGCCGAGACCCCAGAGAATATTTGCCCATCCCCCCCAGGACACAGCGGCACATAGCGGCGGGCGCACTGAGCATGCGCCCGCCATTTTCTTCATCGCGCCGGCCCCGGGGGACACCGGAGGGCCCTGGGGCCACATACAGGACATCGGGGGCCACATGGGGGTCCCGGGGACCCTTTTTCTCTGTCCTCTGATGTCCGATGACATCAGGGGACAAAGAAATTAAATGACACAACTTTTTTTTTTTTTTTTTTGCGGTCGCCGTTATAGGGTTAATAACGGCGATCGCAACATCGGTGTCGGTAAAAACCGACCCGATTCATGTTCTCTGGGGTCTTGGCTACCCCCGGTAGCCGAGACCCCGGAGAAAATGCGCCTCTGGGGGGCGCTATTCACTTTTTCCACAGCGCCGTTAATTAACGGCGCTGTGGTTTAAGTACCCTTAATGACCGCTGTTAAAAGGCGTATCGGCGGTCGTTAAGGGGTTAACACTTGTGAAAATAAAAAAAATTGGTTCCGAAGTAAAGCTTTTGCAAAAAAAGTTAAATGTTAATTTTTTCCTTCCACATTGCTTCAGTTCCTGTGAAGCACGTAAAGGGTTAATAAACTTCTTGAATGTGGTTTTGAGCACCATGAGGGGTGCAATTTTTAGAATGGTGTCCATTTTGGGTATTTTCTATCATATAGACCCCTCAAAGTGACTTCAAATGTGAGGTGGTCCCTAAAAAAAAAATGGTGTTGTAAAAATGAGAAATTGCTGGTCAACTTTTAACCCTTATAACTTCGTAACAAAAAAAAATTTTGTTCCCAAAATTGTGCTGATGTAAAGTAGACATGTGGGAAATGTTATTTATTAAGAAATTTGTGTGACATATCTCTCTGATTTCAGGGCATAAAAGTTGAAAATTTGAAAATTGCTAAATTTTCAAAATTTTCGCAATGTTTCCGTTTATTTCATAAATAAGCGCAAGTCAGATAAATTTTTTTTTACCACTAACGTGAAGTACAATATGTCACGAAAAAACAATCTCAGAATCAGCTGGATTCGTTAAAGCGTTCCAGAGTTATAACCTCATAAAGTGACAGTGGTCAGAATTGTAAAAATTGGCCCGGTCATTAAGCTGTAAAATGGCTCTGTCACTAAGGGGTTAATGGTAAGATTTATTTACAACAAAGAGGCACCGCCATGGGTGCTTCTTGTGCCCCTTCGTATGCAAACTTGTTTAAGGGGGCCTGGGAGTGGTCCATTTTCCAGGGTGAAGACGTTGAGGGTATAGACCGGGTCCACAACTGGATCCGTTACATTGACGACATTTTGTTCATTTGGGAGGGTCCAGTTGTGGACCTGGATATATTCATGGCTAGATTGAACATGAATAGACAAAACATCTGTCTCACGTACAAGGTTGGACGCCAGATGGATTTTTTGGATCTATCTATTACAGCTCTTCCAAGTGGCCGGTTGTCCACCACCATTTTCCGTAAGCCCACTTCTACAAACTCTATCCTTCATGCGTCATCGGCACACCCAAAATCCACAATACAGGGCATACCTATTGGGCAGTTCCTACGAGCCAAGAGGATCTGTTCTGAGGATTATCTTTTTGAGGAGCAATCCCAAATCTTGAAGAAACGTTTTCAGGATAGGGGCTATGGTCATCGAACCATACAGAAAGGTATATTAGAGCTAAAAATGCTTCAAGAAATCAGCTACTACATAAAAACCAACCCATGATGACAACGTCTCAAGATGACCATCAGATAAGATTTATTACAAACTATAACAGCAGGTGGTCTGATTTAAGAAAGATTGTTGAAAACCATTGGAGTATTCTTCAAACTGACCCTGTGTTGAAAAGATGTCTTCCTGAAGCACCTTCCTTTGTGGCTAAGAGAGCCCCTAATTTACGAGACATGCTTGTTCACAGTTATTATGATTTGAAAGGTATTGAGATGAGCAAGAAACATCCAGAACGCAAAGGCTTTTATCCCTGTGGTCTATGTAAGGGGTGTGCCAATATGAAGAAGTCGACTTGTTTCTTCAATTTTGATAAATCTAGAAAATTTGAAATTAGGGCACATATAACCTGTACATCTAAGGGAGTTGTATACAGTGCGGAATGTCCATGTGGGAAGATATACGTGGGGATGACGAGTAGGGAACTCAAAGTGCGGATACGTGAGCACTGCATAGATATCGAGAAAGCGAAAACTGTTGCGGATGTTATGTCCCTTAAGACGCTTCCAAAACATTTCAAGAAATTTCACCATTGCAATTCGAGGTTGCTTATCTTTAAGGGTATCGATATTGTTCATTTGGGACCGAGGGGTGGTGATCTGGCCAAACAGGTGACCAAAAAAGAATGCCAATGGATATATAGATTAGGGACACATACACCACAGGGGTTGAATGAAAGTTTTGGCTTTAGCGCATTCCTATAGTGGCCTTGGAGTACTAAAAGGGGTGGGGGTGGTTTTGTAGTTGTCATTGGGTTTCCCATTGTTTTTATTTAGTTTTTATTATGATTTTAATTTCATTTTTCATAAGTCTCAGATATTTTGCCCTGATGTGATCGGATGTGCTTTTCATATGATCTGTATTCTGGGATGAGGAGATCCGGTCGGCTTGTTACCCAAATTGATCATGAAGAGAGATGTTTTCGTTGGGATGATGAAGAGGTCATCATGGAAATGAATGAAGATCCATGTTACTCCATATGATACATGTTCTATGTGTATTATATATACTAAATATCACTGTATAGATGGTCTCTGTTTATAGCATTTCATACTTATATTATATATATATTATATTTTATTTTTATATCACATATATATAAGTAGGTCACTATATTGACATTTATTTACTATTCATTTTCACTCTAATTTTCATTTATTTCATTTTTAGCACTTTTTACACAATTATTTTCCATTTTTATTATTTATGTCTTTATTATTATGATTATGAGAATAACATATGATACACAAGGTATATTGATTATATTAATCTACTATGATCATTGTAGTTTGATAGTTTTGTAGTCACCGTATATATATGATTGTTTTTATTTGGTTACATCAATAGCACCTTCACATATTGATATATACATATTTTAATGCTACTTTTTTCCTGATTTAACATCACTTAACATGTTCCATAATATTATGCATTGATAACTACATGCATTATTGTGATTGGGGTTTGTTTACACAATGGGCGGCTTTCCTCATGCTGATGAGGTTGAGCGCATGCGGGTACCGTGGGCACCAAGTGTTTGCTTGCGGTCTCTAGTGTGGCGCTGATATGTACGAGTCCTGGTGAAGGACCTGCCATATGGAGACCACCTGACCGAGAGCGGCATCTCCTATTGGATGGTGGATACCACGTGACCTTGCACATGCGCCGTACAACCCCTCTGACGCATCAGAAGGACCTTCCTGGCGTCGCTGACCCCAGACACAATATTCTACAGATGTGGCTGATTTATTTGATTGTTACACGGCATTATATAAACCGGGCTGCCCCTGCCCTGACACGCCTCCCGAAGAAGCAGTGCGAAACGCGCGTCGGGGCAGAGGGACGTCCGAGGACCACACACCTGCTAGCTCTGCGGTACGTTTTCTCCCCACATGGGGTATTTTTTGCACACTTTTGCTTAGCATATCGCTGTTACATAGTTATATAGTGCTGGCCACTGAGTTAACTGAATGTGACACCCTGACTTCGGGGCATATTTAGTTCAGCGATATATTCCCACATTGGGTATCTGTTTTACTTATGCTCAGCAAAGTGTTGCTAAATAGTTAAATAATGCCGGCCACTGAGCTGATAAAATGTGACATCTTCATATAGGTGTCTATTTGGTTATATTTTGAATCATAAATTTTGAATTTTTGACTACTGCAGGCAGCATTAGATGTGTCCTATGGAAATATACGTCCCTTTTGTGTTTTTAAATTTTGCACCTGGTACCTTTCAGTACGATTCATGAGGTTGTTCCTTGTTATACTATTGTTCTAATAAAATATTGAATTTTATACCATCCGGTGGTTCTTATTAGAGGTCTTTTTTCCACCATTTTGAATTATGTTGTATGCTGTGGTATATATACCCCAGGTGGGTTACTTATAGTGGGCATTTTTTGTCATTATTAAGTAGACAGAGCCTGAAGTTCTGCTTCTTGTGCTGACTGTGATGGCGGGAGCCTTCAGTCAGGAACAATCATGTTGGGAACAATCATGTTGGAGATAATCCTCATCACTGCCATCTTTCTTGGGGACCGGCAGTAAAGTAGCGGGGTTGATTGTAGCACAGCGATGCAACTTGACATAATCAGGCAAAAGGAGTGAACACTGCAACCGTAAATGTCGTTGTACAGTCAAATGTCTTGGTTGTTGGAGTGCTAGTTTTGCTCCAATATCATGCGGGGCAAAAATGTGTGTTTCATGTCCAAGAATTATATCTGCAGTCTTGTCAAGCAATGAGTGAGTGGCGTTAACTGCTCTCATGCAACTTGGAGGTGCTCGGGCCACTGGGTTATGACGGGTCGAATAATAGCCCACTGGTTGTTGCCTATTGCCATGTGTTTGTGCAAGTACCCCTGCTGCGTGTCCTTCATTCTCAGACACGTAGAAATGGAACTGTCGAGTATAGTCCGGGATGCCCAAGGCAGGGGCGTAAGCAATAAGCGGCTTTAATTCAGAGAAGGCACAACGAAGGCTTTCCATACAAACCGGTGATCTTTCCTTATAGTTCATTATACTGTCTTTTAAGGCATTATAAAGGGGTTGCATTATGTGGGATGCATCCGGTATTCACTGACGACAATAAGTACATAGTCCAAAGAAACGCTGGAGTTCAGTTTCATCTTTTGGGAAAGGAAGGGAGCTGACAGCTATTTTTCTTTCTTCTGTGAGGTGTCTGACACCCTGAAGGAGACAGTAACCCAAAAATATCACGACCAAGATAGAACTGAAGTTTCGAGGCCGAAACTCGACAGTTCAGATCTGCCAGATACTTGAAGAGACTAACAATGGCAACAATGGCTTCCTGCTCCATCTGTGCACACAACAAAAGATCATCCACATACTGGAGCAGCGTGACATGGGGGTGGTCCAATTGCCAGGGTAAAAGACACTCGCCCATATTTTTTGCACACTGATTGGGACTGTTTTGGGCACCTTGTGGCAGTACTGTCCACATCAATTGTCCTCCCTGATAAGTGAATGCAAACAGAAACTGGCAATCTGGGTGTAATGGAATGCTGAAGAAGGCATTGGCAAGGTCGATGACTGTGAACCAAGCAGCATCCTGAGGTATCTGGGACAAAAGAGTATGTGGATTAGGCACCACGGGAGTTTCCAGAACAGTAACTGCATTAAATGCCCGTAGATCTTGTACCAGCCGGTACACAGGGGGTTGGCCGGGTGGGATCTTTTTCTTAACGGAAACAAGGGCGTGTTACATGGGGAAACACAGGGTACCAGGGCACCATTATCAAGTAACGTTTGTATTTGTCCCTTGAGGCTCCGCTCCTGATCATGTTTTAAAGGATATTGATGGACTTTGGTAAAAAGGGGCACCAAGTTTGACGTGTGACATAACAGTAATTGCTGAAAACATATGGGGCATCACAGCATTCGGGAGAAATTGCACAATAAATTGTGGGGTCTAGTTTCAACTATTAACCCTTGTGTACCTGACAAATTTGTTGCAAATACATAAATTACATTTTGGGTTCATTTTTCTCCTATTACCCATTGTGAAAATTACAAATTTGGGACTAAAACAACATTTTAATATGGCGACCTAATGTTATCAAATTCTGTGTTGTACCTGTGGGTTCAAAATGCTCACTATACCCCTGGATAAAATCCTTGAGGGATGTGGTTACCAAAATTGGGTCACTTGTGGGGCTTTTTCATTGTTTAGGCGCATCAGAAGCTCTTCAAACGCGACATGACCCCTGCAGACCATTCCATCAAAGTCTGCAATCCAAAACGTCAGTTTTTCCTTTCCGAGACCTGCCGAGCGCCCAAACAGTGGTTTTCCTCCACATATTGGGTATCAGCATATTCAGGAGAAATTGCACAACAAGTTTTTGGGTCCATTTTTCTTGTTACCCTTGTGAAAATAAAAAATTTGGGACTAAAAGTACATATTGTGGGTAAAATGTGATTTTTTTTTATTTTCACAGCTCTATATTAAACTTCTGTGATGCTACTAGGGGTTCCAGGTGCTCATGACACATCTAGATCAGTTCCTTAAGAGTTCTAGTACTACTTCTAGGGGGTTTTCAACTGTTTAGGCACATTAGGTGCTCTCCAAACGCGATATGGCATCCTTTCTCGATTCCAGATGTTTTTACATTAAAAAAGTAAAACGTTGATCCTTCCCTTCTGAACCCTGCCGTGTGCCCAAATACGTGCGCGTCGGGGTGGAGGGACGCGGCACGAACTCTGCATACATAGTGAGTATTGTTATGATGTAAGCTAGCACTGGTTCTCGGAACAGACATATAATTTGCGGATGCATAATTTAAGTTTGTGGAGTCTTGCACTCTATATCATTGTAGAATCCCATAGCAATGTATTGTAGCAATGGGAATATCCATATATATAAGGAATGACTCAGGCTGCCATCATTGTTTTCACTTTAGCACAAGCACTTTAGAAAAAATCTCTATATACTTTGTTAAGCATCCCAATGGTGCCTTAACGGGCAAGCTGCTTGCCTCTTTCTACATCTGGATAGTATAACTACCTATCTATTGTAATTCATTATACTAAACTACTGGCAATGTGTGTTTGGTGGCGTTCTTAGCCTTTAGCGTCCCTCACATTGTAGGCATTTGTTTTATATTGTTCATTTCTTTCTGATACCCTCCTTAGACCCAGAAGTCCCAGAACCCAGAAACCGTTGTACACTACAGTGTACGCGAAGTCTAAGGAGCATTAAACTTTATTTTGTATATTTAATAAAAATTGCAATTGATTTTTTATGCTAAAACCTTGTGCTATTTTCTGGCCACCTTTCTCAGTGTAGAGAAGTTAGTGACACAGATGGGATTTTGATACTATTTGCCTAGCACATGATACTTTAGGATCACACCGTCTTAGATTTACGTGTGTCAAAATAGTAGTATTTCCCCACATATTATGTATCGGCGTACTCAGTAAAAATTGTACAACAAATTTTCGAGTCCATTCAAAGTTGGCTAAATTCGGGTGCAGTTCAGTAAATGATCGTGCTTCCACTAATGCTTTTTTTAGGACTTTGGCTAGGATACTGGTGCTGTATGATGAGCTTGGAAGGACGTGTTTTATGAGGGGAGGAGGTGGGTAAAGGTCAGAGGATCGGTAGACTATTTTTTCCTTTTCCGTTAACTTAATGTGTGGGGGGTGATCAGTCCCAATTTTCCAGTGCCTGTGTCCGGTACGAGGGACCTTTATCTTGCTGTCCTCCGGGGGTAGAGGCGTCATTTGGGACTAAACTGATGGGGGAGGATCTGAAGTGACCCTTCACGGTTAACCAAGTGATTTCCAAATTAATTCACAGGACATTGCCGGCAATGACCAGTTGGAGACATGTCTCTGTTTGGGAGAATCAAGGCAGATTCCTACCCCATTTATTATGTCATCTCTTTTATAGTATTTAGCAAGTTGTACTTCAACCAATAATATAAAAACACACTTGTAGCACTTAACCTATGAAAATACAGAAAGACCGGAAACTACATATATGTCCGTTTCTACGTAGCATAGAAAGGAACAATAGCACATTCATTCTTCAGAGTATTATACAATGATACACCCCAAGGTCTCATATCTTGTCCAAACTAGAACAATCTGGTTTTATTACAGCCATGACCTTTACTCTAGTTACAGAAGAACAATTTGGTTTTATATTAGCCAGGAACTATAGCCTAGTAACAGAATTTATCTCATAAACGACAAGATGGAATTACAAGCACAAAATGGTTTTGATCTTAGTTTAACCCTTCACAATCCCCCTAGATAAATTTTGTTAACTTATGTCCAGCATCAGAGGTACTATCCCAAGCTATAAGCTCAAGGGGTACTGGTCTTCACATGTCTGATGCCATGTTACCAGACATGTCTGTTGCTGCGTACCCATCCCCCCTGTATGCTACAATTTGCGAATAACAATTTTGATAACGGTGGTGGGGATCTTTTGAAGGTAGCCATGCACTTGGTTTCAACATCTTCATCAGGTAACTTCTTAAAATCGGTGTAGAGAAGAGCAGGGGTAACATCGCCTTTCGTATCATCATTAGCTGTCCTAGTGCAGAATTTCCTAATACATACAGAAATACACCAAAAAACAAGTTTTAGTATTACATACAGTACAGAACAAAAGTTTGGACACACCTTCTCATTCAAAGATTCTTTTGTATTTTCATGACTATGAAAATTGTAGAATCACACTGAAGGCATCAAAACTATGAATTAACACATGTGGAATTATACATTACACTTTACAAAAAAGTGTGAAACAACTGAAAATATGTCTTATATTTTAGGTTCTTCAAAGTAGCCACCTTTTTCTTTGATTATTGCTTTGCACGCAGAAAAGGTGAACAGATGGACTCTACATGCCTAGTTCCCACCGTGAAGTATGGAGGAGGTGGTGTGATGGTGTGGGGGTGCTTTGCTGGTGACACTGTTGGGGATTATTCAAAATTGAATCAGTGAGAGGTCCAGCTCACCCCAAACCATCTCGATTGGGTTCAGGTCTGGTGACTGTGGAGGCCAGGTCACCCCAACCCTCTCCTTCTTGGTCAAATAGCCCTTACACAGCCTGGAGGTGTGTTTGGGGTCATTGCCCTGTTGAAAAATAAATGATGGTCCAACTAAACGCAAAGCGGATGGAATAGCATGCCGCTGTGAGATGCTGTGGTAGTCATGCTGGTTCAGTATGCCTTCAATTTTGAATAAATCCCCAACAGTGTCACCAGCAAAGCACCCCCACATCATCACACCACCTCCTCCATGCTTCATGGTGGGAACCAGGCATGTAGAGTCCATCCATGCACCTTTTCTGCATGCAAAGCAGTAATCAAAGCAAAAGGTGGCTACTTTGAAGAACCTAGAATATAAGACATATTTTCAGTTGTTTCACACTTTTTTGTAAAGTGTAATGTATAATTCCACATGTGTTAATTCATAGTTTTGATGGCTTCATTGTGATTCTACAATTTTCACAGTCATGAAAATACAGAAAAATCGTTGAAGGAGAAGGTGTGTCCAAACTTTTGTCTGTACTGTACATGACAAGGATAAAGGCAGCGATGTGTAACAAACTTTGCAAGATTCCAGCTATCCAGCCCCCAATTCCTTTGAACCAATTGGCTGGATTAAGAAAGGAGAAGGTGTCTGCCCACCAACTGTCCTTATTACGATCATTATCTTTATCATATTGATCTCTGAGTCTTTGAATATCTTCCAACTTTAACTTCATAGTACTGTTAGGATCTATATAATGACAGCAAGCGGGTCCAATAATCTGACACATACCGCCTTGTGTTGCTGTTAAGTAGTCCAGTACTATAGTATGTTGATTAGTGACTATGATAAGTTGGTTTTGGACAGCAACAGTAGTATTAAGTATATCCAATATATCCCAAATTTGATCATCTAGATAGTCTGTGGCCCCTTTCTAATTTATCCCACATTTGTGTAATCATAGGGTAAATGAAAATAGATCTGACAACTTTATTGGCCAGACTTAAGGTACTGCCACACTAAACAATCCCGCTAGCGATCACGATAACGACGCATACTAATGCGATCGCTAGCGGGATTGTTTCTATATCGCTAAATGCGGCCACATTTAGCGATATAGTTAACGACGCTATCGCCGTTAGCGATCTTCTTAACGACTTTAGCGGTACAAAAGTACCGCTAAATCGCTAAGAAAAGGTGCCACACTAGCGATATATACTTACCCAGCGGGAGCGCCGACGAGAAAATAGGGTCCGGAACGATTCCAGCGACGAGCGAGATCACAGCAGGAAGCTCATCGCTGGCAGATGCCGCACTGAACAACATCGCTAACGGGATCGCTAAATAGTGACGTTTTTTAGCGATCCCGTTAGCGATATTGTTTAGTGTGGCATACCCTTTATTTGTATTATATGTGGTCTCCCTGAAGGGCAGGGTTAGTTATCTGCAGGTCTTTAATATAATGCATGTTTAGGTATAGCCTGTGTATCCAACTGTTTATTTGGAATAACAAAGGTGGCCAGGGTCAAGCGAGCCAGAGTACAAGTACCTCTTACCCCTACTGGCAACCATTTATAAGCATTGTCTCCACATACCCAGAACATATCATTAGGTAAATCCCATAGGGCTGAATGTTGCAATACCAATCTATGAACTAAGGCCTGGGTCTCACATAGCGATACACCAGCGATCCCGACAACGATATGCACTTGTCAGGATCGCTGGTGTATCGCTCATGATCCTGCGATGCAACAGGCGCTCGCAGCGTCAGACAGCGACATGCGGTAACTCGCTTAGTTACCCGCAGTGTTCCTTGGATACCAGCGCCCTGATGCAGGGAGCTGGTAACCAAGGTACACATCGGGTTTCCAGGCGCTGCGCGGTGCCTGGAAACCCGCTGTGTACCTTGGTTACCAGCTCCCTGCAGCAGGGTGCTGGTATCCAAGGTACACAGCGGGTTTCCAGGCACAGCCCGCGCCTGGAAACCCGCTGTGTACCTTGGTTACCAGCGGATCGTTGGTCTCCCGCCTGTCACACGCAGCGATGCGTGCCTGTCAGCGGGAGACCAGTGATCAAAAAAATGTCCAGGACATTCAGCGACGATCAGCGATACCCAGCAGGGGGGCTGATCGTCGCTGAATGTCACACACAGCGATATCGCTGGGGAGATCGCTGCTGCGTCACAAAACTAGTGACTCAGCAGCGATCTCGCTAGCGAGATCGCTGTGTGAGACGGAGGCTATAGTCTATGAATGCAGATGCATTCTGAAGCATGCACCAAGTTGGAGATTGTCCTAAAGGACTACAATAACCTACATCAGGATTTCAACAAGTGGGGATTCCTGGCACATATTCAGAGGACTCATTACAAGGTATATTGCCAGGAATACCAGCACAGATGTTTTTAGAACCTTGTAAAAACAGACTAGAAAATTTCCATGATGTATTATGTATCATTCTCTCTAACAATATTGGTTTGAGGGCATCAGCAGAGTATGAAGTCACATTAAATCTAATTTGTAAACCATACGTTGGAACTTGCCCTAGATTGGTTAGACTAGTCCTATTCTTAGGTACCCTAGCCCCTCCTTTATAGGCCAAATACTGAAGGTGTGTATCGCTTCCTGAAAGGTTACCTTGCCACCAGGGGTACCCCACTCATCCTACAATAGGTATACCGATAGTAGTATTCCATAACTTAGCATTATCTGTGGCATTATTAGCGAATGAGTCAGAACAGTTAGTCCAAGCAAATAACTCCTCAGGTGGGACAGGGATAGCCAAAAAGGGGATGCTCGTGGCTGACACTGGTGAATACGTGCAGATCCAATAGTCTGCCAGAGACTGGGAATTGTCCAACAAATCTCTCAGTAATTTTTCATGATGTTGTATAAACTTATTATTCAAAGACATTTGGAATTTAGGCTATCCCATGCGGTTACCAATAATAACATGGAAAATGTGAAAAACCAAAACATTATGTCCCCTTTATTTGCTATTGGCTTGTTTAACCAGCTTGCAGTGCGATGCGTGGATCCAAGTCGGTCTTCCTTCCAGTTTCACTGACGTAGGGGTGATGAGGAGGACTTGTTAGGGACGTCATACAAGGGTTCTAGTCCGTGTTTTCTGACATGCCTTTTCACGACCACGAAATCACCAGGCTTCAAATTGTGACAAGTGTCGGTTTCTGCTGAATCTGGAAGAGAAGAAGAAACTAGAGCATGGGTGTTAGCAAGATTTTTACTAAGCTGAATAACATATTGAACAGCACGGTCAGTTTCTTCTGATAACTGCTGAGGCTGGAAGTTTGCAACTGGGAGCCTGGCACCAAACAATATCTCATATGGGGACAGGCCATGTTTTGCAATAGGGGTAGTACGAATGTGGTATAGTACAATGGATAGGAGCTCTGGCCATGGAGCCATAGTCTCCTGCATCATTTTGGTCAATTGTCCCTTCAGTGTGCCGTTCAACTTCTCAACTTTCCCACTGGATTGAGGATGCTATGGAGTATGGAGGGCTACAGTGGATCCAAGCATTGTCAGAACCTCCTGATACACATGAGAAGACAAAGCTGGACCTTGGTCACTTTCAACGACTTCTTGAACTCCATATCTGCATATGACTTCCATCACCAGTTTCTTTGCTGTGGTCTTTGCAGTCATGTTGGTAACGGGGAATGCTTCTGGCCAACTGGAGAACATGTCGACAACCACCAGATAATATTCATACCTTCCAGACTTAGGCAACGTGATATGGTCCACCTGGAGCCTTTGGAAAGGATAGTCGGGCTTAGCAAGATGCTTCGGAGGTACACGTTGAAGTTGACCGGGATTACAGGTCTGACAGATATTACATGCATGGTTGAGTGCTGTCAGGACTGTAGAAATACCTGGAGCCAAGTAGAATTTTTGTACCAGGGCTAGGGCCTGTTTTTTTCCTCGATGTATAGGTCCATGTGCCCACGTGGCAATAGCAGGGTACATCCGCTTAGGGAGACACACAAGTTGGTCCTTTTTCCAGAGACCTATGAGAAATTGTGTCCCAGGTAGGCTACTTTTTATTTGATTCCTAAGGTACACAAGGATCCCTTGAATCCCCCAGGAAGACCCATTATTGCGGCTAATGAGGGGCTATGTGAGATCATTTGTGATGTGGTGGAATATTTCCTTAAACCTCTTGTGACACAATTGCCTTCCTACATTAAAGACACAACTACGGCATTGGGGCATTTGGAAAATATACAGTTGTCAGAGGAAATGATATTGGTAACCGCCGATGTAGAGGCCTTGTACTCTTCAATCGAACACACAGATGGCCTTAGGGCAGTTGAAAGATATCTGCGGCATAGCAATCTTAGTGAAGAAATGGCATCAGTCGTCCTAAAATTATTAGAATTTATTCTTACCCACAACGTCTTCACCTTTAACCCCTTAACGACCGCCGATACGCCTTTTAACGGCAGTCATTAAGGGTACTTAAACCACAGCGCCGTTAATTAACGGAGCTGTGGAAAAAGTGAATAGCGCCCCCCAGAGGCGCATTTTCTCCGGGGTCTCGGCTTGGCCTTAGGGTTAGGGTTATAATTAGGGTTAGGGTTATAATTAGGGTTAGGGTTGGAATTAGGGTTAGGGTTACAACTAGGGTTAGGGTTACAATTAGGGTTAGGGTTACAATTAGGGTTAGAGTTAGAATTAGGGTTGGAATTAGGGTTGGTATTAGGGTTAGGGTTGGGATTTGGGTTAGGGGTGTGTTGGGGTTAGGGTTGGAGCTAGAATTGAGGGGTTTCCACTATTTAGGCACATGAGGGGGTCTCCAAAAATGCCGTGGCGTTCAAAAAGTCAAATGGCGCTCCCTCCCTTCCGAGTCCTGCCGTGCGCCCAAACAGTGGTCCCCCCCACATATGGGGTATCAGCGTACTCAGGAAAATTGGACAACAACTTTTGTGGTCTAATTTCTCCTGTTACCCTTGGGAAAATAAAAAATTGGGGACTAAACGATCAGGTTTGTGGAAAAAATATGATTTTTTATTTTCACTCCCGGGCGTTATAAACTTCTGTGAAGCACTTGGGGGTTCAAAGTGCTCACCACACATCTAGATAAGTTCCTTAGGGGGTCTAGTTTCCAAAATGGGGTCACTTGTGGGGGGTTTCCACTGTTTAGACACATCAGGGCCTCTATAAACGCGACATGGCGTCCAGCCAATTCTGCGTTGAAAAAAGTCAAACGGTGCTCCTTCCCTTCCAAGCTCTGCCATGCACCCAAACAGTGTTTTACCCCCACATATGGGGTATCAGCGTACTCAGGACAAATTTTACAAAAACATTTGGGGTCTTGTTACCCTTGGGAAAATAAAAATTGGGGTGAAAAGATCGTTTTAGTGGAAAAAATATGATTTTTTATTTTCACGGCTCTACGTTACAAACTTCTGTGAAGCACTTGGAGGTTCAAAGTCTCACCACACATCTAGATAAGTTCCTTAAGGGGTCTAGTTTCCAAAATGGGGTCACTTGTGGGGGGTTTCCACTGTTTAGGCACATCAGGGCTCTCTAAACGCGACATGGCGTCCAGCCAATTCTGCATTGAAAAAGTCAAACGGCGCTCCTTCCCTTGCGACCTCTGCCGTGCGCCCAAAAAGTGGTTTACCCCCACATATGGGGTATCGGCATATTCAGGAGAAATTGCACAACAAATTTTGTGGTTCATTTTTCTTTTAACACTTGTGAAAATAAAAAAAATTGGTTCCGAAGTAAAGCTTTTGCAAAAAAAGTTAAATGTTTATTTTTTCCTTCCACATTGCTTCAGTTCCTGTGAAGCACGTAAAGGGTTAATAAACTTCTTGAATGTGGTTTTGAGCACCATGAGGGTGCAGTTTTTAGAATGGTGTCCATTTTGGGTATTTTCTATCATATAGACCCCTCAAAGTGACTTCAAATGTGAGGTGGTCCCTAAAAAAAAATGGTGTTGTAAAAATGAGAAATTGCTGGTCAACTTTTAACCCTTATAACTTCGTAACAAAAAAAAAATTTTGTTCCCAAAATTGTGCTGATGTAAAGTAGACATGTGGGAAATGTTATTTATTAAGAAATTTGTGTGACATATCTCTCTGATTTCAGGGCATAAAAGTTGAAAATTTGAAAATTGCTAAATTTTCAAAATTTTCGCCATGTTTCCGTTTTTTTCATAAATAAGCGCAAGTCAGATAAAAAATTTTTTACCACTAACGTGAAGTACAATATGTCACGAAAAAACAATTTCAGAATCAGCTGGATTCGTTAAAGCGTTCCAGAGTTATAACCTCAAAAAGTGACAGTGGTCAGAATTGTAAAAATTGGCCCGGTCATTAAGCTGCAAAATGGCTCTGTCACTAAGGGGTTAATGGTAAGATTTATTTACAACAAAGAGGCACTGCCATGGATGCCTCTTGTGCCCCTTCGTATGCAAACTTGTTTAAGGGGGCCTGGGAGTGGTCCATTTTCCAGGGTGAAGACGTTGAGGGTATAGACCGGGTCCACAACTGGATCCGTTACATTGACGACATTTTGTTCATTTGGGAGGGTCCAGTTGTGGACCTGGATATATTCATGGCTAGATTGAACATGAATAGACAAAACATCCGTCTCACGTACAAGGTTGGACGCCAGATGGATTTTTTGGATCTATCTATTACAGCTCTTCCAAGTGGCCGGTTGTCCACCACCATTTTCCGTAAGCCCACTTCTACAAACTCTATCCTTCATGCGTCATCGGCACACCCAAAATCCACAATACAGGGCATACCTATTGGGCAGTTTCTACGAGCCAAGAGGATCTGTTCTGAGGATTATCTTTTTGAGGAGCAATCCCAATTCTTGAAGAAACGTTTTCAGGATAGGGGCTATGGTCATCGAACCATACAGAAAGGGTATATTAGAGCTAAAAATGCTTCAAGAAATCAGCTACTACATAAAAACCAACCCATGATGACAACGTCTCAAGATGACCATCAGATAAGATTTATTACAAACTATAACAGCAGGTGGTCTGATTTAAGAAAGATTGTTGAAAACCATTGGAGTATTCTTCAAACTGACCCTGTGTTGAAAAGATGTCTTTCTGAAGCACCTTCCTTTGTGGCTAAGAGAGCCCCTAATTTACGAGACATGCTTGTTCACAGTTATTATGATTTGAAAGGTATTGAGATGAGCAAGAAACATCCAGAACGCAAAGGCTTTTATCCCTGTGGTCTATGTAAGGGGTGTGCCAATATGAAGAAGTCGACTTGTTTCTTCAATTTTGATAAATCTAGAAAATTTGAAATTAGGGCACATATAACCTGTGCATCTAAGGGAGTTGTATACAGTGCGGAATGTCCATGTGGGAAGATATACGTGGGGATGACGAGTAGGGAACTCAAAGTGCGGGTACGTGAGCACTGCATAGATATCGAGAAAGCGAAACCTGTTGCGGATGTTATGTCCCTTAAGACGCTTCCAAAACATTTCAAGAAATTTCACCATTGCAATTCGAGGTTGCTTATCTTTAAGGGTATCGATATTGTTCATTTGGGACCGAGGGGTGGTGATCTGGCCAAACAGGTGACCAAAAAAGAATGCCAATGGATATATAGATTAGGGACACATACACCACAGGGGTTGAATGAAAGTTTTGGCTTTAGCGCATTCCTATAGTGGCCTTGGAGTACTAAAAGGGGTGGGGGGTGGTTTTGTAGTTGTCATTGGGTTTCCCATTGTTTTTATTTAGTTTTTATTATGATTTTAATTTCATTTTTCATAAGTTTCAGATATTTTGCCCTGATGTGATCGGATGTGCTTTTCATATGATCTGTATTCTGGGATGAGGAGATCCGGTCGGCTTGTTACCCAAATTGATCATGAAGAGAGATGTTTTCGTTGGGATGATGAAGAGGTCATCATGGAAATGAATGAAGATCCATGTTACTCCATATGATACATGTTCTATGTGTATTATATATACTAAATATCACTGTATAGATGGTCTCTGTTTATAGCATTTCATACAATATTTTATTTTTATATCACATATATATAAGTAGGTCACTATATTGACATTTATTTACTATTCATTTTCACTCTAATTTTCATTTATTTCATTTTTAGCACTTTTTACACAATTATTTTCCATTTTTATTATTTATGTCTTTATTATTATGATTATGAGAATAACATATGATACACAAGGTATATTGATTATATTAATCTACTATGATTATTGTAGTTTGATAGTTTTGTAGTCACCGTATATATATGATTGTTTTTATTTGGTTACATCAATAGCACCTTCACATATTGATATATACATATTTTAATGCTACTTTTTTCCTGATTTAACATCACTTAACATGTTCCATAATATTATGCATTGATAACTACATGCATTATTGTGATTGGGGTTTGTTTAAACAATGGGCGGCTTTCCTCATGCTGATGAGGTTGAGCGCATGCGGGTACCGTGGGCGACCGAGGTGTTTGCTTGCGGTCTCTAGTGTGGCGCTGATATGTACGAGTCCTGGTGAAGGACCTGCCATATGGAGACCACCTGACCGCGAGCGGCATCTCCTATTGGATGGTGGATACCACGTGACCTTGCACATGCGCCGTACAACCCCTCTGACGCATCAGAAGGACCTTCCTGGCGTCGCTGACCCCAGACACAATATTCTACAGATGTGGCTGATTTATTTGATTGTTACATGGCCTTATATAAACCGGGCTGCCCCCTGCCCTGACATGTCTCCCGAAGAAGCAGTGCGAAAAGCGCGTCGGGGCAGAGGGACGTCCGAGGACCACACACCTGCTAGCTCTGCGGTATGTTTTCTCCCCACATGGGGTATTTTTTGCACACTTTTGCTTAGCATATCGCTGTTACATAGTTATATAGTGCTGGCCACTGAGTTTACTGAATGTGACACCCTGACTTCGGGGCATATTTAGTTCAGCGATATATTCCCACATTGGGTATCTGTTTTACTTATGCTCAGCAAAGTGTTGCTAAATAGTTAAATAATGCCGGCCACTGAGCTGATAAAATGTGACATCTTCATATAGGTGTCTATTTGGCTATATTTTGAATCATAAATTTTGAATTTTTGACTACTGCAGGCAGCATTAGATGTGTCCTATGGAAATATACGTCCCTTTTGTGTTTTTAAATTTTGCACCTGGTACCTTTCAGTACGATTCATGAGGTTGTTCCTTGTTATACTATTGTTCTAATAAAATATTGAATTTTATACCATCCGGTGGTTCTTATTAGAGGTCTTTTTTCCACCATTTTGAATTATGTTATATGCTGTGGTATATATACCCCAGGTGGGTTACTTATAGTGGGCATTTTTTGTCATTATGCAGTAGACAGAGCCTGAAGTTCTGCTTCTTGTGCTGACTGCGATGGCGGGAGCGCAGCTGCGTGCACTACAGTGTCCTCTGTGGTAACAGCATATCTCGTGTGGAATCTTCCAAACTCATCAGCATATCTTGAGCCATCCGTGTACAACACCAAATCGGAATTTGGAAGTGGAATCTCACTGACATTTGGCAGAGTAGCTGTTTCTTCAGTCAGGAACAATCATGTTGGGAACAATAATGTTGGAGATAATCCTCATCACTGCCATCTTTCTTGGGGACCGGCAGTAAAGTAGCGGGGTTGATTGTAGCACAGCGATGCAACTTGACATAATCAGGCAAAAGGAGTGAACACTGCAACCGTATATGTCGTTGTACAGTCAAATGTCTTGGTTGTTGGAGTGCTAGTTTTGCTCCAATATCATGCGGGGCAAAAATGTGTGTTTCATGTCCAAGAATTATATCTGCAGTCTTGTCAAGCAACGAGTGAGTGGCGTTAACTGCTCTCATGCAACTTGGTGGTGCTCGGGCCACGAGGTTGAGACGGGTCGAATAATAGCCCACTGGTTGTTGCCTATTGCCATGTGTTTGTGCAAGTACCCCTGCTGCGTGTCCTTCATTCTCAGACACGTAGAAATGGAACGGTCGAGTATAGTCCGGGATGCCCAAGGCAGGGGCGTAAGCAATAAGCGGCTTTAATTCAGAGAAGGCACAACGAAGGCTTTCCATACAAACCGGTGATCTTTCCTTATAGTTCATTATACTGTCTTTTAAGGCATTATAAAGGGGTTGCATTATGTGGGATGCATCCGGTATTCACTGACGACAATAAGTACATAGTCCAAAGAAACGCTGGAGTTCAGTTTCATCTTTTGGGAAAGGAAGGGAGCTGACAGCTATTTTTCTTTCTTCTGTGAGGTGTCTGACACCCTGAAGGAGACAGTAACCCAAAAATATCACGACCAAGATAGAACTGAAGTTTCGAGGCCGAAACTCGACAGTTCAGATCTGCCAGATACTTGAAGAGACTAACAATGGCAACAATGGCTTCCTGCTCCATCTGTGCACACAACAAAAGATCATCCACATACTGGAGCAGCGTGACATGGGGGTGGTCCAATTGCCAGGGTAAAAGACACTCGCCCATATTTTTTGCACATTGATTGGGACTGTTTTGGGCACCTTGTGGCAGTACTGTCCACATCAATTGTCCTCCCTGATAAGTGAATGCAAACAGAAACTGGCAATCTGGGTGTAATGGAATGCTGAAGAAGGCATTGGCAAGGTCGATGACTGTGAACCAAGCAGCATCCTGAGGTATCTGGGACAAAAGAGTATGTGGATTAGGCACCACGGGAGTTTCCAGAACAGTAACTGCATTAAATGCCCGTAGATCTTGTACCAGCCGGTACACAGGGGTTGGCCGGGTGGGATCTTTTTCTTAACGGAAACAAGGGCATGTTACATGGGGAAACACAGGGTACCAGGGCACCATTATCAAGTAACGTTTGTATTTGTCCCTTGAGGCTCCGCTCCTGATCATGTTTTAAAGGATATTGATGGACTTTGGTAAAAAGGGGCACCAGGTTTGAGAAACATTTTTACTGGTTCTACAGGCATTTTCCCTATATCATCTGGACCTTTTGACCAAAGTGTAGATGGTATCTAGAGAGATATGGGGCAAGTCGTTGATCCTCAGGCACCATCTGGGCCTATCAGGGCCATCATAACCATAGGAAGGGCATGTAAAATACAGATTTCCTCGCTATCTTCATCTGCATAACGGTTATATAACATAAGAACCATCTGACCATCATCTTGGAATTGTATTCTGGAGCGGAACCGTGATAATAAATCTGCACCCAGTAAATTTACCGGACCTGTGGGAGAGATTACAAACTGAGCAGTAACTTCAGGGAAAGGTCCCACAGGGATGGGTTTTGTAAGAGTATTTTTATTGGGTCTGCCATCTACTCCAATTAATCCATTTATCCCTTCAGACATACTATTCCGTCCATCTGTCCCTGAACCTATTTCCCATGGACGGAATAGTACGTCACATGCGATCAGCTGCGCTCCCGGGGGTAGCGCAGCTGATCGCAGCCTGGTGTCAGCTGATTATCACAGCTGACACCCGGCACTATGTGCTAGGAGTGGTCACGGACCATTCCTGGCACATTAAACCCTGGCACACTGCGATCAAAAATGATCGCAGAGTCCCAGCCGTATAGGGAAGCATCACACAGGGAGGGGCTCTCAGAACAGCACGATGTGTCGCGCTGCTCCGAGGGACCCTCCTCACTGCAGGACCTCGGATCCAAGATGGCCGCGGGGTCCTTCCCGGTCCTGCAGGGAGGCGGCTTCCTCAGTGCCTGCTGAGAGCAGGCGCTGAGAAAGCCTGCAGCAGTGCCAGTGAGATCACTGGTGTGAGAGAGTGCTGTGCATACTGTCACACCAGCGATCTGACATTATACAGTGATGTCCCACCCTGGGATAAAGTAAAAAAGTTAAAAAAATAAAAATAACAAGTGTAAAAAAAAATTCATAAATAAAGAAAAAAAAATATTCCCCAATAAATTCCTTTCTTCATGTAAATAAAAAAAAAACAAAAAACATAAAAATACACATATTTAGTATCACCGCGTCCGTAACGACCCATCCTATAAAACTGTCCCATTAGTTAACCCCTTTATTTAACCCCTTAAAATAAAACAAGGCTAAGAAACAATGATTTATCATCATACCCCCGAACAAAAAGTGGAATAACGCGCGATCAAAAAGACGGGTATAAATAAACATGATACCGCTGAAAAAGTCATCTTGTCCCACAAAAAACAAGCCACCATACAGCATCATCAGCGAAACAATAAAAAAGTTATAGCTCGCAGAATAAAGCGATGCAAAAATAATTATTTTTTATATATAATCGTTTTTATTGTATAAAAGCGCCAAAACATAAAATAATTATACAAATGAGGTATCGCTGTAATCGTACTGACCCGAAGAAGAAAACTGCATTATCAATTTTACCACACGCGGAACGGTATAAACGCCCCCCCCAAAAGAAATTCATGAATTGCTGGTTTTTGTTCATTCTGCCTCACAAAAATCGTAATAAAAAGCGATCAAAAAATGTCATGTGCCAAAAAATGGAATCAATAAAAACATCACCTCGTCCCGCAAAAAATAAGACCTCACATGACTCTGTGGGCCAAAATATAGAAAAATTGTAGCTCTCAAAATGTGATGATGCAAAAACTATTTTTTGCAATAAAAAGTGTCTTTTAGCGTGTGACAGCTGCCAATCATAAAAATCTGCTATAAATAGTAAATCAAACCCCCCTTTAACACCCCCCTTAGTTAGGGAAAAATAATAAAATTAAAAAAATGTATTTATTTCCATTTTCCCATTAGTGTTAGGGTTGGGGCTAAAGTTAGGATTAGGGTTGGGACTAGGGTTACGGGTGTGTTAGGGTTAGGTTTGTGGTTAGGGTTATGATTAGGGTTGGGATTAGGGTTAGGGGTGTGTTGGGGTTAGGGTTGGAATTAGAATTGGGGAGTTTCCACTGTTTAGGCACATCAGGGGCTCTCTAAATGTGTCATGGCGTCTGATCTCAATTCCAGCCAATTCGGCGTTGAAAAAGTCAAACGGTGCTCCTTCCCTTCTGAGCTCTGCCATGCACCCAAACAGTAGTTTACCCCCACATATGGGGTATCAACATACTCAGGAGAAATTGTACAATAACTCTTGGGTATAACAAACAATGGTCCCTATGTTATTTTCTGGCACTTCACTAACAATACACTAAAATTCAGACACTTAAAATAAAGTGACCAAAAAGAAGAGTTCCAAGAAAAAATCGTAATGAAAAAATACAAATTTTATTAATCACCGAAACATTATATAATAACAAGAATCATACAATAAAAAACACCCAATTCCAAAAGAGGAAACTGAATGGCTGCCCGTTATACTTAGATTTGTACACCGTTTATAACTGCATATTTCCCTTACAGTGCCATATATATTTTGCCGCAATAGCAATAGAATAGCAAGTGAATCTCCTATACGTTACCCAGGAAATAATCAGCAGCCCAGTGACAGCCAAAGCTCCGCAGCCAACAGTCTCCCCTCACCCCGACGTACGTTTCGCTGTCCCGCTTCTTCCGGGGGCGTACTAGAGGTGGGTACTGAGGGGTTTATAAGTGAGTCCCGTACCTATCAGAGCGCTGCATTAGTATGCGTCATCCATCATAACAAATTGAAGGCAGCCGTCCGCTTCAGGCGGCGCATAGAGCTCTCATCGCTTCCTGATTACAAACGTCACTTCCGGTCATGCGCCCACTGGAACGCTTGCTGAACCGCAAGCTCCTCCAGTTCTGAGCACTTCCGGAAATGTGAAGGAAGGAATAAAGCGCATGCGCACAGAGCAGATCGGCCTTCCCTTCAATCAATAAATGTGACGTTTGTAATCAGGAAGCGATGAGTACGCCCCCGGAAGAAGCGGGACAGCGAAACGTACGTCGGGGTGAGGGGGAGACTGTTGGCTGCGGAGCTTTGGCTGTCACTGGGCTGCTGATTATTTCCTGGATAACGTATAGGAGATTCACTTGCTATTCTATTGCTATTGCGGCAAAATATATATGGCACTGTAAGGGAAATATGCAGTTATAAACGGTGTACAAATCTAAGTATAACGGGCAGCCATTCAGTTTCCTCTTTTGGAATTGGGTGTTTTTTATTGTATGATTCTTGTTATTATATAATGTTTCGGTGATTAATAAAATTTGTATTTTTTCATTACGATTTTTTCTTGGAACTCTTCTTTTTGGTCACTTTATTTTAAGTGTCTGAATTTTAATAACTCTTGGGGTCCAATTTCTTCTGTTACTTGGGAAAATAAAAAATTGGGGGCGAAAATATCATTTTTGTAGAAAAAAATATGATTTATTATTTTATGGCTCTACGTTATAAACTTCTGTGAAGCACTTGGGGGTTCAAAGTTCTCACCACAAATCTAGATAAGTTACTTTGGGGGTCTAGTTTCCAAAATGGGGTCACTTGTGGGGGGTTTCCACTGTTTAGGCACATCAGGGCTCTCCAAACGCGACATGACACCCGCAGAACATTCCATCAAAGTCTGCAATGCAAAACGTCACTACTTCACTTCCGAGCCCCGACGTGTACCCATACAGTAGTTTTCGCCCACATATAGGGTATCAGCCTACTCAGGACAAATTGGACAACAACTTTTGGGTCCAATTTCTCCTGTTACGCTTGGGAACTTAAAAAACTGGGGACTAAAAGATCATGTTTATTGAAAAAATATGATTTTTTTATTTTCACACCCGGGCGTTATAAACTTCTGTGAAGCACTTGGGGGTTCAAATTGCTCACCACACATCTAGATAAGTTCCTTTGGGGGTATAGTTTCCAAAATGGGGTCACTTGTGGGGGTTTCCACTGTTTAGGCACATCAGGGGCTCTCCAAACGCGACATGACACTCGCAGACCATTCCGAGCCCCGACGTGTGCCCACACAGTAGTTTTCTCCCACATATGGGTTTCAGCATACTCTGGACAACAACTTTTGGGGTCCAATTTCTCCCCTTACCCTTGGGAAAATAAAAAATTGGTGACTAAAAGATCATTTTTGTGGGAAAAAAATAGGATTTTTTATTTTCATGCCCGGGCATTATAAACTTGTGTGAAGCACTTGGGGGTTCAAAGTGCTCACCACAAATCTAGATAAGTTCCTTAGGGGGTCTAGTTTACAAAATGTGGTCACTTGTGGGGGTTTTACACTGCTTAGGCACATCAGGGGCTCTGCAAACTGAACATGATACAAATCAAAGTCTGCATTCCAAAATGTCATTACTTCCTTTCCGAGCCCTGCCGTGCGCCCAAACAGTATTTCCCCCGCCCCACATATGGGGTATCAGCGTACTCAGGACAAATTGCACAACAACTTTTGGGTCCAATTTCCTTGTGAAAAATCAAAAATTGGAAAATTGGGGACTACAAAATAATTTTTTGTGGAATTTTTTTTTCATACCCAGACATTATAAACTTTAGTGAAACATTTGGGGGCTGAATGTGCTCACAAAAGATCTACAGTCATGGCCAAAAGTTTTGAGAATGACACAAATATTAGATTTTCACATGATCTGCTGCCCTCTGGTTTTTATGTGTGTTTGACAGATGTTTTTATCACAGACACAAATATAATTGCAAACATATGAGTAACAAAAGCTTATATTGACAGTTAGAATAAGTTAATGCAGCAAGTCAATATTTGCAGTGTTGACCCTTCTTCTGCAATTCTCCCTGGCATGCTCTCAATCAACTTCTGGACCAAATCCTGACTGATAGCAGTCCATTCTTGCACAATCAATGCTTTCATTTTGTCAGAATTTTTAGGTTTTTGTTTGTCCACCCGTCTCTTGATGATTGACCACAAGTTCTCAATGGGATTAAGATCTGGGGAGTTTCCAGGCCATGGACCCAAAATCTCTATGTTTTGTTCCCTGAGCCATTTAGTTATCACCTTTGCTTTATGGCAAGGTGCTCCATCATGCTGGAAAAGGCATTGTTGATCACCAAACTGCTATTGGAGGGTTTGGAGAAGTTGCTCTTGGAGGACATTCTGGTACCATTCTTTATTCATGGCTGTGTTTTTAGGCAAGACTGTGAGAGAGCCGATTCCCTTGGCTGAGAAGCAACCCCACACATGAATGGTTTCAGGATGCTTAACAGTTGGCATGAGACAAGACTGGTGGTAGCGCTCACCTTGTCTTCTCTGAATGAGGCGTATTCCTGATGTCCCAAACAATCGAAAAGGGGATTCATCAGAGAAAATAACTTTACCCCAGTCCTCAGCAGTCCACTGCCTGTACCTTTTGCAGAATATCAGTCTGTCCATGATGTTTTTCTGGAGAGAAGTGGCTTCTTTGCTGCCCTCCTTGGGACCAGGCCTTGCTCCAAGAGTCTCCGCCTCACAGTGCGTGCAGATGCACTCACACCTGCCTGCTGCCATTCCTGAGCAAGCTCTGCACTGCTGGTAGCCTGATCCCGCAGCTGAAACACTTTTAAGAGACAGTCCTGGCGCTTGCTGGTCTTTCTTGGGCGCCCTGGAGCCTTTTTGGCAACAATGAAACCTCTCTCCTTGAAGTTCTTGATGATGCGATAGATTGCTGACTGAGGTGCAATCTTTCTAGCTGCGATACTCTTCCCTGTTAGGCCATTTTTGTGCATTGCAATGATGACTGCACGTGTTTCTTTAGAGATAACCATGGTTAACAGAAGAGAAACAATGATGCCAAGCACCAGCCTCCTTTTAAAGTGTCCAGTGGTGTCATTCTTACTTAATCATGACAGATTGATCTCCAGCCATGTCCTCATCAACACCCACACCTGTGTTAATGGAGCAATCACTGAAAAGAGGTTAGCTGATCCTTTTAAGGCAGGGCTGCAATGATGTTGAAATGTGTTTTGGGGGATAAAGTTAATTTTCTAGCCAAATATTGACTTTGCAAGTAATTGCTGTTAAGATGATCACTCTTTATAACATTCTGGAGTATATGCAAATTGCCATTAGAAAAAGTGAAGCAGTAGACTTTGTAAAAATTAATATTTGTGTCATTCTCAAAACTTTTGTCCATGACTGTAGATAAGTTCCTTAAGGGGTCTAGTTTACCAAAATGGTGTCACTTGTGGAGGGTTTCCACTGCTTAGGCACATCAGGGGCTCTCCAAATGCGACATGGCATACAGCCAATTCTGCGTTGAAAAGTCAAACTGCGTTCCTTCCCTTACGAGCTCTGCCATGCACCCAAACAGTGGTTTACCCCCACATATTGGGTATCAGCGTACTAGTTTCTAAAATGGGGTCACTTGTGTGGGATTCCCACTATTTAGGCACATCGAGGCTATCCAAATGTGACATGGCGTCCAATCTCGATTCCAGCCAATTTTGGTTTGAAAAAGTCAAATGGCGCTCCTTCCCTTCCGAGCTCTGCTGTGCACCCAAACAGTGGTTCCCCCCCACATATGGGGTATCAGCGTACTCAGGACAAATTTGACAACAACTTTTATAGTCCAATTTCTCATGTCACCCTTGGGAAATTAAAAAATCGGTGACTTAAATATTTTTGTGGGAAAAAAATAGGTTTTTTTATTTTCATGCCCGGGCATTATAAACTTGTGTGAAGCACTTGGGGGTTCAAAGTACTCACCACAGATCTAGATAAGTTCCTTAAGGGGTCTAGTTTCCAAAATATGGTCACTTGTGGGGGTTTCCACTGTTTAGGCACATCAGGGACTCTGCAAACTGAACATGACACCCATCAAAGTCTGCATTCCAAAATGTCATTATTTCCTTTCCGAGCCCTGAAGTGCACCCAAACAGTATTTCTCCCCCACATATGGGGTATCAGCATACTCAGGACAAATTAGACAACAACTTTTGGGGTCCAATTTCCTTGGGAAAAATCAAAAATTGGGGACTTAAAAATCATTTTTGTGGATTTTTTTTCACACCCAGGCATTATAAACTTTAGTGAAACACTTGGGGGTTCAAAGTGCTCACAACAGATCTGGATAAGTTCCTTAGGGGGTCTAGTTTCCAAAATTGTGTCACTTGTGGGGGTTTCCACTGTTTAGGCACATCAGGGGCTCTCCAAATGCAACACGGCATACAATCTCAATTCCAGCCAATTTTGGTTTGAAAAAGTCAAACGGCACTCCTTCCCTTCTGAGCCCGGCCGTGCGCCCAGACAGTGGTTTCCCCCCACATATGGGGTATCGGCGTACTCAGAAGAAATTGCGCAACAACTTTTTCTGTCCATTTTCTCCTTTTACCCTTGTTGAAATAAAAAAAATTGTTTGTAAAAGATCATTTTTGTGACTAAAAAGTTAAATGTTCATTTTTTTTCCTTCCAAGTTGCTTCAGCTCCTGTGAAGCACCTGAAGGGTTAATAAACTTCTTGAATGTGGTTTTGAGTACCTTAAGGGGTGAAGTTTTTATAATGGTGTCTCTTTTGGGTATTTTCTGCCATATAGACCCTCAAAGTGACTTCAAATGTGAGGTGGTCCCTAGAAAAACTGGTTTTGTACAATTTGTTGTAAAAATGAGAACTCGCTGGTCAACTTTTAACCCTTATAACTTCGTAACAAAAAAAAAATTGGTTTCAAAATTGTGCTTTTGTAAAGTAGACATGTGGGAAATGTTATTTAGTAACTATTTTGTGTGACATATTTCTCTGTTTTAAGGGAATAAAAATTCAAAGTTTGAAAATAGCAAAATTTTCAAAATTTTCGCCATATTTCCACTTTTTTCATAAATAACCACAAGTTATATCGA
This sequence comes from Oophaga sylvatica, assembly GCA_033576555.1. Taxonomy (NCBI): domain Eukaryota; kingdom Metazoa; phylum Chordata; class Amphibia; order Anura; family Dendrobatidae; genus Oophaga; species Oophaga sylvatica. Next base: position 99,120,205 of record JARQOD010000004.1, on the reverse strand, counting down.
AGAAATTTTACCACTATCATGAAGTACAATATGTTACGAGAAAACTTTCTCAGAATCGCTAAGATCTGTTGAAAAATATTTAGAATTGAGAGTCCTCAGTGGTTGATACCTTTTAATGGCTAACTGAAAAGATGGCAACAAATTGCAAGCTTTCGAGACTACTCAGGTCTCTTCATCAGGCAAAGACTAATACAACATCTGAAGAATCACATATTTATACACAACACAGCACAGAAACAATGCAATAGATGAGACAAGTGACATGAAGCAGAACTGTCATTATGGGAGAGGGATGAACAGTTGTGGCAATAAATATTGGACTAGTTCATAGATAAGGAGTGTGAAAGTTTTATTGCCCTCTGATTGGGGTCTGGTAATGTTTTGTGATGTTCTCACAGGGTCTTTGAAGCAAATTCCTTAATTGATGTACTGAAAGGTGATTTCACATCTCAGAGACACAGGAGAGTATGCGAATACAAATTGATGGTGACCTTTGACACTCTCAATGCTGGAATGAACATGGATTTATGGCCTATTACATCAATTAAGGAATTTGCTTCAAAGACCCTGTGAGCATTGTTTCTGTGCTGTTTTGTGTATAAATATGTGATTCTTCAGATGTTGTATTAGTCTTTGCCTGATGAAGAGACCTGAGTAGTCTCAAAAGCTTGCAATTTGTTACCATCTTTTCAGTTAGCTATTAAAAGGTACCAACCACTGAGGACTCTAAATTCTAAATATTTTTCTATCTACTGGCTAACACGGTACTAAGATATACATCTTTCCTATAAGATCTGTTGAAGCGTTCCAGAGTTATAACCTCATAAAGAGAAAGTGGTCAGAATTGTAAAAATTGGCCCGGTCATTAACGTGCAAACAACCCTCGGGGTAAAGGTGTTAAAACAAGCTCTTGATCTAAGAATTGAATAGGGATATCCGTAGATACATCTGATGACTTGATTATGGAATTGGCCTCCCCAGTGTCTACCAAGAACTTAACAAGGGTGTCCCCTACAGGAAGCATGACAGATAAGCATGCCCCAGATTTGGTGGAGGACATTGTGATGGCAGACCCTGGTTGACCACCCCTTCAGTATGGGCGATTATCAGAATTTTGAGGCTGTCCGTAACCGGGGTATCCTCTAGGGTTCCCAGCATTTAGGTTATGATTGGAAGGGGGAACTTGAGAGTAGCATCTATCAGCGGGGGTGTGACAATCTCTCTGAAAGTGACCGTACAAGACACAGCGCCAGCATTGCAGACGAGAATTGGCGCGGCGGGGCTGGAGAGCAGAGCTCTCAATCATAGGATTGGAAGGGATAGTGGTGTAAGGGATTAAGTTTGTGTATGGTTGAAGGACGGTAGCTGGAATCTGCTGCGTAGACAACTGATAAGTAACAAGCTGCGTGCTTGCAGCTGGGGTAGGGGCTGAAATTGAAGCAGGAGCTGAAACTGCTACAGCTGCTGGTTTGCTTTTTGATTTTCCTGCTGATGCAGAGCGGGCTAAATTCTTCTGAAAACTTTTTATTACTTTTAATGCATCGTCCGGAGTGGAATTCTCGATATCAGGTCTAACTGACATTATCGCCTCCTTCAATTCAAGGCCGGACATCAAAGCTGCCACAAAAAGACGTGAGTGGGCTTTATTATATAATGAGAATCCCAGATCTTTAAATACTACCATAAGATGCCCATAGAACTTCACGGCAGTCTCCCCCTTATCCTGTGTGACATCTGTGAGAGAGGTAGCTTGGTGCCCTAGTCTATCTTGTGCCCAAACCTTTAAAGCATTGCAGAAATCAACACCACTCTCATAGGTTCCCCCATCCTGGTTCACATTATACGTTGCGCCACCCTCAACAATTGGAAAATACCCCTCCCCAGCTTTTACTCGAAGCAAGTGTAATAAATCGATTCGGGGAGTGGAATAAATCTATCGATTCGCTGCCATTTGCCTGTAGAAGGCCATTGGGGAAGTTTCTGGATCTGGTAATTAATTGCAAAGGGTGCCTATTTGGGATGGGGAAAAGGGGGTATACTTTGGCCTGTCAGGAGTAGTTTCCACATCATCCTCTACAAATTTGGATATTACTGACTCAGGGTCAGGAGTAGGGGATGGTAGTATGGACACAAGAGGCATCTGCTGCGAAAACGGGGCAGGAGGCTCTGTTACAGTTAGAGATTGCGTTGCCTGATGGGCTGTTAGACGGCTGTCAAGGACAAATCGGACCTCCTCCAATTTTATGGGGTTTTCCTGTATACACCGCTCTGTTGCTGATACTATGACCATGACGGCATCCTTCCTGGGATATTGGAATATACCGGCAGAGATTAATTGTATGGCCATTGTACGTTGAGGCATCGTACCGGGGACGACTGAGAAGGCATATAGGATTGCGTTCTGGACAGCCTCAGTAAGCAATTGTTGGGACCTAGGAATGTTGGTAGGATTATATCGTGGTCCCACTGCATGTATTACATATTGACACTGCAGCTGTCCTGCTCTGGTTGCTGTGACCTGTCCTGTTTCTACCTTGCCATACGTTTGTATATACGAATTAGATTCTTCCTATATCATGGGTCCGCCTTTCTGTGAAATTGTGGCGGCCAATCCTCCAGCATGGCAGAGTTGATTATTCGCGGCATTTATTATGGCCCCAACATGCTGCTTCATAAGATCCCCTGTCCCTATCCTAAAGAGCACATCATGACGGTGGGGTCCAGGAATAATATTGGAATACATTTTCTGAAAATCTTCTATCTCCTCTGTGTATCCTGTCTCTGACCAGGTGAATAAAGTAGGAAAGGGTGGATACTCATAACCACTAGCAATACTAGGCATAGCAGGGACTGGTGCTGGCAGTGGTTGAAAATAAGTGGCGTCAGCGTTTACCAAGGGAAAGGTTGGGACTACGACTCCGGGTCTCCTTGCTCCACAACTGCAACAGGTCTCTCTCCACTGAGGATTAGTAACTCTGCATACATCACAAATCCACCCGGCAGGATCATAGGGTGGGGGCGCACTTGGTTTTGGCAACCCAGGATATATTGGTGCCCTGGGGTTGAGGGGCACAGAGCTTACAATTGGGAGGAGAGGCTTAATTTCCTGGGGAGGGACCTTATTATCTAGCAGGGAGACCCCTTGTTCCAGATCATCATTTTTAATTATTTGTCCTTCTGGTACATTACTCTGTCACTTTCTCAGTTCCTTCTTGTATCACAAAACATCCATTCTTTGTCGTAGTAGTAGACAGCTTTTCTTTTTCAACATAAAGATAACAGAGACAACCCAAATTCACTTCCTCTTCTACCTCCATATAACCTTCATCACACAATTCATGTGCCAAGCCATGGAATTCTTCAGCATCTTTAAGCAAACCGTCATCAATCAACCTTCCTTTGTTCTTCTTAATACCTTCGTCCCATAGCGTAGCCTGTAGCCTCCCGCCCTCAGGAATTCCCATAATCAAAAATATTTTTCTTGCATTTCTGACAGATTTCTTTCCCTGTCTCTAAACCATAAGATTAACAGTATCCGATTCATCACACACATCCAAACTCTTCTTTTTCTGCCACGGAAACATGATTCTCCTTTAAAGTTAAATATCCTTACTTCAGTTGTGCACAGTACTGGAGCGGCCGTACAGTCTGTTCCACCGGGTCTATCTATTCCCCACAGGGATGGCCCCACAACTTGGTACTCAGTGAAAGAGGAGGGCATCTTAGACTATCCCTCTGGACACCTCTAGTTATATATATATATTTATTCCTGGTATCCTATCCAATTTTCGATCACCTCACCACGCCTGATTCTAACAGTGATCAGGATTTCAGGATATTTTGACTCTAAAAAGAGAGTTAGGTAGAAGTAAAGGCTAAAATTTAACTTTTAATAACTGCCTTTAAAAACGAATAATTCGTTCAGAAATTAACAAACAACCAATAAGTGTATCCTAACCACCAATATCTTGTGAACAAACAAAAAATTATTAAAACCGTCAGTAAAACAGACTTGACCTGTTAACACAATGGGATAGATAAAGGATAGATCTGTACAGAAACTATCCACAATATTCAATATATCTATGTAATATCAGATAACTATATGTGCCTTTTTACTTCATAAATTGCCCGTTTAACAGTCTGCACAAGCGCTGCGGGTGACATCTACCTTAACAGCTGACAAAAATGGCATAACTCTCCCCTGATGATCTAGCCAGAGAAAAGCGTTGGGAGACTGTCAGTCCTTTTGGTCATATGTGTCCACATGGTTTGGGGTAATGTATGGCGATGTTTAAGAAGCCTCCCCCATATACAAATATACAGTGGATATCAACATATGGTAAGACTGTTCTGTTTATTGAGATGTGCAATTTATGAAGTAAAAAGGCACATATAGTTATCTGATATTACATAGATATATTGAATATTGTGGATAGTTTCTGTACAGATCTATCCTTTATCTATCCCATTGTGTTAACAGGTCAAGTCTGTTTTACTGACGGTTTTAATAATTTTTTGTTTGTTCACAAGATATTGGTGGTTAGGATACACTTATTGGTTGTTTGTTAATTTCTGAACGAATTATTCGTTTTTAAAGGCAGTTATTAAAAGTTAAATTTTAGCCTGTACTTCTACCTTGCTTTTTACACATAATTTTGATTGGTAGATCCTTATTATTAATAAAAAGAGAGTTACAATCACTGGTTAATCACCGTCCCTTATGAGGTACGGTTCGAACACTGGGCCCCCAATGGAACTACACCTCTGTATGATTCCACCCAAGAATCACCCCACCATCGGGGACAAACCTCAGATCCTCTTTTGCAGCAAGAAACACAGGAAAACAACACCAAACGGTCAGTCTGAACAGTATTACTGCCAACTTACCGTGGTTGTGGGGGGTGATCAGTCCCAATTTTCCAGTACCTGTGTCCGGTACGAGGGTCCTTTATCTTGCTGTCCTCTGGGGGTAGAGGCGTCCCTATTTGGGGCCCCACATTTGGCACCAAACTGATGGGGGAGGATCTGAAGTGACCCTTCACGGTTAACCAAGTGATTTCCAAATTAATTCACAGGACATTGCCGGCAATGACCAGACAGAGACATGTCTCTGTTTGGGAGAATCAAGGCAGATTCCTACCCCATTTATTATGTCATCTCTTTTATAGTATTTAGCAAGTTGTACTTCAACCAATAATATAAAAACACACTTGTAGCACTTGACCTATGAAAATACAGAAAGACAGGAAACTACATATATGTCCGTTTCTACGTAGCATAGAAAGGAACAATAGCACATTCATTCTTCAGAGTATTATACAATGATACACCCCAAGGTCTCATATCTTGTCCAAACTAGCACAATTTGTTTTTATTACAGCCATGACCTTTACTCTAGTTACAGAAGAACAATTTTTTCTTTTTAACAGCCAGGAACTATAGCCTAGTAACAGAATTTATGTCATAAATGAAAAGATGGAATTACAAGCACAAAATGGTTTTGATCTTAGTTTAACCCTTCACACTAACACCTGGATATGTTTATTTGTGAACCATTCCATTGTAAATTTTGATTTATGTTTGGGATCATTGTCTTGTTGGAAGGCAAATCTCCGTCCCAGTCTCAGGTCTTTTGCAGACTCCAACTGGTTTTCGTCAAGAATGGTCCTGTATTTGGCTCCATCCATCTTCCTATCAATTTTAACCATCTTCCCTATCCCTGCTGAAGAAAAGCAGGCCCAAACCATGATGCTGCCACAACCATGTTTGACAATGGGGATGGTGTGTTCAGGGCGATGAACTGTGTTGCCTTTATGCCAAACATATCGTTTGGCATTGTTGCCAAAAAGTTCGATTTTGGTTTCATCTGACCAGAGAACCTTCTTCCACATGTTTGGTGTGTTTCCCAGGTGGCTTGTTGCAAATATCTTTGAGAAATGGCTTTCTTCTTGCCACTCTTCCATAAAGGCCAGATTTGTGCAGTGTACGACTGATTGTTGTCCTATGGACAGACTGTCCCACCTCGGCTGTAGATCTCTGCAGTTCATCAAGAGTGATCATGGGTCTCTTAGCTGCATCTCTGATCAGTCTTCTTGTTTGAGATGAAAGTATAGAGGGACGGCCGGGTCTTGGTAAATTTGCAGTGGTATGATACTCCTTCCATTTCAATATGATTGCTTGCACAGTGCTCCTTGGGATGTTTAATGTTTTGAAAATCATTTTCTATCTAGACTTGATTACACACTGCTGGATTATATTTATCATCATTTGACATTTAGGACAACATTGGAGTTTGCTGCACTGAAAGTAAAGGGGCCGAATAATATTGCACGACCCACTTTTCAGTTTTTGTATTTCCACAAAAATTTAAAATAACCAATAAATTTCGTTGAACTTCACAATTGTGTCCTACTTGTTGTTGGTTCTTCACCAAAAATTTACATTTGGTATCTAAATGTTTGAAGCATGATATGTGGGAAAAGGTTGAAAAGTTCCAGGGGGCCGAATACTTTCGCAAGGCACTGTACCTCTCCATATAAAAAGCGGACATATTGTTTTGCTGGCGAAATTTTGTCAGTGTAACAGCACATGTAGTGCAGGGAGGCTGCTCCTGCTGCAAGTTGTCATATAGTTTGATAGGATCCTGTGTGAAATCGACCTTCCACCATCTAATTATTTTGTGCTAATAGTGTTGTGTAGGCAGGAGTCCACATTTACTAATCAAAATTGTTTTGACTAATACTGTGTTGTAGTCAGGAGGTCATATTTCCTAATCAAAATCGTTTGGGCTAATATTGTTGTGCAGGCACCAGGCCCTATTTCCTAATCAAAATCATTTGGGCTAATATTGAAGTGTAGGCACCAGGTCCCCATTTCCTAATCAAAATCGCTTGGGCTAATATTGTTGTGCTGGCACCAGGGAAATTTTCATAATCAAAATCTATTGGGCTAATATTGGAGAGCAGGCTTGAGGCCTCAATTTAATAATCAAATTCATTTGGGCTAATATTGGGGTGCAGGCAGGAGTCCACACTTCCTAATCAAAATCATTTGGGCTAGTACTCTGTTGCAGTGATGAGGTCACATTTCCTAATCAAAATCATTTGGGCTTATATTGGGATGCAGGTACCATGCCCCATTTCCTAATCAAAATTGTTTGGGATAATATTGGGGTGCAGGCACCATTCCCCATTTCCTAATCAAAATTGTTTGACCCATAATTTCAGGCAATGGCAGCCTCTGTGAGGTTATCAGTGACTTCATTGATTACTACCTTAAACCCCTTGTAGCCACTCTTCCTTCTTACATACAGGATACCCCACTGCTCTACAAAGACTAAACCATCTTTGTGTGGAGGATCATATGATAATGGTTACGGCTGATGTCGAATCATTATACACCTCCATCAGGCACAACGATGGTTTAGAAGCCACTTCCATGTATCTCCAAATGAGTAATCTCGAACCACTTTTGATCGATCTGATTCTTAAGCTCTTAGAATTCACCCTAAATCACAACATTTTTACTTTCAATAAAGGCATATATTCACAAACTCAGGGCACTGCCATGGGGCATCTTGTGCCCCCTCATATGCCAACTTGTTTTTAGGGTCTTGGGAGAGGGACATTTTCCAATGTGACAACATCCATGAAACGAAATGGGTACAAGGATGGATGCGTTACATTGATGATGTTTGGTTCATCTGGGAAGGGCCCATCGACACTCTGCAGACTTTCATGGATAAATTGAACCGAAACAACCTCAATATTTACCTCACATATAAAACTGGCAGGGAATTGGAATTCCTCGACCTCAAAATTAAAATATCTCCTGAAGGTACCATTACAACTAATTTATACAGAAATCCTACAGCCACAAATTCTTTTTTACATGCCACCTCTTCACATCCCCCGGCAACCATAAAAGGCAATCCCATAGGACAATTCTTAAGAGCCAAGAGAATCTGTTCAGAGAACAGCGACTTTCAGATTCAAGCTTTGGACCCGACTGCGAGATTCAGGAACAGAGGTTACAGCAAACGTTCTATTAGATGGCTACAAAAAAGCGAACAAAGCTTCAAGAGAACAACTCATTCATCCCCTCCCTAAAGTTACTAAACCATTTGATGGGCAGGTAAGATTTATATCCACAACACCCAATGCAGGGGTGAACCTAGCCTCTCTGCTGCCTGAGGCGAACTGCAAAACGGCGCCCCCCCCATTGTAAAATCAGTACAAAGCTCCGCACCCTTCTGAACGCGCGGTGAATCCGGATGTGCTCATTGAACACATCCGGAATCACCGCAGCGCTGCACAGGCCTGTGTATTTCCCTTGTCGGGAGATCATGTTTTCAAGTCCCATATAGTAACTTAAGTAGTTGCATTAATAACTAGTCACCGACCTGGCTTCTCCTAACTCTGGACATGAGGGGAGGGAGTCACAAGGATATCAAGGAAGCAGCACCGTGCGCAGCAGCCAGCAGCAGGAGCATGGGCGTACCCAGGATCAAAACTAGGGGGGGCAAGCCAATGTCACATCTTATACAGGTTACATCATATACACTGTACATTATCCTGCATATTAGGTATGGAGCATTAGAGCTGTTGTATATTGTATAATACAGCAGTGTATGCGACACTACGCTGTATATACCATATATTATACATGGCACACTCACCTCCATACAAAGAATAAGAGGCATTATAACCTGTATATGAAAAGTATAATACAGCAGTGTATATACACTCTATATACCGCACACGATGTGTATGACCCTGTATACTCCATATACTACACTCTATATACTGCACACAATGTATATGACCCTGTATACAGCATATACTACACTCTTATTTTGAAGTAAAAAAAAAAAGAAACAGGATCAAATACAATACTTAAAATAAAGAACAAGTAAAGTTAAAAATCAACAAACTTACTGGTATTTCAATGGGAACTATGGGCCTGCTTTTGGTTAATGAGATGGTCAATGTTCGGTTCCATATTTGTCACAAGTGAAGCAATTTTTCTCTTTCTTGATATCATTATTTCCTAGGGATTCCAAATTGCTATTAGTAAAATACCAATATATATATACAGCGCTACAAAAACAATATACCAGCAATAAAACTGCCCACACAGAGACATACAGCCTGCACTGCCCATCACTGCAGCCTTGCCAATCCATATCATTTCATCCTCATCAGTGCACATACTGGCGCAACTCGCTTTTAACTCAGACTGGTGTGGTGCGAGAGTCCCTAATAGGCAGGTAAATGTCCCAATAGGCAGCATATGTTCCCAATAGGTAGCATAGTCCCAATAGGCAGCATATGTCCTCAATAGACAGCATATGTCCTCAATAGACAGCATAGGTCCCCAATAGCAGCATAGGTCCCCAATAGGCAGCATAGGTCCCCAATAGGCAGCATAGGTCCCCAATATGCAGCATAGGTCCCCAATACGCAGCATAATCCCCCAATAGCAGCATAATCCCCCATAGCAGCATAATCCCCCATAGCCAGCATAATCCCCCAATAGCCAGCATAATCCCTCCATAGCCAGCATAATCCCCCATAGCCAGCATAATCCCCAATACCCAGATAATCCTGATAGCCAGCATAATCCCCTACACATAATCCCCAAGCAGCAGAATCCCCAATAGCAGCATAATCCCCATAGCCAGCATAATCCCCCATACCCAGCATAATCCCCCATACCCAGCATAATCCCCCCATAGCCAGCATAATCCCCCAATAGCCAGCATAATCCCCCAATAGCCAGAATAATCCCCCCATAGCCAGCATAATCCCCCAATAGCCAGAATAATCCCCCATAAGCAGCAGAATCCCCCATAGCCAGCATAGTCCACCATAAGCAGCAGAATCCCCCATAGGACAGGCCCGGCGTTAAAAAAAAAAAGCCAGTACTCACCTATCTCCCCCGCAGCTCTGAAGAAGCGCGCTCGACTCCGTCTTCTCCTGGCACAGGCGGCGTGACGTCATCACGGCGCGCAGGCGCGTGGTGACGATCATGTCGCCTGTGCTGCATATGTGCCCGCGATTAAAGGGCCTGTGCTGCATTCCGCCCGCGATTAAAGGGCCCGCCGGCACTGAACTGTTAGTTCAGTGTCGGCGGGGCCGATGGGCCGGATCAAGCACAGTGTGCGCCCCTGCTTTGCCGCCCCCTAGCTGCCGCCGCCTGAGACAGAGGCTCAAGTCGCCTCATTATAGCGGCGCCAGTGACCCAATGGAAAGACCTCAAATGTCTCCTTCAGAAACATTGGCACATCCTCATGACAGATCCCATATTGAAGCAATGCATTGCACCATACCCTTCCCTGGTAACAAAAAGAAGCAGTAACCTTAGAGACCTTCTTGTTCACAGCCACTACAACCCTTCTTCTTCTGCTTCATGCTCTCAACATCTCCCACAAGGTTTCTTTCCTGTGGCATGTGCAAGGCATGTAATAACCTGAAAAAATCTTATACTTTTGCTAATTCTGATGGATCTAGATCGTATACTATCAGAAAACATCTTACATGCTCTTCCCACGGAGTGATTTACTATGCTACATGCCCATGTAAATTAATCTATGTAGGTTTAACCACCCGTGATTTCAAAATCAGAGTGAGAGAGCACATTAGAGACATTGAAAAATCTCAAACCATTGAAGTTTCCTCGCTTCAACTAAGACGTAGCTCGATTGATCTAGCAACAGATTGGCAAAGTCCTAGCCCAACATGAGAGCCGATGGATTTACTGCCGTAACACCATTACCCCTTTTGCCTTAATGAAAATTTTGGTTTTGTTTCCTTCCTGTAATGTTTTTTTTTATGTTTTATATTCTTTACCATTGTTTTAACTTTCTCTTTCCGAGGTTTGATTATTAGGTGCTTTCTTGGCCTTTTTAACCTTTTTATTCCCTTTTTAACCCTTTATTTCCTTCATCCCCTCCGACCATAACAGACAATTCATTTATTTATGTATTTATTGTTTATCACAGGTGCCTTCTTTTTAATCATCTGTTTGGGTCCTCATTCCTTGTCTGATGTCATACCTGCAGGCATCCATCATTGATTCCGTGTGGATCTCTTCCTGAAGAAAATGTGACGTCCTTTCATCGTAACCTTATTGGATCACTTCTGCGCCTATTCCTTCTGGATGGTCATAGAATATGTGGACTTCATTTCAATGTTTATTTTATTAATTCACTAATTTATTCATTTTAGTTTTTAGTTTTTTATTATTCCCATTTTTCCACTTTTTTTCTTCACACCACTAGTCGGTATTGCTATATGTCATAATTAGTGTTGAGCGATACGATACTGCAAATATCGGGTATCGGCCGATATTAGCTCTATCGGCCTTTCGATAATTTGTTTCAATATTTTCGTCTTATCGAATACCGGAATCGGAAGTTCCCATAATTCTTTGCGAGGCAATGTGATTTTAGTCAGCCAATGAGGAATCCTAAGAAGTGTGGGCACATCCTGTACTGCTGCGGTCATGTTAACTAATGGCATGGCTGTGATTGGATGCTGAAATTATGTCAGAATGCACTATAAAAGGCGCCGCCGCCATTTTAGCGTCACTGTGCTGTGAATTCAGTAAGGGACAGAACGCTGCTGTGCTGACTCTGAGGGACAGTTAGAGATTGCGATTTAGTGTACTGTGCTGTAGGCAGGCTAGCACCAACCGCTGTGTAAAGCTTCCTTTTGCCTGCAGTGTTGTTTTAACAGCTCTGCAAGGTGTGTGTGAGTGCAGGTGACGCTGCAGTTTGCTCTGCATGCAACGCTGTCTGTAGGCATCTGCACATGTCACTCACAGACTCTTTTTTTTTTCCTTCAGTGTAATTCTTGCAGCTCCATGCAATTTAACTATTAGTGTGACGCGCTTCCATCCGTATCCAATACATTGGTTGCAAACACTATAGAAGTAGACAAAGGAGTAGCCTTTCACAGATTGTGAACAGTTGTGTTTCAGTGTTCACTTCAGTCTGTGTTTTTTATTTTTTGAGTGCACATCACGCTCCAGTTACTTGTTCAAGCACTGCTGCTTGTACTCTGCTGAGCGTGTCTCAGTGGCTCATCCTTTTCATTTATCTCCAATTGGTTCTGCTCCATTCCATTTAAAATATAATCTATTAGTGTGACGCGCTTCCATCCGTATCCAATACATTGGTTGCAAACACTATAGAAGTAGACAAAGGAGTAGCCTTTCACAGATTGTGAACAGTTGTGTTTCAGTGTTCACTTCAGTCTGTGTTTTTTATTTTTTGAGTGCACATCACGCTCCAGTTACTTGTTCAAGCACTGCTGCTTGTACTCTGCTGAGCGTGTCTCAGTGGCTCATCCTTTTCATTTATCTCCAATTGGTTCTGCTCCATTCCATTTAAAATATAATCTATTAGTGTGACGCGCTTCCATCCGTATCCAATACATTGGTTGCAAACACTATAGAAGTAGACAAAGGAGTAGCCTTTCACAGATTGTGAACAGTTGTGTTTCAGTGTTCACTTCAGTCTCTGCGTAATAACCACACTTAGGCCTTATAACTTTTCTGACTTTCTTTATCAATCTACCAAGATGAAGAAGTCAGTGAGTAAGGCACGTGGTCGTGGCCGTGGAGTTTCAGCAGGGAGAGGACGTGGGGATTCTGTGGCTGCTGCCGCCCTCAGTGACACAGCATCCACCAGTTTTACCCATGAGCGTTCCTTTATGCGCACTTTGGTAGGAGCTCGGCGTGCCCCTCTGCTGCTGGAAGAACAAATTGAAGCCGTTGTTGGTTGGATGGCAGTCAATGCATCGACTTCAATTCCTTCCACCTCCTCTCAGGAACACAACACTGTTGAGCAACCATCTGTCTGTTCACCGCCTGTCAAATTGCCCAGGCAGTCAGAGAGTTCTGTACAGGAGCCAGCTGAGTCTCTGCTTCTGTTCTCAGAATCTGTTGGCTCGCAAACACGGGCACAGGCAAGCAGCATTCTGCAATTTGAAGAAGAGGGAGTATGCAGTGATGCGCAACAGCTGTGTCTCTCTCAATCTGAAGAGGCAGGTGAGCCAGTGCCGATGGACAGCACACCGCAGAACGCATCTTATGATGATGATGAGACTCAGGTGCCAGGTTTTGTGGAGCATGGTGCTGCCCAGACCATCCAACAGCAGCAGGTGTTGGAAGAGGGTAGTGGAGATGATGAAGTCCGAGACCCAACATGGCGTGAGCAACAGGAAGGTGGTGGGAGCAGCTCTGAGGAAGAGATTGTCCCAACGGTACAAAGAGGAGGGAGAGGTAGGCTGCAGACTCGCTTGCCTGTAGCCTCCAGTTTGGCACCTGTTGGGAGCAGTTCTCTTAGAACTGTCAAAATTGGCGCTCCCATGACTTGCACTGCGTGGTCCTTTTTTGACAGACTTGTAGATGATATTTGCTATGTTCAATGCAAGCTGTGTAAGCAAAAAGTTAAAAGAGGTAAAAATATCAGGAACCTGAATACCACAAATATGTGGAAACATGTACGGACAAAGCACGTAGCTGAGTTCCAAAGACACACTGGAGATGTAGGCCAACCTACAGCAGCACCTACATCTTTAGGTCATGTTCGAGCCTCTACCTCCAGCTCTCACACACCTGTTTCGGCTTCCTCACAGGATCTCCATGGAAGAACCTCGGTCACTGTTGTCCATAGACAAACTGTTATTCCACCCACTGCAGCAAGTTCACAGTCATCGTCACACTCCCAGAACAAAAAACAGCCATCGGTAACACAGGCATGGGTTAAAAGACGGCCATACTCGGCAAACCATCCACGAGCACAGGCTCTGAATGCTGGCCTTGCAAAACTCCTGTCCCTTGAAATGCTGTCATTCAGGCTGGTGGAGACTGACAGTTTCAGGAACTTTATGGCATTGGCAGTCCCACAATATAATGTGCCAAGCCGATTTTATTTCAGCAGGCAAGCTGTCCCTGCTCTGCAAAAACATGTCGAGGGAAACATTAAACATGCGCTACCAAACTCCGTCAGTAGCAGGGTCCACCTGACCACCGATGCGTGGACCAGTACCCATGGCCAGGGACGATACCTTTCCCTCACTGCCCATTGGGTCAATGTTGTGGAGCCGGGTACAGATCTTGCCAGTGGCGCTATACGTGTTCTGCCAACTCCAAGGATTGCAGGAATCCAGTCTGTGCACATTGATTCCTCCTCCTACTCCAGTTCCTCAGAATCATCGCTGCACGAGCTGTCACGGTATACCTCCACATGGACCCGTGAACGCTTACCTGTTGCGACCGATATGAGCACAGCCGTGGCCAAACGTCAACAGGCCGTACTGAAATTAATTCCCATGGGGAATCGAAGCCACACAGCGCAGGAACTCTGGGATGCCATCAAGCAGGAGAGCGACGTGTGGTTTTTGTCAGCTAATCTCCAGCCAGGCTTGGTAGTGTGTGACAATGGCCGAAATCTGGTGGCAGCTCTGGGCCTTGGCAACCTCACTCACATACCATGTCTGGCACATGTGCTCAACTTGGTCGTGCAGAGTTTTTTGAGGGACTATCCGGATCTTGATGCACTGCTGCACAAGGTCCGCCTAGAGTGCGCTCACTTGCGACGTTCCAGCATGGCCAGATCGCGCATTGCAGCTCTGCAAGTCAGATTTCGCCTTCCTGAACATCGCATCATATGTGACGTACCCACCAGGTGGAATTCCACGTTACATATGTTGGAGCGGTTGTGTGAGCAGCAGCCAGCAGTAATGGAGTATCAGCTGCAACAGGCGCAATCAACTCGCAATTTGCGCCGTTCACACTTCAAAACTACTGAGTGGGCCTCTATGAAGGACATCTGCGACGTTTTGCGTGCGTTTGATGTCTCAACGCGGATGGCGAGTGCAGATGATGCACTAGTCAGCATGACTGTCCCCCTTATCTGCCTGCTTCAGAAATCACTGAAAGCACTAAAGGAAGAGGTTTTGGAAGAGGTGGAGGATGAGGAGTCACAAATTCAATTACCTTCAGGACAGTCAGCGCAACGTGGTTCCTCACAAAGGGCTGGGCAGGGCTCACTTTGCGAGGAGGATGAGGAGGAGGAGGAGTCAATGGAGGAGGAAGAAATCCCTACAGAGGGAGGTACACAACGCTGTAGTCAGTATGTAGAGCGAGGGTGGGGTGATGCAGAGGAGACAGAGATGACGCCTCTTCCAGAGGACAGCCTTTGTTGGCCAGTTGGGAGTCTGCAGCACATGGTTGATATCATGCTTCAGTGCCTGAGAAACGACCGCCGCATCGCCCACATTCTCAGCACGTCAGATTATTGGGTGTACACCCTCCTAGACCCTCGCTACCGGGACAACTTACAAACCCTCATCACACCGGTGAACCGGGACCGTAACATGCAGGAGTACCAAGACACACTGGTGCAATCCATACTGTTGTACATTCCAGCCGAGAGAGCTGCTGCTGCTACTGCTTTACAAAGCAGCTCTGTGCGTCGAGGCAGTGTAGACACCTCTACAACAAGAGGGAGCAGAAGCAGCGCCTCTGCACAGGGCAAGAACTGTATGTTACAAATGTGGCAAAGTTTTGTGACAGCGCCAGCAAGGTCTACACCATCCGAGACGGTTCCAGTCACCAGGAAGAAACGTTTCCGTAAGATGGTGACAGACTACTTGGCTTTCCCTCTAAGTGTACTCCCAGATGCCTCTTCCCCTTTCAAATTTTGGGTCTCTAAGTTGGATACATGGCCAGAGCTTAGCCAGTATGCATTGGAGGTGCTGGCTTGCCCTGCTGCCAGTGTATTATCTGAGCGTGTCTTTAGTGCTGCAGGTGGTGTAGTAACAGACCGTCGCATGCGACTATCCTCAGAGAATGTAGACCGGCTTACTTTTCTGAAAATGAACAAGGCATGGATCTCACCTGAATTTGCCTGTCCGTTTTCAGATTAAATAACTGTTTGGCAACGTTTTCCATGTCTCCTGTTATGTTCATCTTTCTACCACCTGAACTGTACTCCCTGGGCTACAACACCGCCATTTGTTGCTCGTAAGTAATTGGCAGGGGTACTGACTCCTGGCCAGCCTGGTTACAGCACGACAGCTGTTTCCTGGCAGTGTGAACGTCAATTATCCTCCAATAAGTTGTGCTGTCGTGTTGCATTCGGGTTAGCCGACTCTATGGTGCCTGCAGTTTAGGTGATTCCTATGTGTGCTGTGGGATATGTAAATAAAGGCGGTTTCCATTGTGACAATAGGATAAGTACCCACTGTAGGACTGTGTGATTCGGTAACTGCGGACGGCTTGCGTCCTGTCAGCTTACATTTTCATGGGTGCGTTCTTCTACCCGTCCGGGGTCCAGTACCGTCAAGTGGTTCTCCCCAGTGCCTTTGGCCTAGGTGCCTCCATCTCCGTATCCGAGTTCCAGCAACGTCTGCTGGTCCTTGGTAGTGCTTTGGAGCACAGGTACCTCCTGCTTAGTAACCGTGTCACAGTAACATCAGCTGGTACTCGGTTGTGACATTGCCTCTTTTCTTCTGCTACCCGTCCGGGGTCCAGTACCGTCAAGTGGTTCTCCCCAGTGCCTTTGGCCTAGGTGCCTCCATCTCCGTATCCGAGTTCCAGCAACGTCTGCTGGTCCTTGGTAGTGCTTTGGAGCACAGGTACCTCCTGCTTAGTAACCGTGTCACAGTAACGTCAGCTGGTACTCGGTTGTGACATTGCCTCTTTTCCTTCTGCTACCCGTCCGGGGTCCAGTACCGTCAAGTGGTTCTCCCCAGTGCCTTTGGCCTAGGTGCCTCCATCTCCGTATCTGAGTTCCAGCAACGTCTGCTGGTCCTTGGTAGTGCTTTGGAGCACAGGTACCTCCTGCTTAGTAACCGTGTCACAGTAACGTCAGCTGGTACTCGGTTGTGACATTGCCTCTTTTCCTTCTGCTACCCGTCCGGGGTCCAGTACCGTCAAGTGGTTCTCCCCAGTGCCTTTGGCCTAGGTGCCTCCATCTCCGTATCCGAGTTCCAGCAACGTCTGCTGGTCCTTGGTAGTGCTTTGGAGCACAGGTACCTCCTGCTTATACCGTGTCACAGAACTCAGCTGGTACTCGTTGTGACATTGCTCTTCCTTCTGCACCGTCCGGGTCCATACCGTCAAGTGGTTCTCCCCAGTGCCTTGCCTAGTGCCTCCATCCCGTATCCGAGTTCCAGCACGTCTGCTGTCCTGTAGTGCTTGGAGCACAGGTACCTCTCTAGTACCGTGTCACATAACGTCAGCTGTACTCTTTGACATTGCCTCTTTCTCTGCTACCCGTCCGGGGTCCAGCACAGTCAGCTGGTCCTCGTTACTTCCATTGTCTCTTGCTCCATCTGATACCCGTCAGGGTTCCAGTAACGTCAGCTGTTTCTCGGAAATTAGACGACCTTAAAGACCACCCAGAAGAAGATGACGACAACAAGGACGACGAGCATGAAGCCAACCAGCCTGAACACCATCACAAAGAAAAAATAAAAGATTACCCAGAAGAAGATCACCAACAGGACAAAGAAGGTTAAGACAAACTACAAGATACAGAACAAGAGACAGAAGAACAATAAGCAAAAGATCAAAAAGCAGAAGAACATGAAGTATAAGACCAAAATGAAGAGCAAAATATATGCTCTAAATTCTAAGCAGAAGAAGACTAAGCAGTGTATGGGGGTGAGTCCGTTCCTCCTCGTGGTGCCCCTGGAAAATGCCTGCTGCTGCTGCAGGCTAAACTGAACACGGACAAATACTGTTGTAATTTAAATCTTTTGTGACAGCAAGAACGGAAGGATGAACAATTCATACTTTTACAGATTACAAGTACAGGAATCTCTGTCACAAATAAGAATATGATGAAGAAGATGAAGAGGAAGAAGATGAAGAATTTGAATATGAAGAAGATTAATTAGTTTAATAATAACAATATGAGTAATGTAAACAAAAACATGAATAGCAAGAAGTTTAAGAAGAAGATTAAGAAGGTGAAGATGAAGAATAATTTGATGAGAAAGATGATGCTGCTGAAGATTATGAAGGAGAAAGTGTGGCACTGGCAAAAGTTAAAAAGGTGAAGAGCATGGAAGTTGTGAAACATACATATTTGCCAAAATAGAAAAAAGGTTAACAACATTGTCAATTTGTTAGTCAATCCAAACGTATTTCCAAAAAAAATATATTAATGCTATTCCAATGCATTGGGTTAAACATGTATGCCTTTATTGTCTCCTCAACCTCCCCCAATACATTCTACATTAGTCTTTGTTGTTTTCCTTCATGTACAATTAACCAACAAGGCAAGAATGTTTTTTTTTTAATGTCGATATTTGGTTCCCATAGACTTACATTGGACTTCCGGTATCGGAATCGGATATCGACGATATTTAGTGATATCGGCGATACCATTTCGATACGATATTTTTAGATATCGAGCAGTATCGCTCAACACTACTCATAATGTGATGTGCCTATAAGATATGTGGTCTTTTTAACTATTTAATTCATCTCATTATCCACTTCTCAGTTCCACTCATTTATTCTCACTCACCCATTATTGTTATTGCTATATCAATATTGTGATATGCCTAAAGGATATGTGAATTATTTTTAATCTATCCATTTTATTATCCACTTTAAGATTTTTCATTACTTTCACCCCCATCATCGATTTTGTTACATCACGCATTATGAAATATTTTCCCTTTCCTTCCCCCCCTCATTACCATGTGGCACTAAGTCACTCGCCCTCCCTGACCCTCCAATTTTCCCCACATACAGTCCACACACATGCCTCTGATCATGCTCCTCATTCATTGAGCGCAGACATGCCTCTGACCCTCCCCTTACTCATAGGCACATATAAGCCCCTAAACCCTCTTCCTTATTCACTGTGCGCAGACTCCATTACTTTAATTTTCTTCTGCTTCACCCCATACGCTAGTGCGCATGCGCCGGATTAATCACTCCCGCCGACTTCCGGGAGGCTTCAGTCACGTGACGCGCGGTGCGCTCCACTGCGTGTCACTAGATGCCAGTCCGGAAGTCACTTTTTCTGGGGAGGATCTTTTCTGGTGCCATGCGCCACAGTAGCGCTGCTGGGTTCCCTTTATGGCATATACAATGAGACCGGAAGTCTCTTTTCACCTCAATGCGGACAAGGAAGTCACTTTTCACAGTGAGGATTCTTCCCCACGTCATACGTCTACAGCAGCGCTGATAGGTCTTTTTTTTCGGCCCAAACACAGCTGATTTATTTCACGACACCTGCGATTAACATATAAAAAGACATCCCTACATCTAGCTTTTACCATCGCTCCATTTGAAGAAGCTACATAGCGAAACGGCGCTCGTCGGGCGCAGGGTTGGCAAGAGCTCCCCTCTTCCTTCCTGCCTTACAGCACAACGCAGATCTACACTACTTGTTTCCATTCAGGTAAAAGCACTTTTGCACTAACTACATACTTTTTAACCTGTCCTAATCTTTATCAGTAGTGATATATATTTGTTACTTTGTGCTTTCAAATTGGTTTGCAGTAAAGTGGAAAAATCATAGAGACTGTGTCACTTTAGGGACTGCCCAAAGCACCTGCTGAATATTATAGTGACATCCTCAATTTTCCCCTCTTGTTTTTCCCTTTGAGCACTTACTGTAGGTGATGCTTTTGCAGGCACAATTTACCATTAAGAGCCGTGGCCTTCCCTGATTTTTTCAGCTGGAGGTTTCTTTCCCCATTCCCCTGTCTTTTTATTCTATATTTTACCAATTTGTATTTAATAAAAGTTAATTTTTAACTGTCACTCCTTTTCAGTCACTTCTTTTGCATACGCAAATTATGAGCTAATTTAATATTGTTGTGCAGGCAGGAGGCCACAATTCCTAATTAAAATCATTTGGGCTAATATTGTTGTACATGCAGGAGGCCATAATTCCTAAACAAAATCGTTTGGGCTAATATTATTGTGCAGGAACCAGGCCCCATTTCCTAATCAAAATTGTTTGGGCTAATATTGTTGTGCAGGCATCAGGCCACATTTTCTAATCAAAATCATTTGGGCTGATATGGTTGTTCAGGCAGGAGGCCACAATTCCCAATCAATATCGTTTGGGCTAATATTGTTGTGCAGACACACTATCTCAGCAAATAAATACTGATTATTAATTGAGTTACAGGTGACTGACAGGATTGGGCCTAGTGTTGTGAAACAGCAGGTTAAAAGAGGGGAAAGAAGCACATCCAACATGAGTGGGACAAAGTACACCACAATGTGGGGAAAAACCAGTATATGGGAGTTTAGAATAAAACAAATGCCAGCAGAAATTATACTACCTAGTTAATCCATAAAATTTTTTATCTTTATTAAGTAAAGCACAATAAAACATACAATTAAAAACTATAATAAAGGGGGTACATTTTACAGAGACAGAAGTGTTAATTAGTCATATATACATTTAAATAAATACAGTACATCACAGAACTTAGTATTAATATATGTATTTAAATGAAGAAAATACAAAATTCATGTAAAAAATAATGAATGTATAATTGGTTAATTTAACAAAGCAATTATATTAGATGCTAGGGTGCCACCTAGTGGTTATAAATAACAATATCATCCTAAGAAGGGAATATCCTGGAAAAACCTTTATAAATCAGATATAGATGTAGATAACAACCAGTACACCATACTCATAAAAAACAAGGTAAAATAATAATTTAATGAAATATATATACATATAAATATATTGCTTGTTAGTGCTAAATCGAGTAATCCATAAATATTGTGTAACTAGTCGAGTTGCATAATATTGCGTAAGGCTGGCGTCAGACCCAAGTATAAAAATACGGACCGTATTGTACGGACGTAATACGCAGAAAAGTTCCCTGAACAGTGATCCGTATGTCATCCGTTATCAAAGTGTGGCTGCATATTTTGCGCATGTAAGCATCCGTATGTAATCTGTATTGCATCCGTATTGCGTTTTTTTCTCTCGCAGCCTTGCAAAATGGACATATAACGGTTTTTAGGCCTGAAAATCATTTAAACCATCATCAGCAACCCTATTTATTGGCTCTGCATCAGGTAGCAGCCCCCAATCTGGCCATTTTGGTGCTGTGCTTGTGTTGGAGTACTGCTGCTTGTTTGACACAATGTGTGATACACTTCAGTTCACCCCAACTGACCGAGTTTTGTACAACTGGGTTTTGTCCCGCCGCTTTGGGCAGCCATACCCATTGATGTTGCTCCGCGGAGGACCAGACGAATGTGGGTGCATCCCCATTTGAGGCAACGCCTCACTAAAGGCCATTTTCACCGCCTTTATGCATCTCTTTGGACACATCCCAACAAGTTTTTTCTATATTGTCGGATGAGCATTCCCACATTTGACATTTTGTTGGAGATCGTGCGCCCAGGGATCACCTACCAGGACACCAGGATGCGCAAAGCTATCTCTGCAGAGGAGCGACTTCTCCTTACGTTACGGTATGTATTCCTCAGCTACATACTGTCTGTTGATGATGTGTTTTCCCACAACTTTTCATTTCCACTTAGGCCTTTTTCTTAATTATCTTCATTATATATCCCATATATCAGCTCGAAGTAAGACAACTATGATGTTATGTAAAAATCACATAGACCTTTGACTTGTGTATAATTCTTGTTAGGCTTGTTTGTAATTTACATACTTTTATGGTTAACTATAGTGCATTTGTGAAACCTTTTGCCTGGTGTAATGTTTAATCTCTCTACATTTGTTTAATTGTACGTTCCTGACAACTGGCATTTCATATGCCGCACTCCATCTGGAGTTTTTGATTGGGAGATCAACCATATCTGGCATAGTTCGTGATACATGTTCTCAACTCTGGATCAGACTTCATCAAGTGGTCATGGCTGAGCCCAAGATGGAAGACTGGATGAGGATTGCCAGGGGATTTGAGGAGCAATGCCAATTTCCAAATTGTATAGGAGCCCTGGATGGGAAGCACATCCATGTGCGTAAGCTGCCGAACTCAGGGTCCCAATTCTATAATTATAAACAATATTTTTCTGTAGTGCTGTTGGCTCTGGTTGACAGTAGCTACAGGTTTATAATTGTAGACATTGGGGCCTATGGAAGAACTGGAGACTCAAGAGACTTCAATTCTTCCATTATGGGTCGGCGGCTGCGCAATAACCAGTTGGACCTACCACCACCACGTCAACTTCCTGGCTCCAATCTTGAACCTGTGCCGTATGTTGTAGTTGGGGATGAGGCCTTTCAATTATCAAGGAATGTAATGAGGCCATATCCGCGACGCAACCTTGACCACTGGCGTAGGATCTTCAACTTGCGCCTATCATGGGCCCGGCGCCTGGTGGAGTGTGCCTTTGGCATTCTTTGTGCAAAATGGCGGGTCCTCCAGTCTGCTATTCAGCTGAGTGAAGCCAACGTCAATGAGGTCATCAAAGCATGTGTTGTCCTACATAATTTCACTAGAATGCATAATTATGCCCCATCTGATGTTGGTGATTGTGCGGTGATCAATGGGGATATGCCTAGGCCACATGTCATCCCTTTACATCGTCCACTCTCAGGACTCAAAACCCGTGATATATTTACCCAGTATTTTGTGTCACCTCAAGGTACTACAACCTGGCAAGATGAGGCATTATCAATGCTGTAATGTTGTTATGTGTTTATAGATAAATATGTTTTTTCACTGACATTGTCTTTGTGTCTGGTGTTAATGTTAATTACAAATGTGTAGGTTGGGTTTCTATAAAGAAGTAATGAAAGAAGAGTCCAAACTTGCCATTAAAATTTGTTTTTATATTGGCAAAATCTCACTTGAGGTAGTGAATACCATATTTTTGTCATATGGTATTTGTCCTAAAAGCAGAATAGTGTAAGTATGCATTATTACACAACAAGTACCAAAACAAGTCATAAAAAATAACAAACATTGGTATAAATAATAATAGATAATGAAAATAACAAACTGTCACTTTGCCTACTGAAGACCATATGTGTACCATATGGTTTTTGGAGGCGTTCAGATTAGTGCAAATCTGCTTTACACAACATGTTGTAAAAATAAATATAAAAAATAACAAACTGAGATTGAAATAATATATAATAAAAATAACAAATCAGAGTTGGTGGTATGATGGTGGTGGGGTTGGCGGGTGACCAGCATCTCTTTGTTGTTGACTTGGGTGACCTCCTTGACCATCACCCTGTTGGGATGGATTTTCTTGCCCCTGAGGTAACATCTGCCCATGGTCAGGTTGTTATGTGGGCACATTGCCATAAAGATAATGGAGATTATACTCCTAGGGAAGCTGGTACCCACGAGAATCATACACCTCAATATGACCATGTTGACCAAATCCAGGTTGGGACCAGCCTCCAACACTGGATCTGTACAAGTGGCCATATTGGGAAGTTGTGTTATAGCCTGCCATTTGACCCTGCTGTTGCCAAGGTTGGTTTTGTGTGGGGAATGGGTTGAGGTGTAGGCGCACGTGCAGGAGGACCCTCAGATCCTAATTGAGCATGCACATCTTGGTGGGGGGTAAGGCGCAGAAGGTTACGGGGTGAGGACTGCCACCTCTCAAGGAATTCAAACACCTCATATGGGGTATTGGGGGGTGTGCATGCATAAATTAGGATCTTAATGGATCCTCGCACACGAAGCCTGACCTCACGGGGTAGAGGATGTTTGTAACGGGCAAGGCTACGCGAATAAGCCTCTTCACCCTCATCCACAGCTGCCCTTGCTGCCCTTGCTAGATAATTGAGGACCCCTGTGTCCACATGCCTCTGGGTATCAGAGGTAGTGTTGTCTCGCCGTCGTCTCCCACGGCGGGATATTGCAGCAGGCTGGGGGGACACCCCCAGAGGTACAGTAGGGCTGCTGCTGTTTGCTGCTTCCTCAAGGCTGCCGGGTGATGCTGCAGCTGGTGGGTCAGGTACTGGTAGAGGTGCAGCTGGTGGGTCAGGTGCTGGTGCTGGGGAAGCTTGGGGGATGCAGCTGGGAGGGTCAGAAGATGGGCCAGCCACCTCTTCACCTCCCCCAACCGGGTCTATAATGGCCTCTGAGTCGGAGCCTGTCTCCCTCTCAGTGAGGTTGGACTGAGTTCTGTTAGAAAATTAAATGGAAATAGAAAATGTTGGAGATGTCAGCTTAAACAGCCTATGTGTAATGTGGTGTGATGTATGTACTTATGGTCTCAGATCCAGAATAGGAGTCAAAAACCCAAGCCGGTCAAAGTATACATATTTCCGCTTGGTCGGTGCTGCTGAACCACTCCTGGCCCTCTGCTGACGTTCCCGCCGGTACTGGTCGCGGATGCTTCACCAGCGTCTCATTACATCTTCCACTGCAATCTGACATATAATTTCATAATTTACCTAGCTGCACATTGGCAAATTCTTACACATACATTTCACATAGTCATGGGGGCCTAGTCGGATGTCAGTATAATAACACTTTGGCGATTACAAAAATAATTCTTAAAAAAAAAGAAGATATTTTAGGGATACTCTGCTCAATTTTTACGTTGTGGCCTTTAAGATGTTTGGAAAAAAATCTGGTAACTTACTCATTTGGTGCTGCTCCTCGCGTGGGCTGTCACCAAAGTGGGGAAACATCTGCCCACAGATGCTCCTCCATGCCGCGTCTTTTCTGGCGCGGTCTGAGTAGTGTGCATCCCGTTGGTCCCAAATTTCGGGCCTTTTCTGGACCAAAACGATGAGCATCTCTACATTTATGTGTGTAGACATGCTGCTGGACTCCGTGGAGGCGTTCTTCCGGGATGTCTTAGCTCTTTGAGCTAATTTGCATGTGTAAGCTTCCTGATTCATGGCTTGCACCATTTCCTATGACCTGCAGAAGTCTTGCGTTTTTCTCACAAGTCACAAGTGTGGTCCGTGTGTAATCCGTATTTTTCTCGCACCCATAGGCTTGCATTGGCGTACTACGGGCGTAATACGCTGACAATCGCAGCATGCTGCGAGTTTCTCAGCCCGTAAAATACGGCCGAGAGATATATGGATGATCAGAGCTGTCCCATAAAGAAATATTGGTCCGAGTGTAATGCGTTATTTTCTCGCCTCTCACTCGTCCGTATTCCTCTTTAGTGTGACGCCGGCCTAATACCTCGAGTACCCAAGATTCCCGTGCTTTTATTTACTCCCTAAGATACATAAAAATGACACCATGTCACCAGGTAGACCAACAGTGTCAGGAAATGGGAGCATGAATTAACCTATACGTACATTTTTGGATTTTTATTTAAAACCCTTGGTTGAAAGTTTACCCTCGTTCCTTAGGGTAACCTCTTGCAGAGAATGGACAACATCAACATGGAACAGGATATGAGGCTGGTGTCCTTGGACGTTGAAGCCCTGTACACATGTATTAAACATGAAGATGGCCTACATACGGTGAGGTATTTTCTGTCTATGGGCACCCATGACAGGGAATTGATTGGTTTTCTTATGGACTCTGGAATACATATTAACACATAATTTCTTCATTTTTAAGGGGTCTTTCTTCCTACAGCTCCAGGGGACAGCTATGAGGCGGCCTTCGCGTCCTCCTATTCAAATCTGTTCCTGGGGCTGTGGGAGAAGGACATCTTTCTATTTAATCCTAAGAAGAACATTGAAAAAGTCAATTTATGGCTACAGTTTATTGATGACATATTTCTGATTTGGCAGGGTTTCAAGAGGGATCTTCTGACGTTTATTCAGGATTTAAATGCTAACCCCTGAAATATTAAATTGACTAGTAGCTACAGTCAGTTCAAAATGGATTTCCTCAACTTATCCATCTACAAAGATGCTGATAACAACTTGCAGACACAAGTATTTAGGAAATAAACTGCGGTTAACTCAAAACTATGTGCAAAATCTTTGCACCCAAGACCCCTGATCAATAACATCCCCACGGATCAGTTCCTCAGGCTTAGGAGGAATTGCTCAAAGAGATTTTTCTGGAACAATCTAGAGAATTATCTTACAGATTAGAGAGAGGGGACATAGTATAAGACTAATTCAAAAGGCTTTTTAAAAAGGCAAGAGATACCCCTAGAATAGAGCTATTGAAACCCAAATCTAAGAGGGAGGATACTAAACAGGTTTAATTCACCTCCCAGTATAATACCAATTTGGGGCATTGGAAAAATTCTGGCCTCTTCTCTCTTCAGATCCCGCTCTTAAAGAATTTATCACACAGAAATCTTCAATAACCTATAGAAGATCTTGAAATCACGTTAATCAGTATAACGGCGCCAACCTGACACTGTTAATCAGCACAATCCCGCTGACAGGTTTCCTTTAAGGTTGTTTTTCCCCAAAACAACAGTTAGGCACACAGTGTGCTTAGTAGTTATAGATTTTTAACCCAGGGAATGTCAAGTAGTCAACCCACAAACATTAGCAGCAGCAGTGCAAGTGGCATAAGCAATTTCTGTGATTTCTGTGAGTCATTTCACACATTTTTAGACCAGCCCTTGCACCAGCAGAACAGAGTCTATATCTGACGTATCATGATAGACTGGAGAGGGTGGTGCAGGAGTATCTCAAACTCAATATCAATGCAATCAGGGGGAATTTTAACTCTTTTGCATTTTGGTTTTCAAAAATGGAAAGCATGGCCTGAGCTCGCCTGTCACGCCTTGGAAGTTTTGTCATGCCGGCATTATGAAATTAGGCCTGGTGCCTGCACCAGAGTATTAGGCCAAACGGGTTTTGATTATGAAATGAGACCTAGTGCCTGACCAGATTGTTAGCCCAAACAATTTGGATTTTCAAATGAGGCCTGGTGCAGACTAGTAGCCCAAACAATTTTGATTATGAAATGAGGCCCGGTGCCTGCATCAGAGTATTAGCTCAAACGACTGTGATTATAAAATGTGGACCAGTGCCTGCAACACAGTATTAGTACAAATGATTTATATTATGAAATGTGGGCTGTTGCCTGCACCAGAGTATTAGGCCAAATGGGGCCTGGTGCCTGCACTTCAATATTAGCTCAAACGATTTGGTAAATGTGAACTCCTGAGTCCTGACTGCAACACAGTATTAGCCCCAATGATTTTGATTAAGAAAAGGAGCCTGGTGCCAATATAATGCAGGTGTCTGGATGCAACGAACAGAGATCATGAACATGAGGAAGCGACGCTATTGCACGTGCGTCGGGATATTATCACATACACTTTTCATATGCTCTGTTTTGTTATTTGCCCTGTTGACTGCGGCCACTATTCTAGTGGGTCATTCTTGTTTCCATACAAAATTATGAGAAAGTAAAAATATTTTATTGCATATTTTTACTATTTATAATAATTTTGACAATGTTATATACGATGACTCGGGTTCTCCTTTTCAAGAACAGAGATCATGAGGTGGGCAACAGTCAGGGATTCATATAACTCTAATTATATACAGCTCTAACTTAAAACAATTAGTGTTAGTAACTATGCAAATCAACAATAGAAGTAATAATAATAAGTTTAGAATAACCAAGAAAGTCTTTGACAATTTAATGTTAATGTTCTTTACACAAGGTTGTGCACCCAGTTATGGCAGGTACCAGGTAAGTTCTCCCTGAATCTCTGGCCCTAGCGGGGGTCATCGGGTTTTTACAGCTAGGCCGCAAGTCTCTTTCTGACATAGTCTATCAAAGCCCATTGAGCATCCCATGCTCCAACCGGCCCCCTGCCTACCTGTAATCCTAATCCCAGCTGACCCCGAAACTGTAGATGATAGCTGGAAGTGACGGTCTTGTTTACTTGCTCTTTTTCTCCGCAATCACAGACGGGCCTCGCCTTTCGCAGTCTGCTCATGGATCTTCTAGACTTGACCATTGGTGGAAGTCTCTTATATTCGGGGTGGAGATGACTAGGCCTTGGCTCTTGACAGTTGATGTCGGGCCTCAGAGGCTTGACCAGTGCAGGGCACAGATAATGGCTCTGACCAGCATAGGTGGTACTTATAGGTCTACTGCAGGGAATCCAGACCTTGACCGGGAACTGAGTGGCGCAGACTTCCCACTGAGACCTGTCACACTGGTCCCAGCGGTGTCACTGGAACACTTCTGCTCCAATTTCTTCCCTGTCACCAAATCACCTGGTGGTTTGATGCATAGGGCTTGTGTGGCACCCTGAGGGTCCAGTCGCCACGGAGATGTTACATCTCACCTGGAGGTGTGACATCTGACTCTCAGGTAAGGAGGAAGCACCCCATTGACTCCCACCACCGCATCCAACATACACTATGCTGGCTGAGCACAGACGGACCCTTTGGGAGGATGGTCTGACTCAGGCTGGTTAGGACAGGGTGTATCTAGTTGTTGTTGGTGTATCTAGTTAGGCAGCACTTAGGCTGCGTGTTAGATTAGAGAACAGTTTGTGTTAGTCAGGTAGTGTGTGGGTACTGGCCTGTACTGCTGCTCCTCTGAGTTCACCTCAAGGAGCCGTGCTGTAGTGAGCGAAAGGGTCCAGGGCAAAGACAGCAATTGGAGTTGTGCCCCATCCTGAAGAAGGAAGGACTAGGCGAGCAACGGGGAACGGTCCCTAGATTAGCGGGAATGCTCAGGCTCCACTAGTAAAACCGACAACAGTGGTCACTTCACAGGGCCACTAGCCACCATAATCTCACTGGAAGGCAGCTTAGGGGTCAAGTACGTGCAGACATTGGCAGTGATCTGTGAACTGAAAGGGCCCAATACTCCCTTGTCCGAGGGCTCTGTGGTGGCGTGGTGCATGGAAGTAAGGAGAGTTAGCACTGAGAGGGAAGAAGCCGGAAAGGAACATACTGAAGGGGGAGTCTTTGGAAGTGCGACTAACTTACCTGAGGGTTGCTAGACCACTCTCTTGGAGGACACAGTGCCCGGCTGGTATCTGTAAAGCGCTCAACAGACTGTGAGTAAAACCTTGAAACTGCAACAGAACTGTTTCCCTGATTATTCCAGCGACGCACACTCCCCTCTGCTACTGTCACGCGGTCTTATGATATGTGTACGATGTCAGTAAACTATTCTTAAAAGAACAACACTCTATACAACATATAGATTAGCAACATCAGCATGTAAATATAGAATAGATTTACCTGACACGATATCCGTTGAACTCAGGGTTAATCTTGAGGACTTGATACACTGTCACAGGAAAGAGGAGGACCGGGGGTCTAACCTGACCCTAAACTGGGGTCCTAACTAATCCCTCACCTTGGAGGTACTGATAATGGTTCAGAGGTCCAAGTCTCCAGCCTAACCCTGTCTCCTATCAGTCCCTGAACCCTGTAATCAGTCCTAAGAAGGATTCTGATTACCACCAAAGGGATATGGGCTGATCTCTGCTAAATACACAGATTAGACATATAAGACAGACTGGAGAAAACACAGACTTGCATACACACTCAAACACAGAAGGAACATAAATGATCTGGGATATTAAACTCTAAGCAAGGTGAGCTTAAAACAACTAAGGAGCTCTTTAACTTAAGTCTATACAGATACAATCCTATCTGTGGTCTGCATGAAGAATTTCACTGGCAACTCCCAACACAGACAACCAGAGATTTAAAGGAAACCAATCAACAAATAATTAATTGCAGCCGGGAGAAAACTGCACCCAGTCCCAGAACTGAGCACAGACAGAATTAACTCCCTAACTGCCAAACACAAAGAAACAGCAACTCAGCTGTGAGAAGTCAGAATGTGCAACCGCGACGATCTTCGTGGCGATGCACACATGACAGTACCCCCCCTTCTACGAGGGGCCTCCGGACCCTCAGGGCCAGGTTTGCCCGGGTGAGTTCTGTGGAAGGTCCGCACCAAACGATCTGCGTTAATGTCAGACGCAGGAACCCACGTCCTCTCCTCTGGACCATACCCCTTCCAATGCACCAAGTACTGAAGGGACCGGCGATTCAGACGTGAGTCAATGATCTTTGACACTTGAAACTCCAAGTTACCATTGACCACCACTGGAGGAGGAGGTAGAGGTGATGGTATGACTGGTGCCACGTACCTCTTAAGTAATGACTTGTGGAACACATTGTGGATTTTAAACGTAGGAGGGAGGTCCAGACGAAATGCCACAGGATTAATTATGGAACTGATCCTGTACGGCCCGATGAATCTGGGGCCCAGCTTCCAGGAGGGAACTTTAAGTTTTATATTCCTGGTAGACAACCATACCAGATCGTTCACATTAAGATCTGGACCAGAAACTCTCCTCCTATCAGCCATACGTTTATAACGGTTCCCCATAGCACTCAGATTATTCAATACACCTCTCCACACTGAAGCAAGTGACGACGAGAAACGCTCCTCCTCAGGAACCCCAGAAGGGCCCCCCCCATTGAATGTACAAAACTGGGGATGAAAACCATATGCCCCAAAAAACGGGGACTTACCAGTGGACTCGCTCCGCCTGTTGTTAAGAGCGAACTCTGCCAGAGGCAAGAAAGAAGACCAGTCCTCCTGGTTCTCTGAGACAAAACACCGAAGATAAGTCTCTAGGCTTTGATTCAGACGCTCTGTCTGACCATTGGTCTGCGGATGAAAAGCCGAGGAAAATGACAATTGCATCCCCCGACGTAAACAAAATGCCCTCCAAAACTTGGACACAAACTGAGACCCCCTATCTGACACCACATCAGAAGGCAACCCATGAAGTCTCACAATCTCCCCAATGAACACCTGCGCCAGAGTTTTAGCATTAGGGAGGGCAGGAAGAGCAATGAAATGTGCCATCTTACTGAACCTGTCAACAACCACCAGTATGACAGTCTTCCCTGACGACTGAGGAAGGTCCGTGATGAAGTCCATAGACAAATGAGTCCATGGACGCTCCGGAAGTTTCAAGGGTAAGAGGGTCCCAGACGGACGGGTATGAGGGGTCTTAGAGCGAGCACAAACCCCACAGGACGCGACAAAAGTTAAAACATCTTTATTAACGTTAGGCCACCAAAACCGGCGAGAAAGGAGATCTAAAGTAGCCTTACTCCCTGGATGTCCTGCTAAAGCAGAATTATGATGTGCCTCAATAACCTTTTGTCTCAACTGATTTGGGACAAACAGTCTCCCTGGAGGTCCTGCAGGGGCGTCCCCCTGAGCCTCTAACACCTCCTCCTCAAGCTCAGAACATACAGCCGACACTACCACCCCCTCCTGAAGGATAGGAATCGGGTCATCCATTTTCCCGGCCCCTGGGAAACTGCGAGACAAGGCATCCGCCTTAACATTCTTAGATCCAGGGCGATAAGTGACAACAAAATTAAACCTGGTAAAAAACAACGACCATCGAGCTTGTCTGGAATTCAGACGCTTAGCAGATTCCAAATACAGCAGGTTCTTGTGATCAGTAATGACGGTGACCGGGTGGACTGCCCCCTCCAAAAAGTGACGCCATTCTTCAAAAGCCAACTTAATGGCCAAAAGTTCCCTATTGCCGATATCATAATTCCTTTCGGCGGACGACAATTTTTTAGAAAAGAAAGCGCACGGATGCCATTTACCAGGGGACGGACCCTGGGACAATATTGCACCCACCCCTACGTCAGACGCGTCCACCTCCACAACGAACGGCTGTGATGCATCTGGTTGGATGAGAACGGGTGCCGAAGCAAAACATTTTTTCAAAGAGGAAAAAGCTTGGCAAGCTTTGTCCGACCATTTAGAAAAATCCGTCCCTTTTCTTGTCATGTCAGTGAGAGGTTTGACAACAGATGAGAAATTACAAATAAATTTCCGGTAGTAGTTAGCAAACCCCAGAAAACGCTGCAGAGCCTTAAGATCCTCTGGCTGATCCCATTCAAGCACTGCTCTCACCTTTTCAGGGTCCATACGGAAACCGGAGGCTGACACCAAGAAACCCAAAAACTGAAGTTCCTGTACGGCGAATACACACTTTTCCAGTTTGGCGTATAGTTTATTGTCTCGCAAGATCTGCAACACCTGTCTCACATGCTCCTGGTGAGACACAAGATCTGGTGAGTAAATTAAAATGTCATCCAAATATACGACCACAAACAGCCCCACCAGATGACGAAAAATGTCATTAACAAAATGTTGGAATACTGCTGGTGCAGTAGTCAGACCAAAAGGCATGACAAGGTTCTCATAATGTCCCTCCGGCGTGTTAAACGCCGTTTTCCACTCATCCCCCTCTTTTATCCTAATCAGATTATACGCCCCCCTGAGATCCAATTTAGAGAACCATTTGGCGCCAACAATTTGATTGAAGAGATCAGGAATCAGAGGGAGTGGATACGGATCTCGAACAGTAATCCGATTAAGTTCGCGGAAATCCAAGCAAGGGCGTAGGCCTCCATCTTTTTTCTTCACAAAGAAGAACCCCGCGGCCACTGGGGAAGATGAAGGTCTAATATGCCCTTTGGCCAGACTTTCCGAAATATAATCTTTCATAGCCTGCCTCTCAGGACCAGAAAGGTTATATAACCTAGCTTTAGGTAACTTAGCATCAGGAAGTAAATTAATAGAGCAGTCATACACGCGATGAGGAGGCAACTCCTGACACCCCTCCTCAGAGAACACATCCCCAAAGTCCTCCAAAAAAGGAGGCAAAGTACTAGGCACGACCGCACTGATGACTGTGTTCATGCAGTTATTTTTGCAAAACTCCCCCCATTGGCTTATATCTCTGGACTGCCAATTAATCACAGGGTTATGTTTAACCAACCAAGGAAGTCCCAACACAATAGGAGTAGGTAGACCCTCCAACACATAACAAGATAATAGTTCCCTATGTATTGCCCCTACCCGAAGGTCAATGTTATGAACCTCATGAACAAAGCTACCTTGGCCGAGAGGCCTGGCGTCAATGGAGAATATAGGGATCGGTTTGACCAATACACTCAGATGCATACCTTGAGCCTGAGCAAACTGAGCGTCAACCAGATTAGCCCCGGACCCACTATCAAGAAGAACAGAAAATCTCTCCACTCTCGTACCAACCACCACCTCCACTGGTACAAGGAACTGAGAAGAACTAGCGGACGAAATATATACTCCCAGGTTGTCGTCCACCACACAACCTGGGATTAACAGTTTTCCGGCGACTTTTTGCTCAACAAGGCACGGGATGGACATCCCCCAACAAAATGTCCCTCTTTCCCGCAGAAGAAACACCTTCTAGTCCTGCGGCGTACCGCCAATCCCCTCCTACGAAATGATGTCCCTCCCAACTGCATAGGCTCCTCCGAACAGACAAGGGGAACCTCAACATAAGGGACTTTAGTAGTAGGTGGAGTAACAACAGGGGGCGGAGTTACCTCACACCTCTCCCGGAGCCGTCTATCAGTACGGATAGCTAGGGCCATAGCAGCCTCCAGTGATGGAGGAGAATCATACTGAGCCAAAACGTCCTTTAATTTGTCAGAAAGCCCATGACAAAACTGGCTCCTAAGAGCTGGGTCATTCCACTGAGTATCTGTGGCCCATCTACGGAACTCAGAAGCAAATTCCTCCGCCGGACGATCTCCCTGCTGTATCTTACGTAATTTTGTCTCAGCAAGAGAGACCCGATCTGGGTCATCATATACCAAACCCAGGGCAGTAAAAAATCGATCTACTGACTGTAGAGCCGGGGATCCCGGAGGAAGGGAGAAGGCCCAGGATTGAGGGTCCCCTTGTAGGAGCGAGATAACAATTCCCACTCTCTGCTCTTCACTCCCTGATGATCGAGGCCGAAGCCGAAAATACAATTTACATGCTTCCCTGAAGGTAAAAAATTTGTCTCGCCCACCAGTGAACCTGTCCGGGAGAGCTACTTTAGGTTCAAATCTGGTTTCTCCGAGGGAGACAAAACTTTGGACTTAATGTCCGTCAGCTCCATGGATAATCCCTGCAACTGCAGAGCCAGCTGGGCTACTGGATCCATGGCAACTGGGAATAATTTTATAGGCCAGTGAAAATGTCACGCGGTCTTATGATATGTGTACGATGTCAGTAAACTATTCTTAAAAGAACAACACTCTATACAACATATAGATTAGCAACATCAGCATGTAAATATAGAATAGATTTACCTGACACGATATCCGTTGAACTCAGGGTTAATCTTGAGGACTTGATACACTGTCACAGGAAAGAGGAGGACCGGGGTCTAACCTGACCCTAAACTGGGGTCCTAACTAATCCCTCACCTTGGAGGTACTGATAATGGTTCAGAGGTCCAAGTCTCCAGCCTAACCCTGTCTCCTATCAGTCCCTGAACCCTGTAATCAGTCCTAAGAAGGATTCTGATTACCACCAAAGGGATATGGGCTGATCTCTGCTAAATACACAGATTAGACATATAAGACAGACTGGAGAAAACACAGACTTGCATACACACTCAAACACAGAAGGAACATAAATGATCTGGGATATTAAACTCTAAGCAAGGTGAGCTTAAAACAACTAAGGAGCTCTTTAACTTAAGTCTATACAGATACAATCCTATCTGTGGTCTGCATGAAGAATTTCACTGGC
Organism: Oophaga sylvatica; assembly: GCA_033576555.1. Classification (NCBI taxonomy): domain Eukaryota; kingdom Metazoa; phylum Chordata; class Amphibia; order Anura; family Dendrobatidae; genus Oophaga; species Oophaga sylvatica. The sequence goes on along the minus strand of JARQOD010000004.1, from coordinate 99,085,706 downwards.
AACTCCCAACACAGACAACCAGAGATTTAAAGGAAACCAATCAACAAATAATTAATTGCAGCCGGGAGAAAACTGCACCCAGTCCCAGAACTGAGCACAGACAGAATTAACTCCCTAACTGCCAAACACAAAGAAACAGCAACTCAGCTGTGAGAAGTCAGAATGTGCAACCGCGACGATCTTCGTGGCGATGCACACATGACAGCTACATCCTCAAGCACCATCCCTGCACTACCACTTCTACCTGCCCTGGAAGGACACAGCCTCACCTGTAGGAGGCTTGTCATCTAGCTGCACAACACCATCCCTTCCAGAGGACCTGCACAGCAGCGCTGGTCACCCTGACCAGGTACTACAGGTGGCGTCACGAATAATCATACGAACACTCATTCCCTGTAAATATTTCCCCCCTTTTTGGTGAGCGCCCAGGGCCACGGACTGAGCCGTGGCTGCCCGTGACATCCCCCATAGAAGTCGACAGGCTCGGTGCTGAGTACCCCACGGCCCTGGCGGGCGGCTCACTTGTATATCAGGGAAGTTCTTCCTGTGGGTCAGCTGATTCAGTCCAGCACACAAGGTCACTCCCCTTGCAAATCTTCCAGCACAATTTGGTTTCCACTTGATTTCGGCTGGCCAGCAGACGGCAGTCTCTCCTCATTAATGGCACATGATGTAAGAGTTCTTTAGAGGTATCACGGCTCCTTATTATACCTGCACCCCAATATTAGCCCAAATGATTTTGATTAGTAAATGTGACCTCATGAGTCCTGACTGCAACACAGTATTAGCCCAATTTGGACTATGAAATGGGGCCTGGTGTCTGCATTTCAATATTAACCAAAACAATTTTAATTAGGAAATGTGACCTCTTGATTGCAACACAGTATTAGCCTAAACAATTTGGATTAGGAAATGGGGCCTGGTGCCTGCACTTCAATATTAATCCAAACAATTTAGATTAGGAAATATGACCTCCTGACTGCAACACAGTATTAGCCAAAATGATTTTCATTAGGAAATGTGGACTCCTGCCTCCACAACACTATTAACACAAAAGTGTTAGATACTAGAAGGTCAATTTCACAAAGGGCAGGATCCTGTCTAACTATATGACATGTTGCAGCAGCAAGAGCAGCTTATCTGCACTCTTACAATGAGAAAATGGTGCCAGCAAAACAATATGTCCGCTTTCTATATGGAGAGGGACATGTGACTTCGTCACATGTTAAATTACTTGAAAAAAAAAAACACTCAACCGCTCCTCTGACCTCTACCCCTCCCCTCATAAAACACGTCCCCCGCTCAGCATACAGCACCACTATCCTAGCCAAAGTCAAAAAGACAAAAGCATTAGTGGAAATACGATCATTTACCGAACTGCGCCCGAATTTGCCCGACTTTGAGGAAAATGCTCGGGAAGCCAAACACGAATCCGAATGAGCTATGTTCATGCCAAATTTGAGATTGGCGAACGTTTTTCAAACAAGTTCGCTCATCTCTAGTCACATCACTAAAGTACACCACACTTTTTTTTACTTTTGATAACTTTTTGTGAAAAAGTAACAATTCTAGTGGAAGTGGTCATCAAAGTTTGCTATCTAATCCATTCGAGGAGAAGGAGGGATGAGCAATAGGGGTCCGGTTATCTTAGTCCCTAAGCTATTCCAATGCTTTGGGGTTGGGGGGGCACCATTGGCTTCATCTGCCCTGGGCTCCAAAATACTTTGTCCCAGCCTTGATCCTAGACATCTGCTCTAGTAGAAACAGACAAATTATACTCAACCATAAATGCCACAAACGGATGAGCAAAGATAGATTATACCCTATAAAAGGGGCTACAGGTGGCCATATAATTAGAGAGACACATCAAACGATAATCCAAAAACATACCACAAAAGTGGAAAAAGATGTACACGTCTGTTACAAAAATAGATAAACTTTATTTAATTATGCAATACTTCAAAACAATACAAGTGAAGATAATGGGGTTGGAAAACCCACATAAGATGTAAACTGTTCCACAATTAAAACAAAGGGGCACACCACCTCCAAGAACCCTACAGCAATATGTTGCATATCGTATACAAAATATAGTAATTATTATTTGAAAATTGCAGAAGATAACATATGCAATAATGAAAAAATGGCTATAATTAAACCACAGGAAACAAGGAATAATATCGAATTACTGCAATAAGTAGGACGAAGGCAGGACCGAAACGTGCGTTGGGGCGGGCACACACACCCCCTCCGACCTTGCAGCACTAGGCATGCCGTATAGCAACTGCAGGTAATTATGACTGGGAGATTTTGGCAATAATTGATTTCTGCAGTACATGATGTTATTTATAACATGAGATGGAGTATTTATTTCTACTTGCTACCATCATGGCAGTATGTACCCCATGAATTTCTGATGGGACTGCTTTTTTTCTGCTGTAATTGTGGTATGTGAATATTTACTTATTGCAGTAATTAGATATAATTCCTTGTTTCCTGTGGTTTAATTATAGCCATTTTTTCATTATTGCTTATGTTATCTTCTGCAATTTTCAAATAATAATTACTATATTTTGTATACGCATATGCAGCATATTGCTGTAGGGTTCTTGGGGGTGGTGTGCCCCTTTGTTTTAATTGTGGAACAGTTTACATCTTATGTGGGTTTTCCAACCCCATTATCTTCACTTGTATTGTTTTGAAGTATTGCATAATTAAATAAAGTTTATCTATTTTTGTAACGGACGTGTACATCTTTTTCCACTTTGTGGTATGTTTTTGGTTTCTAGTAGAAACAGGTTAATTTGATGGAAGAATAAATCTTGTCTATAATCCTGAACTGTTCTGTTTCTTCTGATTATCATGGTCCCTGATCTGGGGAGCTGGACTTGGGAAGTTTCATCATAGCCCCGTCTGTCTTGGGATGAAGCTTGGCTATATCACATACCTCCCAACTTTTGAAGAACAGGAAGAGGGACAGATTTTGCGTCACGCAGGAGTTGTCAGAGGGACAGTGGTAGTGCAAGAAATTCAGCAGATGCCCAAGACTGCAGGGTGTAGAGCCAAATCCAGGACTGTCTGCTGTGTCCAGGACTAGAGATGAGCGAACTTGATCGGAAAACATTCGCCAGTCTCAAATTCTGCACGAACGTAGCACATTTGGATTTGTGTTCGGTTTCTTGAGAAGTTTTACTCAAAGTCGGCAAAATTCGGTCACAGTTCGGTAAATCATCACGTTTCCACTAATTCTTTTGTTATGACTTTGGCTAGGATAGTGGTGCTGTATGATGAGCGGAGGGGTCTGGGGGACATGTTTTATGAGGGGAGGGGGGTGTCTAGGTAAGAAGAGCTGCGGATTGTAACTTTTTTCTTTAATAACTTATTGTGTGTACATTTCAGCAGCCAATCAGGGTGCAGAAACCATCTACAACGTCATGGCACAAAGTCTTCTGTGATTGGCTGCATAAGTCACATGTCCCTGTCCATATAAAAAGTGGACATCTTGTTTTGCTGGCGCCATTTTTTCACTTAAAAATCATTAGGCCGAATATTGGGGTTTAGCCAGGAGGCCCAATTTGCTAATCCAAATCGTTTGTGATAAAACTGTGCTGCAGTGAGAAATCACAAGCCACATTTCCACTTAAAAATAATAATAATAATAATAATCTTTATTTATATAGCGCCAACATATTCCGCAGCGCTTTACAGTTTAACAGTTTCAAAACATAAGTAACAACGTTAACAATACAATAATTAAAGCAAAATAAGCCGACCCTGCTCGTGAGAGCTTACAATCTACAATGAGGTGGGGAGATACAAAGTACAGGTGTGTTTATACAATGGTGCATTTACAAAAAAAAATCATTAGGCCTAATATTGGAGTTTAGCCAGGAGGCCCAATTTGCTAAACCAAATTGTTTGTGATAAAACTGTTGCAGTGAAAAATCAGAAGGCCACACTTCCACTTAAAAATCTTTAGGCCTAATGTAGGGTTTCAGCCATGAGGGTCAATTTGCTAATCCAAATCGATTGTGATAAAACTGTGTTGGGGTGTGAAATCAGAAGAAATCTGAAATCAAAGAGAAAAAAGGTGGCACTCACCATCCAGTTAAAACACTTCTTTATTTAATCCGTAAAACGGATATAGTGGAAGGGGAACGGAAACCTTCTGTGGACGACAGCAGTTTCGCTTTGACTGCGCTTCAACAGGTCCTTCACGCTCAAGCGTGAAACGGCCGTCATCCACAGGTTTCCTCTACCCTTCCGCTGTACCCATTTTATGGATTAAATAAAGGACTGTTTTAACTGGATGGTGAGTGCCACCTTTCTTATCTTTTTGTTGGACTATATTGGATTTATCTTTTTGGTGTGCACCCGTATTCCTACAGTTGTCTAGTGTTCAGTTAACACACAGGTAGATTTTCAATCTCAGCTGTGCTAATCACAGAAGTAAGTGCCATCAGTACACTCCTTAACACAAATATATTTCCATTTAACCCCTTTCTGACATCAGACGTAATAATCAGCCCATGTGACCTGGGTCTATCTGACCAGGGACAGATTATTACAGTCTGTGTGATCGCCCACACACACGGGTGGTGTGTGGGCGATCACCGATGGGTGTCAGCTGATTTGGACAGCTGACACCCGGCAATAAGTGCCAGGAGCTGTTGCACACCCCTCCTGGCACTTTAACCCCTGAAATGCTGTGATCGAGCGAGATAGCAGCATTCCGGGAGCTGGTAGAAGGCTAACAGCTCCTCTGTGTTTGGATCGGAGACCCCGCGGTGTGACGCGGGGTCCCGATCATTGCTATGGTGACCTGATGTCGTCATGATGACATCCTGGTCACCAGAGCTAGGAAACTTGCTGATCATGCGCAGAGCAGTGCAAGTTTCTTCGTCAGTGCAGAGGACGTAGCGCAGTGCCAGGAGCACAGGCAGATAAAAGGAATCTTTTTTTTCCTTCTATGGATGCAGCATGGTGTGGGAACCAGGACAATTGACCAGGATGGATACAGTGGGTACGGAAAGTGTTCAGACCCCTTTAAATTTTTCACTCTTTGTTTCATTGCAGACATTTGGTAAATTCAAAAAAGTTCATTTTTTTCTCATTAATGTACACTCTGCACTCCATCTTGACTGAAAAAAAACAGAAATGTAGACATTTTTGCAAATTTATTAAAAAAGAAAAACTGAAATATCACATGGTCATAAAAGACCCTTTGCTCAGTATTGAGTAGAAGCACCCTTTTGAGCTAGTACAGCCATGAGTCTTCTTGGGAATGATGCAACAAGTTTTTCACACCTGGATTTGGGGATCCTCTGCCATTCTTCCTTGCAGATCCTCTCCAGTTCCGTCAGATGGATGGTGAACGTTGGTGGACAGCCATTTTCAGGTCTCTCCAGAGATGCTCAATTGGGTTTAACCCCTTCATGACCCAGCCTATTTTGACCTAAATGACCTGGCCATTTTTTGCAATTCTGACCAGTGTCCCTTTATGAGGTAATAACTCAGGAACGCTTCAATGGATCTTAGCGATTCTGAGATTGTTTTTTCGTGACATATTGGGCTTCATGTTAGTCATAAATTTAGGTCGATAATTTTTGCGTTTATTTGTGAAAAAAATGGAACTTTGGCCAAAATTTTGAAAATTTCGCAATTTTCAAATTTTGAATTTTTATTCTGTTAAACCAGAGAGTTATGTGACACAAAATAGTTAATAAATAACATTTCATACATGTCTACTTTACATCAGCACAATTTTGGGAACAACATTTTTTTTTGTTAGGAAGTTATAAAGGTTAAAAGTTGACCAGCGATTTCTCATTTTTACAGCAAAATTTACAAAACCATTTTTTTTAGGGACCACCTCACATTTGAAGTCACTTTGAGGGGTCTATATGGCAGAAAATACCCAAAAGTGACACCATTATAAAAACTGCACCCCTCAAGCTACTCAAAACTACATTCAAGAAGATTATTAACCCTTCAGGTGCTTCACAGGAACATTTTAATTTTCCCAACAAAATTTTTCTTTTAGCATCAATTTTTTCATTTTTGCATGGGCAACAGGATAAAATGGACCCTAAAATTTGTTGGGCAATTTCTCCTGAGTACACAGATACCTCATATGTGGTCATAAACCACTGTTTGGGCGCACGGCAGGGCTCAGAAGGGAAGGAGCGCCATTTGACTTTTTGAATGGAAAATTAGCTCCAGTCGTTAGCGGACACCATGTCATGTTTGGAGAGCCCCTGTATGCCTAAACTTTGGAGCTCCCCCACAAATGACCCCATTTTGGAAACTAGATCCCCTAAGAAACTTATGCAGATGCACAGTGAGCATTTTGAACCCCCAGGTGCTTCACAAAAGTTTATAACGCAGAGCCGTGAAAATTAAAAATCTTTTTTTTTTCTCAAAAAATGATTATTTAGCCCCCTATTTTTTATTTTCACAATGGTTACAGGAGAAATTGGACCCCAAAAGTTGTTGTCTAATTTGTCCTAAGTACGCTAGTACCTCACATGTGGGGGAGAACCACTGTTTGGGCACACGTCAGGGCTTGGAAGGGATGTAATGACGCTTTGAAATGCCGACTTGATGGAATGGTCTGCGGGCGGGCAGAGCCCCTGATGTGCCTAAACAGTAGAAACCCCCCACAGGTTACCACATTTTGTAAACTAGACCCCTCAAGGAACTTAACTAGATGTGTGGTGAGCACCTTGAACCCCCACGTGCTTCACAGAAGTTTGTAATGCAGAGCCGTGAAAATAAAAAATCATTTTTTTCCTCAAAAACTGATTTTTTTAACCCGCAGGAGAAATTGGACCACAAAAGTTGTTGTACAGTTTTTCCTGAGTACACTGGTACCCCATATGTGGGGGGGAACCACTGTTTTGGCGCATGGGAGAGCACAGAAGGGAAGGAGCGCCATTTTGGAATGCAGACTTGATGGAATGTTCTGTGGGCGTCATGTTGCGTTTGCAGAGCTCCTGATGTGCCTAAACAGTAGAAACCCCCCACAAGTGACCCCATTTTGGAAACTAGACCCCCCAAGGAGCTTATATAGATGTGTAGTGAGCACTTTGAACCCCCAAGGGCTACACAGAAGTTTATAACGCCGGGCCATGAAAATAAAAAAATCATATTTTTTCCACAAACATGATCTTTTAGTCCCCAATTTTTTTATTTTCCCAAGGGTAACAGGAGAAATTAGACCTCAAAAGTTGTTGTCCAATTTGTCCTGAGTACGCTGATATCCCATATGTGGGAGAAAACTACTGTATGAGCACACTTCGGGGCTCGGAAGGGAAGTAGTGACGTTTTGAAATGCCGACTTGATGGAATGGTCTGCGGGCGTCATGTTACGTTTGCAGAGTCCCTGATGTGCCTAAACAGTATAAACTCCCCACAAGTGACCCCATTTTGGAAACTAGACCCCGCAAGGAACTTATCTAGATGTGTGGTGAGCACTTTGAACCCCCAAGTTCTTCACAGAAGTTTATAACGCAGAGCCGTGAAAATAAAAAATCATTTTTTTTTCCACAAAAATAACTTTTTTAGTCCCCAATTTTTTTTCCCAACAGTAACAGGAGAAATTAGACCCCCAAAGTTGTTGTGCAATTTTTCCCGAGTACGCTGATACCCCATATGTGGGGGTAAACCACTGTTTGGGCACACGTCGGGGCTTGGAATAAAGGGAGCACTGTTTGACTTTTTGAACGCAAAATTTGCAAAAATCAATGGTGGCGCCATGTCGTGTATGGAGACCCCTGATGTTCCTAAATAGTGGAAACCCCTCAATTCTAACTCCAACCCTAACCCCAACACACCCCTAACCCCAACCCTAACCCCTACACACCCCTAACCCTAATACAAACCCTAACCATAACCCTAACCCCAACACACCCCTAACCCTAATCCCAACCTAACCATAAACCTAACCACAAGCCTAACCCTAATCCCAACCCTAACCCCAAAACACCCCTAACGCTTATCCTAACTCTAACCCTAACCACAAACCTAACCCTAATCCCAACCCTAACCCTAATTCCAACCCTAACCCTAATTCCAACCCTTACCCTAGTTCTAACCCTAACCCTAGTTCTAACCCTAAGGCTTGGTTCATATTGCGTTTTACCAGCCCGTTAACACGTAGCGTTGACGGGCTGGTAACGGTATAGCATAACGCGATCGCGTTATGCTATACCTGCTAGTGCAGAGGAATCAGCGATGATTCATCTGTGCTAGTGGTGATGGAGCCCAGACGCTGCAGCCTGCGTCCAAGGCTCCGTCACTGAATGACGACACGTCGCGAACGCATGCCGCTTCATGGCATGCGTTGCGATGCGCACACAAATGGGGTGAATGGCAGCGTTAACGGACTGCGTTACACCGCGTTATACCGCGGTGAAACGCAGTCCACCTAACGGACTGCCATAATGCAATATGAACCCAGCCTGACCCTAAGGCCCCGTGCACACGTTGCGGATTCACTTGCGGATTTTTCTAAAATCCGCAGGTAAAACGACCTGCCTTTTACCTGCGTATTTAGCGCGGATTTGCTGCGGTTTTTCTCTGCGGTTTTACGCCTATAATGGAATAGGTGTAAAATCGCTGCGGAATCCGCACAAAGAATTGACATGCTGCGGATTTAAAACCGCAGCAAATCTGCGCTGAAAAATCTGCAGCATGTGCACAGCGTTTTTTTTTACCATTTATTTGCATTGTACTGTACATGGTTTCTGGATCTGCTGTGGATCCGCAGCGCCAAATCCTCTGTGGATCCGCAGCGAAATCAGCTGCGGATCAGCAGCGAAATCAGCAGCGAAATCAGCTGCGGATCGGCAGCGAAATCCGCTGCGGATCGGCAGCGAAGTCAGCTGCGGGCAAATAGGCAGCGAAATCAGCTGCGGATCGGCAGCGAAATCAGCTGCGGATCGGCAACGAAATCCGCTGCGGATCGGCAGCGAAAATCAGCTGCGGATCGGCAGCGAAATCAGCTGCGGATCGGCAGCGAAATCAGCTGCGGATCCGCAGCGAAAATCGCGCAAACCGAGGTTCACAGGACCTAATAGGAAAAAAAAAAAATTCTTTATTATTTGTCCCGACTCCCTACCTATGACAGGGGGGGTTCACTTACTTTTTTTATTTATTTAGATCACAGTGATCAAAATAAATTTTTTGACTGTGCAGGGAGCACTGCGCATGCGCCGGCCGGCGGGCGCACTGCGCATGCACCCGCCATTTTCCAAGATGGCGGCGCCCATGAAGAATCCCGGGCAGCCGCCGGGAAGGATCCAGGGACATCGGTGGACCGGGAGAGGTGAGTATGGGGGTCGGAAGTGAGGGGGGGGGATCGGAAGGTGGGGGCAGCGGAGGCCAGGACGAGGGGAGCTTTTAGTGACGGCAGTGACCGACCGCTGCCATCTTTCGGTGGCGGCGGCCGATCGCCGCCGTGAATCCGTGTGGGGGGGTCAGGGCTCGGTGTCCAGCCATGGCAGATGCTATTGCAGCATCGGCCATGGCTGGATTGTAATATTTCACCAATTATATTGGTGAAATATTACAGATTGCTCTGATTGGCTGTTTCACTTTTAACAGCCAATCAGAGCGATCGTGGCCACGGGGGGGTTAAGCCAACCCCCCTGTGGTGAACGCACAAAGGGTCCTGTGCCTGCGGGTCAGATGACCTTTCAGTGACCCCGGTCTCCCGACCCGCAGGGACGCAATCCTTTCATGACGCCACATAGGCGTCATGGGTCGGATTGGCACTGACTTTCATGACGCCTATGTGGCGTCACAGGTCGGGAAGGGGTTAAGTCAGGGCTCTGGCTGGGCTAGTCAAGAATGGTCACGGAGTTGTTCTGAAGCCACTCCTTTGTTATTTTAGCTGTGTGCTTAGGGTCATTGACTTGTTGGAAGGTGAACCTTAGGCCAAGTCTGAGGTCCAGAGCACTCTGGAAGAGGTTTTCATCCAGGATATCTCTGTACTTGGCCGCATTCATGTTTCCTTCAATTGCAACCAGTCGTCCTGTCCCTGCAGATGAAAAACACCCCATAGCATGATGCTGCCATGTTTCACTGTTGGGATTGTGTTGGGCAGGTTTTGAGCAGTGCCTGGTTTTCTCCACACATACCGCTTAGAATTTCTATCTTCGTCTCATCAGACCAGAGAATCTTATTTCTCATAGTCTGCGAGTCCTTCATGTGTTTTTATCAAACTCTATGCGGGCTTTCATATGTCTGGCCCTGAGTAGAGGCTTCCATTGGGCCACTCTGCCATGAAGGCCCAACTGGTGGAGGGCTGCAGTGATAGTTGTCTTTGTGGAACCTTCTACCCTCCCCCTACTGCATCTGTGGAGCTCAGTCACAGTGATCTTGGGGTTCTTTACCTCTCTCACCAAGGCTCTTCTCCCACGATTGCTCAGTTTAGCTGGACGGCCAAGTCTAGGAAGACTTCTGGTGGTCCCAAACTTCTTCCATTTAAGGATTATGTAGACCACTGTGCTCTTAGGAACCTTGAGTACTGCAAAAATACTTTTGTAACCTTGGCCAGATCTGTGCCTGGCCAAAATGCCACAATTCTGTCTCTGAGCTCCTTGGCCAGTTCATTTGACCTCATGATTCTCATTTGGTCTGACATACACTGTGAGCTGTGAGATCTTATATAGACAGGCGTGTGCCTTTACAAATCAAGTCCTATCAGTTTAATTAAACACAGCTGGACTGCAATGATGGAGTAGAACCATCTCAAGTAGGATCACGAGGAAATGGACAGCATGTGAATTAAATATGAGTGTCTGAGCAAAGGGTCTGAATACTTATGACCACGTGATATTTCAGTTTTTCTTTTTTAATAAATTTGCAAAAATTTCTACATTTCTGTTATTTTCAGTGAAGATGGGGCGCAGAGTGTACATTAATGAGAAAAAAAATGGATATATGGGTGGGGCCAGGAAAAGAGACCTATGTAGGCCAGAATGGATATATGGGGGGCCAGAACAAGGAACATATGGGGGCCTGGATGGATATATGAGTGGACCAGGACAAGGGGCATAAAAGGGTTAGGATGGATATATGGGGGGCAGGACAAGGGACATGTAGGGGGCCAAGATGGAGATATGGAGGGGACCAAGACCAGTGACATATGGAGGGGGCCGGGAAAAGGGACCTATGGGAGCAAGGATGGATATATGGAGGGGGCCAGGACAAGGTATACATGGGGGCCAAGATGCTCATAAGGGGGCCAGGATGGATATATGTGGGCAGGATAGATATTTGGGGGGTCCAGGACAAGAGACATATCGGGGCCAGGATGGATATATGGGGGGCCAGGACAAGGGGCATATGGGAGCCAGGATGGAGATATGGGGGCCAGGACAAGGGGGATAAGGGAGGCAGGATGCTCATAAGGGGGCCAGGATGAATATTTGCGGGAGACAGGGCACGGGACATATGGGGCAGGATGGATATATTGGGGCCATGACAAGGGTTATATGGGGACCAGAATAGATATATTGGGGCCAGGATGGATATGTGGGGGGACCAGGACAAAGGACATATGGGGGCCAGGATGGAGATATGGGAGGCCAGGATGGATATATTGGGAGAGGCAGGATAAAGGACCTATGGGGGCCAGGATGGATAATAATGATAATAATAATAATTTTATTTCTATAGTGCCAACATATTCCGCAGCACTTTACATTATAGAGGGGACTTGTACAGACAATAGACATTACAGCATAACAATAAACACAGATCAAAGTAGATACCAAGAGGAATGAGGGCCCTGCTTGCAAGCTTACAATCTATGAGGAAAAAGGGGAAACACGAAGGGTAAATGGTAACAATTGCTTTCATTGTTCGGACGAGCTATAGTGTAAGAATTGGGTGTTCATGTAATTCTGCATGAACCAGTTAACAGCCAAAGTATGTAACAGTACAGTCACAGAGGACTATTAAATGCATAAAGCGGGTGAGAACATAATATGAGGTACCTGATTATGGTAAAAAAAAATTTGAATGGGCCAAAAGGGATAGTTAGATTAATGCATTGAGGCGGTAGGCCAATCTAATAATAATAATAATAATAATAATCTTTATTTATATAGCGCCATCATATTCCGCAGCGCTTTACAGTTTAACAGTTTCAAAACACAAGTCATAGGTAACAACGTTAACAATCTGAACAAATGCGTTTTTACGGCACGCTTAAAACTGTGGGGATTGGGGATTAATTGTATTAACCTGGGTAGTGCATTCCAAAGAATTGGCGCGCATGTGAAAAGTCTTGGAAACGGGAGTGGGAGGTTCTGATTTTTAAGGATGCTAACCTCAGGTCATTAGCAAAACGGAGGGCACGGGTAGGGTGGTAGACTGAGATGAGGGAAGAGATGTAGGGTGGGTGCTGACCCATGGAGTGCTTTGCTGGTGAGTAGTGTTGAGCGATACTGCTCGATATCTAAAAATATCGGATCGGAATGGTATCGGCGATATCACTAAATATCGCCGATATCCGATTCCGATACCGGAAGTCCCATGTAAGTCTATGGGAACAAAATATCGCAACTAAAAAAAACCTTTATTTCCTTGTAAACACTAAATATACACACATAGAATACATATATATATATATATACATGTCATTGTGACATATATATATATACATATATGTATAGTTTATACACTTCTACATAGTAAAATATCCTCTGATTCAATTGCCGGGTAAAGCCGGCATTTGTGAAAAGACAGAAGCACCCGACATGAAATGACACTTGGTGTACATAGGGTTAACCATGTCTTTTCATGTCCTTTGCTATCTGATTTGCACAAACAATTACATCAGTCTATGTGTGCAAAATTTCACACCTGTAGGGGTTAATTAAAGGTGTAAATTCGTTGTAAAAAAAACGGACTTTTTTGCTACGAATTTACACCTTTAATTAACCCCTACAGGTGTGAAATTTTGCACACATAGACTGATGTAATTGTTTGTGCAAATCAGATAGCAAAGGACATGAAAAGACATGGTTAACCCTATGTACACCAAGTGTCATTTCATGTCGGGTTCTGCATTTTCACAAAAGCCTGCAATTGAATTAGCGGCTATTATACTATGTAGAAGTGTATGAACTATAAATATAAATATATATATATGTGTCACAAATTCAATGACATGTATATATATTATATATATATATATGAGGTGTAAAATTGTTTAAAAAAAATGCGTGGGCTCCCGCCCTATTTTCGCAACCAGACAGACAAAGCCAGCGAATGGGGGCAGATAATAATAGCCCAGAGAGGGACCATTATTTTTGCCCCCCCCTGGCTACTAACATCTGCCCCCAGACACCCCAGAAAAGACAAATCTATAATTAGATTCGCCCTTTCTGGCACTTTGCCCGTCTATTCCCATTGCCCTGTAGCGGTGGCGAATGGGTTAATATGGGGTTAAAGCCACATTGCAATTGAAAGGTGACCTTAAGCCAGGTTAATAATTGAGAGCTGTCAATTAGACAACTATCAATTATTAATCCTATTGCATGAAATAAAAATAAAACACACACACTTTAATTAAAAATCATTTTAATGAAATAAAGACACATGTTTTTGACCATCTTTTATTTGACTGCAAAAACCATTTCCTGTAATAAAAATAAAATAAAAAAGCAAAATTATTCTTACCTATCCCATGCACAGTCAGGTCCCACGGTGTAATCCTTCAGAAAGGGTTAATGTTTACTGCAGGGACCGCAGCTATTGCTGCAGCCTCACAGTAAACCCCCAAATGAATAAGTTCCTCTCCTGGCTGACAGGAGAGGAAGTGGAAAGCTTAATTGATTGCTTTCCACTTTCACTTCAGGTCAGCCAGGGACACAATCAGTGACGTCAGAGGGAACTGATTAACAAAAATAGGGGTTCCCTTCGAATAAAAAATGGCGTGGGGTCCCCCCTATTTTTGTTAACCAGCCAGATGAAGCAGACCACTGAGGCCTGGATTTTCAGGCTGTTAAGGAGCCAAGATCCATGGACCTTGCCAGTCTGATAATACCAGGCCACAGCAGTCTGCATATCTTGGCTGATTAACAAAAATAGGGGATCCCCTCGAAAAAAATTGGCGTGGGGTCCCCCCTATTTTTGTTAGCCAGCCAGATGAAGCAGACCGCTGAGGCCTGGTTTTTCAGGCTGGTAAGGATCCAATATCCATGGACCTTGCAAGCCTGATAATACCAGGCCACAGCAGTCTGCTTAGCTTGGCTGGTTAACAAAAATAGGGGATCCCCTCGAAAAAAAAAACGGCGTAGGGGTCCCCCTATTTTTGTTAACCAGCCAAGTAAAATGCAGACTGCTGCGGCCTGGTATTAAAAGACTGTCAAGGCCCATGGATTTTGGCCCTCAACAGCCTGATAATACCAGGCTACAGCAGCCCCACAGTTGGCGCATCAAAAGATGTGCCAATTGTGGCACTTTACCAGGCTCTTCCCACTTGCCCTGTAGCGGTGGCAAGCGGGGTAATAAGTGGTTAATGTCACCGTTGATTGCACGGTGACAATAAGCCCGGTTAATAATGGAGAGGCGTCAATAAGACACCGATCTATTATTAATCCCAAAGTTATTAAATGCATAAAAAAAAGACAAAGCAAGAAAAAAGTATTTTAATGAAATAAAAGAGACAACACAGTTTTCATTTCTTTTATTGTACTCTCATTCCTGCGAAGCCATCAATCTCCTGTAAAAAAAGAAAAAAAACAAACCAACAGTATACCACCTGTCCGACGCAGTCCATAGTAACGACTGTCCCACGACGATCCAGCTCTGCTACATCGCAATGACAGGCAGAGCCTGTCATCGCGACGCAGCACAGCTGATTACCTGCTTCCCCGGTGGTGACGTCATCGGACTGACTGCTTTACGGCCGGGATTACCCAGCAGTCACTGCAGTTATCGCGAGAAACTGCATGTGACCGCCGGGGAAAGATGATGGCGGCCATGAAGCAGTCCAGGCCGTGACCGCCGGAGATCTTCTGCCAGGTAAGTGCCGCTGACTCCTGACAGACCCGACCGACGGACACTGACAGTGACAGACCCGACCGACGGACACAGACAGTGACAGTGACAATCCCGATTCCGGTATCCGATATGACGAAAATATCGGTATTCGGAATCGAAAGCCCGATACAGCTAATATCGGCCGATACCCGATATTTGCAGTATCGTATCGCTCAACATTACTGGTGAGGGTAATAAGTTTGTACTGGATTCTGTAATGGATGGGTAACCAGTGTAATGATTGGCACAAGGTAGAGGCATCGGTATAACGATTGGTGAGGAATATGATCCTGGAGGAAGCATTCAAGACAGATTGGAGAGGGGAGAGTTTTGTAAGAGGGAGTCCGATTAGTAGAGCGTTACAATAGTCCAAACGAGAATGAATAAGAGAAACAGTAGGGGCTTTTGCAGAGTCGAAAGTAAGAAAAGGTCAAATTCTAGAGATGTTTTTGAGGTGCAGATAACAAGAGCGAGCAAGTGATTGGATTTGGGGGGTGAATGAAAGCTTGGAATCTAGTATGACCCCAAGACAGCGGGCATGTTGCTGTGGAGTAATGGTGGAGCCACACACAGAGATGGCGACGTCGGGCAAAGGTAGGTTAGTAGAGGGAGGAAACATGAGGAGTTCCGTTTTTGACAGGTTCAGTTTGAGATAGAGGGATGACATGATGTTAGAGACAGCGGTAAGACAATCACTGGTCTTTTCTAAAAAGGCAGGCGTGATATCGGGAGAAGTTTATAATTGGGTGTCATCAGCATAGAGATGGTACTGGAAAAGAAATCTACTGATTGTTTGTCCAATAGAGGCGGTATACAAGGAGAAGAGGAGGGGGCCTAGGACTGATCCTTGAGGAACCCCAACAGTAAGGGGAAGATGAGAGGAGGAGGAACCAGCAAAAGATACAGTGAAGGAACGGTCAGAGAGATAGGAGGAGAACCAGGAGAGAACAGTGTCCATGAGGCCGATGGAGTGGAGCATAGTGAGGAGGAGCTGATGGTCCACAGTGTCGAATGCTGCGGAGAGATCCAAGAGAATTAGCATGGAGTAGTGACCATTAGATTTAGCAGTTAGTAGATTGTTAGAGACTTTAAGTGAGGGCAGTTTCAGTATAGTGTAAAGAGCGGAAACCAGATTGAAGAGGGTCGAGAAGAGAGTTATCTGAGAGATAGCAAATAAGACGGGTGTGGACCAGGCGTTCCAGGAGTTTAGAGATGAAGGGAAGATTAGAGACCAGTCTATAGTTAGCGGTACAGTTTTGGTCGAGGGACAGTTTTTTAAGTAATGGATGTATAATGGCGTGTTTAAATAAGGAGGGAAAGATACCAGAAGAAAGAGAGATTGAAAATTTTTGTTAGGTGAGAGGTGACAGCAGGGGAAGGGACTGGAGGAGATGTGATGGAATGGGGTCACTGGTGCAAGTAGTAGGGCGAGAAGATGCAAGGAGCCTGATTACTTCTTCTTCTGTGACTGGACCAAAATCAGAGAGTGAGCTAGATGCAGTGGGGGAGGGAGGACAGTGCATGGTATGAGGGGATTGGGAGATAATTTCCTGTCGGATGTGGTCAATTTTTTCTTTGAAATAATTGGCCAGATCGTCAGCACAGAGATCTGTGGTTGGGGCCTGCACTTTTGGGTTGAGTAGTGAGTGAAAAGTGTCAAAGAGACGTTTAGGGTTATTGGATAGTGAGGTGATGAGGGTGTT
This sequence comes from Oophaga sylvatica, assembly GCA_033576555.1. Taxonomy (NCBI): domain Eukaryota; kingdom Metazoa; phylum Chordata; class Amphibia; order Anura; family Dendrobatidae; genus Oophaga; species Oophaga sylvatica. The sequence continues at coordinate 99,068,943 of JARQOD010000004.1, read as the reverse complement.
GAAGTAGGTTTGTTTGGAGAGGTGAAGGGCAGAGTTGTATGTTTTAAGCATAAACTTGTAATGGATAAAATCTTTGGGTAGATTAGATTTTCTCCACAAACATTCGGCGCACCTGGAGCACCGCTGCAGGTAACGTGTTTGCAGCATGTGCCACGGTTGTCGGTATCTGTGTCGTATAGTTCTATGTATAGGAGATGCAATTTCATCCAGGGCACTTTGCAGGGTTTCGGTGTAATGCTTCAGTGCAGAATCTGGACATGAGAGGGAAGAGATAGGGGCCAATGATGACTGCAAGTTCTTCAGAAGTTTCTGGGTGTTAATGGCTTGTATGTTTCTCCAAATGTGGAAAGTCGGGGTGACCTGAGCTGGATGGCAGTTCTTGATAGAGAATGAAAGAAGGTTGTGGTCAGAGAGCGGGAGAGGGGAGTTTGTGAAATCATCCACTGAGCAAAGTCGGGAGAATACCAAGTCGAGGGAGTTCCCGTCTTTGTGCATGGGGAAGTTAGTATGCTGCAAGAGGCCGAAAGAGGAGGTTAGAGATAAAAGGCGAGAAGCAGATGGGGAGAGGGGAAGAGCAATGGGGATGTTGAAATCACCCATGATGAGGGTGGGGATGTCACAGGAGAGAAAATGTGGAAGCCAGGTGGCAAATTGATCCAGGAACTGATGAAAAGGGCCAGGAGGACGATACACCACCGCCACTCGCATGGAGAAGGGGATGTAGAGTCTGACAGCATGGACCTCAAATGAAGGGAAGACAAGTGAGGGTACTTGAGGGATAACCTGAAAAGTACATTTGGGAGATAGGTAGACCAACGCCTCCGCCTGCTCTGTTGTCCGATCTTGGGGTATGAGAAAAGTGTAGTCCACCATATGAGAGGGCAGCAGCAGCAGTGGTGTCTGACTGCTGGATCCAGGTTTCAGTAAGAGCCAGAAGGTTAAGAGAATTTGAAAGGAAGAAGTATTGGATGAAGGGGAGTTTATTACACACTGAGCGAGAATTCCACAAGGGCACAATTGAAAGAGACAGAAGGCATGCAGGGAATATTAATAAGATTAGAGGGGTTTCTGAGTGTAGCAGTTGGATATATGGGGGAACCAGTACAAGGGACATATGGGGGCCAGGATGGAAATATAGAGGGTGGGGGATGAATATATTGGGGGAGGCAGGACAAGGGAACTATGGAGGCCAGGATGGAGATATGGGGGGGCCAGGACAAGTGGAAATATGGGGGCCAGGATGTATATAATGGGGGGCCACGATAAGGTATATATATGGGGACAGGATGGATATATGCGGTGCCAGGACAAAGGGTTTATTCGGGCCAGGATGGATGTATGGGGGGACCAGGACAAGGGATATAAGGGGACTAGGATGGAGATATGGGGGGCCTGGTTGGATATATTGTGGGAGGAAGGACAAAGGACCTATGGGGGCCAGGATGGATATGTGGGGGGACCTGTGCAAGGGACTTATGAAGGCCAGGATGGATATTTGGGAGGCCAGGATGAATATATGTGCCTGGGGTCAAGAAAAGGGACTTATGGGGGCCAGGATAGATATATGGGCAGGAGAACAAGGGACATATGGAAGCAAGGATGGATATATTGGTTGACCATTACAAGGGGCATATGATGGCCAGGATGGATATATGAGGGATCCAGGACAAGGGACATATGGGGACAGGATGGATATATGGGGGGCAGGACAAGGGACATATGGTGGCTAGGATGGATATATGGGGAGACCAGACAAGGACATATGGGGGCCATGATGGAGAAGTAATGGGGTGCCAGGATGGAGTTATGGGGGGAGCCAGGATGGATTTATGGGGGGCCAGGAGGGTTATATAGTTTGCCAGGATCGATGTTTGGGGGGTCAGTATGGATATATGGGATGACCAAACTTTGAGATCAGCCCCCTTGCGAGTGAGATCGGTGAGTGGCTTGACCACTTGAGAAGACCCCTTGATGAATTTACGATAATAATTGGTGAAACCCAGAAAACACTGAAGACCCTTGAGGTCTCTGGGTTGCACCCAATCAACAATGACCTGATCCATCTGAAACCCATTTGCAGAGAGGATGAACCCCAGAAAGGAAAGCTCCTGGACACAAAACGAACATTTCTCAGGTTTAGCAAACAGAGAATTTCTCTGTAACCTATGAAGAACAGCATGTAAATGACCAATGTGGGTTCCTTGTCAGGTGAGAAAATAAGGATATTGTCCAGGTAAACAACCATAAAATGCCCAATAAGATCAGAAAAAACATAATTCATGAAGTTTTGAAATACCGCAGGCGTGTTCGTGAGACCGAAGGGCATGACTAAATTTTCAAACAGACCCTCAGAGGTGAGAAATGCTGTTTTCCACATATCCCCTTCCTGAATACGGAAAAGGTTATATGCTCCCCTGAGATCCAATTTAGAAAACCACTTAGCCCCAAATAATTGGTTATAAAGATCTGGAACGAGTGGGAGAGGGTAGGTATTTCTCACCGTAATTTTATTTAGTTCCTGGAAATCAAAGCACGTGCGTAAACCACCATCTTTTTTCTTAACAAAAAAGAATCCAGCAACCACAGGTGAGACAAAGGGATGGATGTCACCTTTGCGTAAACTATCAGAGATATAGCTTTTCATAGCAATGCGTTCCGGGCCAGAGAGATTGTACAAACGGGTTTTGGGCAATTTAGAACCCATAATAAGGTTGATAGCACAATCATAGGAGCGATGTGGTGGAAAGACTTCAGCCTCTTCGGAGAACACGTCCCCAAAATCCTTCAGGTACTCCGGAATACCCTCCAGATTAATGGCAGACACAAAAACAGTAGAAAGACAACCATTGGAACAATTAGGACCTAATTTAGCAATATCACGAGATCCCCAGTCTATAGCAGGATTATACCTCTGTAACCAGGGGAACCCCAACACCAGTCCCGCAGGAAGATTACATAACATGACATTTGTTCCTGATGCAAGGAACTCACTTTGAGGAGGAACTCTTCAGAGACAAACTTAATAACATTTTGAGCCAAGGGAGTCTTATCAATGGCAATGATATGGATGGGAGTCTCTAGCCTAACTGTCCCTAACTTTTACTTGGACACCAGACTAGAGTCAATGAAGGTCATGGATGATCCACAGTTCACAAAAGCTGAAGTGGATGCCTAACCATCTCCATAACACAATTCCACCTCTAGCAAACTTTTTTGGAATGATGAAAATGGTACCTGAGAGTCTGGGCGACCTCCTCGACAATCATCCAGACTCGGCAGCTTGTTATTCGATGGACAAGAGGGGCAGTCCTTCTTCCAATGTCCCGGATCTCCACAATAAAAACATAATTTTCCATCACATCGTCGCATCCTCTCCTTCTCCTTAAAGTTGGTGACACCCACCTCCATAGGCTCTGTAAATGGCATCACCTCAGACTTAGCAAGCAATACAGGAATCTCTTGCTGGTTAACTCCTCTTTCCCATAATCTCCGGTCCATATGAATGGCCTTGGTCATGGCCTCCTCCAGGAAACAGGGTGGCAGATGGAGGGCCAGAGCGTCTTTGAGATGATCCGAAAGTCCTCTCCTGAACTGGCATCTCAAAGCAGAGTCATCCCAGGACACCTCCGTGGACCACCGTCTAAACTCAAAACAATACCGTTCAGCAGTGAGTTTACCCTGGGAGAGACCCATGATCGTGTCCTCTGCCACCCTGACAATGGTCTGGTTCATCGTAAATCAGTCCAAAAGCCTCAAAGAACCTATCCACAGACATAAAAAAAAAAAAAAAAAAAAAACCAGCGAGAAGGTTGCAGTCTAAAAGATAACCTTTAATCCATTAGGTTAAAACATAAGTGGCACAGGATTGTCGGGCATAGGAAAAAACACTTCAAAAACAGATGACGCGTTTCGACTTAGCAGTCTTCATCAAGATCTTGATGAAGACTGCTAAGTCGAAACGCGTCATCTGTTTTTGAAGTGTTTTTTCCTATGCCCGACAATCCTGTGCCACTTATGTTTTAACCTAATGGATTAAAGGTTATCTTTTAGACTGCAACCTTCTCGCTGGTTTTTTTTTTTTTTTTTTTTCTCTTCCCAAGTACGTTTGCTTCATGGAACCGTGCTGAGCACCAGCTGTCTAATGAAGATTTCACAGAAGGGTGAGCTAACTATATATTTTTTGTTTCCCATATCCACAGACATACGTTCAGGGGCAATAGCAGGTAAAGAAAAAGACCAAGTTTGAGGACCCTCCCAGAGTAATGAAATAATTATCCCCACCAGTTGACTCTCATCTCCTGAGGATCTGGGTCTAAGGGAAAAAAGTAGCTTACAACTCTCTCTGAATGTCTGAAACTTCTCCTTCTCTCCGGAGAACATATCTGGGAGTCTGACCGTAGGTTCAGGAGAGTGTAACGAAATATCAATGAGGTCAGATTGCCTAACAGCAGATTTTGTCATGGGACCCTGAAAAGATTTAACAGTTTCAGTAAGCTCTCGCTGGAGTTGGTTATGAGAAGTGGCAAGAGCCCTATGTTCCACTGACAAATCCTGCATCATTTGTGTCAGATTTGACATCTGACCCGCAAAAGTGTGAAACGGATCCATAAAGAGAGGAGCAAAGAAAAAAAAACTGTCAGCGGTCAGTAATAATGTCACACTGCAGCTCTGCAGGGAGCTGCAAGCTCCACTAGATGGCAATAGAGTGGAGGGAGGACAGCAAGTCTGCAAGAGCAGACCTGCAGCGCTGCATTGAGGCTACCACCAGGTGACAGCAGAATAGTCAAACAAGCCGGGTCAAAACCTATACAGTCACGCAGTACAAAGGGAAATACCAAGATCAGAGTCAGCGGAGCGCCAGAGGGTCAAAACCAGAGAAAAGCAGAAGTACCAGAAGCCAGAGAAGAAGTCAGGTCAGAATCAGCCGAGTCAGATACCAGGAAGTCCAAACACGAAGGAGAAAACACTGAGTCGGGATAAGGAGAGGGGAATGAACAGACACGGCAAAGTCAGCAAAACACAGCAGGACAAATCAGGGTATCACCAGAGTCAACTACTCATGCCGTAGGCAGAAAGTATAACTGACAATGCCTGCAGGGAGCAGCGGGGAGAAATAGCCAACCTGAAACCAGAAAGAGGCAAAATAGAGTTAACCCCTGACATGGCCAGACCGGGAAAGGGATAGACTGGACTCAAAACCCGGTCTGGATCATGACAGCCAGGAAACGGGACATATGCACATATGGGGGCCAGGATGCTCATACGGTGGCCAGCATGACCACATGGGGGCCAGGATGCATATCTGGAGGCCAGGCTGCACATATTGAGGCCAGGCTGCAAATATCGGGGCCAGGCAGGACAAGGGACATAGTGGGCCAGGCTGGACAAGGGACTTATGGGGGACAGGCTGGAGCATATTATTAAACAAAGGGGGCCAGGCTGGATGAGATTATTAAATTAAGGGTACCAGGACGAGGGGCTTAATTACTGTTTGGGGGCCAGAAAGAGGATCATACTTTATTAGTTTATGGTGGCAAGTGAGAAACATAATTTCTTTAGTGTCCAATTAGGGACATTATTACTACTTTAATATAATTTACTTTTTAGGAAACTGTTTTCCATGGGGGGAATAAAAGGGGGTCCTCTTACTGTGCAAGGCTGCACTACTTCACTTTTTTTCTTCATCAGACGTAGTGTCGAAGTTGGGGAAAAAGTGGGGAATGTGCTCTAGAAACGCTAAGCTATTGATGACTGTGGGTTATCTTGTGCAGAGACGACTTTTGGCTGGAAAAAGTGATGAGTCTGTGCTGGATAAAGAAGAAAAGTGAAGATGAATGACTTCAATTACAGATGTCACTGGTGAGTCAGTGTATTACATGTACACTCCCACTATACAATATATACAGAGCTCCTGTGTACAATGTCACTGGTGATCACTGTATTACCTGTATACTGACACTTATACAGAGCTCCTGTGTATACTGTCACTGGTGATCCCTGTATTACCTGTACAATATATACATAGCTCCTGTGTATAATGTGACTGGTGATCACTGTGTTACCTGTATACTTACACTATATACAGAAAAATGTACACAAGAACTTTATAGTAAAAAATATATATAATCTTTTTTAAACATAAAAAAATACATAAAAGATTGATAAAAAGAGAGAGACCACAAGGTGGCACCACACACTCACAATAGCAACTAAATAGTAGGCTGTAAAAGTTGTGCCTAGTAAATAACCATTCTATATGATACCTAAAGACAATGACTTGAGTCAAAGAAAGTAAAACTCAGGGTAGAGAGAAATAAAGTAACACAGCACATCAGGTACAAATTATTACCTCTTGTGGGTGGTGCTACCCACCCCAATGCATGTTTCGGCGCTCTGCCTTCTTCTGGGGGTGGCATCACACCAACATGAGCATGGTTTTATTAAAGCATGATTTTATAGTTCCAGAAGACCAATCAGTCTACAGATTAAAAAGACTTATTAACAATCATTATGCTTAGTCTGGGATTAAGTGAAGTGAGCCGGATCTTGATATTTAAATGAATAGAATGAACTATTACTGTGTTTAGAGAGGAAGAAAGAGCAGTTATGTATCATCTCGTTGTACCAATCACATCACAAGGGGAGTGATCTACTGTTTTAGTCGTTATCTTAGGAGGTTTGTCCTGTGTCAAATATTGCGCCACTCCTCCCTGATATCAGCACATAGCATGCCACAGAGCACATACAGTATCTATAGTGGCGCATGTCATTCTGACATGTGCATGAGGGAGCATCGCAAGACGCGTCAGGATGGGCGGTCATGCCGCTAGAATCAGACCATGCCCACGTGTATCACGTGAGTGTGAGCCGAGTCACATGACCGGAGCATCAGCCCAAGAGATGCATCTCAGGATGCCTCCAGTCTGCACCGACCTAGATCACAACCTAGATTTTCCTGCATCCTTTTTATAGCTCCGCTTCCAGCATCACAGTCTACGGTATATAGTCAGTGACTCTACTGCAATGTTGTATTTTGTGTTGTGATTGCATATATTACTTAGGTCCGACCATTAGAAACTGCACCAATCATCTATCCTGTAGAGCCCATGGATTGATGATAACTTGCTTTAACCAAGAAGCCCTTTAATGCAAACTACAGTAATTTTACATCCCAGTTTCGGTGGCGCCCAATAGATGTGCAGGAACCTCCTGTGTTTTACAGTCGACGCTCCATTATAACTGGGATAATGTCTAACAGTTATTTGCATACAGCTGTAGGGTGGGCCCTTAGGGTCAATTCACCCTGTTGGCTCCAGACACCCCAGTCAGACTGTTATGATTTGGTAGCTGAGGAGGACAGGAGCAAAATACCACCAAAGCAGCAAGACACCAGAGAGGCTGGAACCTAATGGGTTGCAGATCCCTAAACTAACCGCACAACTAGAAGTAGCCGTGGAGCATACCTACGGTGATCCTAGACGCCTCGGCACAGCAGGAGAGTTAGCTACACCTGAAGATAGCTTTCCTCTTTCTAACTGCCCCGGAGTAAAGCCCACAAAGAAACAGGAAGCCCCCAAACATGTAATGGCGGTTGGACAAGAGGAAAACACGAACACAGACAGAAAATAGAATGAGCAAATGTTGGGGCCCAAGTCTGTCTAGAAAGTAAAGTACAGGAGAGAAATTCTGTCTGCAACCCAGAAAACCCTAATAAAAACACCAGCACTTCTGATAACAAAAAAACCTGAGACCACACGATCTCGACCACTATATCAGATCTCTGGTGTGACACACAGCTACCCAGCAATAAAATATATCAATGGAACAGAGAACAAGTGCAAATACAAAATGAGAACAGAGGGCAGCGCAAGCCCCAAAGGGGACCCGGCTGAAGTCCAAGGCAAGACTGCAAAAAGCAAGGAAAATCCAACCACAGAAAAAAAAACAGAAAGTCACTTATCTGAATGATAGCAGGAAAGCAAGCTGAAATTCCAACAAAGACCTGGAAGCAACAATTGATTACCGGCAAGGATCATGGGAGATCAGCTCACTTATATCAGGCCAGTCAGCCCCACCTGGCACCCATTCCTTAATTGGTTCAATACCCTTAGCAACCACCGGAGGGAGCCTCAGCTCCGAAGTCGTCTCCAACACATTCACAACATAGACCCTGTCTGCATGGCAGAGAAAAAGCACCAGAGATCTCTATAGGGAATAATCCCTACACCTTTAATTCAAATCTAACTGTGGATACAGTAGGAAATACCTCTATGCTTCACTCAGCATGGCAGCAGCTATGCTGAGAAATGTTGCCAAGCTCCTTTAACGCCTTCACGACATGCGCCAAACATGTACGGTGCATGTCGGGTCTCCACCTTTTATGTGGGCTCAGGAGCTGAGCCCACATCTTTTCCAGCATATGTCTGTTAGGGCTTGAATTCCTGCTGCTGCACAAGGGGAGTCTCGAACCAGTCCCGCTGCAGTCCCCCATCCATCTCCGGCCACAGTGGAGCCTGCTCAGCTAAGACGTCGGTCCCAGCGTCTCGCCCGGTCTAATACTGTGCAGAGACTTGCTGCTGCCTTTTCAGGTTCTGCTATTGTAGCCAGTACTGGTCAGCGGCGAGCAGACGTCTTTAGGACTAAGTCCTTTGTTGCTTCATCTGAGCGTGCCCAGAGCAAGATCTCCCATTGGAGATCAGGGGTCACATGCTCAGATACAGCTGCCACTCCTATTGGTCCTTCAGGAAGGTCCTGTGGCTGTTGATGTTCTAAAGCAGCTTCCCATTGGTCCTTCCTGGAAGGTCTTTTTCTCGTGGCTGCTATAAAAGGCTGTCCTTACCACACGGTCGTGCGCTAGTATCAAATCTGTTACGTGCTTGCGCCAGTGTGGTCATGTATGCTTGTGGTTAGGTCTGGCTGAAATAAGCCCCTAGAATACCGGCGCCTCCGGTGAGGAGATTGTATGCACGTGTTCAGGGCTTGGCTGAAAACGCCATTAGAATACCGGCTACTCTGGTGAGGAGATTATTACTTGTGTTCTGACTGCATGATCACGGACTGCTATCCGCACAGCAGTTAACTGTGTACCTGGACCCAGTATGGTTTCTCAGCGACTCTGTGACGCAACAGGGTTCGCTTTAAAACGCTAGTCAGCGCCCTAGTGTTTTACTTTGCGGCTCACTGAAGCTAAGTGAGTTCGCACTTATCGCCATATAGCGCTGTGGCATTCCCGCTAGCGGCTCTGTGGATTAACAGAGTTCGCACTAACAGCCACAGCGCGCTACGGCGTTTATTTTAGCGACTCTGTGGATAACAGAGTTCGCTACTTACGCCATCTTACTAGCAGCAGGCTCTGCCTGCACGGTGGACCCCGGGCTGCGAACGCACCTCTCTACATTATTTATTAGGTGCGTTCCGCAGACCTTAACAATGTCAGCTGATTTCAACAGCTGACATGTGCCACTAAAAACCACGGGTGGAATCGCGATTCACCTGCGGTTGATAACCTGTTAAATGCCACTATCAATCTCTGACACCAGCATTTAACACTACCACGCTGAAGCCTGAAGTGCGTCACTAATCCTGCCCATAGGCGCCCGTGTCACATGACTGCGGGTCGCCGATGAGTTGACATGACAACCCTGGGTCTGCAGCAGACCCCTGTGGTTGTCATTGCCAGATTGCAATAAGTGCCGCCCAGCGGTTGGCGCTCATAGAAAGTGAGCATTGCGCTATTTAGCACAAGCGATCGGATGATCGCAGCTTCTAGTCTCCCATGGAGACCATTGAAGCAACTGTAAAGCAAAAAAAATGTTTAAAAAAAAATATATAAAAGTTTAAATCACTCCCTTTCGACCCCATTCAAAATAAAACAAAAAAAAAAATACATATATTTGGTATTGCCGCGTTCAGAATCGCCCAATCTATCAATATAGAAAAAAAAATTAACATGATCGGTAAATGGCATGACGAAAAAAATGTCAAAACACCAGAATTACTTTTTTTGGTCGCTGCAACATTGCATTAAAATGCAATAACAAGAGATCAAAACATCAAATCCACACCAAAATGTTATCAAACTAAGCCCTGACCTAACCCCGGATCATGAAAAATGGAGACGCTACGGGTCTTGGAAAATGACGCAATTTATTTTTTTAACAAACTTTGAATTTTTTTTTCACCACTTAAATAAAAAGTAACCTATACGTGTTTGGCATCTACAAACTCATAATTTCCTGGAGAATTATAATGGCAAGTCAAGTCAGTTTTGGCATATGGTGAACATTGTAAAAAAAGAAAAAAAAAATTGTGGAATTGCACTTTTTTTTTGCAATTTCAACACACTGGTGTCTTTCAAAAGTATAACTTGTCCCGCTAAAAAACAAGCCCTCACACGGCCATATTGACAGAAAAATAAAAAAGTTATGGTTCTGGGAAGAAGGTGAACAAAAAATAGAAACACAAAAATGGAAAATGGCCCAGGGATGAAGGGGTTAAGTACTCAGGGAGCTGGCAGTGCACAAATTACACACATCTCATTGCAGGGCACAAGTTACATAGCAGTGCCTTACATCACAGGAACACAGCAAAGATGGAAAAAAGATAAATTCAGATAGAGGCAGAAGCTGAAGGTATCATCACTTAAAGGGAATCTGTCACCCCATTTTTCGTATACCAGCTGCAGCCACTGCCATCAGGGGCTTATCTACAGCATTCCGGAATGCTGTAGATAAGCCCCCGATGTAACCTGAAAGATAAGAAATACGAGATATATTATTCTCACCCGGGGGTCTGGTTCGATGGGCGTCGCGGTCCGGGTCCGGCGCCTCCCATCTTCTAGCAATGACGTCCTCCTCCTTGCTTCTGTCGCGCTACTGCGCAGGCGTACTTTATCTGCACTGTAGAGGGCAGAGCAGAGTACTGTAGTGCGCAGGAGATGGGAAAGGTCAGAGAGGCCCAGCGCCTGCGCACTGCAGTACTTTGCTCTACCCTCAACAGGGCAGATAAAGTACGCCTGCGCAGGAGCGCGCCAGAAGCAAGGAGCAGGACGTCATCGCTAGAAGATGGGAGGCGCCAGACCCGGACCACGACGCACATCGGACCGGACCGCATTGGACCGCCCCCCAAGGGAGTATAACATAACTAGTTTTTCTTATCTTTCAGATTACATTGGGGGCTTATCTACAGCATTACAGAATGCTGTAGATAAGCCCCTAATGGAAGTGGCTGCAGCTGATATACGAAAAATGAGGTAACAGATTCCCTTTAAAGGGGGGATTCGGGACTTTACAAACAACAAAACCTATATCTAAGCAGTAACAGGCAGGTAATTGCTACTTACCTGCCTGTTCTGTCCTGCGCCGTTCTCCCCCGGTACAGAGCAGGCATAAGTCGCTTCTGCTGGGGATTCTGCTGCCTTTGCTGATGCAACGGGGTGGGACTTCCAAGGTCATTTTGATTGACAGCCAGCTCCCACAGTTAGGCAGTGAGGATCCGGCTGTCAGTCAGAATAACCTCAGAGGTCCCCCCATTGACAGAACAAACGGAAAATAAGCTTTCTGCTCTGTAGACGTGACATCAGCAGAGGCTCCTGAATACCCGGCAGGAGCAGTAGGTGTAAAAGTTGGCCAGGGCCGTAGTCATGGCCGAGGACTCCGGGACACCTGAGCCTTGGCCTCCCTTCGCAGAAACATTACATTTCTGCTGCAGTTTACTTGCCTCTCCATTCCTGGCACTGATGAGGTCCACCCTCCTTTTCGTGGGGTCACCTTTGGCCTTGGGTGAATGATCAGAGACAAAGTCGAAGTATAATTCAAAATGCAAAACTTTACTCTCAGAACTTCGGAGTACATCCAGGTCCAGTACAGCATTTACAGCAATATTCACATCACACAACACTTTTTCCTTCTTTCCTTACTTGCTCTGTTACATGGCTTGAGATCGGGTTGTATCGGCCAACAAACAGTCTCTCCATGCATGTGCTGTGACTGTGACACAGCCGCGACACATGCAGCTGCAGCGCTGATCACTATCCAGGAAGCCGAGTTCTCTCTGCAGCTTATTCTGTAAGCGCTATAGCTTGCCGAATAAGAGGGAACCAGAACAAATTCGCTCAACTCTAATGACAAGGAATGTTTATTTCTCTTGTGCCTAGATCATTTGTCTATTAATGCATTATTCACTTCCCAGTGTGTTGAAAATGATGCATTATATTATACTATGGACATAGGCGATTTCCGCTATGAATATGGTACAGTAAATAGGTACATGTTGAGATTTATAGTCTCCTTTGACCACTGTGTCCATTTTCTGTTAAAAAAAATTGTGTACCTGTCCCATTTTTTCTATGCATTGCCTGGTTACCAGCGTACTGGATGTATCTTTAATAAAAAGTTATTCGTTTTAGCTAAAAAACTCCTTTTTCTTTGTATAAATGCAGATCACATATGTCTGCAAATAATGTTATATTTATACATTTCATTATTTTTTTAATAACCAAGTCAGTGTCAGGAATGGGCAAATCCTTTACGAGCAGGATGATGACTAAAACTAGTTATAAACCTGAAGAGATTATCATTAATGTGGTTGGACCAATGAACTGCTGAAAACAAGTAATTGTGTCATAATTATCTGCACTTATGATCAGTGGCTGGGTTTGCAGATTCAGACAAAGTAGCAAAATTCATAAAATGGAAAAAAAAGCTCTTCCTGAATCTTACATCGAAAGTTAGGTAAATGACAAGCATTAATGTGGTATCTGATCTCACATGAATATGTTTATTTTTGTAACTATTTAAAAGAGTACATTTGTTTTATCGGTAACAGTTTACATCACATCACAAATAACCAAATTACATTAACCAGGTACATTAAAGGGGTTTTCCAAGTCAGAATCCAAATAGTGTGTAACACATGTGAATATTCACGTCCGCAAAAAATGGTACGAGCGTTATCAGTGTTTTGGATCAGATTGTCATCAGTGTTTGACCAATGTGTCAATTTTTCCATGAGTGATTTTCACATATGAAAAAATTAATTACAAAGCTTCTCCTATTCATAACATTATTCATCTAGGACAGCAAGTGGACGCATACTGATGTCATCCATGTGCTGTCCATGATTTCAAAGACCCATTGACTTGTATTGGTACGTCTTCGTACACAAGGTCCGCAATAAAACATGGACATGTGAACAAACCAATAGACTATAAGGCCGGAGTCACACACAACCACAAAAAATCGGTCCGTTTTAGTCGGTCGACAATCGGATCAAAATAAAAACATCACACATCCTTCTGGCATCCGATTTTCCTTCAAAGATGCGATTTATCGCATGTGTGTGTACCTTGTAACATCCGATTTTCATCCGACTTGCGAGATTTTCTCGCAGGCTTGCAAAACTGACATATAATGGATCCAAAAGAATAGTATTTAAATCACAAAAGAAAGAACAGATATATACACATAGAGCACATATATATATATATATATATGTCATTGTGACATGTATATATACATATATTTATAGTTCTTACACTTCTACACACTGTTATAGCCGCTAATTCAATTGCCGGCTTCAGTGAAATCACAGAAGCCGACATGAAATGATACATTGTTTCCACACATTTAACCATGTAATTTCATGTATTTTTATATATGTTTGAAACATACAATTACATGAGTATATGTGTGCTAAATTTCAGACATGTAGGGGTTAATTAAAGGTGTAAATTCGTTGAAAAAAAATGCGTGGGCTCCCGCTGTATTTTCTCCACCAGACAGACAAAGCAAGCGAGTGGGGGCAGATAATAATAGCCTAGGGAGGGTACATTTTTTTGTGCCCCCCCGGCTACTAACATCTGCCCCCAGACACCCCAGAAAGGGCAAATCTCTAATTAGATTCGCCCTTTCTGGCACTTTGCCCGTCTATTCCCATTGCCCTGTAGCGGTGGCGAATGGGTTAATAATCTGGCGTTATTGTCACCTTAGTATTGAAAGGTGACCTTAAGGCAGGTTAATAATTGATAGCTGTCAATTAGACAACTATCAATTATTAATCCTATTGTATGAAAGAAAAATCAAACACACACAGTTTAATAAAAAATAAGTTTAATTAAATAATCACACAGTTTTTGACCATATTTATTTTCCTGCTAAAACCATTTCCTGTAATAAAAATAAAATAAAAAAGCAAAATTATACTTACCAATCCGATGTACAGTCAGGTCCCACGGTGTAATCCATCAGAAAGGGTTAACAGGTTACAGGTCGCAGAGAGCTAATAATGCTGTCTCAGACCTGTATTCCCCTGAATGAATAAGTTCCTCTCCCAGCGAAAGTAGAGGAATAGATTCATGAATGGAGCTTAATTGATTTATTGGCAATTTAACTTTAGTGACCTGACCTAAAGGGAAAGTGGACACAATCAATTAAGCTTCATTCATGAAACACATCCTCTCCTGTCGCCAGGAGAGGAACTTATTCATTCATGAGCTTTGAGCTGAGCATGCAGGATTACTTGCACAGCTTGGCTCAAAGCTAGTTAACCCTTTGTGAAGGATTACAGCGTGGGACGTGACAGATCAGCGGAATAGGTAAGAATAATGTTGTTTTATTTTTTTTTATTTATTTTAGGAGATCAATGGCTTCGCACGGATTAAGTGTAAAATAAAATATGGTCAAAAAAAGGTGTTTTTATTTCATTAAAATAATTTTTAATTAATGTGTCTGTGTTTTTTTAATTTACTACAATAGGATTAATAATTGATAGTTGTCTAATTGACAGCTATCAATTATTAACCTACCTTAAGGTCACCTTTCAATACTAAGGTGACATTAAGGTGAGATTAACCCATTCGCCACCGCTACAGGGCAATGGGAATAGACGGGCAAAGTGCCAGAAAGGGCAAATCTAATTATAGATTTGCCCTTTCTGGGGTGTCTGGGGCAGATGTTAGTAGCCAGGGGGGGCACAAAAAAAATGTACCCTCCCTAGGCTATTATTATCTGCCCCCACTCGCTTGCTTTGTCTGTCTGGTGGAGAAAATACAGCGGGAGCCCACGCATTTTTTTTCAACGAATTTACACCTTTAATTAACCCCTACATGTCTGAAATTTAGCACACATATACTCATGTAATTGTATGTTTCAAACATATATAAAAATACATGAAATTACATGGTTAAATGTATGGAAACAATGTATCATTGCATGTCGGCTTCTGTGATTTCACTGAAGCCGGCAATTGAATTAGCGGCTATTACAGTATGTAGAAGTGTAACAACTATAAATATATGTATATATATATATGTCACAATGACATATATATATATATATATATATATATATATATATGTGGATTCTATGTGTGGATATGTATTGATTCGATTCTTTATTAAAGCTGTCAGTGTGCTTTTACAGTATAGGCAGGGATGAATTGCCGGCTTTTCTAAAGGACACTGATGCGATTTTATCGCAAGTCACACGTGCGGTCCGTTTGTAATCCGATTTTTCATCGCTCCCATAGACTTGCATTGGCGATTGTCGACCAACAATCGGTGACAATCGCAGCATGCTGCGATTGTACACGGACGTTTAAAACGGACCACAAAAAATCAGATACTGGGAGCTGCTCCATATATTAACATAGGTCCGACTGCAATGCGATATTTCATCGCATTGCAGTCGTCCGATTTTGTCGCCAGTGTGACTCCGGCCTAATGGGTATATGTTTTATCAGTGAAAATCATGGATAGAATGTCTGGATGCTTATACATTTATGTGCACACAGAGATATTTGAGGCACTGTCCAATCAAAAGGCTACAAAAAGACACTTCAGAAAATCACTCTCCAAGAACATTTGAAAAACCATTAGACCACGTTCACAAATAGAGCAAATGCTCCTTTATTTCTGCTGATCTTTAGCCTCGTTTTATGCAATTGTTCACACCTAAATATGCAATAATAATGTTCTGTGATTATTGCATTTAGACTGTGAATTTTTTAATACATTTTTCACTTTATGTGATGCGTTTTTGGTACAGACTTGAAACATTTTATTCTGCACTACAGTCAATACTGCATTGTGTATCCAATTCAATGTGAAAATTTTGTTGAAAGGTTCTCTCTAAAGCGAAACTGTCGCAGAACACACACTGTTCAGGTTCACTAGTCCGAGCAACACTTTCCTGAAGTCCTCCTTCTCCAGGCGCACAAACTGAACACTGAAAGTTAAAGAGCTTCCTTCAGACATGTACGTGCAGACCATGTGACTCCTCAACCACGTGACTGATCATATGACTGTGACATCACCAAGGCCTGTCAGCACCACAGTGGTGCCGGCTCTGTAAGTGGAGATATGGAGTGATACTCTCCCACCCGCGCTATGAATGTCCCTCTAAAAACCAGCCCATAAATTACTTTAACTTAACCCTCGCAACACTTAATGTGCTGGAGGAAATAAAACTCAGAATTTTATATCACTGACGCCATTAGGTGAAGTGAAACATATCTCCCCTCTATTACATTATAAGGGACTCTGTCACAATGGTCATAGTAAGGGCTAGGAGGCTACAAAAGGAAGCTAAATGGGAGTAAGAGCAGGACAATTGCCCTGCAAATAAATGTGAATAGGGAAATGACTTAAAATAACAAAAAAAATGTATAATCTTGAGCCAGGACTCAGCATTGCTATGTTTTATAACCGTCAGTGATGCACTAACACAAGCTAGTTAGATTATTGCTATGCTTTATAACTGTCAGTGCTGCACTGCACATGATCTAACTTGCCAGCCCTGGTGACCCGTATGGCATCATGACAAAATTGGGACACCATTGCATATGCATGGGAGTATTAATTCAAATACGGAAGTCCGCTGCCTCGGAGTAACCCTTGACTCTGCCCTGTCCTTCAAACCGCACATCCAAACTCTTTCTACCTCCTGTCGCCTTCAGCTCAAAAATATTTCCAGAATCCATCCTTTCCTCAACCCTCAATCTACTAAAATGATTGTGCATGCCCTCATCATCTCCCACCTCGACTAGTGCAACATATTTTTCTCTGGCCTCCCTGCTAACACCCTCGCACCTCTCCAGTCCATCCTTAACTCTGCTGCCCGACTAATTCATCTCTCTCCTCGCTACTCCTCCGCTTCTCCCCTCTGCAAATCTCTTCTCTGGCTCCCATTCCCTCAGCGTATCCAGTTCAAATTACTAATACTGACCTACAAGGCCATCTATAACCTGTCTACTCCATATATCTCTGAACTAATCTCCCGATACCTTCCCTCACGTAATCTCCGATCCTCCCAAGACCTCCTTTTTTCCTCCACACTTATTAGCTCCTCATCCAACCACCTCCAAGACTTCTCCCGAATATCCCCCATCCTCTGGAATTCTTTGCCCCAACACATTCGACTATCAACCACATTCGGATCCTTCAGACGGAACCTAAAACCCACCTCTTCAGGAAAGCCTACAGCCTGCAATGACCCTGCTGCCTCCTCACCACTACCGGAGATATCGCCTCAACCAACACCAGAACTGCTGCAACCTGCTGTCTCCTTCCCCACCATCCTGTAGAATGTAAGCCCGAAAGGGCAGGGTCCTCTCCCCTCTGTATCAGTCTGTCATTGTTAGTGGGTTTACTGTAAGTGATACCTGTAATTTGTATGTAACCCCTTCTCATGTACAGCACCATGGAATCAATGGTGCTATAGAAATAAATAATAACAATAAAATGTAAAGAATTTACTAATAAAAATTACTCTTATACAGTTTAATATTGTTCACAGACTTTATTATATTTTGGAACTCCTCTACAAAATAAAGCTTAGAAGTCCTTCAGATTGCCAAAATTATCATAAGTGGGAGCCAGAACCTATCAAATCTTATGGAACGGTCCTCAAATTATTATTTATTGGACTAATATTTTTAGCAAAATATCTAAAATAGCTGGGTTGGGGATTTCTTCCTAGTCAGAAATGGGAATCTTGTTTCTTTAAACTTGTGATTAGGTTATTTTTGTTGGATTGTGTGAGGCAGTGAGGGGGATAATAATAATAATAATAATAATAATCTTTATTTATATAGCGCCATCATATTCCGCAGCGCTTTACAGTTTAACAGTTTCAAAACACAAGTCATAAGTAACAATGTTAACAATACAGTAATTAAAGCAAAATAAGACGGCCCTGCTCATGAGAACTTACAATCTACAATGAGGTGGGGGAGATACAAAGTACAGGTGTGTATATACAATGGTGCATTTACAATGATGGTCCAGCCATCTTAAGGGAGTGAGGGATGGATGGAGATAGTGAATGGGCTACACACACACACACACATAGAATGACTTTGATTAGTGAATGTGATAGGCCGCTCTGAACAGATGTGTTTGAGGGAGCGCCTGAAACCATGCAAATTGTGGATAGTCCTAATTTCTTGGGGTAGAGCATTCCAGAGGATTGGCGCAGCGCGGGAGAAGTCTTGGAGTCGGGAGTGGGAGGTACGGATTAGTGCAGAGGTTAGTCGAAAGTCGTTTGCAGAGCGCAGCAGTCGGTTAGGCCGATAGATAGAAATGAGGGAGGAGATGTAGGGGGGTGCTGCAGTGTGGAGAGCTTTGTGGGTGAGAACAAGTACTTTGAATTGGATCCTATAATGAATGGGCAGCCAGTGTAAGGACTGGCGAAGAGCGGACACGTCCGAGTACCGATTAGCCAGATGGATGACCCTGGCTGCTGCATTAAGGATGGACTGGAGAGGGGATAGTCGCGTAATGGGGAGGCCAAGTAATAGAGCGTTGCAGTAGTCCAGGCGGGAGTGGATCAATGCTACAGTGAGGGTTTTTGTTGTTTCCATGGTGAGAAAAGGGCGGATTCTAGAGATGTTCTTTAGGTATAGGCGGCAAGAGCGGGCAAGAGATTGTATATGGGAGGTGAAGGAGAGATTGGTGTCAAACATAACACCCAGACAGCGAGCCTGCTGCCGGGGTGTTATTATGGTGCCGCCCACTGAGAGGGAAATGTCAGATTTAGGGAGGTTAGTAGACGGCGGGAGCAGAAGAAGTTCAGTTTTGGAGAGGTTAAGTTTCAGATAGAGAGCAGACATGATGTTGGAGACTGCGGACAGACAGTCGGTGGCATTCTGTAGTACAGCGGGGGTAAGGTCAGGGGATGACGTGTATAATTGTGTGTCATCAGCATAAAGATGGTACTGAAAGCCGAATCTGCTGATGGTCTGTCCAATTGGGGCGGTGTAGAGAGAGAAGAGAAGGGGGCCAAGGACTGAGCCCTGGGGTACACCGACAGTGAGAGGAAGAGGAGATGAAGTGGAGCCAGAGAACGAAACACTGAAGGAGCCGTCAGAAAGATAGGAGGAGAACCAGGAGAGAACAGTGTCCTTAATACCTAGTGACTGGAGCCTAGACAGTAGGAGACTGTGGTCAACCGTGTCGAAAGCTGCAGAAAGGTCAAGTAGAATGAGCAGAGAGTGGTCGCCGTTACGTTTTGCTGTCAGAAGGTCATTGGTCACTTTGATGAGTGCAGTTTCAGTCGAATGTAGGGGTCGGAAGCCGGACTGTGAAGGGTCTAGGAGGGAGTGAGTGGAGAGGTAACGGGTGAGGCGGGAGTAGACTAGGCGCTCCAAAAGTTTAGAGATGAAGGGGAGATTGGAGACCGGTCTGTAGTTGTTTGTGCAGGAAGGGTCAAGAGCGGGTTTCTTTAGTAGTGGAGTAATGATGGAGTGTTTGAAGGAGGATGGGAAAATGCCAGAGGAGAGTGAGAGATTGAAGATTGTAGTTAGGTGAGTTGTGACAACAGGAGAGAGAGACTGGAGGAGATGTGAGGGGATGGGGTCGGTAGTGCATGTAGTCGGACGAGAGGAAGAGAGGAGTCTGGAGACTTCTTCTGCGATGGGATCAAATGTGGAAATTGAGCCAGGGGAAATGCAGGGAGGGATGGGAGTCACAGCACTTGGTGGTTGAGAGCAGATTTCCTGACGGATAGTATCTATTTTTTCTATAAAGTGGGAGGCCAGGTCGTTAGCACAAATGTCAGTGATAGGGGCTTGTGCTTTTGGCCTGAGGAGGGAGTGAAAAGTGTCAAAAAGTTTCTTGGGGTTGTTGGCTAGTGAGGAGATCAGGGTGGTGAAGTAGGTCTGTTTGGTGAGGTGAAGGGCTGCATTATAAGTTCTTAACATGAATTTAAAGTGGATGAAGTCTTCTGGTGTGCGGGTTTTTCTCCATAGGCGTTCAGCACTCCTAGAACATCGCTGGAGAAGGTGAGTTTGCGATGTGAGCCAGGGCTGTTTTACTGTGTGTTTGGAAGTTCTGAGGGTGAGCGGTGCTACTTGGTCAAGGGTGCTTCTAAGAGTGTCATTGTAGTGATGAACAGCCAGATTAGGACAAGAAAAAGAGGAGATTGGGGACAGCGAAGAGTGTAGGGAGTCTGAAAGTGTCTGAGGGTTAATGGCTTGTAGATTTCTGAATGTGTGGTAGGTAGGAGTGCGCTGGGGTGGTGGAGGACTTGTGAGGGTGAAGGAGAGAATGTTGTGGTCAGAGAGTGGAAGCGGTGAGTTATTTAGGTGGGAGATTGAACAGAGGCGGACAAAGACCAGGTCAAGGGTGTTACCATCCTTGTGTGTCTCAGAGGTTGAAAGCTGTGAGAGGCCTAGAGAAGTGGTTAGTGATAGAAGCTGAGATGCAGATGTGGAAGTAGGACTGTTAATGGGGAAGTTGAAATCTCCAAGGATAAGGGTTGGTAGTTCTGAGGACATGAAGTGCGGCAGCCAGGCTGAGAAGTGGTCAAGGAACTGGGTGGGCGAGCCTGGGGGCCGATATATGACCGCTACTCTGAGGGAGAGGGGATGGAAGAGCCTGATGGTGTGGACCTCAAAAGAAGGGAATGAGAGTGATGGAATTGGGGGGATGACCTGGAAAGTGCATTGTGGGGACAGGAGTATGCCAACTCCACCACCATGTCTGTTTGTGGGTCTCGGGGAATGGGAGAACTGTAAGCCACCATAGGAAATGGCAGCAGGGGAGACCGTGTCAGAATCCTGAATCCAGGTTTCAGTGAGGGCCAACAGATGAAGAGATTTGTTCAGAAAGTAGTTGTGCAGGAAAGATAGTTTGTTGCATGCAGACCGTGGATTCCAGAGGGCACAATTGAAAGAAGGAGATGAGGGAGTGCAAGTAATATTAACAAGATTATTATAGTTTCGACATGAGGTAGGGTAGGGATTGAGGTTGGGGGATGGACCAGGGTTGGGGGAGATGTCCCCTGAAATCAGTAGGAGTAGGAAGATAAAGAGCAGGTAGTTGTTGGAGTTGTAAGTAGGTTTTTTCTGTGATGTGTTTGGGCAAGATGGGCTGAGGTTTCTCAGGAAGGTGAGGAGTGCATGGGAACTGTACATGGGAGAGGGAAGTATGGAGGGGCTGATGTATATGAGTCGTGATGGAGGGGGGATGGGGCGATGAATGTGGATGGCAAGGGAACACAGGAGGATAGAGATAAAGAACATAATTTAAAAGAAAGCAAAGTGTGGGTTACCTGATTCCTGCCCTGATTAACTGCCATGGATAACTGCCGTTTACTCGATGCTTGTCTTTCGTGATGCTTTGCTTTCTGTGATGCGTGCGCCCCCTTACTGCGTGCGCCCCTTAGACTACTCCTAAATATATAGCCCACACTACAGGGTCAGGAAAGTGGGATTGTGGGAGCTGCTTTGGGATAATTTGCCAGCTGGGGCCAGCACACCAGGGGGTGGTTAGATCATCAAAGGCAACCTGGCAACATCTATATGCTTTACCACCTTCCACCTGATAGGATCTAGAGAGGACCCAGTCACAGGGATATAAAGCAGTAAGTATTTTAAACACAGTGCAAAAATGAATTATTCCAAAGCATTATTACCAGGCACATTAAACTATGTTGCAAGATGGTAAAGCAGTGCTTGGCAGCAAGCAGAAGTATGGAGTGCACACCATTAATATATAGTGCAGCATACAACACAGATAGCAGAGGTGGGGATTCTATCATTCAGCTGTTTGCTTCCACTGAATGCAGTTCATACAATTAATATATAGTGCAGCATACAACACAGATAGCAGAGGTGGGGATTCTATCATTCAGCTGTTTGCTTCCACTGAATGCAGTTCATACCATTAATATATAGTGCAGCATTCAACACCGATAGCAGAGGTGGGGATTCTATTCAGCTGTTTGCTTCCACTGAATGCAGTTCATACCATTAATATATAGTGCAGCATACAACACAGATAGCAGAGGTGGGGATTCTATCATTCAGCTGTTTGCTTCCACTGAATGCAGTTCATACCATTAATATATAGTGCAGCATACAACACAGATAGCAGAGGTGGGGATTCTATCATTCAGCTGTTTGCTTCCACTGAATGCAGTTCATACCATTAATATATAGTGCAGCATACAACACAGATAGCAGAGGTGGGGATTCTATCATTCAGCTGTTTGCTTCCACTGAATGCAGTTCATACCATTAATATATAGTGCAGCATACAACACAGATAGCAGAGGTGGGGATTCTATTTCAGCTGTTTGCTTCCACTGAATGCAGTTCATACCATTAATATATAGTGCAGCATCAACACATATAGCAGAGGTGGGGATTCTATCATTCAGCTGTTTGCTTCCACTGAATGCAGTTCATACCATAATAAGTGCACTACACCATATACACAGGGGGACTACATTCAGCTGATTGCTCCATGATGCAGTTCAACATTAACCTTCCGAACCATGATGCCAATCGAGCCGCATGAAGTCTGCAATCGCCCAGAGCCTATGTGGCGTCATGAAAGGATCGCGTCCCTGCGGGCCGGGTGACAGGGGTCACTGAAAGGTCACCCGACCCGCCGGCACAGGACCCTTTGTGCTTCACCACAGGGGGGTTGGCTTAACCCCCCCGTGGCCACGATCGCTCTGATTGGCTGTTAAAAGTGAAACAGCCAATCAGAGCAATCTGTAATATTTCACCAATATAATTGGTGAAATATTACAATCCAGCCATGGCCGATGCTGCAATAGCATCTGCCATGGCTGGACACCGAGCCCTGACCCCCCCACACGGATTCACGGCGGCGATCGGCCGCCGCCACCGAAAGATGGCAGTGGTCGGTCACCGCCGTCACTAAAAGCTCCCCTCGTCCTGGCCTCCGCTGCCCCACCTTCCGATCTCCCCCCCTCACTTCCGACCCCCATACTCACCTCTCCCGGTCCACCGATGTCCCTGGATCCTTCCCGGCGGCTGCCCGGGATTCTTCATGGGCGCCGCCATCTTGGAAAATGGCGGGCGCATGCGCAGTGCGCCCGCCGGCCGGCGCATGCGCAGTGCGCCCTGCATAGTCAAAAAATTTATTTTGATCACTGTGATAAACTGTCACAGTGATCAAAATAAAAAAAAGTAAGTGAACCCCCCCTGTCATAGGTAGGGACAAATAATAAAGATTTTTATTTTTTCCTATTAGGCCCTGTGCACACGTTGCGGATTTTGCTGCGGATCCGCAGCTGATTTCGCTGCTGATCCGCAGCGGATTTCGCTGCTGATCCGCAGCGGATTTCGCTGCGGATCAGCAGCGAAATCAGCAGCGAATCAGCAGCGAAATCAGCAGCAGATCAGCAGCGAAATCAGCTGCGGATCAGCAGCGAAATCAGCTGCGGATCAGCAGCGGATTTCGCTGCTGATCCGCAGCTGATTTCGCTGCTGATCTGCAGCTGATTTTGCTGCTGATCCGCAGCTGATTTCGCTGCTGATCCGCAGCGGATTTCGCTGCTAATCCGCAGCTGATTTCGCTGCTGATCCGCAGCTGATTTCGCTGCTGATCCGCAGCCAAATCCGCTGCGGATTCTCAGCAGATCCAGAAACCATGTACAGTACAATGCAAATAAATGGTAAAAAAAAACGCTGTGCACATGCTGCAGATTTTTCAGCGCAGATTTGCTGCGGTTTTAAATCCGCAGCATGTCAATTCTTTGTGCGGATTCCGCAGCGATTTTACACCTATTCCATTATAGGCGTAAAACCGCAGAGAAAAAACGCAGCAAATCCGCGCTAAATACGCAGGTAAAAGGCAGGTCGTTTTGCCTGCGGATTTTAGAAAAATCCGCAAGTGAATCCGCAACGTGTGCACGGGGCCTTAGGGTCAGGCTGGGTTCATATTGCATTATGGCAGTCCGTTAGATGGACTGCGTTTCACCGAGGTATAATGCGGTGTAACACAGTCCGTTAACGCTGCCATTCACCCCATTTGTGTGCGCATCGCAACGCATGCCATGAAGCGGCATGCGTTCGCGACGTGTCGTCATTCAGTGACGGAGCCTTGGACGCAGGCTGCAGCGTCTGGGCTCCATCACCGCTAGCACAGATGAATCATCGCTGATTCCTCTGCACTAGCGGGTATAGCATAACGCGATCGCGTTATGCTATACCGTTACCAGCCCGTCAACGCTACGTGTTGAACGGGCTGGTAAAACGCAATATGAACCCAACCTTAGGGTTAGAACTAGGGTTAGGGTTAGAACTAGGGTAAGGGTTGGAATTAGGGTTAGGGTTGGAATTAGGGTTAGGGTTGGAATTAGGGTTGGGATTAGGGTTAGGGTTGGGATAAGCGTTAGGGGTGTTTTGGGGTTAGGGTTGGGATTAGGGTTAGGCTTGTGGTTAGGGTTATGGTTAGAGTTGGGATTAGGGTTAGGGATGTGTTGGGGTTAGGGTTATGGTTAGGATTTGGATTAGGGTTAGGGGTGTGTAGGGGTTAGGGTTGGGGTTAGAGGTGTGTTGAGGTTAGGGTTGGAGTTAGAATTGAGGGGTTTCCACTATTTAGGCACATCAGGGGGTGTCCATACATGACATGGCGCCACCATTGATTCCTGCAAATTTTGCGTTCAAAAAGTCAATCAGTGCTTCCTTTATTCCGAGCCCTGACGTGTGCCCAAACAGTGGTTTACTCACACATATTGGGTATCTGCGTACTCAGGAAAAATTGACAACAACTTTGGGGGTCTAATTTCTCCTGTTACCCTTGGGAAAAAAAATTGGGGACTAAAAAAATTATTTTAGTGGAAAAAAAATGATTTTTTTATTTTCACAGCTCTGCGTTATAAACTTCTGTGAAGAACTTGGAGATTCAAAGTGCTCACCACACATCTAGAAGAGTTCCTTGGGGGATCTAGTTTCGAAAATGGGGTCACTTGGGGGGAGTTTCTACTGTTTAGGCACATCTTGGGCTCTGCAAACGTAACATGACGCCCGCAGACCATTCCATCAAGTCAGCATTTCAAAACGTCACTACTTCCCTTCCGAGCCCCGACGTGTGCCCATACAGTAGTTTTCTCCCACATATGGGATATCAGCGTACTCAGGACAAATTGGACAACAGCTTTTGGGGTCTAATTTCTCCTGTTACCCTTGGGAAAATAAAAAAATTGGGGACTAAAAGATTATGTTTGTGGAAAAATATGATTTTTTTTATTTTCATGCCCGGGAGTTATAAACTTCTGTGTAGCCCTTGGGGGATCGAAGTGCTCACCGCACATCTAGATAAGTTCCATGCGGTGTCTAGTTTCCAAAATGGGGTCACTTGTGGGAGTTTCTACTGTTTAGGCACATCAGGGGCTCTGCAAACGTAACATTCCATCAAAGTCAGCATTTCAAAACGTCACTACTTCCCTTCCGAGCCCCAACGTGTGCCTATACAGTGGTTCCCCCCACATATGGGGTACCAGTGTACTCAGGACAAACTGTACAACAATTTTTGGGGTCCAATTTCTCCTGTTACCCTTGTGAAAATAAAAAATTGCCGGTTAAAACAATCAGTTTTTCACTGCTCTGCATTATAAACTTCTGTGAAGCACGTGGGGGTTCAAGGTGCTCACCACACATCTGGATAAGTTCCTTGGGGGGTCTAGTTTACAAAATGGGGTCACTTGTGGGGGGTTTCTACTGTTTAGGCACATAAGGGGCTCTGCAAACGTAACAAGATGCCGCAGACCATTCCATCAAGTCGGCATTTTAAAGCGTCACTACATCCCTTCCGAGCCCTGACGTGTGCCCAAACAGTGGTTACCCCCCTCATATGGGGTACTCAGGACAAACTGGAAAACAACTTTTGGGGTCCAATTTCTCCTGTAACCATTTTGAAAATAAAAACTAGGGGGCTAAAAAAATCATTTTTTGAGAAAAAAAAAAGATTTTTTATTTTCAGGACTCTGCGTTATAAACTTCTGTGAAGCACCTGGGGGTTCAAAGTGCTCACTGTGCATCTAGATAAGTTCCTTAGGGGGTCTTGTTTCCAAAATGGGGTCATTTAGGGGGAATTCCAAAGTTTAGTCACACAGGGGCTCTCCAAACACGACATGGTGTCCTCTAACTATTGGAGCTAATTTTCCATTAAAAAAGTCAAATGGCGCTCCTTCCCTTCTGAGCCCTGCCGTGCGCCCAAACAGTGGTTCCCCCCACATATGGGGCACGAGCGTACTCAGGAAAAACTGGACAACAACTTTTGGCGTCCAAATTATCCTGTTACCCTTTGGAAAATAAAAATTTGCGGGCTAAAAAATTATTTTTGAGAAACAAAAACGATTTTTTTTATTTTCACTGCTCTGCGTTTATAAACTTCTGTGAAGCACTTAGGGGTTCAAAGTGCTCACTACACATCTATATAAGCTCCTTGGGGGGTCTAGTTTTCAAAATGGGGTCACTTGTGGGGGTTTCTACTGTTTAGGCACATCAGGGGCTCTGCGAACGCAACAAGACGCCAGCAGAACATTCCTTCAAGTCTGCATTCCAAAATGGCGCTCCTTCCCTTCTGAGCTCTCCCATGCACCAAAACAGTGGTTCCCCATCACATATCAGGTATTGGTGTACTCAGGACAAATTGCACAACAACTTTAGTGGTCCAATTTCTCCTGTTACCCTTGTGAAAATAAAACATAGCGGGCTAAAAAATAATTTTTTAGGAAAAAAATGATTTTTTTATTTTCACTGCTCTGCGTTATAAACTTCTGTTAAGCACTTGGGCATTCAGAGTGCTCACAACTAGTGTTGAGCGATACGATAATGCAAATATCGGCTATCGGCCGATATTAGCTCTATCGGCCTTTCGATAATTCGTTTCGATATTTTCGTTTTATCGAATACCGGAATCGGATTTGTCACTGTCACTGTGAGTGTCCGTCGGTCGGGTGTGTCAGGAGTCAGCGGCACTTACCTGGCAGAAGATCTCCAGCGGTCACGTCCTGGACTGCTTGATGGCCGCCAGTATCTTCTCCCTGGCGGTCACATGCAGTTTTTTCGCGATAACTGCAGTGACTGCAGGGTAATCCCGGCCGTAAAGCAGTCCGATGACGTCACCCGCCGGGGAAGCAGGTAATCAGCTGTGCTGCGCCGGGATGACAGGCTCTGCCTGTCATTCTGATGTAGCAGAGCTGGATCGTCGTGGGACACTCGTTACTATGGACTGCGTCGGTCAGGTGGTATACTTTTTTTTTTTTTTTCATTTTTTTACAGGAGATCGATGGCGTCGCAGGATGAGACTGTAATAAAAGTAATGAAAACTGTGTTTTTTTTTTTTTTAAATTAAAAAACTTTTTTATGAACATTCACCCGTCCGGGTACATAAACAATTTAACTATTTACATACAGGGACCCTGTCCGGGTTATTTATAATTCTTTGGCAGGGGTGTTCCAGGTACCACCTGGTACTCTTCTGATGCTTGTCAAACATCCGAGGCACCAAGGACCACCAGGACCTGATGACGTCGTGTGGCCTATACAGTCAAGTCGTGACCCGCTATCTGGGTCTGTGTGGCCACCTCTTTCATCTCCCTCCGGGTCTGGAACCCTATGTCCCGGACTGAACGAACCCCAGGGGGCCTAACAGGCGCCGGGTACGGGCCAGCTATACTTATCATGTCCATAGCTGGGGCTGCTGAGGAGACCACTGAGGGAGGCTTGGGAGATTTACGGCGTGGGGTGGGCACTTTTGCAGAGGCCTGGATGTGGGAGGCTGAAGGCTCCGAGGGTCTCACAGGTTCCTGACACTCTGGGGAGTAGGGGTCGCACCTGGTAACATTTAGGGCGTACCATCCATTGTAACCCCAGTGTCGGGTGTAAGTCACCAAGTCTCCTGGCAACAGGTCCCTCCCCGGGTGTCCTTCTGGGAGGTGAGCCTCCACGTCCCGCCGGTTCACAAAAACTTCTAAATAAAGTCCAGGCTCCTTGATGAAGCCCCAACCACCTTTCAATTTAAAGCTCCGTACTGCACCCTTACGCCGCGGCTCACACAGGGTTCCTTTATCCTTTCTCATCCGGTCCTTATCTGCCCGGTCCTTCTCCAGTGTCGTTGCCGAAGTTTTTGGGATTCTCGCTGCTCCCTTTGTCGCTCTGCTTCCCGCTCCCAACGTCTCCACTCTTCCTCCTGACGCCGGTTGTAATTCTCCTCCACCAGCTGCTCCATGTCTCCACCATCAAACTGTAGCTTACAGTGTCCGGTTTGCGGCAGCTCTCCTGGCGCCCCCCAGTCCTGGCGGCGCTCACATGCGGAGGAAGCAGCCGGCTCTGGAACAGATGACAGTCGGGGCTCCGGTACAGGCAGGTAGACCTCTGGTGCCTGCGCGGCCTCCTCCATGAGGACGGGTGTCGCTTCTTCTGTCTCAGCGACGGGGGCAGACAGCGGGATCTGGGGTGCTGCCGGTGCAGAGTTTTTTGCACGAACGGGTGCCTCCACTGCGACAACGTCAACCGGATCACATTGCAAGGACTCCTCTACTAGAACGGGTGCCTCACCTTCCGGTACAGACACTTCAGGTAAGAGGGATTGGCGCCGCTCCAAGTTTAGTTTTAGGGCACGCCAGCTGGCTTCCATCCTGGCGACCTCCTCCCGGTGCCGGGCCAGGTCTATCAGGGTATCCTCCGCTTCTTCCAGCGTAGGAGGGTTTCCAGGCCGGGTGCCCAACGGTGGCTCCGTGGCGATCGGGTCGCTTCCGTGGAGGGAGAGCTCTGACTGCTCCATCCCTTCACACTTCTGCTCATGTCCATTAGCCATCTCTGCCAAGTCACATGTGTCATTAGCATCTGGAGAGGGCCCCTCTTTTGTAGGGAGGCGGGACCTTCGTGTTAGTTTCCGCCCACTGAGGAGGATGAGGAGGCGGAACTGAAGAGCTGTGGGGCACGATCTTACATTGCAGTACCATTTAGAGCCATCGTTTTCGCGTCACTGAGTGAGTGTACACCCATGAAGAGCACGCCCTTCTTCTTCACCAGTGCCTCGTCGTGACGCAGATATGGCGGAAAAAATGGCAAATACATTCTCTGATGATTTTAGCAATTCTCAAGCACAAAACCAGTTCAATTCAGGCACACAGGACTCGCTTATAGCGAGCTACAGAATCCTGTTCGTGACGCCCAAGTTGAGTCGCACAGAGCCAGAGGTTTTGGGGGTACTCGGCACCGAGCCCGTCGACTTCTATGGGGTATGTCACGGCTTTACCCGGCAATTGAATCAGAGTCTATTTTACTATGTAGAAGTGTATAAACTATAAATATATGTATATATATATGTCACAATGACATGTATATATATATATGTATTCTATGTGTGTATATTTTGTGTTTACAACGAAAGAAAGGGTTTTTTTTGTTGCGATATTTTGTTCCCATAGACTTACATGGGACTTCCGGTATCGTAATCGGATATCGACGATATTTAGTGCTATCGGCGATACAATTTCGATACGATATTTTTAGATATCGAGCAATATCGCTCAACACTACTCACAACACATCTAGATAAGTTCCATAAGAGGTCTAGTTTCCAAAATGGTGTCACATGTGGGGATTTTTCACTGTTTAGGCACACAGGGGCTCTCCAAACGTGTCATGATGTCCGCTAATGATTGGAGCTAATTTTCCATTCAAAAAGTCAAATGGCGCTCCTTCCCTTCTGAGCCCTGCCGTGCGCCTAAACAGTGGTTTATGACCACATATGAGGTATCTGTGTACTCAGGAGAAATTGCCCAACAAATTTTAGGATCCATTTTATCCTGTTGCCCATGTGAAAATGAAAAAACTGAGGCTGAAAGAAAATTTTTGTGAAAAAAAAGTACTTTTTTTTTTTACGGATCAATTTGTGAAGCACATGGGGGTTCAAAGTGCTCACTATGCATCTAGATAAGTTCCTTTGGGGTCTAGTTTCCAAAATGGGGTCACTTGTGGGGGAGCTCCAATGTTTAGGCACACAGGGACTCTCCAAATGCGACATGGCAACAGCTAAATATTCCAGCATATTTTCCATTCAAAAAGTCAAGTGGCGCTCCTTCCCTTCTGAGCCCTGCCGTGCGCCCAAACAGTGGTTTATGACCACATATGAGGTATCTGTGTACTCAGGAGAAATTGCCCAACAAATTTTAGGATCCATTTTTATCCTGTTGCCCATGAAAAAATGAAAAAATTGATGCTAAAATAACATTTTTGTTGGAAAAATTAAAATGTCCATTTTTTCCTTCCACGTTGCTTTAGTTCCTGTGAAGCACCTGAAGGGTTAATAATCTTCTTCTAGTTTTGAGTAGCTTGAGGGGTGCAGTTTTTTGGGGTATTTTCTGCCATATAGACCCCTCAAAGTGACTTCAAATGTGAGGTGGTCCCTAAAAAAAATGGTTTTGTAAATTTTGCTGTAAAAATGAGAAATCGCTGGTCAACTTTTAACCCTTATAACTTCCTAACAAAAAAAAATGTTGTTTCGAAAATTGTGCTGATGTAAAGTTCCATTTTTTTCACAAATAAACGCAAAAATTATCGACCTATATTTACCACTAACATGAAGCCCAATATGTCACGAAAAAACATTCTCAGAATCGCTAGGATCCGTTGAAGCGTTCCAGAGTTATTACCTCATAAAGGACACTGGTCAGAATTGCAAAAAATGGCAAGGTCTTTAAGGTCAAAATAGGCTGGGTCATGAAGGGGTTAAACACGTTTGCTGTGAACTTTCCTGTGGTCCCTGCCTATCTGTCACCTATGTGTCAAACTGCACCAACCCCGCTGCACTACAATTGTTGTATTCTGATAGATTCTAATCAAAAACTATTGGATTAAAAAAAGAAATGGTAATCTTAGGGAACAACTATACATTAAAAATAACGTGTTAAAAAGTTAATTACAATTGTTTTTCTTGGGCTTGCACAAGTTGCTATAGTTCATATTTGGATATTCTTTAATAATCCCATTGTTCATGAATAGTTAAGTCTTGTTCAAATTAGCAAGACCTATGAATTATTATAAACAGGAAATGGCTAATAATGAAAAATGAGAAAACATTTGAGGCAAAATTCAAGATGTTATGTTATATACTATATATACAGTATATAATATAAATATATAACTTCCTCCTCACCCCTAATGGGGTGATCTTTTTTATCCTTTCTCATACTTGAGTCCTCTGCCAGAGGCCTGGGAGTTTGAGGGTTCTGCACAGGATCTTAGTTGTTCCTATTATTGCGCTTTTCTGTATGGAGAGTTCAGATGTTGCTCCTGAGATCTGTTGTAGCCATTTTCCCAACTTAGGGGTCAACGCTCCAAATGCTCATATCACCACTTGAATCATTGCCGCCTTAAACTTCCACAGTTCTCCTTTGAGGCTCTGATATTTCTCCAGCTGCTCATATTCCTTCTTTCTGATGTTGTCATTTGACACTGACACATCAATTATCATTGCTGTCTTCTGATCCTTTTCTACTATCACAACAATGTCTGGTTGGTTAGCCAACACATGCTTATCAATCTTGAAGTCCCACAAGATTTTAGCCCTTTTATTCTCCACCACTTTCTCTGTGGTCTCCCACCTGGAATTAGGGGACTTAGCCCATATGCTGTGGAGATGTTCCTGTATACAAGTGGAAAGAGAGATGTGCACAGCCTCAATCGTGGTGCCAGAGTAGGTGCCCAAACCGTATAATAATAAAGAAGAACTCGGCACTCAACTTAAATTGCTAAGTTAGAAATTTTAAATAGATCCATGAAGAGTAGTACAAAGGGAATGTTTCGGTCTCATGACCTTCATCAGCTACTACAAAATAATGACAAAAGCAATAGTGAGAAACCAAAAACAAAGTATATACAATAGAAAGTCAGCATATAAAGGATATACAGCAAGAATAGGGAAAGCAGACCTAACAAGTATCAAATACATAGACCTATTGTTGAAAAATACAGTGTGACAATAGATTTAACAGGGGAAGGTTCCCATACGGTGTAGTAGGGAAACAAGTGAAAAAAGTGAAAAAAGTACTTGAAGATATTCCATATCCATTTGTAAGTACTGCGTGGTGAGGATGGATCCGTTTCCAAGAACTTAGTGCACAGTGCTGCATGTGAAAAATGGAAGTGAACATAACAGTACAGACCAAAAGTTTGGACACACCTTCACATTCAATGATTTTTCTGTATTTTCATGACTATGAAAATTGTAGAATCACAATGAAGGCATCAAAACTATGAATTAACACATGTGGAATTATACATTACACTTTACAAAAAAGTGTGCAACAACTGAAAATATGTCTTATATTCTAGGTTCTTCAAAGTAGCCACCTTTTGCTTTGATTACTGCTTTGCACGCAGAAAAGGTGAACGGTGGACTCTACATGCCTGGTTCCCACCGTGAAGCATGGAGGAGGAGGTGTGATGGTGTGGGGGTGCTTTGGTGGTGACACTGTTGGGGATTTATTCAAAATTGAAGGCACAGTGAACCAGAATGGCTACTACAGCATCTTGCAGCAGCATGCTATTCCATCCGGTTTGCGTTTAGTTGGACCATCATTTATTTTTCAACAGGACAATGACCCCAAACACACCTCCAGGCTGTGTAAGGGCTATTTGACCAAGAAGGAGAGTGTTGGGGTGCTACGCCAGATGACCTGGCCTCCACAGTCACCAGACCTGAACTCAATCGAGATGATTTGGGGTGAGCTGGACCGCTCACCGCTTCAATTTTGAATAAATCCCCAACAGTGTCACCAGCAAAGCACCTCCACACCATCACACCACCTCCTCCATGCTTCACGGTGGGAACCAGGCATGTAGAGTCCAACCGTTCACCTTTTCTGCGTGCAAAGCAGTAATCAAAGCAAAAGGTGGCTACTTTGAAGAACCTAGAATATAAGACATATTTTCAGTTGTTTCACACTTTTTTGTAAAGTGTAATGTATAATTCCACATATGTTAATTCATAGTTTTGATGCCTTCAGTGTGATTCTACAATTTTCATAGTCATGAAAATACAGAAAAATCTTTGAATGAGAAGGTGTGTCCAAACTTTTGGTCTTACTGTACATAAATGCCATATATGAAAAATAAATCAAATTGGAGTAGATATTACCTACAGACCGATTGACAAGAGATTGCATGAATGATAACAGGAACCGTGAAGCAAAGAAAGCACCATGTCATGGATAAAAAATGACTACTACCATATATCACGTACGTTAAAAAATTGGACCACATACCGATATGACTGTGGGGTATATGGACCAGGACACACATCTGTGGGGTAGGGACGCGGTGTACCAAGCCGCAGCCATCACTAGGGGATTCTTGCTACAACGGTCTATAGTCGGATGGGGGACTAAGGGAGGCGTCGTGTTGGATATTTACAGGGGAGATATGCGAGTTCGCAGCACATGAGTCATTCGGAATCATGGCCGGCGTGTAGTGGGAGGTCCTGAGGGTTCAATAGCCAAGGCGTTGTACGCGTACAGGAGGAGGTGCTAAGATCTATGGAATGAAGTCGGGTGCATAAAGAACAGTGGTGCTCCAGAGGAGGTGAGATTTACATATACCGCTTAGAAATAAGATATAAAGTTAACTATGGAGAAGTATCCAAAGATGCAATTGACAAGACACGTCAGGGCCGTCCTTGTAATTTCAAAAGGAGACAGTCCTACAGCAGTAAAGTGTTCTCCTATAATGACTATTAGGCCAGACAAGAACATTGTATATAAATACCCACAAAGTTATGTACATCTAGCCTAAGATAAATCTAAACACATGATAACACCAACATGATGCCTATTGCTAGTAGTGTAATAAGTAATATACCAGTCAAATATATAATATATCAGTCCATTAACATAATAAATGAATATGCAATAGGTATGTGGGGAAGGATAATAAAAACAACAAGTCATATTCCCTGTGAGACCTTTCTGGAATAACGTCATCCAAAGTGGTCCAGAAGCCTCACATTTTCAGTGTCCTGACACGATCACCACCTCTTCTGGATTCGTGCTTCTAAAAACTAACTGACTGAGCAGACATTCTGTAACACTAACCGGACGAAATGACCATTTCAGGCACGCTGTAAAACCGCTTTTAAGTCCGTCTGTTGGAACTGTCAGCCCTGATGTGATGAGGTAAATTAAGCCATTAAACATAGCAAGTCCTCACAACCTCAGAGTACGGTGTGCTCTAAAAGTGCCAATTCCCCGATGGTATGTACTACGTCACGCAAAGGAGATATGAATACAAATGCAAATTTTTTGGTCTGGAATGGTGAACAATTAAAGATTAATTTTACGACATGGTGGGTAGCTCATTCTTGAACGGTGATTAACTAGGCAAATTGTTAACAGGGTTACTGTAGATAATCTTTTCTGAAACTGTGACTGATATGGTCCTTTATAAATGGTATAACTTCCGCTGCATAAACCCTTTGCGGTCCTACCGGCTTTCGTATCAGATCATTGATAAATTCTGTTGTCTTTAATACGCTGGTAACCCAAAGAATTTAAATTGCATACATGAACCATGAAGCTCAGACAGGCCTGGAGCAATAGGAGTAGAAAAGGCCATGGAACGAACAGGTGCCACACCAAGGCAAACGTCATCTAGTACCGTTCGTACCAAGCGTTGCAGAAAGACGGGGATTAGTAATAACCGCTTCGAATGGCATATAGAATTGCATGAGGGGTGCCAGGTGTAGCCATAGGCGTGCCATGGATCAATGCTGGTGTGATGCAGAGCAGGAAGCAGGTGTGCGCAATGGCTCAATTGAGGACGCACTAACCTGCTGCTGTCGCTGCTCCATCTCTTCCCAGTCGCTCTCCATCATTGACGGCTGGGTCCCCGCCGGTGTCCCTACCAGGAATTGATCATCTGCTGCGGCCTCCTGGCCGGGCGGGGCGTTCCGGAACTGGCGGTACCTCCTCAACCTCCTTTGCCTCCACCGCTCCATCGGTGGGATCAGGATCGGTACTTTTGGGGGCAGCCTCCGGTTTCTCTTCAGCCTTCCTCAGCAGGGAACTTGGGAATTCAGGAGACGGCATTATGCTTGTAGGAGAGAACACTGCGTCCCTCAGCAGCCGCTGTTTCAGGGCACGCCAGCGTCTCTCTATCTCCTTCATTCCTTTTCGGTGGAGACAGGACCTTCGTCGCAGGCGCTCTGATGTCAGAGCGTTCACTTCCTGTCGCAGGACCTGCCGATGAGTCAGAGCCGGGGGCGGAGCCAGGCAACAGCGCGCTTTTACAGGTACGCCCACCTTCTTCTCCAGCGCCTGAGGGCGCGAATATGGCGGCAAAATGGCGGATTTTAGCGCCAAAAATAGCAAACAGTCTTTTTCACTAAAACAATTCCATAGGCACGCAGGGCTCGCAATTTTGCGAGTTTCGCATCCTGTTCGTGACGCCAAATTTGTGTCGACCCGCCACCACAATTGTGGGTTACCAGGGCAATGGGGTACTCAGAGCCGAGCCCATGGAAGTCTATGGGGATTCTTGTCACAGGTAGCTGTGGCTCGGTCTGTGGCCCTGGCGGTCTGGCGTATGTTGGGGATATATTTACAGGGGATTGATTTATGTACAGTTCGTGACGCCACCTGTAGTATTCTGGTAATTAGTACCAGCGCTGCTGTAGATCTCTGAGGGGATGGTGAGGCAGCTAGATGTCGGGTCCCCTACAGGTGGGACTGGTCCCTCAAAGTCTATGGGATTTGTGAAGTCGAGTGCAGATAAAGAACACAGTCTCACACGGTCAGCGTCTTTCCATACCTTTACTTGTAAGATGTTCAAGCAGGTCCCAGGGAGGCTGATCCAAGGAGGATGTATTTCGAGATAGCAGCTGGGCAAGTTAGGGGCCTCCTTTACTTCCAATATGACGAGTCCAACTAGCATGAAGCGTAGTTCCCTCCCAAAAAATCTGGTTCTTCTACCACCATGCATGAAGCTATGGTGATGCTTCGGTCCCAGTAACCGGTTAACAGTGCAGGACTTCCAATCCTAAAGCACTCACAATATCTACCACTGTGCCTTTCGCCTTGCCCGTGCTGGTAGCATAAGCATCCCTCACTTCACAGATATATATATCAGTCAGTTCCTTCTTAGTTCCTTCCAGAGCTTGCTAGCAGAATACCAGTAATACTTTTAGGCAGGAGCACGTCTCTGAACCTCTACCGTCCTCTAGACAGGCGTCTGAATTATCTGCAGCTCACTCCTCTCTCCTGCACAGACTTCTCGCTGACTCACTGTCTCCTCAGACAAACTGAACTGACTGAAGACAGGACACTCTCTGACTGAACACTAACTGTCTGACTGACCAACTGACCACTCCCTGCTGATGTCACTAGCTTATGTACCTGTGGGCGTGTCTAAGTGCATGTTGGAATGAATGTTCATTTAGCATTAAACTGCTATCTCTCCACACATCCTCCAGGGTACTGCGTGTGCCTACCACCAGGGCTACACAGACGCGGTGTCCACCGCTAGTCATCACCTAGCACTGTGCTGACATACCGGTCATATATAGGGAAGAGGAGGACTAAAAGGAGAGGCGGTCGTATCAGGGGGCGAGCGCTGAGTGCCAGAAATGACGTCACCGGAAGTACATGGCCGTGCGTGTTAGTGGGGAGGCCAGTGCGTTCCAAATATGCCAGAGGCGGTACTAGGAGGCAGAGAGAAGGAGATGGTGAGAAGAATCACAGGCGAAGGAGTGCGGCTGCATAAAGATAGCAGTGGGGTGGATCCAGAGGAGGTGGATGATTTAATATAGACGCTCTAGAAAATAAGAAATAAAGTTAATATGTGGAAATGTATAGTACATTGCAATTATGCAACAAGATCACGTCAGGCCGCCTATGTAAATTTCAAAAAAAGGACATACAGCATTCTACAGTGGTATAAGTGGATATGTAGTGGTAGAACTATATGGCAGTACTAAAGAAATTCAGCAATATAAATAACCACACATAATTTATGGTTCAATCTAGCCTAAGATAAAATGATAAACACATGTAGGCACCAAACATGATATCCATATTGCAGTATATGAATAATGAAGTAAATATACAGAGAATAATATTGATAGATGAATACAGACCATATAACATAATGAAATGAAATATGACAATAGTAATGTGGGGGAAGGATTAGATAAAAGACAACAAGTCATATTCCCTGTTGAGACCTTTTGGAGATAATGTATCCAAAGTGTGGATCCAGAAGGCCTCACATTTTTTCAGTTGTCTGACACGATCACCACCTCTTCTGGATTGTGGGACATGTTCTAAAATCTCAGCTGTACATTGTGTACAATTTAGACACGGGAATGTACCTGTTTTAGGACGCTGTAAAAACCGCTGTTTAAAGTCCGTTCTGTTGGAACCTATGTCAGCCCTGACTAGTGAGTCACGGAAATTAGAGGTCCATCTGAAACATGAGAGAAAGGGCCTAGCAAACTCAGGAAAGTCAGGATGTGCTCTAGAGAGAAGATGCCAATGTTGGCGGATTGATTTATGTATTAGGTAAGCAAAAGGATGATATGAATGAACAAATGCAATTCTGTTGTATGGTCTGGAAATGGGGTGAGGTCTAATGGTTAAAGATTAATTTAAGACATGTTGTGGATAGCCTCTTTCTCTAAAACGGGTGTTAATCTGGCCAAGTCTGGTTGCACGGGTGGTACTGTCCGAGATAATGCGTTTTCTGAAACTGTGATCTTGGTATGGAGTGCTTCATAGGTGATGGATGGAAGCTATCGAAATGCAATAGACTATTTCGGTCTGTGGCTTTCGTATGCAGATCAGTGGACAAAATCCCGTGTTGGTCTTTAATAACCATTGTATCCAAGAAGTTAAATTTGCAGTAATCATGTGAGACCATGAAGCTCAGACCAGGCCAGGAGCTATTAAGAAAGTTATGAAAAGAGGCCAAGGACTCGAACGTGCCACCCCAAATGCAAAAGACGTCATCTATGTACCGTTTCCAGACCAGGACGTTGTCCAAGAAAAGACGGTGGGTATAGATAATAGACTCCTCGAAATCGGCCATATAGCAATTTGCATGAGGGGGTGCCACGTTCGAGCCCATAGCGGTCCCATGGATCTGCAGAAAAAAGTCATCTTGGACCATGAAAAAGTTTTGTGTAAGAACCAGAGTGAGGAGATCCATACACATGTCAACCTGTGACGCACTGAAGTTGGATATTGTTAATAGGCGCCTGACTGAGCGTATACCTTGTTCATGAGGAATCGAAGTATATAAGACCTTCACATCGAAGGTAACCAGAATGGATTCTTTAGGCACTTGACCAATGTTATTAATAACTTCAAGAAAAGCTCCGGTGTCTAGAAGGAAAGATCTTGTGGTTTTTATCAGAGGAGTGAGAACCTTCTCAAGGTAGATTGAGAGAGGTGAGAGGATTGACTCTGTAGAGGCAACGATTGGTTTACCAGGGGGATATTGTAAATTTTTATGTACTTTAGGGAGAGTGTAAAATACCAGGATAACCGGATTTGTTTTAGTGAGGAATTTGCAGATTTTTTTGTCAATCGTACCATAGTCAATGTACCTCTGTAATGTATTCCCCATGATGGATCTCACTTGATGTGTGGGGTCATGAGATAGATTCTTATAGATTGTAGTGTCCCCAAGCTGTCTGAGGGCCTCTGAAATATAATATGCTCGGTCCATCACAACTATAGCTCCCCCTTTATCAGCGGGTTTAATAACAAATTGGTATCCTCCCTTAGAGATCTAAGGCCTGTTGATCTATTGCTGTAAGATTGGAGGGACTTTAAACAGAGTTTTTTGCAGCATCTTAAAACAGGTATGTGGCGCCCCTGAGGGTCCAGTCGCCACAGAGGTATTGCATCTCAGCCAGGGATGTGATATCTCAACTCTCAGGTAAGGTGGAGACATTACGCCTGGCTCTGGCAACACTGCACCCAACACACATTCCTTGGCTGAGTACTTATGCCTCAGCTAGCAAAGGGTGTAGATGGGGGGTGGAGCTTGTGGGTCAGAGCAGGAGTTAGAGGGCAGTAAAGTTAGTTCCCCCTTGGGGAGGAAGAGAGGAGACGTGTTAGAGAGAGCTCTCCCTCAGGGGAGAGGGGACGGAGATAGGATTGTGGAGCCGGCTCCAGTCCTAAGGAGCTGCTCATAGAAAGAAGGAAGAGAGGTTCCCTAGAAGAGAAAAGGGATTCTTAGAAAGAGACACGTCTGAGCTGAAAGCTAAAGGTGGGCTCATTCCAGGACTGGCGGTCGCTGGCTGGGGTAATCCAGGTCGCAGATAGGGAACTCGACCCCTTAGACTAGTGGAAGAACTTTATGATTCAGCTAGCGAGTTGACTGCTGTGATAACATAGGGATCACAGACAATAACCACAAATATCTTCGCCGGAAAGGAAGCTATATAGAAACAAGAGGAACGCAGGAGTAAAACGTTATCCTAGAGGATTCGCAGCTGCTGATCTGGGACACTGTTTGTGAGGGTGCTGGAAGGAGAGACAGCGGGAAAATCAGCACAGAGAGATGGCCAGAGAAGGCATACACGACAGGGAGCCTTGGACTAGTGTTCTTCATCCACCTGGGAGTTGGCTAGACTCCTTACCTGGAGGACGTGGCACCAAGTGGGCATCTGTACTGTTGGCCACCAGAACTGTGAGTAAAGCTTTGGAAACTGCAACTCGCTGACTGTTTCTCAGTTTCCTCCTGCGTCACCCATTGCACTCAGCTACATCTCCCACCACCATTACCACCTACCTTTCACTACATCTACCTGCCCTGGGATCCCATAGCCTCACCTGTGGGAGGCTGTACCAACTCTGCTGCATCACACCATCTATCCCAGAGGATCTGCACCGCAGCACTGGTCACCATTGACCAAATACCACAGGTGGCGTCATGAATACCTACACTACAAACTCTAACATCCCCTATAAATAATCCCCCTTTCATTGGACGCCCATGGCCACGAACCGGTCACCACCGCTGTGACACATCCCTTCAATACACTGGCCCGGTACCGAGTATCCCACTGCCCAGGCGAGCGATCCAGGTACATTCCCGTGTCAAAATTGTACACAATGTAATAACGTTCAAAAAGGTGAAAGTATCCACCACCCTTTCACTGGTAAGGCGTACAAAATTTGTGGCTTCTTCACCTGTGACACTTCATTCGCTATCTATGTCATTAAGTGCCCCTGTGGACTCTTGTATGTTGGGGAAACGACACAATCAGTGAAGGACAGGATATCAAACCACAAGTCCACTATTCGGTGCAAAAATCTGATGCTCCCCATTCCACAGCATTTTGTCTCCCAGGGTCACTCTGTATCTCAGCTGAGATTCCAAATTTTAGAACACGTCCCACAATCCAGAAGAGGTG
Source organism: Oophaga sylvatica (assembly GCA_033576555.1). Taxonomy (NCBI): domain Eukaryota; kingdom Metazoa; phylum Chordata; class Amphibia; order Anura; family Dendrobatidae; genus Oophaga; species Oophaga sylvatica. Next base: position 99,028,259 of record JARQOD010000004.1, on the reverse strand, counting down.
GTGATCGTGTCAGACAACTGAAAAAACGTGAGGCCTTCTGGATCCACACTTTGGATACATTATCTCCAAAAGGCCTCAACAGGGAATATGACTTGTTGTCTTTTATCTAATCCTTCCCCCACATTACCTGTTGTCATATTTCATTTCATTATGTTATATGGTCTGTATTCATCTATCAATATTATTCTCTGTATATTTACTTCATTATTCATGTACTGCGATATGGATATCATGTTTGGTGCCTACATGTGTTTATCATTTTGTCTTAGGCTAGATTGAACCATAAATTATGTGTGGTTATTTATATTGCTGAATTTCTTTAGTACCGCCATATGCTCGTAGTTCTACCCACTACATATCCACTTATACCACTGTAGAATGCTGTATGTCCATTTTTTGAACTTTACATAGGCGGCCTGACGTGATCTTGTTGCATAATTGCAATGTACTATACATTTCCACATATTAACTTTATTTCTTTATTGTTTAGAGACGTCTATATTAAATCATCCACCTCCTCTGGATCCACCCCCACTGCTATCTTTATGCAGCCGCACTCCTTCGCCTGTGATTCTTCTCACCATCTCCTTCTCTCTGCCTCCTAGTACCGCCTCTGGCATATTTGGAACGCACTGGCTTCCCCACTGACACGCACGGCCATGTACTTCCGGTGACGTCATTTCCGGCACTCAGCGCTCGCCGCCTGATACGACCGCCTCTCCTTTTTGTCCCTCCTCTTCCCTATATATGACCGGTATGTCAGCACAGTGCTAGGTGATGACTAGTCGTGGACACCGCGTCCATTACCTCACAGCAGCACGTCTTATTCCTGGTCCATATCCCACACAGGTCGGTATTATCTGGTACTGTACAGTGCCATTTTTTCAGTACCCTGGCTATATGGTGAGCTTTTGTTTGCCTTCACAGGCGTCCCCTGTTATACATCATCTGCCTGAGTCATTTAGGTAATACTCCTGGTCTGTAGGTAATAGTCTACTCCCATATTGTGCACTTTCTTTTTCACATATGCGCATTTATGTATGTTCACTTCCATTTTCCACGTGCAGCACTGTGTATTAAGTTCTTGGAAACAAATCCATCATCACCACGTAGTACTTACAAACAGGTATGGAATATCTTCCAGTACTTTTTTAATTTTTTTCACTTGTTTCACTACTACACCGTATGGAACCTCTCCCGTTAAATCTATTGTCACACTGTATTTTTCAACAATAGGTCTATGTATTTGATACTTTTAGGTCTGCTTTCCCTATTCCCGCTGTGTATCCTTTATATGCTGATTTCTATTGTATATACTTTGTTTTTGGTTTCTCACTATTGCTTTTGTCATTATTTTGTACGAGTAGTAGCTGATGAAGGTCATGTGACCGAAACGTTCCCTTTGTACTACTCTTCATGGATCTAATTAAAAAATTCTAACTTAGCAATTTAGGTTGAGTGCCGAGTTCTTCTTTATTATTATACGGTTCCTGTATACAATTCCCGCTACTTGATTGTGGCATTCGGTATACGCTGTTCCTGATTGCATTTTGCATCCTGCCACTATGTCTTGGACTGTTTCTGATGTTTCTTTGCATAGTCTGAACCTTGGGCCTTGTCTTGTTTGGTAGATTCCTGCTTCTATGGATCTGTTACTTAGTGCTTGCTCTTCTGCCGCTATGATGAGTGCCTCTGTGCTGTCTCGGAGTCCAGCTTTCTCCAGCCATTGGTAGGATTTCTCCATGTCAGTCACCTCCATTATCTGTCAGTGGTGCATCCCATGCAGCGGCTTCTCTTGCCATGGCGCTTCATGTTCCTGTTCTTCCTGCCAGATGTGTTATTGCTGCCTTAGGTTTCTCTAAGCATCTCATCTTTTGGTGCCATTTTTCTGATGTATTCCTGGATACTCCTTGTTTCATCTGTGATGGTGGCTTTGATGCTTATCAAGTCTCGACCACCCTCCTTTCTGTTGGTATACAATCTTTGGGTGTTAGACTTAGGGTGGAGACCTCCATGCATTGTGAGGAGCTTTCATGTCTTCACATCTGCAGCTTCCATCTCTTCTTTTAGCCTGCACACTATGCCAGCAAGGGTATCTGATAACTGGCAGAGCATATGTATTAATGGTGTGGATTTTATTCTTCCAATTGAGCTGGCTCTTCAGGACCTGTCTTACCCTTTGATGGCATTTGGATGTTGCTGCTTTCCTTGTATCCTCATCATGGTTACTGCATTTCTGTGGGATACCAAGGTACTTGTAGCATGTCTGTGTGTAGCCCAGCTGCGCTTGGTGCCACATGTACCCTGGAGGATGCACGGAAAGGTAAATCCATGATAATCTATAAGCACACAACACTTCACATTTTTCCTGGTTCCACCAGAGGGAGCCCTTGAGACAGTAGTGAGATGAAGACAGTCTAGCTGCGAGTTAGCTAGTCGTTGGTGTTACCTCAGAACAGCAGAACATCTCAGAACGGCAGTTACCTCAGACGAGCTGTGAGGGAGAGATAAGATCTCCTCAGAACACGGGGAGAGACTCCTGTCAGATTAGCCTGAGGGCTGAGGAAGTTTGAGCGAGAAGCTGACATCTACTGCTGCCTGTGCTTATGTTAAGTGTGCGAGTAGGATGACAGGCAAGTGGAAAAAGGAAAAGAGAGAGTGACCGAGGTCAACCAGCATTGATAGCTAACCTCCACTCTGCACCACCGGACACCGGGTCCGAGCTTGCTAGTATCTTCACAGCTAGTGGAAAAACCGGAGACCCTGGACTTCAAGTCGCAGGGGCCCAGCAGTGCTGATACGTAATAGAGGTTAGGAAGACGGGGTCTGGCAGGTACCGCCATAGAGACACTGTTCTGTCCACAAGAAGACCTCATCACAAGATCAGCCAGGCGTAGCAAAGAGAAGGAGTTAAACTCTGTTTTATGCAAGTTAGAAACTCACACACATAAGGACGTAAGGAGGCCCTACACCTACTCAGTGGATTGCTGGACGTGCATCCTCCACCCTGACAGCCTCTCGGGACGTGCCTGCAACTTCATCACCAGTAAAGGTACGGAAAGAGACTGTCTTGTGTGTGTCTGCATTATTGCTCCTTCACCCCTACGCCGCCATATACCTCGAGGGATCAGTCTTACCTGTGGAAGACTTAACACCTTGCTGCCCAGTAACAACCCCTCAGAGGATTCACCCTGCAGCGCTGGTCACCCTGATCAGAAACCACAGGTGGCGTCACGAAGATTTCTATCATCCCCTGTAAATATCCCCCTTTAGTGAGCGCCCAGGGCAACGGACCGAGCTGCGCTAAACGTGACATCCCCAGTGAAGTGAAGGGGCTCGGTGCCGAGTACCCCATAGCCCTGTTACGTGCGACTCATCTAACTTGGCGTCACGAACAGGATAAGAAGCTCGCTATATGTGAGTCCTGTGTGCCTGAATTGGACTGTTTTTGTGCTATAGACTGTGTTGCTGTTTTTGAGATTTTTGGCGCCAATTGTCCGCCATTGCCAGCCAAAGTACAGCGCTACAGCGCAAGGAGAAGGGGCGTACCTGCAGAAAGCGCGTGGAGTCCCGGACACGCCCCCAACGCTGACGCGGCGGCAGGTCCTTCCAGATCGCTAGGCACGGAGAGCTGCAGCCTTCAGGAGAAGGTAGGCCACGCTTAACTAGGGGGGCGCAGACATGTCGCAGCCGCAAGCTGACAGCGTGGCCGAGGGCGACCGCTCCAATGACTTACCCGCCGGCGCTGCCGCGCAGGATGGAAACGCTGGCCCCTCATCCGGTCCTGTGGCCCCAATAGTACCGCTGACGCTCCCATACCTGCCTGGAGCGAAGTGGCTTCCTCAGTACAGCGGTAAGCCAGATACCCTGTCAGGGTTTAAACGCAAAATATGCAGCATAATGGACATGTACCCTATGACAGAGAAACAAAGAGCTGCAGTGGTAGTAGGACAATTGACTGGTGCTGCAGAGAGGGAAGTAGAGACTTGGACAGCTGCAGACCAGGAATCAGTGCTTTCAATATTCTTAAAGCTACAGACTATTTTTGAGGACCGCACTGAAACAGATCTCCGGATGAGGTTTTACCAATGCTCCCAGAGACCAGATGACAGTATTAGGGACTACGCCTGCCGACTACAGGGGGCCCTGCGAGCTCTCAAACAGGTCAACCCTATAAGTGCCATTAATGAAAGCAAAATGTTGAAGGAACAGTTTGTACGGGGACTGAGTTCCCAAGCTGAAAGCAGAACTGTGCACTGGTGGTCCTTGGATCATCCTGACGCTACCTTTGATGCCCTAAAAGATATGGCTATAAAAGGACTGCGACCCCTGGAGAAGCCCGAGGTGTCGACCCAGTGTCACCGGGTGAAGCCACTCTAAAGCCGGCAGCATCCACCTTTTCCCCGCTGGTGGCGGAAGCCAAAACGCAGGTGGCGCCCCCTACTGAGTTGGACTGCCTGCGCTCAGAAGTGCGCCAGCTGACTAAAAACCTGGCCGCTGTAATGAGTGCCCTGCAACTGCGGAAGGAAGAAGGAGGAAAGATCCTGCTAGCTGACTGTCCAGAGGATGTCCCTTGGATGAACCGGAGGAGAAGGAGGACGTCGCCCCACCGGAAAAGGACAACGCCACCCCCAGGAGCGACCCCTGATCAGCACCATCCTTGCCGAGAGATCATCTGCTACCGTTGCAACAGAGAACGTCATCTAGCCCGACAGCGTCCTTTAAACGAGCAGATCCTGGGTCCGAGGGCCAACACCCAGGAATAGACTCTTCAGGCCGCCCCTCAGACTGGAACCGCAGGTTTGTGGGAGGAAGACCGTACCTGTCCATCATCCTGGACGGGATAGCAATCCCTGCCCTGCTGGACACTGGATCTCAGGTGACCATCATACCTGATGTCCTGTATAACAAGTTTTGGTCCATGGACAGTCTCCAGCCCCCGAGCCCTGACTTTGCTGTGTACGCCTCTAATGGTCTCCCGGTTGATATACTCGGAGCCAAAAACGTGGACGTAAAGGTGGGCAGAGTGGAGCTGAAGGACCAGGGACTCTTAGTAGTAAAGACTGTAAATGAGGAAAATGGCTTAAATGTGGTTTTAGGTACAAACATTATTAGTAACTGTCTGGGAGAAGTTGTGTTTTTGCTCCAACAGCTCGCCGAAGTTGCCAGGTCAAAGCAGAAGGGAGTGATCCAGAGGGAGATCCGGGCCCTGATGTGCCAGCAGCAAGCGAAGCTGACAGATGGTGAAATTGGTAATGTACGGGTGACAGACCCGAACCCCATTGTGATACCCCCAATGAGTGAAATGCTTATATGGTGTAAAGCAGCAATAGGTCTGAGAGGACAGAACTACCAAGCAGTAGTAGAGCCCCATTGTTCAGAGCACAGACCTACACTCTTGACTGCTAGAGGGGTAGTAGAAGTACGAAATGGGAGAGTACCAGTACGTCTTCTCAACTGGGGAGAAGATGAAGTGAATTTACCACGATATGCCACTGTTGCTAAATTACATACCGTAGATAACAACTCCATTCTCACGACAGAGTCCTTAGCCTCCCGCCAACCAGCGAAGGATAATGACCCAGCAACCCAGGTGGAGGATTGGTGTCAGCAGCTCCATGTCAGGACAGACACCACTCCAGCCCACCAGAAACAGGGAGTACTACGGGTGGTACAGGAGTACACACAGGTATTTAGCAAACATCCACTTGACTTTGGGACAATTAAGGGAGTACAACATCATATCCCTACAGGCAGCCATCCTCCCATCAAAGAGCGGTACAGGCCTATACCTCCAGCACACTACCAGAAAGCTAAGGAAATGTTGCGTGACATGAAGGAAGCAGGGGTGATAAGGGATAGTTGTAGTCCCTGGGCAGCACCTCTAGTCCTAGTTAGGAAAAAGGATGGAAGCATGAGAATGTGTGTAGATTACAGACAAATAAATCGCATTACACATAAAGATGCATACCCTTTACCACGCATTGAGGAATCCTTAGCTGCCTTAAAAACTGCTAACTACTTTTCCACCCTCGACCTCACTAGTGGGTTCTGGCAAAAAGCTGTGGCTGAGGAGGATCGGGAGAAGACGGCTTTCACCACCCCGATGGGACTCTGTGAGTTTGACAGAATGCCGTTTGGACTCAGCAGTGCCCTGGGAACGTTCCAGAGAGTGATGGAGAGTTGCCTGGGACATCTCAACTTTGAAACCGTGTTGCTGTACCTGGACGACGTAATTGTGTACTCCAAGACGTATGAGGATCATCTGAAGCACCTGGCAGAGGTATTCGAGTCACTGTCCAAATACGGGATGAAACTGAAGCCTTCAAAGTGCCATCTGCTCAAACAAAAGGTACAGTACTTGGGACATATTGTCAGCTCAGAAAGAGTAGCGCCAGACCCTGAGAAGGTCACTGCCATCCAGAAATGGCCGGAGCCGAAGAATCTCAAGGAGGTGCGCCAGTTCCTGGGACTGACAGGTTACTACCGGAGGTTTGTGAAGGATTACACCAAGAAAGCAGCGCCTCTGCAGGACCTCCTGGTAGGACAACCCCTCAATAGCAGAAATCCTCCATTCCACTGGGGTAAAGAACAAGCTGAGGCATTCAAGGAGATAAAGGAGATCCTGACAGGCGATGAGATCTTAGCCTATCCTGACTACAGCCAGCCGTTCCTGCTGTATACTGATGCCAGCAATGAAGGATTGGGAGCTGTCCTCAGTCAGAAGCAAAATGGCCTGGAGAAAGTCATCGCCTATGCAAGCAGGAAGCTCCGGCCGACCGAGAGAAACCCAGAGAACTATAGCAGCTTCAAGTTGGAGTTCCTGGCGCTGGTCTGGGCCATTACAGAAAGATTCAAGCATTACCTAGCCTCCAGCAAGTTCACTGCTTACACTGATAATAACCCCTTGACACATCTTGAAACAGCCAAGCTGGGAGCCATGGAGCAACGTTGGTTGGCTCGGCTGTCGAACTATCAATTTACCATCAAGTACAGGGCGGGCCGTAAGAACGCCAACGCTGACGCCTTGTCCAGAATGCCGCATGAGTCCGACACGGAAGAGGAATTGGATGACCTAGAAGAGATTGAGCTACCTGCATTCCACAGAAATGGGATGATCCACGAGCAACGAGCCTACAGGAAGCAGCGTGGTAAGACGTTAAACCCTTTACCTCACCACAGCTGGAAGGAGACTCAGAACAGTGACCCAGTTGTCAGTCGTATCAAGGAGCTGATAACTCAGGAAGTTTCCTCCTTGGAGAAGGATGCGTCTGTCATGGTATAGGACATGGTTAATGTCCTGTCCACTCAGGGTTAACTTTTGCTGGCCTCCCTTTGGATCTGGGAGGGTATTTATACCCAGTCCAGAGGGAGATTCTCTGTCAGCTATACTTTCGTTGTGACTGTGTATTTGACCCCCCTGGTTTGCGTGTATACTGCTCTGCTTGTTTGACTCCTGTGTATGACCCGGTCTGTTTGCTCACTCTGCTCTCTGTCTCACGTTTTGCTTATATTGTCTTCTCCGGTTCTGACCTCCTGGCTTGGCTATCGATACTCTGTTACCGTTTTGTCCCTATTGTACTGTCTATTGCCCGCTCTGGTTTACTGATCTATTGCTACGTCCTGACTATCCGTTCTGTCTAACCCTTTGGTACTGTCGTGCTATCTTGTGCTCTGATCTCGGCCTGTCCTGGTTTTCGTCTCTGTCTTTGCCCCTTGGTAACTTTATCTCGTGGTTACCCTGCTAGGAGTTTTCCTGCAGTTCCTAGATCTCTGGAGCTTAGGCCACGCCCCCAGCAGTCATGTGCTGCAGGTCCTGTTAGTCTGCAGTACACATCATTCATTACTGCTGCCTCTGAGAGACGTGTGGCCAACTCCGCCCCTTGGCTGTCACATGCTGCGGAAGGTCCTGTTACACAGAAACACACGTCTTCTCTGCTGCGGCTCTGCTTACAGGTATCTTGGGGCGCACAGTTGGTTCACTCAGGAAACGTGCACTGGCTCAGTGAGCATGTGCAGTGCGGTGTCCCTGACATTATAGCTGACCATTACAGTCTTTCCCTGGTGGTGGGGTGTTAGCACATTATGGATCCGGTACGGGCTCTCACTGAACAGGTTAATGAGCTCTCCCAGCTTATGCAGAAGCTGTCTATGGAGCAGCAAAATCTGGTTCAGTCGCATCAGCAGGTACAGAGAGATGTGGCAGATGCTCTAATGGGGTCTGTTCCGTCGGGTTCCAGGAGGGGGGCCCCACTGATGTATCTCTTGTGGACCCCGACCCCCCTGTAAAATTACCCAACATTTTTTCTGAAGATAAAAAATTGTTTAGGGTTTTTAAGGAGGGATGCAAGTTGTTCTTTGAATTGCGTCCCCGGACCTCTGGAAATGAAAGGCAGAGGGTGGGGATCGTAATGTCCTTATTAAGGGGGCTCCGCAAGCATGGGCTTTCTCTCTCTCTTCCTCTGCTCCTGAACGTATGTCTGTAAACCTGTTCTTTGAGGCTCTGGGGCACATTTATGACGAGCCTGATAGAGTGCGTCTGGCTGAGGATATGGTGATGAGTGTGACACAGGGGAGGAACTCTGCTGAATGGTTCTGCTCAGAGTTCAGACGTTGGACCGCGGAAGTATCCTGGAATGATGCCGCCCTGAGGGGGTTGTTCCGCAGGGGCCTATCTGACCGTCTGCAGGACGCTCTGGCATTACATCCTCCTCCCAATACTCTGGAGGACGCCATGATGCAGGCGGTCCGTATGGACCGGAGACTCCGTGCTAGGGGAATGATGCAACAAGAGACTCCTTTGTACTCCAAATTGTGTTACACCGCACCCGCATCTGAGCCCATGGAGATGGAGGCTGTCTCAGGAAAGGAACGAGAGAGAAGACACCGTAAAGACAACCGTCTATGCTTTTACTGTGGAGCCTCTGGACATTGGAAAAGGGACTGTCCTTCCTGCCCTTCTTCTGTGAAATCATCAGGAAAACTACTGAGTCTGGGCAACAATCGTGGAGGTTGCCCAGACTCCCAGGTACATTTTTTTTCGCTTGCTAAAATGGTGCTCCAGGTTGAATTGGAACTTGCTGGCAGTTCTATTATGACCACCGCCTTTGTTGACTGTGGTTCCTCCATTAATCTGATTGATGCCCAATTTGTGACTCTTAATAAGATAGGGACAGTCAGGTTGAAAGATCCTGTTAAAATTGTGGCTGTGGATTCATCCCCTCTTGCCCGGGATGGAATTTGTTTTATGTCTGAAGTTTTTTCTATGAAAGTGGGTTCCACGCACGTGGAAAAATTAAGTTGCTTTATTCTGAATAATCTGCCTGCAGGACTGGTATTGGGGATGCCCTGGCTGCAACGCCACAATCCTCTCATTGATTGGGCAAAAGGGGAGATCACCCGATGGGGATGTAATAATAATGGTCTTTGTTGTAACTCCGTTTCTCTTGTCAAACCGATAAAATCTGTATCTGTGTCGTCTGTCAGTCTGGAGGGTATTCCGGAGTACCTGAAGGACTTTGAGGACGTATTTTCCGAAAGTGAGGCTGAGGCGCTCCCACCACATAGACCCTATGATTGCGCCATTGATTTGTTACCTGGAGCCAAATTACCCAAGGCTCGTTTGTTTAATTTGTCCGGGCCTGAGCGCCAAGCCATGAAAGAGTACATCAAGGAAAGCCTTCGCAAAGGGCATATTCGGCCCTCGGTGTCACCCGTGGCAGCGGGGTTTTTCTTTGTAAAGAAAAAAGATGGTGGGTTGCGACCGTGTCTCGACTTTCGGGAACTGAACAAAATTACCGTTAAGAACACGTACCCTCTCCCGTTGATTCCCGATCTATGCAATCAACTCACGGGGGCCAAATGGTTTTCTAAGCTCGATCTACGAGGAGCTTATAACCTTATAAGGATCCGGGAGGGGACGAATGGAAAACAGCATTCCTGACAACTGAGGGGCTATTTGAAAACCTGGTTATACCCTTCGGTCTCACTAATGCCCCTGCTGTTTTTCAGAACTTCATCAATGTTGTTTTTTCTGATTTAATTGGATGTTATGTAGTCATTTACCTGGATGACATTCTGATATACTCAGAAGACAGTCAGTCACACTTGCATCATTTACGTGCGGTTCTTATGAGACTCCGGGAGAACCATTTGTATGCTAAGCTGGAGAAGTGTTTATTTTTTATGCAAGAACTGTCTTTTCTGGGTGTAATTGTATCCGGGGAGGGATTCCGCATTGATCCAGGGAAGGTTCAGGCCATTACAGATTGGGTGCAGCCTCATGATCTGAAAGGGTTGCAACGATTTTTGGGCTTCGCTAACTATTATAGAAAGTTCATTAAAGGGTTTTCACAGGTAGTGAAACCTTTGACGGACCTCACTCTTAAGGGGGCAGAGGTAAAAAATTGGTCCGTGGTCGCAAAAAATTCCTTCCTTACATTGAAGAAATGCTTTACTTCAGCCCCTGTGTTGGTACAACCCGATTCGTCAAGACTAGTGTTGAGCGATACGATACCGCAAGTATCGGGTATCGGCCGATATTAGCTGTATCGGACTTTCGATATTGACTTTCGATATTTCCCATATATCGTATACCGGAATCGGAATTGTCACTGTCACTGTGAGTGTCCGTCGGTCGGGTCTGTCAGGAGTCAGCGGCACTTACCTGGCAGAAGATCTCCGGTGGTCACGGCCTGGACTGGTTGATGGCCGCCATCATCTTTCCCCGGCGGTCACATGCAGTTTCTCGCGATAACTGCAGTGACTGCTGGGTAATCCCGGCCGTAAAGCAGTCAGTCCGATGACGTCACTGCCGGGGAAGCAGGTAATCAGCTGTGCTGGCCGGGATGACAGCCTCTGCCTGTCATTCCGATGTAGCAGAGCTGGATCGTCGTGGGACAGTCGTTACTATGGACTGCGTCGGACAGGTGGTATACTGTTGGTTTGTTTTTTTTCCTTATTTTACAGGAGATCGATGGCGTCGCAGGAATGAGAGTATAATAAAAGAAATGAAAACTGTGTTGTCTCTTTTATTTCATTAAAATACTTTTTTCTTGCTGTGTCTTTTTTTTTATACATTTAAAAACTTTGGGATTAATAATGGATCGGTGTCTTATTGACACCTCTCCATTATTAACCGGGCTTATTGTCACCGTGCAATCAACGGTGACATTAACCCCTTATTACCCCACTTGCCACCGCTACAGGGCAGTGGGAAGAGCCGGGTAAAGTGCCACAATTGGCACATCTTTTGATGCGCCAAATGTGGGGCTGCTGTAGCCTGGTATTATCAGGCTGTTGAGGGCCAAAATCCATGGGCCTTGACAGTCTTTAATACCAGGCCGCAGCAGTCTGCATTTTACTTGGCTGGTTAACAAAAATAGGGGGACCCCTACGCCTTTTTTTTTTCGAGGGGATCCCCTATTTTTGTTAACCAGCCAAGCTAAGCAGACTGCTGTGGCCTGGAATTATCAGGCTGGCAAGGTCCATGGATATTGGCTCATTACCAGCCTGAAAAACCAGGCCTCAGCAGTCTGCTTCATCTGGCTGGTTAACAAAAATAGGGTGGACCCCACGCCAATTTTTTTCGAGGGGATCCCCTATTTTTGTTAACCAGCCAAGATATGCAGACTGCTGTGGCCTGGTATTATCAGGCTGGCAAGGTCCATGGATCTTGGCTCCTTAACAGCCTGAAAAACCAGGCCTCAGCAGTCTGCTTCATCTGGCTGGTTAACAAAAATAGGGGGGACCCCACGCCAATTTTTTTCGAGGGGATCCCCTATTTTTGTTAACCAGCCAAGATATGCAGACTGCTGTGGCCTGGTATTATCAGGCTGGCAAGGTCCATGGATCTTGGCTCCTTAACAGCCTGAAAAACCAGGCCTCAGCAGTCTGCTTCATCTGGCTGGTTAACAAAAATAGGGGGGACCCCACGCCAATTTTTTTCGAGGGGATCCCCTATTTTTGTTAACCAGCCAAGATATGCAGACTGCTGTGGCCTGGTATTATCAGGCTGGCAAGGTCCATGGATCTTGGCTCCTTAACAGCCTGAAAAACCAGGCCTCAGCAGTCTGCTTCATCTGGCTGGTTAACAAAAATAGGGGGGACCCCACGCCAATTTTTTTCGAGGGGATCCCCTATTTTTGTTAACCAGCCAAGATATGCAGACTGCTGTGGCCTGGTATTATCAGGCTGGCAAGGTCCATGGATCTTGGCTCCTTAACAACCTGAAAAACCAGGCCTCAGCAGTCTGCTTCATCTGGCTGGTTAACAAAAATAGGGGGGACCCCACGCCAATTTTTTTCGACCGGATCCCCTATTTTTGTTAACCAGCAAAGATAAGCAGACTGCTGTGGCCTGGTATTATCAGGCTGGCAAGCAGGGTCGGACTGAGCCACCGGGACACCGGAGAAACCTCCGTTGGGCCCCAGCTCCTGCGTGGTGGGCCCTGATTTGAAAGGATAGGTCGCGGGGCAGAGGGGGCGGTGGCCCCGGGCCCCGCGCTCTGAGGGGGCCCACCCGGAGCTACGCTACAGTTACATTCTGCGGCAGAGCAGGGAGAATCGCTCTCCCTGCTCTGCCGCCCGGAAGCTATGGGGCCTGAACAGGCGGTGGGGGGGCCCGGTGCCAGCAGTGGGCCCCCCAACCATCATCGGAGGGTCAGCTGTATCGGCATGGGTACGGTTGGGGCGAGGATATGGGTGTGATTAGCTGTGAAATGGGTGTGGTCGGGGCGTGGCTTAAAATTTGCAGCGGCGCGCTATGCGCGCCGCAGCCTTTGACCCTCTTTCCTGTCTTCAAAATTTGGAGGTATGCTGTATGACCTCCCTACAACTTCTGGGCATGCTCCTGATGAGCGCGACGGATGGTCTCCTGAGGGATCTCCTCCCACACCTGGACTAAAGCATCCACCAACTCCTGGACAGTCTGTGGTGCAACGTGGCATGGCCTAAAATTTGCTGCAGCAGGCACAGCGTGCCACAGCCTTTGTCCCTCTTCACTTCTTCAAAGGTTGGGAAGTATGATGGTGGGCCCCAAGAATAATTTTTCTCTGGTGGGCCCAAGGTACTCCAGTCCGACGCTGCTGGCAAGGTCCATGGATATTGGCTCCTTAACAGCCTTAAATACCATGCCTCAGCAGCAGGGGCGTACATAGAAATCATGGGGCCCCATAGCAAAAGTCTGAATGGGCCCCCCCCCAAAAAAAAAAAAACCCAGAGCCATTGTAAATGTAAAGTGCCAGCACAGTGAGGGGACACATTAAACAAAAAAATGTATTATGCCCCCATAGATTGTGCCCCCATAGTTGCTCCATAGATCATGCCCCCATAGATTGTGCCCCATAGATGCTCCATAGTATAGGCCCTTATGCTGCCGCAGCTGCTGCAACCAAAAAAAAAAAGACATACTCAGCTCTCGTCGCTGGGGGCCAGGTGCCCGTGTCCTGAGCAGGGGGTGACACCAGGTGCCGATGTCACCGCTCGCTCAGGGCCCCGGCACCTGAGATATTTACCTGTCCTCTCTCCACTGCTGAGCGCCGCTGTCTTCGGGGTCCTCCAACAGTGAATGATCAGGCAGAGGGCGCGGCGCGCACTAACGACGTCATCGCGCCCTCTGACCTGAACATTGCAGCAAGAGGACGCGAGCAACGGTGGAACGGGACAGGTAAATATCCCTTATACTCACCCTTCCACCGGCGCGGTCTCTGCAGCCCTTGCTCTTCTCCCGCGGTCTCCGCCGCCAGTGTTCAGCGGTCACGCAGGACCGCTCATTACAGTCATGAATATGTGCATATTCATGACTGTAATGAGCGGTACCACCTGACCGCTGAACACAGGCGTCGGAGACCGTGGGAGAAGAGCAGGGGCTGCAGAGACCGCACCAGGAGGGGTGAGTATATAGAAGAGCTGCGCTCCCCCTCCCCCGCCGACCCCCTGGTAGTACTGTGTCAGCACAGCTACCCGACCGTCGCGGGCCCCCTCACCTGTCCGGGCCCCATAGCAGCTGCATGGTCTGCTTCATTCACGGTACGCCACTGCTCAGCAGTCTGCTTCATCAGGCTGGTTAACAAAAATAGGGGGACCCCACGCCATTTTTTTTTCGAAGGGAACCCCTATTTTTGTTAATCAGTTCCCTCTGACGTCACTGATTGTGTCCCTGGCTGACCTGAAGTGAAAGTGGAAAGCAATCAATTAAGCTTTCCACTTCCTCTCCTGTCAGCCAGGAGAGGAGCTCATTCATTTGGGGGTTTACTGTGAGGCTGCAGCATTAGCTGCAGTCCCTGCAGTAAACATTAACCCTTTCTGAAGGATTACACCGTGGGACCTGACTGTGCATGGGATAGGTAAGAATAATTTTGCTTTTTTATTTTATTTTTATTACAGGAAATGGTTTTTGCAGTAAAATAAAAGATGGTCAAAAACATGTGTCTTTATTTCATTAAAATGATTTTTAATTAAAGTGTGTGTGTTTTATTTTTATTTCATGCAATAGGATTAATAATTGATAGTTGTCTAATTGACAGCTCTCAATTATTAACCTGGCTTAAGGTCACCTTTCAATAGCAAGGTGGCTTTAACCCCATATTAACCCATTCGCCACCGCTACAGGGCAATGGGAATAGACGGGCAAAGTGCCAGAAAGGGCGAATCTAATTATAGATTTGTCTTTTCTGGGGTGTCTGGGGGCAGATGTTAGTAGCCAGGGGGGGGCCAAAAATAATGGTCCCTTTCTGGGCTATTATTATCTGCCCCCACTCGCTGGCTTTGTCTGTCTGGTTGCGAAAATAGGGCGGGAGCCCACGCATTTTTTTTCAACAATTTTACACCTCATATATATATACATGTCATTGAATTTGTGACACATATATATATATATAATATTTATATTTATAGTTCATACACTTCTACATAGTATAATAGCCGCTAATTCAATTGCCGGCTTTTGTGAAAATGCAGAACCCGACATGAAATGACACATGGTTTACATAGAGTTAACCATGTCATTTCAAGTTGTTTGATCTATTGTTTTCACTAACAATTACATCAGTCTATGTGTGCAAAATTTCACACCTGTAGGGGTTAATTAAAGGTGTAAATTCGTAGCAAAAAAGTCCGTTTTTTTTACAACGAATTTACACCTTTAATTAACCCCTACAGGTGTGAAATTTTGCACACATAGACTGATGTAATTGTTAGTGCAAATCAGATATCAAACTACATGAAAAGACATGGTTAACTCTATGTAAACCAAGTGTCATTTCATGTCGGGTGCTTCTGTCTTTTCACAAAAGCCGGCTTTACCCGGCAATTGAATCAGAGGCTATTTTATTATGTAGAAGTGTATAAACTATAAATATATGTATATATATATGTCACAATGACATGTATATATATATATATATATGTATTCTATGTGTGTTTATTTAGTGTTTACAAGGAAAGAAAGAGGTTTTTTTAGTTACGATATTTCTGTCCCATAGACTTACATGGGACTTCCGGTATCGGTATCGGGTATCGCCGATATTTTAGTGATATCGGCGATACCATTCCGATCCGATATTTTTGGATATCGGAAAGTATCGCTCAACACTAGTCAAGACCTTTTATCGTGGAGGTTGACGCTTCAGAAGTGGGGGTGGGGGCAGTGTTGTCCCAGGGCCCCTCTACCCTCACTAATCTTAAACCCTGTGCCTTTTTCTCTAAAAAGTTCTCTTCGGCAGAGAGAAACTATGATGTCGGCAACAGGGAATTGTTAGCGGTCAAACTGGCCTTTGAAGAATGGAGGCATTTTTTGGAGGGGGCCGCTCATCCCATTACGGTCATCACTGATCATAAGAACCTGGCCTATATCGAGTCTACTAAGAGATTGACCCCCAGACAGGCTCGGTGGGCACTTTTTTTTTCTCGCTTTCATTTTACCATCACATTCCGACCAGGGTCTAAAAATGTAAAGGCAGATGCCTTATCCCGAAGTTTTGATTCTGTGTCCCCTCCAGAACCTCCTTCCTCCATTCTTCAACCGGGAGTGGTTGTAGCCAAAGTCTCCTCTGAGTTACAGAAAGAGATTCTGGAAGCACAAGCACAAGCTCCCAGGAATAAACCCCCAGGTAAATTGTTCGTACCCGAACAGCTCCGTCTCACACTCCTGCAAGAATTTCATGATTCTGTGTTAAGTGCACACCCTGGTATTGCAGCTACCCGGGGGGCAGTGGCTAGAGGTTTTTGGTGGCCCTCTATGGGTACTGATATAAAAAATTTTATTAATACTTGTGGGGTGTGCGCTCGCTCTAAAAGCTCTCAGGTGTCCGGCCGGCCGGGGAATTGGTGCCTTTGCCAATTCCGGATAAACCATGGACACACCTGTCCATGGACTTTATCACTAAACTTCCCTCATCCAAGGGCAATTCAGTGGTATGGGTAGTGGTTGATAGATTTTCTAAGCAAGCCCACTTTGTGCCGTTACCCGCGTTGCCGTCTGCTGAAACCTTGGCCCGCTTGTTTATGCAGCACATAGTTCGGTTGCATGGAGTGCCTGTGAATGTGGTGTCGGACAGGAGTGTGCAGTTTGTGGCCAGGTTTTGGAGAGCGTTCTGTAAGAAGTTGGGGGTCACATTATCATTCTCCTCTGCCTATCACCCGGAATCCCAACGGACAGACTGAACGCACCAATCAGTCGTTGGAGCAGATTCTGAGATGCCTGACCTCCTCCAGACAGGAAGATTGGTGTGAGGTTTTACCCATGGCAGAATTTGCGTTCAACTGTCGTATCAATCAGTCTACCGGAAAGTCTCCTTTTCAGGTCAATTATGGGTTTGTTCCGCAGTTTGGGGAATTTTCCAGTATGGATTCTGGTTGTCCTGGTGCCGAGGGGATGGTTCAACAGTTAAAAAACCTTTGGAGGGAGGTGCAGGGGAACATCTCCAAAGCCCAGAAGAAGTACAAACATTTTGCGGACAGGAGGAGGGGGTTGGGTCCTGCGTTGACAGTGGGGGAAAAGGTCTGGTTGGCCACCCGTAATATCAAACTGTAATGTATGTAGTACAGTTCATATAGCGTCTTGTGCTTGGGTGCGATGAAAATACATGAGACACAGGTTTGATATAGAAAGTCTTGTATTACTTCATACAAGTTGGCAAAAATAGTCACACAGTTTGCAGACACAGAAGCAGGAGACACAGCAGGCCAGAGTAATCTAAGCTCAGCAATCACTCTCCACAACAGGTTCAGGATCTTCTTCTCTGTTACCGTAAGTCCATGCAAACGTGGGTCTTTCAAAGAGCAGGGTTCAGAGTCCACAAGTGCTTCAGAGTTCCTCAGTAGGAATAGCTGGAGTACAAGGTCCAAGGCTTTAGGAGTCAGGTCACAGGTTCACTGCAGGCTAGATTCTGAAGCACTGATTGCTCAGCTGTGGCTGCTTAAGAAGCAAAAGGAGAGAATCAGGGCGGGAACATGCAAGCTGGAAACTCCATTTTGACTGAGGGCAAGATAGCTGCAGCAAGACAGAAAGTAAAATGGCTGACGAACAAACTGAGTTTCAGGAACATGTACACAGAACCTTACATTACTCCCTCCTTAGGGACAACCTCCGGATGACCTCAGGCCAGGCTTGTGTGGGTACCTCTGATGAAACTGACGGAGCAAGCGAGGAGCATTAACGTTATTGACTGGTTCCCATGAGTTGTCCTCCACTGGGTAGCCCTGCCATTTAATCAGATATTGTAACTGATTTCTATACAACCTGGAATCTAAAATCCTTTCCACCACAAATTCTTCCTGACCATCGACTAGCACTGGGTCAGGGCAAGGAGAAGAACGTCCAGGAAACGTATTGGGTGTCGCAGCCTTTAGTAGGGATACATGAAAGACAGGGTGAATTCTCATAGTTCTGGGCAGTTGAAGACGACAAGCAACGGCACTTATAATTTTACTGATTTTATAGGCTCCAATGTACTTATGTCCCAACTTAGACGATGGAATCCTTAACTTAAGATTTCTGGTTGACAGCCAGACCAAGTCTCCTACCTTGAAAGCTGGTGCAGGTTTACGAAATTTATCTGCTGCTTTCTTGTACCTTTCCTGAGCCGATTCCAGATTCTCCTTTAGAAGATCCATATTCTTCTGTAAAGACGTGATTCTTTCAGCCACTGCTGGTAAAGGCGTTTCTATGGGAAATCGTGGTAGAATGTTAGGATGATAACCTAGATTAGAGTAAAAAGGAGACTGCTTAGTGGAGGCACTCTGAGAGTTGTTATACGAGAACTCAGCTAATGGAAGTAGATCCACCCAATCATCCTGTAGGTGGCAGATAAAGCAGCGGAGATACTGCTCCAGGGTTTGATTGGTTCGTTCGGTCTGTCCATTAGTCTGGGGATGAAAAGCAGAAGAAAGGTTTACTTTAATGTCCAATGCTGCACAGAAATTTTGCCAAAACCTAGAAGTGAATTGCACCCCTCGATCCGAAATAACCTCATCCGGTACTCCATGTAAGCGAAACACATCTTTAATCATCAAATCTGATGTCTGTTTTGCAGTGGGTAAGCCGACACAAGGGATAAAATGAGCTGCCTTTGTTAGACGGTCAACCACCACTAGAATGGTGTTCTTCCCTTGAGAGGTTGGTAACTCCACAATGAAGTCCATAGAAATGGATCCCCACGGGCGGGACGGGGTGGGAAGAGGCTGTAACAGACCAGTTGGTGAGGAGCGAGGTGTTTTGCATCTTGCACAGACTTCACATGAAGTGACATAGTTTAAAACATCCTTCCTGCAAGTGGGCCACCAAAATAAACGAGAGAGAAATTCCTGTGTCTTTAGAATTCCTCTATGCCCAGCTATCTTGGAATCGTGAATGAGTTGCAATACTCTCAATCTGACTGTTTCAGGAATATACAGGCGTTGTCCCTGAATCCACACACTATTCTTAAAGACAAGACTTACGTCCCTTGGGGTTGTGCCAAAAAGGAATCCGCATGGTATGCTTCCTTGATGTCCTTAAGTAGGTCTTGATTATGAATTACTCCTAGGAATCTAGAGTCAGGAAGAATAGTCTTAGGAGGAGTAATTGGACGTGTCTCTGCTGAGTAAATCCTAGAGAGTGCATCAGCCTTTCCATTGCGCGATCCTGGTCTATAAGAAATGATAAAATTAAATTGGTTTAAGAAAAGATTCCAGCGAGCCTGGCGAGGAGTCAGGCACTTAGCCGACCTGATAAACTCAAGGTTACGATGGTCTGTCAGGACGACTATTTGCTGTGCAGCTCCCTGAAGAAGGTGTCTCCATTCTTTGAAGGCGGCAATAATGGCCAACAACTCTCTATTGCCCACATCGTAGTTCCTCTCAGCTGAAGACAACTGCTGGGAAAAGAAGGCACAGGGATGCAAGACATTCTTCTCACCTGTTCTCTGAGAGAGTATAGCTCCAACGGCACAGTCTGAAGCATCCACCTCTATTATGAAGGCAAGCTCGGGGTTGGGATGTACTAAGATAGGTGCGGTGGTAAATTTATCTTTTAGACGGGAAAATGCTTCCTGGGCTTGGGGAGTCCAGGAGAACCTAGACTCTTTCCGGGTAAGTTGGGTGATAGGTGACACTACCTCAGAGAAATTTCTAATGAAACGTCTATAGAAGTTGGCAAACCCGATGAAGCGCTGTACCTCCTTCACATTTCTAGGACTTGGCCAATCCTTGATGGCTTGGGTTTTGCTTCCATCCATACTAATTCCTTGTGTAGACAGTACATACCCCAGAAATTGAATTTCGGTCCTATGGAATTCACACTTTTCAAGTTTGATGTAAAATGATTTTGTCTTAGACGTTCCAAGACCATTCTCACATGTCCATGATGTTCCTCTGTGGAGTTAGAAAAAATTTGAATATCATCCAAATAAATTACCACGAATGTATCTAGGAGATCCCTGAAGATGTCATTCACCAAGTGTTGGAAAGTGGCTGGGGCGGTACTCAGACCAAAAGGCATAACTAGATATTCAAAGTGTCCATAGCGTGACCTGAATGCAGTCTTCCATTCATCCCCAGGTCTAATACGGACTAAGTTATAGGCCCCACGAAGATCTAGTTTAGAGAAAATTTTGGCATGTCGCACTCTCTCCAATAACTCAGGGATTAAAGGCAATGGATAACGGTTTCTAATAGTAACCTTATTGAGTTCCCTATAGTCTACGCATGGTCTCAGAGATCCATCTTTCTTCTTTACAAAGAAGATGGGTGCACCTGCAGGAGATGAAGAGGGGCGTATGAAGCCCTTGGCTAGATTTTCATCTATGTAATCCTTTAAAGCCTTTAGCTCGGGCCCTGCCAGGGGGTAGATCTTACCAAAAGGTATCTCTGCTCCAGGCAATAATTCAATTGGACAATCATATGGACGGTGAGGAGGAAGCTGGTCAGCGTTCTTCTTGTCACATAAATCCACATAGTCCTGGTATACAGCTGGTAGTTCAGGGACTGACATGGTTCCTTTAGGAACAGAGCAAGCTGAAACTTTTGGACTCATCTGTTTCTCTGGAAAGTGTAATTCCTTGGTCTCCCAGTTAATGGTAGGATTCTGAGCCTGCAGCCATGGTAGCCCTAGAATAATGGGAAAGTGGGGAGAAGAGATAAGCATAAAGGACAGTTTCTCTTGATGATCTTTACCCATAAGAACCCTCAAAGGCTCTGTTTCCTGATCCACTGGTCCAGAGGTCAGCAGGGAGCCATCCACAGTTTCCATCTGTACTGGAGTAGCCTTCTTCACTGAACGTATCCCCTGTTTCAGAGCAAAGGAGACATCCATAAAATTTCCACTTGCCCCTGAGTCGATCATAGCAGAGCTAGACACCCAAGCTGAGTCAACCCAGAGTTTGATGGAAAGAAAGCAATGAGAATTGTTTTTCTTACAACTCAGCTGGGACACCGCTGAGGAAACTTGAAAAATGGCAGCGTTTACACAGTCAACGTCCTCAGAGGTAACGGAGTTTAAGTCCGAGAAATCAAGATCTGTTGCTGCAGATCTCTCTGGAGCCTGAGGCTCGGACCTGACAGATCCCCTCTCCCAACACTCACAATGAATGAGTGCTGCAGTAGTCTTACGAGAACGGCTGGGGCAGTTTATAATGAAGTGCCCTGACTTACCACAATAGAAACATAGATTCTCCTTAAAACGATGTTCCTTGCGTGCATCACTAACCCGTCGTTGTAAAGAGTCTACCTGCATGGGTTCAGGTTCAGGTTCCCGTGTAATCCTACTCAAAGGTTCCTTAGCTGGAGAGGAAGGTAGGAAAAGGTTAGTGCGATTGCTTTCGAACCATCTCTCTTGCCTGCGTTCAGTCAGACGAGTATCAATACGGATGCAGTAGTTAATAAAGTCACCTAACGCAGTGGGAGGGTCGGCACGAGCAAGTTCATCCTTAATCAGTGGAGATAACCCCTTTCGAAAAATAGATTTTTGGCGGAACTGTCCCAGGTGGTATCAAGGGCCCATCTCCTGAAATCCAAGGCATATTCAGCTACCGAGTGCTTACCTTGGCGCAAAGCTAACATGGCTGCTTCAGCTGTTGCACCTCGATTGGGGTCATCAAACACCTGCCCCATGGCTGAAATAAAAGCATCAAGGTGATTCAAACAATCATCCTCAGTCTCAATCAGAGGGTTTGCCCAAATCAAAGCCTTGTTGGTAAGCAACATAATTATAGTAAGCACCTTAGATCGTTCAGTGGGAAATTGTGAAGCATGTGCAGAAAAAAAAAGATTGCATTGATTAATAAATCCCTGAATTTCTCACGTTCACCGCCAAAACGAAAAGGGGGCAACTTGGGAATCCCAGAACTCGGGATGGCTGGAGCCTGGACTCGCTCTTCTAGAACCTCAATCCTGGCTCGCAAATCCTGGGCAGTCTGTCCAAACACTTGCAAATTGTGATTAGTGAGGTCCTGTAGGCTTGAAAAACGGGTCTTTATATTCTGCAAATCTGCAAGGATATTATCAGTCACTCCGCAAAGTTCCTTTATGCGGGCCTCCATTTTCCAGATCTTTTAAGACAGGAGTACTGGAATGGTTGTGAGAAGTCACAACCACTATCATCACAGAAAGTTCACCCGGACATCTGATATCCACAGTTACAGCAGACAAAAAAGAGAAAAGAAAAAAAACAAAACAATAGTGTTTACCTGTGGTAACACTGCAGAAAAAAAAACACTTAAGGGAATTGCTCACCTGGAATGGTTGTGAGAAGTCACAACCACTGTCATCACAGAAAGTACAACCGGACATCCGATATCCACAGTTACAGCAGACACAGCCTTTCCAGACCCAGCAGACACTAACGTTTTGGCTTCAGAATCTTGTAATGTATGTAGTACAGTTCATATAGCGTCTTGTGCTTGGGTGCGATGAAAATACATGAGACACAGGTTTGATATAGAAAGTCTTGTATTACTTCATACAAGTTGGCA
Source organism: Oophaga sylvatica (assembly GCA_033576555.1). Taxonomy (NCBI): domain Eukaryota; kingdom Metazoa; phylum Chordata; class Amphibia; order Anura; family Dendrobatidae; genus Oophaga; species Oophaga sylvatica. The sequence continues at coordinate 99,005,812 of JARQOD010000004.1, read as the reverse complement.
AAAATAGTCACACAGTTTGCAGACACAGAAGCAGGAGACACAGCAGGCCAGAGTAATCTAAGCTCAGCAATCACTCTCCACAACAGGTTCAGGATCTTCTTCTCTGTTACCGTAAGTCCATGCAAACGTGGGTCTTTCAAAGAGCAGGGTTCAGAGTCCACAAGTGCTTCAGAGTTCCTCAGTAGGAATAGCTGGAGTACAAGGTCCAAGGCTTTAGGAGTCAGGTCACAGGTTCACTGCAGGCTAGATTCTGAAGCACTGATTGCTCAGCTGTGGCTGCTTAAGAAGCAAAAGGAGAGAATCAGGGCGGGAACATGCAAGCTGGAAACTCCATTTTGACTGAGGGCAAGATAGCTGCAGCAAGACAGAAAGTAAAATGGCTGACGAACAAACTGAGTTTCAGGAACATGTACACAGAACCTTACACAAACTTAACATACCCTCTATGAAGCTGGGCCCCAAATTTATTGGCCCATACAAGATTGTAGGGGTGATCAATCCAGTGGCGTACAGGCTTCAGTTGCCCACCTCCTTCAAAATATCTAACGTCTTCCACAGGTCCCTATTAAAACCTGTGGGGATGGTTAGAGAAGATCCCTCATCCGTGGTTCCACCAGTATTGGTAGAGGGTCAACTGGAGTACGAGGAAGGGCGCATCATTGATTCACGGTGGGTGCGCTGGAGACTTCAGTACCTTATTCATTGGAAGGGATACTCCATTGAAGATCGGTCATGGGTTCCGGCCAGTTCGGTACATGCCGATCGACTGGTACAGGCTTTTCATGCCAGATATCCTGAAAGGCCTGGGGGTCCAGTGGCCCCCCATTAAGGGGGGGTACTGTCATGGTATAGGACATGGTTAATGTCCTGTCCACTCAGGGTTAACTTTTGCTGGCCTCCCTTTGGATCTGGGAGGGTATTTATACCCAGTCCAGAGGGAGATTCTCTGTCAGCTATACTTTCTTTGTGACTGTGTATTTGACCCCCCTGGTTTGCGTGTATACTGCTCTGCTTGTTTGACTCCATTGTATGACTCGGTCTGTTTGCTCACTCTGCTCTCTGTCTCACGTTTTGCTTATATTGTCTTCTCCGGTTCTGACCTCCTGGCTTGGCTATCGATACTCTGTTACCGTTTTGTCCCTATTGTACTGTCTATTGCCCGCTCTGGTTTACTAATCTATTGCTACGTCCTGACTATCCGTTCTGTCTAACCCTTTGGTACTGTCGTGCTATCTTGTGCTCTGATCTCGGCCTGTCCTGGTTTTCGTCTCTGTCTTTGCCCCTTGGTAACTTTATCTCGTGGTTACCCTGCTAGGAGTTTTCCTGCAGTTCCTAGATCTCTGGAGCTTAGGCCACGCCCCCAGCAGTCATGTGCTTCAGGTCCTGTTAGTCTGCAGTACACATCATTCATTACTGCTGCCTCTGAGAGACGTGTGGCCAACTCCGCCCCTTGGCTGTCACATGCTGCGGAAGGTCCTGTTACACAGAAACACACGTCTTCTCTGCTGCGGCTCTGCTTACAGGTATCTTGGGGCGCACAGTTGGTTCACTCAGGACACGTGCACTGGCTCAGTGAGCATGTGCAGTGTGGTGTCCCTGACAGCGTCTCAACAAGCAAAGCAGCTGTGGAATGAGAGAAGCCGGCTGTTTATCTACCGAGAGAAGCTGTGCCGAAGGTACGTCAACCCCAGGACCCATGAGATGGTATGGCAGATAGTAGTTCCAAGAACGGACATCCAGATGGTGTTGGAAGCTTACCACGATCGAGCGGGGCACTTTGGCTGGAAGAAGCTGGAAACCCTTCTGAAGTGTCGTTTCTACTGGGTGGGAATGCGCAGTTCCATCGAGAAATGGTGTAAGAACTGTGCGTCCTGTAGCCTCCGAAGAAAAGACTACAGCAGCCAGAAAGCACCCCTGCAACCCATCAAGACGACTCGTCCCTTGGAGATCGTGGCCTTGGACCATGTCAAGTTGTCACCCAGCAGGTCAGGATACTCATATGCCCTGATCATGGTGGATCACTACTCCAGGTTCCTGGTGGTCGCCCCTGTCAAAGATTTGACAGCTGAAACAGCAGCAAAGACGTTTCAGGCGTATTTCTGCAGACCCCATGGATATCCAGAGCAAGTGTTAACTGATTAAGGTCCTGCCTTTGGAGCCGAATTGTTTAAAGAGTTCTGTCACTTGTACGGGTGTAAGAAGATAAGAACCACACCGTACCACCCTCAAACCAATGGTCTCTGTGAGAAGATGAATCACATAGTCATTGATCTGCTGAAGACGGTACCACTTGAGGAAAGGAATCGGTGGCCAGACCTACTACCTGACCTGGTAGATCTGTACAATCACATACCTGTGAGTTCCACCAACTGCACTCCAGCCTACCTTATGCGAGCAAGACCAGGAAAGCTGCCCATGGATTTGGAACTTGGTGTTGTAGAACCAGAAGCTGATGTTACTACTGAAGATTGGGACACGAACCGACAGGAACAGTACAGGAGAGTACAAGCCTGTGTGGAAGATAGTCTCAATAAAGTAAGGGAAAAGCAAGAGGAGAACTACAACAAAAGTGCGCCAGCTAAGCCTTTTATTCCTGGAGAAATTGTGCTAAAAAGAAAAAGGAGAATGCACAAATTGGATGATCAGTGGGAAAAAGAGCCATATGTCGTGCAAAATTCCAAGTTTGACAACAGGAAAACCTGTACCATTAGCAAAGATGGAGGAAAGACAACCACCACGGTATCCAGAGACCACCTAAAACTGTGTCCAGACATGTTAAAACTTCCCGAGGAAGAACTTGTTATGGAAAAAGAGAAACCAGGTAAAGTCATACACACGGACTTAGGAGATTTTCCTGCAGATTGGCCTTGTATCGGAGATGCTGTGATTATTCCATTACTTCAATTTTACCAACCACAAGAAGCGCTTCAATGTCCAGTTGAGCCAGTTGCCGCAGCAGAAGAAATAGTTCAAGAGGAACCTGCTCCTGTAGCACCTCTAGAAGTAGAGTCTCAAGAAATGGAACCTCAAGACGTGGAACTACCAGAAGAATCCCCTGGCGAAACAGAACCGCATCGCCCAGCCACAAGTATGCTTGCCAGATCCCTAGAGAGGTTAAGGCAGTATTACAGTTTGCCAGCACGCAGGACAGATAGGCCAGAGGCTGCTATACCTGACACCACACCACGTAGGTCAGTACACACGACAAAAGGAAGGTTACCTGTTAGGTACCAAGAGTAGTCCTAGCAAATTAATCCAGTAGGACCCAGACAGGGTTTACTGAACTGTACAAAGTTATGAAGAGAATTGCACTTTATTGAGAATGTTATATGATGATAATGTTTACATGCTGAAGTAGTATACCCCAGTTGGGTAATGTGATATGTGAAATGTGTTTCTTTTAAAGGACTGCGTGGCTGAGGACTTTGCCAGCCCAAAAACTGTGTTGTAAATAGTTGGCACTCAGTGCCCCCATCTTGGTTTTACGTAAACCATTCTACCTCAGAAGAAAAACCAGTATGGTGTGGCCTTGAGTGAGGTCTGCAGCAAAGAAGTCCTGCAGCCCACCCAGGACCACCGTGGGAGGTTTGGTGCGGGTCCTCCACAAGTATCCTGTATTTATTTGCACCGTAAAAGTATTTGATATTTTCTATTGCTAATTTGTATACATTGAAACGTTAAAGTGTCCTTACCTCCCACAAGGGATGAGTTATGTTATTGTTGATGTTTTAAAAATTGTTTTCTTTTTCAGCCCGGGAGTGCTGATATTAACTAGGGGGGATGTGTAGCCCAGCTGCGCTTGGTGCCACATGTACCCTGGAGGATGCACGGAAAGGTAAATCCATGATAATCTATAAGCACACAACACTTCACATTTTTCCTGGTTCCACCAGAGGGAGCCCTTGAGACAGTAGTGAGATGAAGACAGTCTAGCTGCGAGTTAGCTAGTCGTTGGTGTTACCTCAGAACAGCAGAACATCTCAGAACGGCAGTTACCTCAGACGAGCTGTGAGGGAGAGATAAGATCTCCTCAGAACACGGAGAGAGACTCCTGTCAGATTAGCCTGAGGGCTGAGGAAGTTTGAGCGAGAAGCTGACATCTACTGCTGCCTGTGCTTATGTTAAGTGTGCGAGTAGGATGACAGGCAAGTGGAAAAAGGAAAAGAGAGAGTGACCGAGGTCAACCAGCATTGATAGCTAACCTCCACTCTGCACCACCGGACACCGGGTCCGAGCTTGCTAGTATCTTCACAGCTAGTGGAAAAACCGGAGACCCTGGACTTCAAGTCGCAGGGGCCCAGCAGTGCTGATACGTAATTGAGGTTAAGAAGATGGGGGTCTGGCAGGTACCGCCATAGAGACACTGTTCTGTCCACAAGAAGACCTCATCACAAGATCAGCCGGGCGTAGCAAAGAGAAGGAGTTAAACTCTGTTTTATGCAAGTTAGAAACTCACACACATAAGGACGTAAGGAGGCCCTACACCTACTCAGTGGATTGCTGGACGTGCATCCTCCACCCTGACGGCCTCCCGGGACGTGCCTGCAACTTCATCACCAGTAAAGGTACGGAAAGAGACTGTCTTGTGTGTGTCTGCATTATTGCTCCTTCACCCCTACACCGCCATATACCTCGAGGGATCAGTCTTACCTGTGGAAGACTTAACACCTTGCTGCCCAATAACAACCCCTCAGAGGATTCACCCTGCAGCGCTGGTCACCCTGATCAGAAACCACAGGTGGCGTCACGAACATTTCTATCATCCCCTGTAAATATCCCCCTTTAGTGAGCGCCCAGGGCAACGGACCGAGCTGCGCTACCCGTGACATCCCAGTGAAGTGAACGGGCTCGGTGCCGAGTACCCCATAGCCCTGTTACGTGCGACTCATCTGTACATCTGCTATGTGTCCTGCTGGCAATTCCACTCCATCAGTCTTGACTACCTTAACTCTCTTTATTACCAACTGGCAGTACTTCTCCAGTCCGAAGGACATCCCGATGTCTTTGCTGTAGATCCTTGTCAGGTGGATCAGTGAATTGATGTCTTGTTGATTTTTTGCATACAGCTTGATGTCATCCATGTAGAGGAGGTGGCTGATTTTGCTTCCACTCTTGAACTTGTATCCATAGCCAGATTGTGTAATTATCTGACTGAGGGGGTTCAAGCCTATGCAGAACAGCAATGAAGACAGTGAATCACCTTGCTATATGCCACATTTGATGGTCACTTGTGCTAGTTGTCGTGAGTTGACTTCCTATGTTGTTCTCCATAGCCCCATTGAGTTTCTGAGGAAGGTTCTTAATTTCCTGTTAACATTGTAGAGAGCCAAACATTCACAGATCCATGTGTGTGTCATAGGCTGTCCTTTAGCCAATTCAGGAATTTGGTTCTGAGATTGGTCTGAATGGATCATGAGTCTTGAACAACTGCTCTATCTACTAGGAGCTAGTGCTTAGAGCCTCTGGTGTTGGTCCCAATGCCTTTCTGAGCTGGATTAATGTACTGGTTCATATGGATCTGCAGCTTGGTGGCTATGATACCTGACAGGAGTTTCCATATTGTTGTAAGGCAGGCTATTGGGCGGTAGTTGGATAGAATTGCTCCTTTGTGAGGATCCTTCATGATCAGCACAGTTCTTCCTTGTGTTAGCCAAGCTGGGTGGTGGCTGACTTCTAGCAGTTGGTTCATCTGCTTTGCCATGCGTTCATGTACTGCAGTTAATTTCTTTAGCCAGTAGGTGTGGATCATGTCTGGGCCAGGTGCTGTCCAGCTCTTCATGTTCTTGACCCGCTGTTGGATGTCTGCTTCTGTAATGATGACTGGTTCTTGCTCTAGGTGGTTGCTGTGTTTCATTCTCATCTTGCAACCACATTGCACTGGTGTTTTGGATTTTTTCCTTCTCCCATATGTTCCTCCAGTATTGTTCAGTCTCTGCTGTTGGTGGAGTTGCTGCCTTCGTTTTGTTACTCTGTAGTTGGGAGTACACCTTGGATGGTTCTTTGGAGAACAGGGCATTTATTTTCTTGGCCTCAGCTTCCCTAGAATATCTCCATAGTCTTGCAGTGAGTGCTGTGAGACTTTGCTTAGCAGTCTCTATGGCTTCAGTTGGGGACAGGCTTTTCTACTAGTACAGATTAGTCTTATTCTTGATCTGTACACCCTTCTGTATTTCTGTTAGTTGGCTTACTTCCCTTCGTGTTACTTTGATCTTTGTCTCCAGTTTTCTTTTACTTCTGTTGTTCTTGCAGGTTGTATACCCAAGCATTTCAATGATTGCTGAGACAGTAGCATAGATCAGTTTATTAGTGTCATGATCCATGTTTGGATTTGTGGCAGCTCTGGTTTCACTCTGTTTTTAATATAGCTTTTTTTCCTTTCAGGACCAGTGGGGGTTAATATCAGTTTTCCCCTGCTGGCATTGAGCTATAACTGCAGTGTGGCTAGGTCAGCTGATGTAGTTATGACCGCTCCCACTATCCTTTCAATGGTCACCTGATGCATCAGCTGACTGTCGGTGATAGATCAATCTACAATGGCCAAGCCTGAGTAAGGAGCTCTCTGTGTGCAGTGGGGCTTCTGCTGGGTTTGTTATCCTGGTGCATTTGTTCTGCTGTGCTGTGCTTTGCAGCAGAGGAAGCTAAAAACTAAGTTGTTATTTCCCCATCACTTTCGTGTTTGTCACTGTCCCCTGTGTGGTACCTGCAGTGGTCAAGCTAGCACCCCTCGCCGGCCAGTGCACTAGCCAGTGCAGTGTTAGGTGACAGCGAGGGATGAGGTATCCTGATGGCGGTGGGGGGAAGGACCCACTTAGTTCATTAGGGGAGTGCAGGGACAGGCTCAGGTTTGAGCTCAGGGGTGTCTGTTGTGAATGTGTTAGAAATGAATTCTGAGCAGAAGCTCCCTCTTGTGGTTACAAACAGTACTGAACCATTCAATGAAGATTGGCAATCAGGAGTTACAGACTGGTCTTATATAAGGGAGGTTCCCTCCCATCATGGTTGCCGGTGATCAATTGTTCTTGTCTCATCTGTGGTTCCTGGTTCACTTGGAAGCTTGCTGAGTCTTGCCTCTTCTCCTGCTCTCAGATAAGATATTTTCTGTTTTTGTTTGTGCTTGCTTTTTGCATTGTTCCCTGCACTTCTGTGGAGGTCAGCCAGGTCCCCTCCGGGGGCTTGTGCTCCTCTCAGTTTATCTGAGCCACTGTTATTGTTTCATTTGCCTTTTCTAGTTTTTCAGTGGCTGCGGCTTAGTTTTATTACACCAGAGAACTAATTTAGGTGGTAGAGGTCAAGTGATCTCAGGTGGTTTTGCAATTAGTAGAGTTGGTATTTTTTTAGGGTTTTTTGGATTGCAGTAAGTGTCCTTCCTATCCTTTTTCTGTCCAGGTAGATTGGGCCCCAACGTTTGCTCATACTATTTTCTGTCTGTGTCTGTATTTCCTCTTGTCTAACCACCATTACATGTTTGGGGGCTTCCTATGTTCTTTGGGGATCTACTCCGGGGCAGATAGCTTTCCTCTTTCTATCTTTAGGTGTAGTTAACCTCTCAGGCTGTGACGAGGCGTCTAGGACCAACGTAGGAACGTTCCACGGCTGCCTTTAGTTGTGGTGGTTAGTCAGGGTACTGCAATCCAGTAGATTCCAACCTCTCTGGTGTATTGCCGTTTTTGCCTGCTCTCCTCAGCTACCAAATCATAACAGGTGTCCCTTCCTTCATTTCCCTATTGGTAGGGCCTTCCTCCCCCCTTTTCCATCCCGTTGTTTGTGTGTTGGGCCGTCCTCTGATGGACCCCCCAATGGGGTCACTTTATATATTGTGACATTTAGTTTGAGGTATGGTGGTGTTAGGTATTGATGCAAGTGCTATATTGGCATCTTCTAGTATACTGTCTGGTCGTGTTTCTTTGTTGAGCCTTGGCAGTCAATCTCTGGTATTGATGGTATTTGGTTTATCTAAGATCTTCTCTTTCAGATCAGTTGCAGTGCTCCCTAGTTGCATGACTGGATTAGGATTTTCAGGGGGTTCCACATGTTGTTCTTCCAGGTCTTCGTGTGGGGTGGATCTGCAATATATATATATATAGTGTGGAAATTTTATTTGAAGCACTGCTGATTATGCAAGTTTTGCCACCTAGAATGGAGATGTCTGTCATTTTTATCGTAGGTACACATCAAATGGGAGAGAGAGAATCTTAAGAACAAAATCCAGAAAAGTACATTGTATGATTTTTACATAATTAATTTGCATTTTATTGCATGAAATAACTATTTGATAAAATAGAAAAACAGAACTTAATATTTGGTACAGAAACGTTTGCAATTACAGAGGTCAGACATTTCCTGCAGTTCTTGACCAAGTTTGCACACATTGCAGCAGGGATTTTGGCCTACTCCTCCATACAGATCTTTTCCAGATCTTTCAGGGTCCGGAGCTGTCACAGGGCAACATTGAGCTTCAGCTCCCTCCAAAGTTTTTTTTTATTGGGTTCAGGTTTGGAGACTGGCTAGGTTACCCCAGGACCTTGAAATGCTTCTTACAGATCCACTCCTTAATTGCCCTGGCTGTGTGCTTCAGGTCATAGTCATGCTGAAAGACCCAGCCGCGACCCATCTTCAATTCTCTTACTGAGGTAAGGAGATTGTTTTCCAAAATCTCGCAAAACATGACCTCATCCATCCTGCCTTCAATATGGTGCAGTCATCCTGTCCCCTTTGCAGAAAAGCACCCCCAAAGTACAATGTTTCCTCCACCATGCTTCACGGTTGGGACAATGTTCTTGGTGTTGTACTCATCTTTCTTCTTTTTTCAAACACGACGAGTAGATTTGATACCAAAAAGTTCTATTTTGGTCTGACCACAGCCTTCTTCCATTTCTCCTCTGGAGAAATCGTCATTGCAACTTCAAACGAGCCTGGACATGTGCTGGCATGACCTTGCGTGCCTTGCAGAATTTTTATCCATGATGGTGTAGTGTATTACTAATGGTAATGTTTGAGACTGTGGTCCCAGCTCTCTTCATGTAATTGACCATATCATCTTGTGTAGTTCTGAGCTGATTCCTGACCTTTCACTGAATCATCCTTACCCCCAGAAGAAGATTGACAGTCAACTTGTGTTTCTTCCATTTTCTAATAATTGTGCCAATAGCTGTTGCCTTTTCACCAAACAGCTTGCTTATTGTTCCATAGCCCATCTTAGTTTTGTGCTAGTCTGCAATTTGTCCATGGTGTCCTCGGCAGCTCTTTGGTCTTGGCCATGGTGGGGATACTCGGTACCAGGCCGCTTCTTAAAAAGGGCAGTATCACAGCAGCAGTGACCCGGTCCATGGCCCTGGGCATCCAATAAAACGGGATGATGATGAAAAAGGGAAATATAAAGAGTTTGTAATAAAGTGTTTGTGACGCCACCCGTGGTAATTGGTCAGGGGACCGACGCTGCAGAGCAGATCCTCTGGGACGATGGTAGAGCAGCAAAGATGGTTAAGCCTTCCACTGTAGGGCTATGTCCCAGGGCAGCTAGGATGTTAGAGGAGATGTTGGTAGAAAGTGTGGTGCAGGGAAAGTGACACAGGAAAGATTCAGAAGACACAACAGAGTGCAGTTTCCTTTACCCTTTTACTGAACTGTGTAGGTACAGTCCGGGGCTCAGGTTGCAGATGGTTCTAGAGTTGGACAGCCTGAAAACAATTTGGGAATCTCCTTATTCAGGTGGGTTGTGAGGCCACCTTTCTAGCGCTATTCTCTGAGGTACTTGCTGCTGTAGACTCTATTCAAGTTCCTCTCTCTGTCTGCTACTTAGGTAGAACTCCACTCGCATGACAGGCAACTGTAGCCTGCTTCAGGGATCACTCTTATCTGGCGTCTCTGGCTCACATGTGCTGCTGTGTTATCGAGTATCAGTTGGGGCAGAGGACCTGCGGTCTTCTGCCCTCCAGATTCTGCTGCTGGGGCTTTAGTACACACATAGTGTTAAGGGCCTGCGGAATGCACCTAATAGATATTAAGGAGAGGTGCAGTCGCAGCCCGGGGTCCACCGTGCAGGCAGAGCCTCCTGCTAGTAAGATGGCGCAAATAGACAGTATGAGCGAACTCTGTTATCCCACAGAGTCGCAGATGTAAACGCTGTAGCACTATATGGCGGTATGGGCGAACTCTGTTACTCCACAGAGTCGCTAACTAAAATGCTGTAGCGCTATATGGCGCTATATGGCGATATTAGCGGACTCTGTTAATTCACAGAGCCGCTGTGACGAAGACTGTGTCCTTTCAGACTCACAGGGGACACAGATGACTGCTAAGCGGATTGCAGTCTGTGGTCATGCAATCAGAACACAAGCAATAATCTCCTCACCGGAGTAGCCGGTATTCTAATGGCTTTTTTAGCCGAGCCCTGAACACGTGCATACAAAACTCCTCACCGGAGGTGCCAGTATTCTAGGAGCTTATTTCAGCCGGACCTAACCACATGCATACACGACCACACTGGCGCAAGCACGTAACAGATTTGATACTAGCGCATGGCCGAGCGGACATGTGCACCTTTTATAGTAGCAGCTACAGGACCTTCCAGAAAAGGACCAATGAGAAACTGTTCCAGAACACAAGCAGTTTCAGGACCTTCCTGGCGGACCAATGGGAGTCGCTGCTGTAACCGACATGTGACCCCTGATCTCCAATGGGAGATCTCGCCCTGGGCATTCTCAGATAGAGAAACGCAGGACTTAGTCCCAAGAATGCCTGCTCCAGCACTGGTTATAATAGAGGAACCAGAAGAGGCAGCAACAAGCCTCTGCACAGTATTAGACTGAGCGAGACACTGGGACCGACGTCTCCGCTGAGCAGGCTCCACTGTGGAGATGGATGGGGGACCGCAGCGGGACTGGTTCGAGATTCCTCTTGTGCAGCAGCAGGAACTCGATCCCTAACATTACCCCCCCTCCTAGGCTCCCCCCTTCTTGGGCCTCGCTGCGTTCAAAGGCAGCGATGAGCTGCGGAGCGTGAACGTGCTCGGCAGGCTCCCAGGACCTATCCTCAGGCCCATAACCCCTCCAATCCACCAAATAAAATCTTTTGCCCCGTACCACCTTACACCCTACAATGGCGTTCACCTCATGGTCGTCCGTAGACGAACCCGATGTCCCGCCAGATGACTCAGAAAACCGGGACATGAGCACGGGTTTCAGGAGGGATACGTGAAAGGTGTCGGAGATACCCAGGCGTGGTGGAAGAGCCAAATGGTATACCACAGGGTTAACCTGCTCGAGGACTTTGAAAGGACCCAGGTAGCGGGGTGCCAACTTAGTGGACTCAACTCGCAGCCTGATGTTACGGGCGGAGAGCCACACCAAGTCCCCAGGAGCAAATGTCGGAGCGGGACGCCAATGTGCGTCAGCGGAGGATCTCATCCTCTCCTTGGATGCCTGAATGGCATCCTGGGCACGGTCCCAAGTGCCTCCACAGCCCAGTCTGCCACCCTGGAGTCGGCGGAAGACACTGGCATGGGCACCGGAACCCGCGGATGCTGACCGTAGTTTAGGAGGAATGGAGTCTGTCCTGTGGAGTCAGCCACAGCATTGTTTAGTGCAAACTCAGCCCACGATAGCAAGGATGCCCAGTCATCCTGCCTGGCTGAGACAAAATGTTGTTGATAGGTGACCAAGGTCTGGTTGGCCCTCTCTACCAACCCATTCGTCTCGGATGGTATGCTGAAGAGAGATTTAACTCAATACTGAGTAGACAACAAAGCTCTCTCCAGAACCGAGACGCAAACTGGGGGCCTCAGTCACTGACAATTTTGCCATGTAGACGGAAGATATGACTAACGAACAACGCTACCAGAGCCCGTGCAGAAGGTAACTGTGGTAGCGGCACCAGATGCACCATTTTGGAAAAATGGTCGGTGATTACCCAAATGATGGTGTAGCCCCGAGACTTGGGTAAGCCCACCACAAAGTCCATCCAACCATCTCCCAGGGCCTGTCTGCCACCGGCAAAGGGTAAAGTAACTCAGCTGGCCGTTGTTGAGGAGACTTATTCTTGGCGCAGGAGACACAAGCCCGAACATAGTCCCCAACGTCACGGACCATATGCGGCCACCAGTATGTCCTCGCCAGCAACTCAGATGTCCTTTTTGCCCCAAAGTGTCCACCCACACTGGACGAATGTGCCCAAGAGAGTACCTCCGGTTGCAAATTGGTAGGCACAAAAGTTTTGCCCGGGGGCACAGACTCTAGCGAAACCGGGGCCACTGTTCTCAGGCTCTCTGTGGGGACAATAAGCCGAGGCTCCTCCTCCTCATAGGACACCACAGAGCGAGAGAGAGCATCGGCACGAATGTTCTTCTCTCCCGAGAGAAAATGGAGTGTGAAATGAAACCGGGAGAAGAACAAGGACAATCTTGCCTGGCGAGAATTAAGCTGCTGGGCTGTCTGAAGATATACCAAATTCTTGTGGTCGGTGAAGACTTGGAACGGAAAGCGAGCCCTCTCCAACAGATGTCTCCACTCAGAGAAAGCCATCTTCATTGCTAGCAACTCCCTGTCCCCGATGGAATAATTCCTCTCCGCTGGTGTGAAGGTCTTGGAGAAGAAGAAGCAAGGATGCTTCCGATCTTGAGCATCCTTTTGAAAGAGGACTGCTCCAGCACCAACGGATGAGGCATCCACCTCCAATATGAATGGCTTATCAACATCAGGGCAGTGTAGGATGGGAGCGCTTGCAAAATGAGACTTAATTGTGATGAAAGCCTGGAGACTTCTTCGGACCACAATTTGGGATTTGCTCCCTTCTTGGTGAGGGCTACCAAAGGAGCTACCAAAGTTGAAAAATGGGGAATGAACTGGCGATAATAATTAATGAACCCCATAAAGCGCTGCACCGCTTTAACTGAATAGGGTTCTTGCCAGTCCATCACAGCCTGTAGTTTGGCAGGATCCATAGCCAATCCCTGGGCAGAGATGATATAGCCCAGGAATGGTAAAGACTCCTGCTCAAACACACATTTCTCCAACTTTGCATAAAGGGAATTTGCCCGCAAGAGGTCGAAGACTGCAGACATCTCTCCGGTGGGAGTCAATATCTGGACAGAAGATGAGAATATCATCCAGATAGACTACGACCGAGGTGGAAAGCATATCCCGGAAGATGTCATTAACAAAGTCTTGAAAAACGGCTGGGGCATTACAGAGCCCGAAGTGCATCACCAGATATTCATAGTGCCCATCCCTGGTATTAAAAGCCGTCTTCCATTCGTCCCCCTCACTGATGCGAATCAGGTTATATGCACCCCCCAGGTCTAATTTGGTAAATACCCTTGCTCCCCGGAGCCTATCAAAGAGCTCAGAAATCAGGGGCAACGGGTATTTATTCTTAACGGTGATGGCGTTAAGACCCCTGTAATCTATGCAGGGACGTAATTCTCCGTTTTTCTGCACGAAGAAGAACCCCGCCCAAGCAGGTGACACTGACTTCCTAATGAACCTTCTTGCCTCATTCTCCTGGAAGTATTGGGACATAGCCTCAGTCTCCGAAAGAGAGAGAGGGGATAAACCCTTGCCCGGGGTGGTTCTGCTCCAGGCAAGAGGTCAATAGGACAGTCATAGGGGCGGTGAGGCGGAAGAGTCTCCGCAGCATTTTTGGAGAACACGTCTACATAGGACCAATAACACTTGGGAAGGGAAGTGAGATCTGCGGATATCCCTATAGTAGCAACCTGAACACTCTCCCTCACACATCTACCTTTACAAGATTCACTCCAACCCCGTATCCTCCCTCAATATGTGGGGAGTGAAGACGAAGCCAGGGTACTCCCAGCAGAGCTTCATCTATACCCTCGGGAAGGACCAGGAAAGAGATAACCTCCTGATGGGAAGGAGGCATAGACAACGTGGGAGGGATTGTCTGATGTGTGATCTGTGAGGGCAGTATTGATCCATTCACCACTCGAACAGTCACTGGTTTGGCGAGCATCACCTGAGGTATTGTGTGGCGGAGAGCAAAGGCAAAGGACATAAAATTCCCCTCTGCTCCAGAATCCACACAAAGCTCAACTGTTAGAGTGGATGGACCAAAAGAGATTGTCCCTTTAAAGGACAGCTTGGAGGCAAATGCCGCTGAATCTAGTGAACCTCCTCCCATGGTTACTAGACGCGATCGTGTTCCCGATCGCTGGGGACATCTATTGGCATAATGTCCTAACTGTTGGCAATTGTTACAAACCACGGGGACTCGAGCGGGCTGAGACTTAGGTCCCGCTCGAGCAACCTCCATGGTCTCCTGGGAGTCGGACGCCTGAATGGGAGATTCTAGAGGTTTGGCAAAGGTGGGAGCCAGCCAAAACATCTGCCTACACTGGGCCCACTCCAACCTCCGCTCGTGAAAACGAAGGTCGATGTGGGTAGATATGGAGATAAGTTTCTCCAGTGAGGCAGGAATCTCCCTGGTGGCCAAAGCGTCCTTTACATGGTCAGCCAGACCTCTCCAGTATACCGGAATGAGGACTTTATCCGGCCACTCTAAGTCAGAGGCCAGAGTCCGAAATTGGAGCGAAAACTGGCTGACCATGGACGAACCCTGTGACATTGCCAGCAGTTGGAGCGCCATATCGTGGGTTACCTGAGGGCCTAAAAAGACCTTTTTAAGAGCCTCCAGAAACCGAGGAGCACTTAGCACCACACGATCGTCGTGCTCCCACATCGGCGTTGCCCATTCCAACGTTCTGCCCGACAGAAGTGATATTACAGTTAGGTCCATATATATTTGGACAGAGACAACATTTATCTAATTTTGGTTCTAGACATTACCACAATGAATTTGAAACAAAACAATTCAGATGCAGTTGAAGTCCAGACTTTCAGCTTTCATTTGAGGGTATCCACATTAAAATTGGATGAAGGGTTTAGGAGTTTCAGCTCCTTAACATGTGCCACCCTGTTTTTAAAGGGACCAAAAGTAATTGGACAAATGACTCCAAGGCTATTTCATGGACAGGTGTGGGCAATCCCTTTGTTATGTCATTCTCAATTAAGCAGATGAAAGGGCCGGAGTTGATTTGAGGTGTGGTGTTTGCATTTGGAAGGTTTTGCTGTGAAGGAAACATGCGGTCACAGGAGCTCTCCATGCAGGTGAAACAAGCCATCCTTAAGCTGCAAGAACAGAAAAAAAACCCATCCAAGAAATTGCTGCAACATTAGAAGTGGCAAAATCTACAATTTGGTACATCCTGAGAAAGAAAGAAAGCACTGGTGAACTCATCAATCCAAAAAGACCTGGGAGCCCACGGAAGACAACAGTGGTGGATGATCGCCGCATACTTTCTTTGGTGAAGAAGAACCCGTTCACAACATCAACTGAAGTCCAGAACACTCTCAGTGAAGTAGGTGTATCTGTCTCTAAGTCAACAGTAAAGAGAAGACTCCATGAAAGTAAATACAAAGGGTTCACATCTAGATGCAAACCATTCATCAATTCCAAAAATAGACAGGCCAGAGTTAAATTTGCTGAAAAACACCTCCAGAAGCCAGCTCAGTTCTGGAAAAGTATTCTATGGACAGATGAGACAAAGATCAACCTGTACCAGAATGATGGGAAGCCAAAAGTTTGGAGAAGAAAGGGAACGGCACATGATCCAAGGCACACCACATCCTCTGTAAAACATGGTGGAGGCAACGTGATGGCATGGGCATGCATGGCTTTCAATGGCACTGGGTCACTTGTGTTTATTGATGACATAACAGCAGACAAGAGTAGCTGGATGAATTCTGAAGTGTACCGGGATATACTTTCAGCCCAGATTCAGCCAAATGCTGCAAACTTGATTGGACGGCGCTTCATAGTACAGATGGATAATGACCCCAAGCATACAGCCAAAGCTACACAGGAGTTCATGAGTGCAAAAAAGTGGAACATTCTTCAATGGCCAAGTCAATCACCAGATCTTAACCCAATTGAGCATGCATTTCACTTGCTGAAATCCAGACTTAAGAGGGAAAGACCCACAAACAAGCAAGACCTGAAGGCTGCGGCTGTAAAGGCCTGGCAAAGCATTAAGAAGGAGGAAACCCAGCGTTTGGTGATGTCCATGGGTTCCAGACTTAAGGCAGTGATTGCCTCCAAAGGATTCGCCACAAAATATTGAAAATAAAAATATTTTGTTTGGGTTATGTTTATTTGTCCAATTACTTTTGACCTCCTAAAATGTGGAGTGTTTGTAAAGAAATGTGTACAATTCCTACATTTTCTAACACATATTTTTGTTCAACCCTTCAAATTAAACGTTACAATCTGCACTTGAATTCTGTTGTAGAGGTTTCATTTCAAATCCAATGTGGTGGCATGCAGAGCCCAACTCGCGAAAATTGTGTCACTGTCCAAATATTTCTGGCCCTGACTGTATGAAACCGACTTCTGCCCGCTCCGTGGGAAAACGTTCAGCCAGAAGCTCGAGCTGTATAGACCACTGGCTTACGAATCCCCGACAAAGTTTACTGTCACCAGAAAACTTGTCTGGAAGCGGGAGATGGGATAAGGTCGGGGCAGAGGTGCCGGAGGACAAACTGGCTGCCGCTGCGCTAGCAGCTGAACAGCGACTGCAGCAACATCCACAGCTGAGGTTGTGTGCTCGAGAGCCGCCAACCTACCCTCCAGCTACTGGATGAACTGCCCTAGGCGCTGGTCGTCCGCCATTTTACTAGCCAGACCCTGGTGATAGTATTATGTTAAGGGCCTGCGGAACTCACCTAACAGATATTAAGGAGAGGTGCGTTCGCAGCCCGGGGTCCACCGTGCAGGCAGAGCCTTCTGCTAGTAAGATGGCGCAAATAGGCAGTATGAGCGAACTATGTTATCCCGCAGAGTCGCAGATGTAAATGCTGTAGCACTATATGGCGGTATGGGCGAACTCTGTTACTCCACAGAGTCGCTAACTAAAATGCTGTAGCGCTATATGGCGATATAAGCGGACTCTGTTAATTCACAGAGCCGCTGTGACAAAGACTGTGTCCTGTCAGACTCACAGGGGACACAGATGACTGCTAAGCGGATTGCAGTCTGTGGTCATGCAATCAGAACACAAGCAATAATCTCCTCACCGGAGTAGCCGGTATTCTAATGGCTTTTTTTAGCCGAGCCCTGAACACGTTTGCAATTATAAACATTATTAACTTTTTACATTAGCATTACACTTATATTTTAGTCCTTATACTGGGTTGGGACCTCACCTCTAGTACTACGGGTAGATTTACGCAGTACAGGTGTCTGTAGTGATCAAGCCTGATCTAGTGTGCTTATTGGTAAGCTGGGCAGTAGCCGTCTGCGACTTCTTAGACTCACCGTGGGTCTGGCATGTATCATATATCATTCCTCCACAGAGCACCTCTTATTACCAGTGAGCGCATTAATAACCAGGCAATACATATCTACTGGTTGCATTTACCTGCAAAAAGCTATATTTTGCCCCGATAAACCAATCTACATCTACATATACACAGTGCCTTGTGAAAGTATTCGGCCCCCTGGAACTTTTCAACCTTTTCCCACATATCATGGTTCAAACATAGAGATACCAAATGTAAATTTTTGGTGAAGAATCTACAACAAGTGGGACACAATTGTGAAGTTGAACGAAATTTATTGGTTATTTTAAATTTTTTTGGAAATACAAAAATTGAAAAGTGGGGCGTGCAATATTATTCGGCCCCTTTAACTTAATACTTTGTTGCGCCACCTTTTGCTGCGATTACAGCTGCAAGTCACTTGGGGTATGTCTTTATCAGTTTTGTACATCTAGAGACTGAGATTCTTGCCCATTATTCCTTGGCAAACAGCTCGAGCTCAGTGAGGTTGGATGGAGATCGTTTGTGAACAGCAGTTTTCAGCTCTTTCCACATTCTCGATTGGATTCAGGTCTGGACTTTGACTTGGCCATTCTAACACCTGGATACTTTTATTTGTGAACCATTCCATTGTAGATTTTGCTTTATGTTTGCGATCACTGTCTTGTTGGAAGACAAATCTCCGTCCCAGTCTCAGGTCTTTTGCAGACTTCAACAGGTTTTCTTCAAGAATGGTCCTGTATTTGGCTCCATCTATCTTCCCATCAATTTTAACCATCTTCCCTGTCCCTGCTGAAGAAAAGCAGGCCCAAACCATGATGATGCCACCACCATGTTTGACATTGGGGAGGTGTGTTTAGGGTGATGAGCTGTGTTGCCTTTACGCCAAACATATCGTTTGGCATTGCTGCCAAAAAGTTCGATTTTGGTTTCATCTGACCAGAGCACCTTCTTCCACATGTTTTGTGTGTCTCCCAGGTGGCATGTTGCAAACTTTAAACAACACTTTTTATGAATATCTTTGAGAAATGGGGACACATTACTGAAAAGCTTTTCTAAACAAGCTGTAACTTTTATCATCACGAAAAGGAAAAAACAACTGGTGGCCAACAAGAATGAGATTTCAAAAATATTTAAGGACATAGACCCCTATAAAAACCATTCTGTCCTGACATTAGGAAACTCTCTAGCAGTATTAAGAACCGGATAAATCTGAAAGAAATGGAAATTATTAAAAAGAAAAATAGGAAATTTGGTTGCGATGCAGTACCTTATTATGATCATAGACTACAGAGGGAATCACAGGTTTTTGAAACCATCGATCAAATAGATGGAAGTGATCTTTCTGATCACTTCAGAGGATAACTTTTCAATATATCCTGTATCTGAAAAGAATGAAACATTGTCTCAGCCTCACCAGCTAGAGAACATTCCAATAAATACTACTAGCAGTCCAACTAGTATTATTCGACCAAATACTGGTACCTTATCGATTGGTATGAACCAGTCTCCAATCAGGAACACTAATCAACCTCAACCGAATAGTAACCATAACGATATTATTCCAACTTTGACCTATAATCGCTATGAAATTTTAAATATGCTCATAGAGCCACCTTTGAACAGTAATGATGATGCAAGAGAACCAATGGCTAGTACCTCTGCAAATACACATGGTATAACAAATACTACAAGTACTGAATCCACGAACCAGTCTAATACCATTAGTTTGTTTTTTCGGTTGGGACACAGAAAAAACGCTACAGGGGATGCAGGGGAGGGAAACTCTCCCAAAAAAAGAAATCCAAGGAAGTACATAATGAAATTCAAAAAATCTTTAACTTAAGCAAATACCAATTAAAACATAATGAACAATCTATATTAAGGAAAGGCCTGAAATTCGCTCCAGCAGCCAAATTTAATAAATTCCAGGCATTCATTGGAGTGAAGCAATTTATGCGGAAATTAGCCTTGAGAAAATATTTTTTTTAAAAAACTCTAGCAGAACCTGCGGCCTCCACACAATGTGACGAACGCCCTCCACTTAATCTCACTAACCTACGACCTAAATCCAAATTCAACCCGGTGAATGAATATTCAGAAGCTTTTGAATTGTTTCAAAAGAATGTGATTTATGATCTTAAAAAAATAAGTGAGAAAAAATGCTCCCATTTTAAACGGAATCTAACTAATAAGGAACGCTATGCTATTCGCGAACTTCAAAGAAAGATTGATATCGTGATCAGACCAGCGGACAAGGGAGGTAGTATCGTAATTATGGATCACTCCCAATACGAAATGGAGTCCCAACTAATTTTAAACAATGTAAAAACATACAAAAAACTAGACAGTGATCCCACTGATCAATTTACGGTAGAACTAAAGGACTTGATAACTGGGGCCTTAACAACGGATTATTAAGCAAAGAGGAGTTTGAATTCATCAAGACACCACACCCTAGGACAGCGGTCTTTTACCATTTACCAAAGATTCATAAAAACCTGGAACATCCACCGGGTTGTCCTATTATTTCAGATATTGGTAATTTAACTTCTAATTTATCCCATTACGTTGACTGTCATCTTCAAAAGGTAGTACCTAACTTACCAGCTTACTTGAAAGACAGTAAACATATCCTACAGATTCTGAACCAATTTCAATGGGACAGCAGTTTTATCCTGGGGACATTAGATATCATGTCACTATATGCAGTCATCCAGCATGATAAGGGCACAGAAGCATTAGGCTATTTTTTAAACAAGTCAGGAAAGGCCTCTCCAGACATGACAGATTTTATTAAAGAATGTGCCCTTTTTATTTTAACACATAATTGTTTTAAACATGAAAAGTACTACTACACCCAGCAATGGAGTACTGCAATGGGGACCAGGTTCACGCCCACTATGCTAATCTTTATATGGGACTGTGGGAAGACCTGTACATCTATCAGGAAGGAATGCTGCGCGCGGACCTGGCCCTATGGCTATGTTCTATTGATGATGTCTTTTTTATATGGAAAGGGGGTTGGAATCTTTAAATTTGTTTTTAGAAAATATAAATAAAAATTATTTTTTTCTGTAATTTAATGCCACTATTAGTACTGAGAGGGTACAATTTTTAGACTTAGATATATTTATTAGGGAAGGCGGTATCCAAACAAGCACCAGCATGAAACCTACAGATTCTAACAGTTATATCGCTACAAATAGCTGCCATCTACCTAGGTGGTTGCTAAATGTTCCTCGTAGCCAATTTATGAGACTACACCGCAATTGCTCAAATACAGCTGATTATGGGAAGGAAGCCGACACACTTATTAGTAAATTCCTGAATAAAGGCTATGAAGAAAATTACTTACTTAATATTAAAGAAAATGTTAAAAATACTCCCAGAGAGGAGATTCTTTATAATAGTAAACCTAGGCCGACTATGTATCAGAAAATTCAGGCTCAATATCCGGCTCCATTATTGTGCAATATAATTCCAACACCCATCTTCTCAAAAAAATAGTGAGTAAACACTGGGGACTTTTGAGAGAAGATAAAGTTATTGGGGATAAAATTACTGAATGCCCTAAGTTCATATTTAGGAAAGCTAAAAATCGTAGCCACCTAATTGCGCCTACAGAGCGAAATTTAGAAGAGCCTTCTAGGGATAATACGTGTGTCGGCCCCTTCAAAACAATTATTAAAGGTTTCTATCCTTGCAAAAAATGTAAGATGTGCAGAACCTTACAACTTACCAAACAAAAAATGATAACTTCCCAAAATGGCACGCAATTTGAAATCACGGACTTTATAAACTGTAATACATCAGGAGTGATCTATGCTATCGAATGCCCATGCAAAAAAATGTATGTCGGACGCACCATACGCCCTTTGTGTAAAAGAATTGGGGAACATTTGGGAAATATAAAGAACAATGTAGATACACACCCTTTATCTAAACACTTTAAGCTAACACACAAAGGATCGCTCAAAGATGTAAAGATCATGGGCATCAAAGTGGTTAAAAAGGACTGGCGCAAAGGAGACTTTATCAAACAAATGTCCAAGAAAGAGACACGCTGGATCTTTGAACTGGACACTCTTAAACCCAAGGGATTGAATAATGACATTGAATTGTTTGCCTTCAATTGATCTATATGGACCAAGGATATATAAACCGGCTTAGTGCCAGCCGAGCCATCCCTGATGAAGGAGGCCGTCAGCTCTCCGAAACGCGTAGGATTTAGTTTGGGCTCCCTCTGCACACTGTAGCCGAGACTGGGCACCACGTGACTACTTCCGTGTCACGTGACCCGAATGCTCAAGTGAAGGCCTTGTTGGCGTCCCTCCGCGGACATCCACGCTGCAGCGCCAGGAGGAAGGAGAGCTTGCCGCCGGCCGGGGCAGCTCTCCAGGACTATTCCACACTTCCGGATCACCCTAGCACCTCCAGCACATCTTGAGCTAAGTATTGCATCACCGTTTAGGATAGACCAGTGCAATTGCACTTCATTTAAGGTATTGTTTTCATTTAAGCAGCACGGCTCATATTCCAATCGAGCACATATTATCACCAGGACCTTACGTTCCAGCACCTCACTATTTAACACCGGCAAGGTGGTATATGCTTAGGAGCTTCAGAAAGGTATATTCTAGGTCTGCACTTCTTGCACTTTATAAACGGTTATCTATACTTATGCACCTAACATCCGCTCTTATAAAGTGCACCTATTTGAATGCTTATTTGCACATCATTGAATGCTCATTTGCACATCTAGTAATTCATCTGCGAACTATTGGATTGCACTTTTTTTCCCCTTCTTAGGGATTACTTCACAGGCACATGTTGCCAATGTTATTTATTAGGGCACATTTTTAAGACTTATTTTAAACGTAATATTAATATATTGTTTTATCATATCCGTTTGCACTCCAAGCACTTTATAAACAACTATCTAGTTGTATACCGTTTTATGCATACTTAAAGGTTTATTTTACAGTAGTTACTCATCAGGGAACTATTGTATCACAATTATCCTCTCTCTCTCAAGGATTACTTCCTTGGCACATAGCGTTGACTTTATCTATTAATAAGACCTGTCACCCCCCCTTTTACTGCCTCACTGGTTCTATTTGTTCCTTCCTTAAACCTAGCTCATCTAGTTGGCATTATTATTGGTCACCTTCCCGTCTGTTACCACTTCAGAAAAATACCGCCATACCTCTGCCTGTGAAAACCACTTTGGAGAAATATAGGTATGTGTTATTGATCAGTACTGTATGATTTGTGTCTGTTTCGTAGCGCGAGTACTTTTAATAATTATTTGTCCAGGCTCATCATTCCCTCCCTGTGGTAGGAGGTTTTTGTACTTGCAGCTGATCCAGCACATATATACTCGCGCCGCTACCTATTAATATAAAATATCCTACTGATATCGACCTAATAGAATGGCACTTCCCATACAGATATATAATCCAAAAAAGCATTGGAAGCATTATGCCAAAAAATACAATTCTTTATTAGAAAAATACACTCATAACTAACAATAAACAGTTAAAAAGTCTATTAAAATGGGATGTATATACAGTATGCTCCCATTGCTGTTAATGCTAACTATGACAGGTATGTGACCTGAAAGCCATATGCAGTATAGCTACAAATCTACTACATGAAGAGCAGTACTAAGTACATCATAATCTAAGTAGTGTAAGACGGCGGTGTTCACACCGTGCAGTAACTGAGGCAGTGACCCAAGCAAGTCCAAAGTAAACAGCTTTTATTCAGCAACTCACGGGTAAAACAGGAAAAGTCCTCCGGTACGCAGCCGGGTAACATCAGTTCATAAACACTGGTTGCCGGAACAACGGCCGCGCCGGGCCGAACAGAGCCTGACAGGTGCAGAGCCGTCCCAGGCGTGGGTTCAGCTACACACAATCCTGTGGAGCTTTCCTGCTATGCTCCTCGCAGGGTCCCAACATAGAACCACACTAATCCTTAGTGCAGGAGTTTTAAAGACCTGTGGCAAAAGCCACTGGAAAACCCGGGTTGGAGGGAGGAGGCCGCCCCACTGCCTCCTGTGACCTCCTCCAAGAAATGAAGGCCCTGCCGGATTTTACTTAATCTGCTTTAGCCAGGTAGTCTGACTAGGTCATTGCTCACCTTCATTCCTGCATTGCAGCCGCAGCTGTGTGTGTGTGACTGCAATGCACTCCAATGGCTTTAATAGGTCTCTGTACACATTCTGGGGGAAATATAACGTCCCTCGTAAACGATCCCGGTCACTGCCTCACATATCCCCCCCCTCTGTTCAACTTGTGGGGTTGAACATTTGCCACCATACAGGGTGCCCGGGACAGGGCATCCGCGTTTGCTTGCAACTTCCCGGGCGATGTTCTACCGAGAAACTGAAATTTTGCAGTGACAGGAACCACCTGGTGACTCGCGCATTCCTCTCCTTTGCATTCCTCATCCATACCAAGGGTGAGTGGTCCGTCACCAAGCGGAACTGACGCCCGAGTAAATAATAACGTAGTGATTCCAAGGCCCACTTAATAGCCAAACACTCCTTCTCTACTACACTATAGTTTTTCTCTGCCGGGACAAGTTTTCTACTCAAGTAGGTGACCGGGTGCTCTTCACCATTCACTTTTTGTGACAACACTGCCCCTAGTCCTACCTCCGAGGCATCTGTCTGTACAATGAAGGTTTCATTGAAGTTGGGGCTGATGAGGACCGGCTGTCCACACAGGGCCAACTTCATGGACTGAAAGGCTTCTTCTGCCTGAGGGTTCCACCGAACCATTACCATTTTCTTTCCTTTCAAGAGATCGGTTAGGGCCGCCGTTCACCAGTCAAAATTAGGTATAAACCGCGGTAATACCCAAGGATGCCAGGGAACGCCCTCACCTGTTTTGTACTCGATGGTTTAGGCCAGTTTTTTATGGCCTCAATTTTACTGATTTGGGGCTTGATAGCTCCTCGGCCTATCACATACCCCAAATATCGAGCTTCCTCCAGCCCTATCGCACATTTTTTTGGGTTTGCCGTTAACCCCGCGGCTCTGAGAGAATCCAGCACCGCTTGTACGTGTGTTAGGTGCGTTTGCCAGTCGGTGCTAAATATGATGATATCATCTAGATACGCGGACGCGTATTCCTGATGAGGCTTGAGCACTATGTCCATCAATCTCTGAAATGTAGCCGGGACCCAATGTAACCCAAAAGGTAAGACCACATAGTGAAATAGACCCTCTGGAGTTACGAAGGCGGTCTTTTCCTTCGCCGAATCTGTGAGAGGTACCTGCCAAAACCCTTGGTGAGATCGAGCGTGGTAAAGTACTGGGCCTGCCCCAGTCTCTCAATCAGCTCGTCCACCCGGGGCACTGGATAAAGGTCGAACTTTGACACTTCATTCAATTTCCGGAAATCATTACAGAAGCGTAACGATCCGTCTGGCTTCGGAATCAGTACAATGGGGCTAGCCCACTCACTCCGTGATTCCTCTATGACGCCTAACTGAAGCATTTGTTTTACCTCAGCCGAAATGGCTTGCCTCCGGGCTTCGGGCACCCGGTACGGTCTTATTCGCACCCTTACCCCAGGTTCGGTGACAATGTCATGTTGGATAACCGTAGTCCTACCTGGTAGCTCTGAGAACACGTCGGTATTGTTTTGCACCAGGGAGCGAGCCTCCCGTCGCTGCTGTTGAGTGAGGGCATCACTTATCCTGACCTCTGCCTTGGCTGCTTCCCTGGCTGAAGGTAGAGAACTCTCTGGTGATATGCCCGGGTGATGTCTGTAACTAAACACTCTCGATCTTTCCAAGGCTGTAGCAGGTTTACATGGTAAATCTGCTCAGGTTTCCTCCTTCCGGGCTGATACACCCGGTAATTTACCTCCCCCACCTTTTCTCGAATCTCATATGGCCCTTGCCACCTGGCCATGAGTTTACTCTCGGCTGTGGGTACCAGTACTAATACCCGATCGCCCTTGTTAAAAGACCTGACTCTGGCTCTTTTATTATATGTGTGCCTCTGGGTTGCCTGGGCATCTAACAGATGTTCTTTCACGATGGGCATGACCGCCGCGATCCTGTCCTGCATATAGCCACGTGTTCAATTATACTCTTATGGGGAGTCGGCTCTTGTTCCCATGTCTCTTTGGCTAGTCCCACAGACCCCTAGGGTGTCTGCCGTACAATAACTCAAAGGGAGAGAACCCTGTGGAAGCCTGGGGTACCTCACGTACAGCGAACATCAAATAGGGTAGCAACATGTCTCAATCCCTTCCATCCTTAGAAATCACCTTTTTTAACATGGACTTGAGGGTTCTATTGAAGCGTTCTACTAACCCGTCGGTTTGAGGGTGGTACACCGAGGTGCGCAATTGTTTAATTTTTAGCAGTTTGCACAGTTCTCTTGTCACCTTGGAAATAAAGGGGGTCCCCTGATCCGTCAGGATCTCCTTAGGTAGTCCCAGGCGACAGAACATGGCAAACAGTTCTCGGGCAATAAGTTTTGCCGAGGTGTGGCGTAGTGGTATAGCCCCGGGTACCGGGTAGCATAGTCGACGACCACCAGTATGTGTTGGTAGCCACGGGCGGATTTTACAATGGGCCCTACCAAATCCATTGCAATCCGTTCAAAAGGTACCTCTATTATTGGCAGGGGTACCAAGGACTACGGAAACTTGCAGTGGGTGAGGTCAACTGACATTCGGGGCAGGATTCGCAGTACCTTTTGACCTCCGCGTACACTCCCGGCCAAAAGAACCGCTGCAAGATACGTTCTAGAGCTTTTTTTTTCCCCTAAGTGGCCCCCCAGCAAGTGTGAGTGTGCCAAATCTAGAATCACCCTACGATACGACTGAGGTGCTACCAACTGTTCCACAACCTCGTCCCTAATTTTATCTATCCTATAAAGCAACTCACCACTGACTACCATGCGTGGAAATACCGTATCTGCATTGGGCTGTTGGGCTACGCCGTTTACCTCTAGCACCCTTTCCCGCGCCTGAGTCAGGGTGGGATCTTGTAGCTGAGCTGTCCCAAACGTGGCCCTGGACACTTCCAGCTCGAGAATCGATACGGTCTCCTCCACCTCTCCTGCCAGCACCTCTAAGGGAAACCTATCGGGGTCACACTCTATCCCTATATGGGACACCTTACGGCAGGTTCGTCGGGTACAGCATCTGTAATACATTTTACCAGGGGAGAATGGATTTTGTTTTTCCACAGAGTCCAGAACAGGGGCAAGTCTCTTCTTAACACAGACCCATAGGGAAGATTTTTTACCACTCCCACCACATGTTTTATGTCTCCACATGGCGTGGACAAGACTACCTCCGTAGTTGGATACTCTCGGAGGTCCCCATGGATACATACAACCCCGACCTGCCGTCCGCTGGGGTTGTCTCCTGCCACCAGTGACCCATGTACCAGAGTCACGAGGCTCCCTGAGTCCAGGAGAGCCTCCGTAGGGTACCCATTAACCAGTATCTGGCATAGTTGGAGTTCACTGTCCTGGGGGTCAAGGGTTGCTGTGCAGACGGTCTGGGCATACATTGAGACCCGGCGGCTATATCCGCAGTCCATGGGTTCCGTAGTCAGGGGACAATTAGCCATCACATGTCCTGGTCCTTGACACCGCCAGCACCTAAGGGTGGAGGTACTGTTAGGTCTTATGACAGTTTGGGAGGGAACCGGTCTCCTGCCACTCTCACTCCAGGGTTCCCCTTCAGCATGGGTACGGTGCTGACTGTCCCCAGCAGAGGGACGCGACCCCTTTCCCGATTCCTGGGTTGGCAGGGATCGGCGTGACAGCCGAGAGGGGGCGGAGTCTCGAATAAAGTCTTGAGTGGCCGAGTAGCGCTCGATCAAACTGACTACCTGGTCGAGTGTGCCGGGGTCGCCTTGCCCCACCCATCGTTGGATAGCAGCCGGCAGAGTCCTTACCAGCCGGTCAACCACCACCCTCTCCACCATCTGGGCTGGAGACAAAGTCTCGGGCTGGAGCCACTTCTTTACCAGCTGCAGGAGGTCATAAGCCTGAGACCGCGCGGGTCGTGTCTCCACATAGGCCCATGAAAATACACGCTGAGCGCTCACGTATGTATTAACCCCAGTCGGGCAAGGATCTCACCTTTGAGCCTCTGGTAGTCCTGGGCGTCCTCCCGACTGAGATCGAAGTAGGCCTTTTGTGCATCGCTGACCAAAAACAGAGCTACTACTTCTGCCAACTGGCCGGCGGGTAGGTTTTCCCGCTCCGCTGTGCGCTCATAAATTGTCATGAAAGCTTCCACGTCGTCCTCCGGTCCCATCTTCCTCAACGCTGAGCGAACCCTGTCTCAGGCCTCGCGACGTTCAGGGGCTGGTGATGTCGAGGTCTCCCGCAGTGCAGAAATCTGTTGTAGCAACAGTTTGTTTGTTTTTTGCTGCTGCTGGTACAATAGCTGCTGTTGCTCATTGTGCTGTTGCTGTTGTCGCTGAGACTGCAGCTGCTGCTGTTGTGTAATTACCAGCTGCTTTACCAGCTCCTCCATTTTGTCCACGGTTGAGGCTGAAAAGTGGCCGGCCGGATTGAGGTCATGAAGCTGCCAGTGGGGTATACCTCAGTCACAATGCCCGCATTCTCCAACCAATTGTAAGACAGCAGTGTTCACACCGTGCAGTAACTGAGGCAGTGACCCAAGCAAGTCCAAAGTAAACAGCTTTTATTCAGCAACTCACGGGTAAAACAGGAAAAGTCCTCCGGTACGCAGCCGGGTAACATCAGTTCATAAACACTGGTTGCCGGGAACAACGGCCACGCCGGGCTGAACAGAGCCTGACAGGTGCAGAGCCGTCCCAGGCGTGGGTTCAGCTACACACAATCCTGTGGAGCTTTCCTGCTATGCTCCTCGCAGGGTCCCAACATAGAACCACACTAATCCTTAGTGCAGGAGTTTTAAAGACCTGTGGCAAAAGCCACTGGAAAACCCGGGTTGGAGGGAGGAGGCCGCCCCACTGCCTCCTGTGACCTCCTCAAAGAAATGAAGGCCCTGCCGGATTTTACTTAATCTGCCTTAGCCAGGTAGTCTGACTAGGTCATTGCTCACCTTCATTCCTGCATTGCAGCCGCAGCTGTGTGTGTGTGATTGCAATGCACTCCAATGGCTTTAATAGGTCTCTGTACACATTCTGGGGGAAATATAACGTCCCTCGTAAACGATCCCGGTCACTGCCTCACAGTAGATACTAGGTAGATACTGATATCATGTGCAATATAGCTACAAATCTACTACATAAGGAGCGGTACTGAGTACATTATAATCTAATCGGAGAAGAGATAATACATATGTTAGTATAATTAGTGGTTTACCACCATCATAATTGTAACCACTGCTACCAGATATATATACACCTAAGATAGTAGACCGCTAGTAGATTCTTAATGATGGTATATATGATGTAGTTACAAAGGTGCCAGAGTGACGAGCAAACATATTGTCAAATGACAGGTTTTTAGTAAGGTAATGCCCGCTATGGCCCCGTAAGTACATCCATATGGCATGGTCAGAACGGTACTGTAGTATTGGTCATAGAGCATATACAACCTTATTAGGAGCCAAATGTTCCCCGTTCCCCGACGCGCGTTTCGCGTTAGCTTCGTCTATGGGGGTTGGTAGATATGACATATAATCAGATCTGCCCTTATATACCTTTACAAAAATTGCATTTACCAGTATATCTTCCACATGTGTGCGAAGCCTTGCTGCCCTCGGCGTGTGACGCACCAAGGCAGCGCCCCCGTCGGCCGTGCAGCACCTCCCACCCGACACGTCAGGATGGGGAGGGAACTGCTACGATTCCGACTGGACGCGTCACCACGGTAACCCACAGCGCCGCAGGAGCGCGTCATCCGCCGCCAAGCCACGCCCCCTCGTCCGACGTGTCAGAACGAAGAAGCGTTGCCATGACGACCCGAACGATTGAGCTCCCACGGCGCTTCACCACTAAAGCCCCACGGCCCAACATACAGGCGGGGTAAGATGACAGCAGTTATGTACCAGGCAGATTATCATCCGTATGTACTAAACTCAGAAATACTGCATGTAAATAAATACAATTATAATTATATTAAACACCATGTGACCACAAAAAATGCAATCCCAAATGCAATACATGTGTTTCCTAAAAAATAAACAAAAATGAAAAAATAAATTGTTAAAAAATGAAAAAACAGAAAATAATACTTATAGCATCATATATGTATAATGATGATGTATCACACATGCTGTGAGTCTCAAATCGATGTTTTAATATCTTTAGGAGTCCTGAAAGAGTCCTTAATTTTTCATTTCAAACTAATTGTAGAACTGATGTTCCAAGAAGATGTCCTACACACTTGATTGAGGGGCAGTCCTCATTGCACTTGTTTCTTTAGACATCTTACATTCATAGACTTCAAACTGATTGTAGAACAGATGTTCCAAGAAGATGTCCTATACAGTTGATTGAGGGCTGTCCTCATTGTACTTCTTTCTTTAGACATCTTACATTCATGGACTTCATGGATATCCGAGACACTCGTCAAAACCACATCAATGGCATCACACATATATATGACCTATTGTAAACTAAGAAAAGCATATATAAGGTATAGAATAAAACTATAAAAACACTGAAGAAAGGGTAGCACCTATAGAAAGGGGGCAAAGCTCAGAACCTCATTGAGTCCCTCTGGTTGAAGAGATCCAATTCGAAAAATCCATTGTGTTTCCACTTGGGCTAGTTTCTTTTTTATATCTCCTCCCCTGTGATCCACAGAGATTTTATCTATGCCCATCACCTTAAGCAATTGGGATTAGAGTCGTGGTATATTTTAAAATGCTTCGATATGGGTTTCAAAAGGGTGATATCATTCTCCTCTCGGGCATTCTTAATATCCCTATAGTGTTCTCTGACCCTGATTTTTAGGGGTCTCAAGGTCATGCCCACATATATTTTTTTACACGGGCATTGGGCATAGTAAATCACCCCAGTTGAATTGCATGTAATATGCTGAGTGATCTTAAAAGTTTTCTTGCCATCACTAGAGTCAAATGAAAAAGCACGCAGCATATTTGGACATGCAATGCATGAATTGCATGGGAAGAAACCCCATTTTTGACCTGTGGATCCAAAGATTTTTTCAGATTTTTGACCTCCATGATAGCTATGTACTAAGATGTCTCTCAAGTTATTAGACCTTTTGTATGTAACAGAAGGGAATTCAGGAACAAATTTCTCTAGGGTTTTATCAATTCGAAGTAAAGGCCAATATTTTTTTAAGGCTTTTTTAACTTCCCACCATTTGTCATTATATGTTGAAATAAATCTCACTTTTTGTGGGTTTTCATTTTTATTTTTATTTTTGGGGTTAATAGATCATTTCGTATTGCCAACTTGGCCCTCTTTAGACCCTTTTAATGCTGCGATTTGAATATCCTCTGGCTGAGAATCTAGAAGATAAATCCCCAGTTTGTTCCTCAAAGGCCTTCTCATTAGAGCATATACGTCTTGCCCTCAGAAATTGTCCTGTGGGAATACCCTCTATTAATGATTTAGGATGAGAGGAGGTGGCATGCAAGACTGAATTTATTGAGGTCTCTTTTCGATGTACATTGGTTTCTAATAAACCATTCTCACCTTTTGTAATCATGATGTCAAGAAAATCAATGCTGTGAAAAAATAACCGTGTGCACAACCAAGAAGGTGCCAGAGTAGGTTCCCACACCGTATCTAATAGTAAAATGAACTCGGCACTCAACTTTAGTATAGTGAGAATAAAGATTTTGATTCACAGTAGTAACACGAAACGTTTCGGTCCTATATCATGGACCTTCATCAGTCACAGATACTACTGGGAAGGGGGTTGATCCACATAGTCTGAGTGCCACTAGCGGTGGACACCGCGTCCAATGCAGAGACCTATCCTCACTACCGGACTCCTTCACAACAGGTTACTAGAGCAATAGAGGCATTGTCCTCTTCCTCATCTCACCCCACCAACACAGGCTATATCCAGCCCTTTTTTTCTTCCCTATGTGGATCAACCCCCTTCCCAGTAGTATCTGTGACTGATGAAGGTCCATGATATAGGACCGAAACATTTCGTGTTACTACTGTGAATCAAAATCTTTATTCTCACTATACTAAAGTTGAGTGCCGAGTTCATTTTACTACTACACTAAGAAAATCAATGCTGGCCTGACTATACTTGCATGTTAACTTAATGTTCAGGGAATTGTCATTTAAGATATTCAGAAAATCGAGAAGGTCTCGCTCTGTCCCTGCCATATCATCAGTACATCATCTATATACCGGACCCATAGCAAGACCTTCTCGATGAATGCAATGGGATTGGTGAGGAATATACCCCGTTCCCACATACCCAAAAAGAAGTTGGCGTATGAGGGGGCAAAAGCCGCCCCCATAGCCGTACCTCGTCTCTGCAGGTAGATATTTTCCCTGAACAGAAAGTAATTGTGCTCCAATGCAAATTGAAGTAATGTTAGTAGTAGTGTAGTCAGACCAGCATCAAGATCTGACATCATGAGATACATTTTAACTGCTTGTAACCATCTGTGTTGTATACAAGTATATAATGATTCGACGTCAAAGCTCACTAACCACATATCACCATCCATAGGGATTCCCTCAATTTTCTTAAGGACATCACCAGTATCTCTGACATAGGAGGGAAGATCCAAGACTATTGGTTTGAGATAGAAATCCAGATATTTGGAGATAAGTTCGCACAAGCTCCCATTGCCCGACACAATGGGGCGTCCTGGAGGTGTGGTGCTATTTTTGGGTACTTTTGGGATGAAGTATATACATGCTGTCTTAGGATACTTGGGTACCAAGTTGTCTCTTAATTCCTTAGAGATAATTCCCTCTCTAAATACTTCCTCCAGGATTTCATTAATCTCATTCAAATAGGCTGAGGTGGGATTATATGTCATTTTCTGGTAACATTCATTATCTCGTAGCTGTCTAAGGGCTTCTTTTTCATACATTTTTACTGGCCATACCACCACGTTCCCCCCTTTGTCCGCAGACTTTATGATTACCTCGTCGAGGTTACGTAATTCATTTATTGCCTGTCTTTGGGCAAAGGGCAGGTTCCCGTGCGTGATATATGGGGAGATTTTTTTCAACTCATCTGTTACCAGTTTGACAAACAGTTCCACATTAGGAGAGATGTTTAAAGGGGGAAACTTTTTAGGTACCGGTGGTTTAAACTTACCCTCATAATCAGGTGTTTCTGTTATGTTTCGGTAGCTGAGGAGTGCAGGTAAAAAAGGCAATACACCAGAGCAGTTGGAATCTATGGGATTGCAGTACCCTGACTAACCACCACAACTAGAGGCAGCCGTGGAGCGTTCCTACGTTGGTCCTAGACGCCTCGTCACAGCCTGAGAAACTAACTACACCTAAAGATAGAAATAGGAAAGCTATCTGCCCCGGAGCAGAACCCCAAAGATAATAAAAGCCCCCAAACATGTAATGGCGGTTAGACAAGAGGAAATACTGACACAGAAAGAAAATAGAATGAGCAAACGCTGGGGCCCAAACTATCTAAATAGAAAAGGACAGGAAGGGTACTTACTGCAATCCCAGAAAACCCTGAAAAACACCAACTCTACTAATTTCAAAATCACCTGAGATCACACGACCTCTACCACCTAAATTAGCTCTCTGGTGTAACAAAATCAAAACAGCAGCCACTGAAAAAACTGGAAAAAGCAAAAGAACAAAACTCAGTGGCTGAACTAAACTGAGAAGGCAGAAGCCCCCGGAGGGGGACCCAGAATGCCCCCAAAGAAGTGCAGGACAAAATGCAAAAATATAGCAACAACACAAAAGAAGAAAAATTCTTATCTGGTAGCAGGAGATGCAGACACGACACAGCAGGCTACAAGGGAAACTGGAATGAAGGATTCAGACCAGAACAATTGATCACCGGCAACCCTGATGGGAAAATGACTCCCTTATATAAGACCAGTCAGTAACACCTGATTCCCAGTCCTCACAATCTTCACTAGTACCGCTTGTAACCACCAGAGGGAGCCTCTGCTCAGAACTCATCTCAAACCCATTCACAACAGTACCCCCCCCTTGAGGAGGGGTCACCGAACCCTCATTTGAGCAACCAGGTCGGTCAGGATGAGTTCTATGATAAGCACGGATAAGTCTCCTAGCATGGATGTCCGAAGCAAACACCCAAGAATTGTCTTCCTGACCATAACCTCTCCATTTAACCAAATACTGGAGTCTTCGTCTAGAAAAAACGAGAATCCAATATTTTCTCAACCACATACTCCAGATTGCCCTCAACCAAAACAGGGTCAGGAGGCACAGTAGCAGGAACCACTGGCTCAACAAACCTCTTCAACAAGGACTTGTGGAACACGTTATGGATCTTAAATGTCCCTGGAAGAAGCAAACGAAAAGAAACAGGATTAATAATCTCCATGATCTTATAAGGTCCAATGAACCTAGGCTTAAATTTAGGAGATGCTACTCTCATAGGAATATTCTTTGAGGACAACCAGACCAAGTCCCCCACTTTAAACCGAGGACCATCAGTCCTATGCCGGTTAGCAAACCGCTGGGCCTTCTCCTGAGAGAGGGACAACCTCTCCACTACCTGGTCCCAAATCTGTTGCATACGCTCAACAACAGAGTCAACACCTGGACAGACAGAAGCTTCCGTCTGTCCTGAAGAAAATCGAGGGTGAAAACCAGAATTACAGAAAAACGGAGACATCAAAGTGGCAGAGCTAGCCCTATTATTAAGAGCAAACTCAGCCAAAGGCAAAAAAGAGACCCAGTCATCCTGATCAGCAGACACAAAGCATCTTAGATAAGTCTCTAATGTCTGGTTTGTTCTCTCAGTTTGACCATTGGTCTGAGGATGAAATGCCGAGGAGAAAGACAATTGAACACCCAGTTTAGAACAAAAAGTCCTCCAAAATCTGGAAACAAACTGGACTCCTCTGTCAGACACAATTTTCTCAGGAATGACGTGTAAACGAACCACGTGCTGAAGAAACAACGGCACCAATTCAGAGGAGGAAGGCAACTTAGGTAATGGCACAAGATGTATCATTTTGGAAAACCTATCACAAATTACCCAGATGGTGGTCATTCTCTGAGAAACAGGAAGATCGGAAATGAAATCCATAGAGATATGGGTCCATGGTCTCTTGGGCACAGGCAATGGCATCAACAAACCACTAGAGCGAGAGCAAGGCTTGGAGCGAGAGCAAGTCCCGCAGGACTGCACAAATTCCCTGACATCACGAGACAAGGTAGGCCACCAAAAGGACCGACTAACCAAGTCTCTGGTACCAAAAATTCCGGGATGCCCAGCCAATGCGGAACAATGAATCTCAGACATCACACTCTTTTTCCATTGGTCCGGGACAAACAATTTTCCAACAGGCAGCGCTCGGGCCTATCCTCCTGACACCCCTCCAGAGCAAGTCTCAAATTGGGCGAGATGGCGGAAAGAACTACACCCTCTTTCAAAATAACAGAAGGATCAGATAACTCAGGAGAGTCCGCAAGGAAACTCCTCGAGAGGGCATCCGCCTTAACATTCTTAGTGCCAGGAAGAAAGGAAACCACAAAATTAAAACGTGTGAAAAACAAGGCCCACCTGGCCTGTCTAGGATTGAGTCGCTTGGCAGATTCCAGATAGACCAGATTCTTATGGTCCGTAAGGACCACCACCTGATGTTTGACTCCCTCCAGCCAATGTCTCCACTCTTCAAAAGCCCACTTCATGGCCAATAACTCCCGATTACCCACGTCATAATTACGTTCAGTAGGAGAAAATTTTCGAGAGAAAAAGGCACAAGGGTTACTTTTAGAGGTCTCTGGATCTTTTTGGGACAAAACGGCACCTGCCCCAATTTCAGAGGCATCAACCTCCACCTGAAATGGCAGAGAAACATCAGGCTGCCGTAGAACAGGAGCAGAAGTGAATCTCTGCTTAAGTTCCTGAAATGCAGAGACTGCCTCAGGAGGCCAATTCACCACATCAGAACCCTTTCTGGTCAAATCAGTTAATGGTTTAACAATAACCGAGAAATTACCAATAAATTTACGATAAAAATTGGCAAAACTCAAAAATCTCTGAAGAGCCTTTAATGAAGTAGGTTGGACCCAATCACAGATGGCCTGAACCTTGACCGGGTCATTTCAATAACAGATGGGGACAAAATGAATCCCAGAAATGAGATCTTCTGTACGCCAAAAAGACACTTTGATCCCTTCACATACAGAGAATTATCCCTCAAATTCTGGAACACAGTCCGAACATGTTTCACATGAGAGTCCCAGTCATTAGAAAAAATCAAGATATCATCCAAATAAACAATCAGAAATTTGTCCACAAAATCCCTGAAAATGTCATTCATGAAGGACTGGAAGACGGAAGGGGCATTAGTGAGCCCAAAGGGCATCACTAGGTACTCAAAATGCCCTTCAGGGGTATTGAATGCCGTCTTCCATTCATCCCCGTGCTTAATGCGAATAAGGTTATACGCCCCCCTGAGGTCAAGCTTGGTAAACCAAGTAGCGTTTTTCACCCTGGAAAACAGGTCAGAAATCAAGGGTAACGGGTATTGATATTTCACAGTAATATTGTTCAAGAGACGATAATCAATACACGGCCTTAATGAACCATCTTTTTTGGCCACAAAGAAAAAACCGGCACCTAAGGGTGAAGAGGATGGTCTGATATGACCCTTCTCCAATGATTCCTTGATATAAGACCGCATAGCGTCATGTTCAGGTACAGACAAGTTAAAAAGGCGACCTTTAGGGAATTTACTACCCGGCACTAATTCAATAGCGCAGTCATAGCTGCTATGGGGAGGTAAGGATGCAGATTTACTTTCGCTAAACACATCAGAAAAATCAAACAAAAAGTCAGGAACATCCTGAGCTTGGGGGGAGGCAGAAAAAACAGGAGTGTTGGTATTAACACATTGGCAGCCCCAACTGGTTACAGACACAGATTTCCAATCCAAAACAGGATTATGAGACTGTAACCAAGGGAAACCCAGCACGATAATGTCATGCAGATTATATAGAACCAAAAATTTGCAGCACTCCTGGTGATCAGGTTCAACCCTCATTATCACCTGAGTAGAAAACTGGGGTTTATTCTCAGCCAAAGGGTAGAATCGATCCCCAGTAGGGGAATAGACTTCTGTAGGGGTATCAAGGGAAACCCACAACGTTTAGCAAAATCATAATCCATCAGGTTAATAGCTGCTCCAGAATCAACGAAAGCCTGAGCAGAAAATGAGGACAGAGAGCATATCAGAGTGACAGTGTCATCAAGCCCCTGATTTAATGCCAACAAGGCTTTTTCAGCTTGATCAGTGACATTAGGCTCATCGTACAATAACTCCAAAGCCTGAAAAAACGCATCAACATCACTCAAAACAGGATCCCCAGGTATCAGGGAAAAAGCCCAATCCTGAGGATCGCCGCGCAGGAGAGAGATGATAATTTGAACCTGCTGCGCTGCGTTTCCTGAGGACTTAGATTTTAAGGCAAAAAACAATTTACAATTATTTTTGAAATTCTGAAACTTAGCTCGATCCCCTAAAAACAAATCTGGCATGGGGATCCTAGGTTCCACAACAGGCAACCCAGCAAGATAGATAGCAATACTCCGAACCTCAGTGGCAAGCTGATCCACACGGCCAGACAACTGTGCAAACTCCATTGGGAGAAAAGATCCTCCCCAGCACCCAGAGATACAGAGGGAAAAAAAAAAAAAATGCAACAAACAGAAAAATATCTCTGACAACTCTGACAACCTTTTTTCTATCACAATATTTTTTCCCTTCTGTGAGTACCATACAATTTTCAATTTTTAGGCCGGTGATACTGTTATGTTTCGGTAGCTGAGGAGTGCAGGTAAAAAAGGCAATACACCAGAGCAGTTGGAATCTATGGGATTGCAGTACCCTGACTAACCACCACAACTAGAGGCAGCCGTGGAGCGTTCCTACGTTGGTCCTAGACGCCTCGTCACAGCCTGAGAAACTAACTACACCTAAAGATAGAAATGGGAAAGCTATCTGCCCCGGAGCAGAACCCCAAAGATAATAGAAAGCCCCCAAACATGTAATGGCGGTTAAACAAGAGGAAATACTGACACAGAAAGAAAATAGAATGAGCAAACGCTGGGGCCCAAACTATCTAAATAGAAAAGGACAGGAAGGGTACTTACTGCAATCCCAGAAAACCCTGAAAAACACCAACTCTACTAATTTCAAAATCACCTGAGATCACACGACCTCTACCACCTAAATTAGCTCTCTGGTGTAACAAAATCAAAACAGCAGCCACTGAAAAAACTGGAAAAAGCAAAAGAACAAAACTCAGTGGCTGAACTAAACTGAGAAGGCAGAAGCCCCCGGAGGGGGACCCAGAAGGCCCCCAAAGAAGTGCAGGACAAAATGCAAAAATATAGCAACAACACAAAAGAAGAAAAATTCTTATCTGGTAGCAGGAGATGCAGACACGACACAGCAGGCTACAAGGGAAACTGGAATGAAGGATTCAGACCAGAACAATTGATCACCGGCAACCCTGATGGGAAAATGACTCCCTTATATAAGACCAGTCAGTAACACCTGATTCCCAGTCCTCACAATCTTCACTAGTACCGCTTGTAACCACCAGAGGGAGCCTCTGCTCAGAACTCATCTCAAACCCATTCACAACATGTTTCACTCTCCTCATTTAATTCTTCCAAAATAGAAATAGCTTCCAGTTCTCTTGTACTCCACTCCTCTCCAATTTGTCTCTTTTCATGCAGTTTTTTAAGTATGAGCTTGCGTGCAAACAAATGCAAGTCTGTCACTGCTGAGAAAGAATTAAATGGGGCTGTAGGTGAAAATGAAAGGCCAAGACTCAGGACCTCCTTTTGGGGTTCTGTAAGTTCAATATCGGATAGATTTATTACCTGCAAGTTTGAGGATGTTGTCCCATCATTTCTCCTATCTTTCTTTTTGTAGTGGTCATTACGCCTTCTGTTAACATTTCTCCTTAAGTTATACATATGATTTCCACCTCTATTGTCATCTTCTCTGGATGAAATAGATGATATAGAAGATGATCTTATACTACTCCCTCCACTTATAGTATGGGTCTGCCATCTATAGATTGTTCCATTTTTAAAGTCATTTAGATCTCGTTGAAATTTTCTGTATTTGGTTTCCTTCACTTCTTTTTCCCAAATATTTAATTGGGCATCCATATCTTTATAGAAGGCCTCAGCTACTAGTCCAGAAATTTTTTCCAGTAATTTTGCTTTGGTTACCTCAATATCTGAGTCTAATTTGTCAAGACTTTTTTTTATTATTGCCAATTAACAATTCTATAAGAGACCTGGAACAGATGTTACAAGCCTCTTCCCATCTATTTTTAAAGGTGGGATCTTCAACTGGATAGGAGGGCAGGATCCTCACTCTTAATCCCCTAAGAATGAGGTTTTTTGCCAAATAGTTTTCAAGTGACGCTTTGGTCCACCACATTCTGGTTCTTTTCTGTATATGCTCTATGACCAATACTACAGTACCGTTCTGACCATGCCATATGGATGTACTTACGGGGCCATAGCGGGCATTACCTTACTAAAAACCTGTCATTTGACAATATGTTTGCTCGTCACTCTGGCACCTTTGTAACTACATCATATATACCATCATTAAGAATCTACTAACGGTCTACTATCTTAGGTGTATATATATCTGGTAGCAGTGGTTACAATTATGATGGTGGTAAACCACTAATTATACTAACATATGTATTATCTCTGCTCCGATTAGATTATAATGTACTCAGTACCGCTCCTTATGTAGTAGATTTGTAGCTATATTGCACATGATATCAGTATCTACCTAGTATCTACTTAGATTATGATGTACTTAGTACTGCTCTTCATGTAGTAGATTTGTAGCTATACTGCATATGGCATTCAGGTCACATACCTGTCATAGTTAGCATTAACAGCAATGGGAGCATACTGTATATACATCCCATTTTAATAGACTTTTTAACTGTCTATTGTCAGATATAAGTGTATTTTTCTAGTAAAGAATTGTATTTTTTGGCATAATGCTTCCAATGCTTTTTTGGATTATATCTCTGTATGGGAAGTGCCATTCTATTAGGTCGATATCAGTAGGATATTTTGTGATTTTGGTTCTGTACTTTGTTACAGACATTTGGACCAGTATGGACATAAAGGCCAGAGACCATACCTGGCTTACTTGTATGGATACGGTTTTTAATGGGGATGTTATATCCAGTGACTCTGTAGAAAGTGGGCAGAAATCAGACCTAGGAGCTCTATGAAGACATTAGTTAAGAAAAGAACCAGAATGTGGTGGACCAAAGTGTCACTTGAAAACTGTTTGGCAAAAAAACCTCATTCCTAGGGGATTAAGAGTGAGGATCCTGCCCTCCTATCCAGTTGAAGATCCCACCTTTAAAAATAGATGGGAAGAGGCTTGTAACATCTGTTCCAGGTCTCTTATAGAATTGTTAATTGGCAATAATAAAAAAAGTCTTGACAAATTAGACTCAGATATTGAGGTAACCAAAGCAAAATTACTGGAAAAAATTTCTGGACTAGAAGCTGAGGCCTTCTATAAAGATATGGATGCCCAATTAAATATTTGGGAAAAAGAAGTGAAGGAAACCAAATGCAGAAAATTTCAACGAGATCTAAATGACTTTAAAAATGGAACAATCTATAGATGGCAGACCCATACTATAAGTGGAGGGAGTAGTATAAGATCATCTTCTATATCATCTATTTCATCCAGAGAAGATGACAATAGAGGTGGAAATCGTATGTATAACTTAAGGAGAAATGTTAACAGAATGCGTAATGACCACTACAAAAAGAAAGATAGGAAAAATGATGGGACAACATCCTCAAACTTGCAGGTAATAAATCTATCCAATATTGAACTTACAGAACCCCAAAAGGAGGTCCTGAGTCTTGGCCTTTCATTTTCACCTACAGCCCCATTTAATTCTTTCTCAGCAGTGACAGACTTGCATTTGTTTGCACGCAAGCTCATACTTAAAAAACTGCATGAAAAGAGACAAATTGGAGAGGAGTGGAGTACAAGCGAACTGGAAGCTATTTCTATTTTGGAAGAATTAAATGAGGAGAGTGAAACACCTGATTATAGGGGTAAGTTTAAACCACTGGTACCTAAAAAGTTTCCCCCTTTAAACATCTCTCCTAATGTGGAACTGTTTGTCAAACTGGTAACAGATGAGTTGAAAAAAATCTCCCCATATATCACGCACGGGAACCTGCCCTTTGCCCAAAGACAGGCAATAAATGAATTACGTAACCTCGACGAGGTAATCATAAAGCCTGCGGACAAAGGGGGGAACGTGGTGGTATGGCCAGTAAAAATGTATGAAAAAGAAGCCCTTAGACAGCTACGAGATAATAAATGTTACCAGAAAATGACTTATAATCCCACCTCAGCCTATTTGAATGAGATTAATGAAATCCTGGAGGAAGCATTTAGAGAGGGAATTATCTCTAAGGAATTAAGAGACAACTTGGTACCCAAGTATCCTAAGACAGCATGTATATACTTCATCCCAAAAGTACACAAAAATAGCACCACACCTCCAGGACGCCCCATTGTGTCGGGCAATGGGAGCTTGTGCGAACTTATCTCCAAATATCTGGATTTCTATCTCAAACCAATAGTCTTGGATCTTCCCTCCTATGTCAGAGATACTGGTGATGTCCTTAAGAAAATTGAGGGAATCCCTATGGATGGTGATATGTGGTTAGTGAGCTTTGACGTCGAATCATTATATACTTGTATACAACACAGAGATGGGTTACAAGCAGTTAAAATGTATCTCATGATGTCAGATCTTGATGCTGGTCTGACTACACTACTATTAACATTACTTCAATTTGCATTGGAGCACAATTACTTTCTGTTCAGGGAAAATATCAACCTGCAGAGACGAGGTACGGCTATGGGGGTGGCATTTGCCCCCTCATACGCCAACCTCTTTTTGGGTATGTGGGAACGGGGTATATTCCTCACCAATCCCATTGCATTCATCGAGAAGGTCTTGCTATGGGTCCGGTATATAGATGATGTACTGATGATATGGCAAGGGACAGAGCGAGACCTTCTCGATTTTCTGAATATCTTAAATGACAATTCCCTGAACATTAAGTTAACATGCAAGTATAGTCAGGCCAGCATTGATTTTCTTGACATCATGATTACAAAAGGTGAGAATGGTTTATTAGAAACCAATGTACATCGAAAAGAGACCTCAGTAAATTCAGTCTTGCATGCCACCTCCTCTCATCCTAAATCATTAATAGAGGGTATTCCCACAGGACAATTTCTGAGGGCAAGACGTATATGCTCTAATGAGAAGGCCTTTGAGGAACAAACTGGGGATTTATCTTCTAGATTCTCAGCCAGAGGATATTCAAATCGCAGCATTAAAAGGGGTCTAAAGAGGGCCAAGTTGGCAATACGAAATGATCTATTAACCCCCAAAAATAAAAAT
The DNA here is from genome assembly GCA_033576555.1 of Oophaga sylvatica. Taxonomy (NCBI): domain Eukaryota; kingdom Metazoa; phylum Chordata; class Amphibia; order Anura; family Dendrobatidae; genus Oophaga; species Oophaga sylvatica. The sequence goes on along the minus strand of JARQOD010000004.1, from coordinate 98,963,861 downwards.
AAAAATGAAAACCCACAAAAAGTGAGATTTATTTCAACATATAATGACAAATGGTGGGAAGTTAAAAAAGCCTTAAAAAAATATTGGCCTTTACTTCGAATTGATAAAACCCTAGAGAAATTTGTTCCTGAATTCCCTTCTGTTACATACAAAAGGTCTAATAACTTGAGAGACATCTTAGTACATAGCTATCATGGAGGTCAAAAATCTGAAAAAATCTTTGGATCCACAGGTCAAAAATGGGGTTTCTTCCCATGCAATTCATGCATTGCATGTCCAAATATGCTGCGTGCTTTTTCATTTGACTCTAGTGATGGCAAGAAAACTTTTAAGATCACTCAGCATATTACATGCAATTCAACTGGGGTGATTTACTATGCCCAATGCCCGTGTAAAAAAATATATGTGGGCATGACCTCGAGACCTCTAAAAATCAGGGTCAGAGAACACTATAGGGATATTAAGAATGCCCGAGAGGAGAATGATATCACCCTTTTGAAACCCATATCGAAGCATTTTAAAATATACCACGACTCTAATCCCAAATTGCTTAAGGTGATGGGCATAGATAAAATCTTTGTGGATCACAGGGGAGGAGATATAAAAAAGAAACTAGCCCAAGTGGAAACACAATGGATTTTTCGAATTGGATCTCTTCAACCAGAGGGACTCAATGAGGTTCTGAGCTTTGCCCCTTTCTATAGGTGCTACCCTTTCTTCAGTGTTTTTATAGTTTTATTCTATACCTTATATATGCTTTTCTTAGTTTACAATAGGTCATATATATGTGTGATGCCATTGATGTGGTTTTGACGAGTGTCTCGGATATCCATGAAGTCCATGAATGTAAGATGTCTAAAGAAAGAAGTACAATGAGGACAGCCCTCAATCAACTGTATAGGACATCTTCTTGGAACATCTGTTCTACAATCAGTTTGATGTCTATGAATGTAAGATGTCTAAAGAAACAAGTGCAATGAGGACTGCCCCTCAATCAAGTGTATAGGACATCTTCTTGGAGCATCAGTTCTACAATTAGTTCGAAATGAAAAATTAAGGACTCTTTCAGGACTCCTAAAGATATTAAAACATCGATTTGAGACTCACAGCATGTGTGATACATCATCATTATACATATATGATGCTATAAGTATTATTTTCTGTTTTTTCACTTTTTTAACAATTTATTTTTTCATTTTTGTTTATTTTTTAGGAAACACATGTATTGCATTTGGGATTGCATTTTTTGTGGTCACATGGTGTTTAATATAATTATAATTGTATTTATTTACATGCAGTATTTCTGAGTTTAGTACATACGGATGATAATCTGCCTGGTACATAACTGCTGTCATCTTACCCCGCCTGTATGTTGGGCCGTGGGGCTTTAGCGGCGAAGCGCCATGGGAGCTCAATCGTTCGGGTCGTCATGGCAATGCTTCTTCGTTCTGACACGTCGGACGAGGGGGCGTGGCTTGGCGGCGGATGACGCACTCCTGCGGCGCTGTGGGTTACCGTGGTGACGCGTCCAGTCGGAATCGTAGCAGTTCCCTCCCCATGACGTGTCGGGTGGGAAGTGGCTGCACGGCCGACGGGGGCGCTGCCTTGGTGCGTCACACGCCGAGGGCAGCAAGGCTTCGCACACATGTGGAAGATATACTGGTAAATGCAATTTTTGTAAAGGTATATAAGGGCACATCTGATTATATGTCATATCTACCAACCCCTATAGACGAAGCTAACGCGAAACGCGCGTCGGGGAACGGGGAACATTTGGCTCCTAATAAGGTTGTATATGCTCTATGACCAATACTACAGTACCGTTCTGACCATGCCATATGGATGTACTTACGGGGCCATAGCGGGCATTACCTTACTAAAAACCTGTCATTTGACAATATGTTTGCTCGTCACTCTGGCACCTTTGTAACTACATCATATATACCATCATTAAGAATCTACTAGCGGTCTACTATCTTAGGTGTATATATATCTGGTAGCATTGGTTACAATTATGATGGTGGTAAACCACTAATTATACTAACATATGTATTATCTCTGCTCCGATTAGATTATAATGTACTCAGTACCGCTCCTTATGTAGTAGATTTGTAGCTATATTGCACATGATATCAGTATCTACCTAGTATCTACTTAGATTATGATGTACTTAGTACTGCTCTTCATGTAGTAGATTTGTAGCTATACTGCATATGGCATTCAGGTCACATACCTGTCATAGTTAGCATTAACAGCAATGGGAGCATACTGTATTGTAAGCTTTCCGGGGGGGTTTAGCTCTAGGATCGCTGTCTGGGTAGACAGAATGGCACGGAAACAGTTCATTCAGACAGCAGTTTGGTGAAAACTGGCCGCAACCAGTTTAATTAAAGTCCACAGCACACAGATAAAAACAAATCATAAACAGAAAACCTGGGCTTGTCTAGCCACTAAATTACACTTAGATAGATGGCCCTCTCTATCCGGGACCCAGACTCTACCAGTCTGTGCCCAAAACAACACATATCACATATGTTACCAGTATGGAGTTTCACAGACACTCCTCTTTATGTCCGAAGGCAACTCCAATGTCCAGACTTGAGAGAGGTCACCTCCTATTCAGTCGCTATTCGCACGGATTCTCACTGCGACTACTCCTGTGTCCGGGGTACTTCCTGCACCCAGACTGAGATAGCTCACACTCTTAGAGACTGCTTCCTTGTGCCAGGACACCTCCCTGTGTCCGGGCTAAAGACAGCTCCCACACTCTTGGAGACACCTTCTGTGTCTGGACCCCTTGTCCAGACTGAATGAGCTCTCTGACTGTGCTCCCAAGCACCTACTTCTGGCTTCCTAATCAACACCTGAGTGGATTCAGGTCTGAGCTGCAAGCGTGTACTGAATGGCAGGTGTAGTGACCTTTCTTTACCACCAGGTTTACAAAGCCACACATTTCGCTCATACCAGTCAGCAAGGTACTTAGGTGAAATATACACCTCATTCACCACATATTCCTTCACTGTCTCACATATCCCCTCCCTTTCTCCAGACCGGAGGGCTGGTCATCCAGACCGGAGGGCTGGTCAACAATCCAACAGAGACAGTGAACTCTGGACCAGTCATGGCCCTCATCAGCTTCATCCTCACCACTGTCATAGCCAACATCAGTTTTCTCTTCATCTGAAGCATCCGCACTACCCTGTACCCTCCCAGGCCTATACTCTCTGCGGGCCTCGGGTATCCTGCACTGCTTCATCTTGACCTTAGTGCCAGCCTCAGTCTCGGTATAGTGGCTCACCAGATAAGTACGACCAGGCACGTCAGAACAGCTCTGCTGATTCTTCCTCAGAAACTTTCGTACCTCCTGCCTTTGGGGCACTGACCCTGTGTCACCAACTGTCACAGGAGGTATAGGGGTTTTCTCTAATTCCCCCTGAACTTTCTTTAGCACATCTACTTTCTTAAATATCAGTTGATTCATAAATTCTACCTCACAGAACCCAAGCGCCTCTGTCATGGTCTCTGACCATTCCGAGCCACACTGTTCAAACGATTGGCACTGTAGAGGGAGCTGATCGTTTTTCTTGGTCGGTACACATAATTTATCCTCTTCTGGTACAGGCTCACTTTGCATAAGACTCAGAGCTCTTACTTCTTTCTCCAGGAGATCCTCATGGCTACGCATCTTCTCCTGTAGTTGTTGGACGTCCTTTACGTCTTCGGCCCTTTCTTCAGGCTCTTCTGGTAGGACATGCTCAGAAGCCCTACCATCAGTCTTCTTTACCTCTTCAGCCACGTTCTGCATCCCATCTGAGCTCCCGTGTATCTGCAGCGGCAACGGAGCGACACATCGCCCCTCCCACTCACTGGGACGTGGTTCAAGTGTAGATTCCATGAAAATGCGCCTGAGCTCACCAAGGCCAACCCGAGGTCTCAAAATCTCATCTTGGGATTTATCCAGATCCTTTGGGTCGCTCGAGAACTCCGATGGCGCACCGGGCGCCGAACTTCCGGCCCGAGCTTCGCGAGTCGCAGCCACGGATCCGGACAGTACACCGTCCACACCGCTGTCTCCAACAGAAACATATTCCGGGGCAGAGTCATTCCCCACATCTTCAGTCTTGTTCCTCACAGCTTCACTTGAGACATCAGCCTCTGGTGAGGCACCTGGCCTGGTGTCCACCACTTCCATGGCTTTCTCCACCTCTGCAGCATCACCTTCCGAGTCCTTGGCCTGATGCAGATCCACACCATACATTGATAACTTCTCATTTTCAACAGCATCCACTTGTGCTGTGTTCAGTTTCAGAGTCCTGTCTTTCACCTTAGTCTTCGCCAGGGAACCGGCCAACGGTACAACATCTTCAGATGCCATCCTCCGTCCGACTGCAAGGTCAGCCTCAGCCTTCCTCTCAGGACTCTCAATCTCCTCTGCTACCATGCCTTCCTCACTTGCACTGGTTGCTTTATTGTCATCAGATGACTCACTATCACCACCACTATCCCTGTCTGACCCCCTTTTCTCAGCCACATCTGGCTCACTTCCAGGGTTAGACACTTCATTTTCATTCACATCCGGCTCACTGTCAGGGTTATACAATTCATTCTCATTCACATCTTGATCTGGAACCTTAGTTAACATGTCATCCACAACATTAACTTCACCATCTGGTCCCTGGTTTCCCTCAGGTGGTCCCTCAAGTATGTGACTATGTGATAACCCCAGCACTGTACTTCCATATAGCTCAGATACCAGGAGCTGACTTACGACCTCTCCCTGGACTTCAGTGTCCCTATACAATAGGTTATTGTTCATGGCAGCATGAGGAAACCTCTCCTCAGAGCCAGGCTCTTGGGGAACCTCATTCAGAACAATTACATTTTCCTGTGCCGTTTTAAGAGTGGGGTCTCGCACCGGCTCACTCCCAAAATTGTCACAGGAGCCAGGCAGGTCAGGGACACTCAGTTCCCGAGAACCACCATCCTCGTCTCCCAACATCACCTGCAAAGAAATGTCATCTTTATCACGGTCATCATCAGTATCATCACTATTATGATTAGCATTATCATCATTATCAATATCAGCATCCTCATCATGGTCATCATCATTATCATGATCATCATTATCATTATCAATATTATCATGGTCATCATCATTATCACATAAGTTTAACGGCCCACTAGCATTGTGTTCCGCCCCTCGGGACTGCGCACCCTCAGTAGGAGCTTCATCACACTGTCCATCAGAAACATTTTTCCCCCAGAGATCCTTAGACCGGGGAAAGTCATTACCCAATATAACGGGGTGCACCAGGGTCTTCACTACCCCTACTTCATATGAAACCTCCCCGAGTTTGGGGACCAAGTCCACGGCAGTCTCTGGGTAGACTTTGGTGTCTTCATGGATGTACACCACACTCAGGTGCTTATCAGGGATGAAGTCCCTATCACTCAGGCTGTCACATACGGAAGTCACTGGACTCTCTGAGTCCAAGAGGGCCTGTGCTGGGCAGTCACTTACAACCACCGGGGACCCCTGTGGTCCAGTCTCTTCGGCTGAGGTGGACACACACACAGGTTCTGCGCAGAGAGAGAGGGATCTGCCATCATCACAACACATAGGCTCCCCCTCTATTGGACAGTTGGCTGCAATTTCACGCCAGCTCCAACACTGTCCATCACACTCTCCCACCCACATGTCCCCTCGGGCCTGAACCCGCTTATCAGCATACCCCATGTCCCCAACAGCTGGAACGCTCTTACCGCGAGAGTTCAGCGTCCGGGAACTCCGAAGTGACGACCTCTCAGACGGCTGTACCTCAGGAGGACGTGCTTGGGTGTAGCGGTCCACTATCACCTTTTCAACTCCATAATCAGGCCTGCTGACTGCAGACTCCCAACTGTATCTCCAGTCACGAACTCCCCTGGCACGGGCTGTCACCGTAACACCCAGCCGGGTAAGAATCGCCGCTTTCAACTTGGCATAGTCTTCGCTGTCCTGCTTGCTCAGGTCAGCCCAGACTTTTTGGGGTTCCCCAATCAGATAGGGTACGACCGCCATGGCCCATTCAGATAGTGGCAGATTCTCCTTCTCTGCCAGTCTCTCAAACCTAGTAAGATATACCTCCACATCATCACGAGGTGTCATCTTTCTCAAGGACCGTCTTACCGCCTTCTTTATAGCGGACAAGCCGGTGCCTTCACAACATTACTTCGGGACGCGGCACCGAAATCCTTTTTTGGTGCTGTCATCTGCTCAACAAATAACCGGTTATTCTCCTGCTGCTGCTGCAGGAATTGCTGCTGGGCCTGCTGCATGTGCTGCTGGTGCTGCAGGCGCTGCTGCTCCATGCTTCGCTGGGCCTGGGCCAGGTACTCAATGAGCTCCTCCATACTGCCGGACTCATCTGTCTCAACCACGGCAGTTTTATGTTGCACATTAACTTCTGCCATTTGTTCAAACAGCGCCTCCCTGCTGTCATCCATGCTGTCAGACTTCTCTGTCTTAACAACGGCAGTCTTCACTCAAGACATACACACTACACAGCTTTTTTTTCCACAGAAAATTCAGCCTTGCTGTGCAACCACTTTTTTTTTTTTTTTCTTTTGCAAAGTCTATTAGGGCTACTGTCTCTTTAAGACTGCTCCACAAACTTTTCTTTTGCTGCTGCACATTCCACAGTCATTTTCACAACAAGTTCAGCTTTGCTGTGCATACATTTTCTTTCTGCAGACCCTATCAGGGCCACTGTCTCTCCAAGACTGCTCCAAACAGACGTTTCTGCTGACACACTTTTTTTTTTTTTTTCTGTTGCTATTTCAATAGACTTCACCTTTAATGCTGTCTCTCGCCACTGTGCTGCATGCACACTCCAGCACTAACTGTACCAGGCCCTGCGCTGCCCCAGCATTCTTCACCAATTGTAAGCTTTCCGGGGGGGTTTAGCTCTAGGATCGCTGTCTGGGTAGACAGAATGGCACGGAAACAGTTCATTCAGACAGCAGTTTGGTGAAAACTGGCCGCAACCAGTTTTATTAAAGTCCACAGCACACAGATAAAAACAAATCATAAACAGAAAACCTGGGCTTGTCTAGCCACTAAATTACACTTAGATAGATGGCCCTCTCTATCCGGGACCCAGACTCTACCAGTCTGTGCCCAAAACAACACATATCACATATGTTACCAGTATGGAGTTTCACAGACACTCCTCTTTATGTCCGAAGGCAACTCCAATGTCCAGACTTGAGAGAGGTCACCTCCTATTCAGTCGCTATTCGCACGGATTCTCACTGCGACTACTCCTGTGTCCGGGGTACTTCCTGCACCCAGACTGAGATAGCTCACACTCTTAGAGACTGCTTCCTTGTGCCAGGACACCTCCCTGTGTCCGGGCTAAAGACAGCTCCCACACTCTTGGAGACACCTTCTGTGTCTGGACCCCTTGTCCAGACTGAATGAGCTCTCTGACTGTGCTCCCAAGCACCTACTTCTGGCTTCCTAATCAACACCTGAGTGGATTCAGGTCTGAGCTGCAAGCGTGTACTGAATGGCAGGTGTAGTGACCTTTCTTTACCACCAGGTTTACAAAGCCACACATTTCGCTCATACCAGTCAGCAAGGTACTTAGGTGAAATATACACCTCATTCACCACATATTCCTTCACTGTCTCACAGTATATACATCCCATTTTAATAGACTTTTTAACTGTTTATTGTTAGTTATGAGTGTATTTTTCTAATAAAGAATTGTATTTTTTGGCATAATGCTTCCAATGCTTTTTTGGATTATATCTCTGTATGGGAAGTGCCATTCTATTAGGTCGATATCAGTAGGATATTTTGTGATTTTGGTTCTGTACTTTGTTACAGACATTTGGACCAGTATGGACATAAAGGCCAGAGACCATACCTGGCTTACTTGTATGGATACGGTTTTTAATGGGGATGTTATATCCAGTGACTCTGTAGAAAGTGGGCAGAAATCAGACCTCAGGAGCTCTATGAAGACATTAGTTAAGAAAAGAACCAGAATGTGGTGGACCAAAGCGTCACTTGAAAACTATTTGGCAAAAACCTCATTCCTAGGGGATTAAGAGTGAGGATCCTGCCTCCTATCCAGTTGAAGATCCCACCTTTAAAAATAGATGGGAAGAGGCTTGTAACATCTGTTCCAGGTCTCTTATAGAATTGTTAATTGGCAATAATAAAAAAAGTCTTGACAAATTAGACTCAGATATTGAGGTAACCAAAGCAAAATTACTGGAAAAAAATTCTGGACTAGAAGCTGAGGCCTTCTATAAAGATATGGATGCCCAATTAAATATTTGGGAAAAAGAAGTGAAGGAAACCAAATCCAGAAAATTTCAACGAGATCTAAATGACTTTAAAAATGGAACAATCTATAGATGGCAGACCCATACTATAAGTGGAGGGAGTAGTATAAGATCATCTTCTATATCATCTATTTCATCCAGAGAAGATGACAATAGAGGTGGAAATCGTATGTATAACTTAAGGAGAAATGTTAACAGAAGGCGTAATGGCCACTACAAAAAGAAAGATAGGAAAAATGATGGGACAACATCCTCAAACTTGCAGGTAATAAATCTATCCGATATTGAACTTACAGAACCCCAAAAGGAGGTCCTGAGTCTTGGCCTTTCATTTTCACCTACAGCCCCATTTAATTCTTTCTCAGCAGTGACAGACTTGCATTTGTTTGCACGCAAGCTCATACTTAAAAAACTGCATGAAAAGAGACAAATTGGAGAGGAGTGGAGTACAAGAGAACTGGAAGCTATTTCTATTTTGGAAGAATTAAATGAGGAGAGTGAAACACCTGATTATAGGGGTAAGTTTAAACCACCGGTACCTAAAAAGTTTCCCCCTTTAAACATCTCTCCTAATGTGGAACTGTTTGTCAAACTGGTAACAGATGAGTTGAAAAAAATCTCCCCATATATCACGCACGGGAACCTGCCCTTTGCCCAAAGACAGGCAATAAATGAATTACGTAACCTCGACGAGGTAATCATAAAGCCTGCGGACAAAGGGGGGAACGTGGTGGTATGGCCAGTAAAAATGTATGAAAAAGAAGCCCTTAAGGTACTGCCACACTGAGCTATCCCGCTAGCGATCTCGTTAGCGTTGCATACTAATGAGATCGCTAGCGGGATTGTTTCTATATCGCTAAATGCTGCCGCATTTAGCGATATAGTTAACGACGCTATCGCCGTTAGCGATCTTCTTAACGACTTTAGCGGTACAAAAGTACCGCTAAATCGCTAAGAAAAGGTGCCACACTGCGATTAGATACTTACCCAGCGGGAGCGCCAGCGATGAAATAGGGTCCGGAGCGATTCCAGCGACGAGCAAGATCACAGCAGGAAGCTCGTCGCTGGAAGCTGCCGCACTGAACAATATCGCTAACGGGATCGCTAAATAGTGACGTTTTTTAGCGATCCCGTTAGCGATATTGTTTAGTGTGGCATACCCTTTAGACAGCTACGAGATAATAAATGTTACCAGAAAATGACTTATAATCCCACCTCAGCCTATTTGAATGAGATTAATGAAATCCTGGAGGAAGCATTTAGAGAGGGAATTATCTCTAAGGAATTAAGAGACAACTTGGTACCCAAGTATCCTAAGACAGCATGTATATACTTCATCCCAAAAGTACACAAAAATAGCACCACACCTCCAGGACGCCCCATTGTGTCGGGCAATGGGAGCTTGTGCGAACTTATCTCCAAATATCTGGATTTCTATCTCAAACCAATAGTCTTGGATCTTCCCTCCTATGTCAGAGATACTGGTGATGTCCTTAAGAAAATTGAGGGAATCCCTATGGATGGTGATATGTGGTTAGTGAGCTTTGACTTCGAATCATTATATACTTGTATACAACACAGAGATGGGTTACAAGCAGTTAAAATGTATCTCATGATGTCAGATCTTGATGCTGGTCTGACTACACTACTATTAACATTACTTCAATTTGCATTGGAGCACAATTACTTTCTGTTCAGGGAAAATATCTACCTGCAGAGACGAGGTACGGCTATGGGGGCGGCTTTTGCCCCCTCATACGCCAACCTCTTTTTGGGTATGTGGGAACGGGGTATATTCCTCACCAATCCCATTGCATTCATCGAGAAGGTCTTGCTATGGGTCCGGTATATAGATGATGTACTGATGATATGGCAGGGGACAAAGCGAGACCTTCTCGATTTTCTGAATATCTTTGTGAGGAACTCAGCCGGCCGCCACACGGTAGCCCGGGTATCACAGCTTCTGATACCACCGCCGCTACCAAATGTGACGGACGATCCCTTTCCTCCCATGTCACCAATGGGACGTAACTCCACAGGTACAGCTCTCCGGCGCCCCCCTTTGTCTCTCAGGTCAGTAAGAGAACTGCACCTAGAGCAAATGGCCGCCGGGGAAGGTGTCCTGCTACCCACTGGGTATTCTAAGATTCGTGATCAGAGTAAAAGCATCAGCCCAAGATTAATTTTATGGTTTAATTTGCCTTAAGGGCGCACTAGATAATTACAGAAATATACAGTAAAGCTATACAACGTAACTACAATGGAATGGCAGTCAGAGTAAAAAATACAACGATACTGTACAAGGCTTAAAGGTATTAGCTATAGATCAATATTACCGGGTTGTAGTATGGCCATGGGAAGGCAGGGGCTTTGCCATTCCCAGGTAGTAGTCTTCAGTTACTGGATAGTCCCCAAAGCATATGTTGCTGCACCCTTGGCAAGACAAATCCGTTTTCTTTTGGTCCTTTCCTAGACCATCTTCTTGGCTTCTGTGTGTGAAAAAATGGACTGAGAGACCAGTCTCTTCTTGGCTACAGCTTCCAAACCTGCTAGGCCCTTCCCCATTTGCTTTGAAGCCCGCATATTAACTGGCCTGCAATTCATATGGAGCAGGAAACAATGCCTTGAGCTTGAGCTAATTACCATACGACTGACCATCTTATTCAGACCCTGGCCTAAACCAATTAGCATGTAAAGGCCTATTGATTCATAGGGGACATCAAAGCTGGCCGTACTGAATATGCTAATAGGCCCTGTGTAGCTAAAAGTCTGTGGCTGTGTGAACTGACAAAATGGAGGCTGGTACAGGCCCTATACAAAATGGCGACAACCTTTTCCTTACAATCTTAAATGACAATTCCCTGAACATTAAGTTAACATGCAAGTATAGTCAGGCCAGCATTGATTTTCTTGACATCATGATTACAAAAGGTGAGAATGGTTTCTTAGAAACCAATGTACATCGAAAAGAGACCTCAGTAAATTCAGTCTTGCATGCCACCTCCTCTCATCCTAAATCATTAATAGAGGGTATTCCCACAGGACAATTTCTGAGGGCAAGACGTATATGCTCTAATGAGAAGGCCTTTGAGGAACAAACTGGGGATTTATCTTCTAGATTCTCAGCCAGAGGATATTCAAATCGCAGCATTAAAAGGGGTCTAAAGAGGGCCAAGTTGGCAATACGAAATGATCTATTAACCCCCAAAAAAAAATAAAAATGAAAACCCACAAAAAGTGAGATTTATTTCAACATATAATGACAAATGGTGGGAAGTTAAAAAAGCCTTAAAAAAATATTGGCCTTTACTTCGAATTGATAAAACCCTAGAGAAATTTGTTCCTGAATTCCCTTCTGTTACATACAAAAGGTCTAATAACTTGAGAGACATCTTAGTACATAGCTATCATGGAGGTCAAAAATCTGAAAAAATCTTTGGATCCACAGGTCAAAAATGGGGTTTCTTCCCATGCAATTCATGCATTGCATGTCCAAATATGCTGCGTGCTTTTTCATTTGACTCTAGTGATGGCAAGAAAACTTTTAAGATCACTCAGCATATTACATGCAATTCAACTGGGGTGATTTACTATGCCCAATGCCCGTGTAAAAAAATATATGTGGGCATGACCTCGAGACCTCTAAAAATCAGGGTCAGAGAACACTATAGGGATATTAAGAATGCCCGAGAGGAGAATGATATCACTAGAGTTGAGCGATACTTTCCGATATCCTAAAGTATCGGAATCGGAATGGTATCGCCGATATCACTAAAATATCGGCGATACCCGATACCGATACCGGAAGTCCCATGTAAGTCTATGGGAACAAAATATCGAAATTAAAAAAAACCCATTCTTGCCTTGTTGGTTAATTGTACATGAAGGAAAACAAGAAAGAGTAATGTAGAATGTATTGGGGGAGGTTGAGGAGACATTAAAGGCATAGATGTTTGACCACATCCGAGGAAGACATGTTATTTTTTTTTTTTAGGAAAACTTGGGATGAGAACAAATTGACATGTTGTTACTTATTTTCTATTTTGCAATTGCTGTTCAACTTCCATGGTCTTCACTTTTTACATTTACCAACACTTCTCCTTCATGAATTTTCAGCAGCATCAATCTTTCTATAAAATTATTCTTCACTCTTCCTTCTTAATCTCTAAAACTTCTTGTATCATGTTTTGTGTTAACATACTTATATTGTCCTATTGAAAACAGTTATTTTCTTCAGTTCAACTCATTCACTTACTATTCATGCTTTCATCAATCTTTTGGAGACACCTGTACTTGTAATCTGATGAAAACTTGAATTTGCACCTTCCTCATGCTGTCACGAATTTTATTACAACAGTAGCCGTCAGTTTAGCTGCAGCACACAGCATTTCCAGGGAACACTGCGGATTACCGAAACAGTGAGGCACACTGTTTGCCTAACAGCCTGCATACTGAACCTGCTAACGGTCATTTAACTGTCTCGCTTCGAGAACTACGCTTGTCCCAGGTGGAAGATGAAGTTGAGGCAGCTGACTTTTGCCGTCACAGAGGAACATGACATTGCCCAAACACAGGACTGCTAGTTATGACGTCTAAAGCAATACCTGTCCATAAACTAACTGTGCTGTTGTAATGTATACCCAGGATGGAAGAAATGGCACGGATTTGCTTACAGCGGACTGTTCTGGTAACCGGATGTGGTAGATGGTACAAGAAAGACAATGGAAAGTGTAACGAGGATACCAGCATCGTGACATGGGGCTGGAACCCAGGATGGGTCAGAGAAGGTAAGCAGCAATTTTGCGTCACAACGGGAACAGCTGACTTACTGAGACAGGTTAACTAGAGCAAGGTAACTGTGCTACCAAGCACTTCCAAGACAACAACTGGCTGGTTAACCGGATGAAGAACATGGAGGCACACTTTGCGTCACACAGCGAACTGCTGCGATTATGAACCCAGTCTGACGTGTAACTGTGTACACCTCGGAAAAATGGGTAGAGTATGGTAACCCAGGAGAATGAGAACAGTTGAGGCAGCAGGACTGTTTGCGTTCAACACAGGGAACAGTGACATTCTGAACCCCAGTAAACAGGAGCAGTGTAACTGTGCTAACAGACTTCCGAGAAACAACTGGCGGTGTTGTACCCAGGATGGAAGAACAGGGGAGGCAGCAGGATTTGGGTTACACGCAACGTCATTACTGCCATACAGGAGCATGAACTTGCAACAGCACTTAGAAACCGGTTCCAGTAAGGAACAGGGAGCACAGACTTTGGTAACACGAACTGATGCCATACAGCTGTAACTTCACGATGAAACAACTGGCGTGTTGAACCATGGTGGAAGAGAACAGTGAGGCAGCAGACTTTTGCCGTTCACACAGCAGGGAACAGCTGACATTACTGAACCCCAGTAACACGGAGCAAGTGTACTGTGCTAACAGCACTTCGAGAAACAACTGGCGGTGTGTAACCCAGGATGAAAGAACAGGTTGGAGGCAGCAGGACTTTTGCCGTTCACACAGCAGGGGAACAGCTGACATTACTGAACCCCAGTAACACGGAGCAAGTGTAGACTGTGCTAACAGCACTTCCGAGAAACAACTGGCGGTGTTGTAACCCAGGGATGGAAGAGAACAGGTGGAGGCAGCAGGACTTTTTGCGTTCACACAGCAGGGAACAGCTGACATACTGAACCCCAGTAACACAGGAGCAAGTGTAGACTGTGCTAACAGCACTTCCGAGAAACAACTGGCGGTGTTGTAACCCAGGGATGGAAGAGAACATGGTGGAGGCAGCAGGACTTTTGCCGTTCACACAGCAGGGGAACAGCTGACATTACTGAACCCCAGTAACACAGGAGCAAGTGTTAGACTGTGCTAACAGCACTTCCGAGAAACAACTGGCGGTGTTGTAACCCAGGGATGGAAGAGAACAGGGTGGAGGCAGCAGGACTTTTGCCGTTCACACAGCAGGGGAACAGCTGACATTACTGAACCCCAGTAACACAGGAGCAAGTGTAACTGTGCTAACAGCACTTCGAGAAACAACTGGCGGTGTTGTAACCAGGGATGAGAAGAGAACAGGGTGGAGGCAGCAGGACTTTTTGCGTTCACACAGCAGGGGAACAGCTGACATTACTGAACCCCAGAAACACAGGAGCAAGTGTAGACTGTGCTAACAGCACTTCCGAGAAACAACTGGCGGTGTTGTAACCCAGGATGGAAGAGAACAGGGTGGAGGCAGCAGGACTTTTGCCGTTCACACAGCAGGGGAACAGCTGACATTACTGAACCCCAGTAACACAGGAGCAAGTGTAGACTGTGCTAACAGCACTTCCGAGAAACAACTGGCGGTGTTGTAACCAGGGATGGAAGAGAACAGGGTGGAGGCAGCAGGACTTTTTGCCGTTCACACAGCAGGGGAACAGCTGACATTACTGAACCCCAGTAACACAGGAGCAAGTGTAGACTGTGCTAACAGCACTTCCGAGAAACAACTGGCGGTGTTGTAACCCAGGGATGGAAGAGAACAGGGTGGAGGCAGCAGGACTTTTGCCGTTCACACAGCAGGGGAACAGCTGACATTACTGAACCCCAGTAACACGGAGCAAGTGTAGACTGTGCTAACAGCACTTCCGAGAAACAACTGGCGGTGTTGTAACCAGGGATGAGAAGAGAACAGGTGGAGGCAGCAGGACTTTTTGCCGTTCACACAGCAGGGGAACAGCTGACATTACTGAACCCAGTAACACAGGAGCAAGTGTAGACTGTGCTAACAGCACTTCCGAGAAACAACTGGCGGTGTTGTAACCCAGGGATGGGAAGAGAACAGGGTGGAGGCAGCAGGACTTTTTGCCGTTCACACAGCAGGGGAACAGCTGACATTACTGAACCCCAGTAACACAGGAGCAAGTGTAGACTGTGCTAACAGCACTTCCGAGAAACAACTGGCGGTGTTGTAACCCAGGGATGGAAGAGAACAGGGTGGAGGCAGCAGGACTTTTTGCCGTTCACACAGCAGGGGAACAGCTGACATTACTGAACCCCAGTAACACAGGAGCAAGTGTAGACTGTGCTAACAGCACTTCCGAAGAAACAACTGGCGGTGTTGTAACCCAGGGATAAAAAAGAGAACGGGGTGGAGGCGGGGGGGGACTTTTTGCCGTTCACACAGCAGGGGAACAGTAAATTTAAATAAACCCCCAGTAACACAGGAGCAAGTGTAGACTGTGCAAAACAGCATTTCCCGAGAAAAAAACCTGGCGGTTTTGAACCCCAGGGAGGGGAAAGAGAACAGGGGTGGAGGCCCCGGACTGTTTGCCGTTCACACAGCAGGGGAACAGCTGACTTTGGGGGAACCCCGTAACACAGGAGCAAGTTTTAGACTGTGTTTAACGGGCATTTCCCGAGAAAAAAACTGGCGGTGTTGAAACCCCAGGGATGGGGAAGAGAAAAAGGGGGGAAAGGCAGCAGGACTGTTTGCCGTTCAACAGCGGGGGAAAACCAGCTGACATTAGGGAACCCCAGTAACAATCAGCGATTTTTTTCCCCCCCTGTGCATCTAACACTTCGGGGGCAGCAACTGGCGATTTTAACCCAGGGTCAAGGAGGGTGTAGGAGGCCTAGTATGAGACGTTTGAAGTTGAAGTTGTAGTTGGCAGCATTAATTTTTGCCAGACACACGCAGGGGAACAGCGGGCGTTATGAACCCCAAAAAACACATCAGCGATTGTTTTCATCTGGCATCTAACACTTCTGAGCAGCAACTGGCTGTTGAAGCCCAGGGTCAAGGAGGGTGTAGGCTTAAAATATTGAGTTTTTGCCTTGTTACTTGGCCTTTCCCAAATTATTTTTTAACTTCAAAAAGAATAAATGAAGTTTTATTTCAACAATAAAATGAAAAAATTAAAATTACAAAAATTTAAAAAAATATTTATACTTCACAGTCCTCTGTGGTTGAAAATTTTTTAAAAATGGCTAACTGAAAAGGGGGTTTTAACAAAAAAAAAGCTTTCGAGACTACTCAGGTTCTTCAATCGGGCTAAGAAAAGCCAAAAATGAAGAATACATATTCTACACACAACAGGACACAGGAATAGCTAAGACAAGTGAGGGAAAGGGGCAAGTGAGGGGGGACCCGGGAACAAAAAGGAGAAAAAAGGAGAATTATCACGCCACACAATCACAGTAAATTAATGAAATTTTCCTGTTTGGAAAAGATTTTGTTTTGCCCGGTCTTGCTTTATGGATATGGAATTACGGGGTTAAATTTAAA
Organism: Oophaga sylvatica; assembly: GCA_033576555.1. NCBI lineage: Eukaryota > Metazoa > Chordata > Amphibia > Anura > Dendrobatidae > Oophaga > Oophaga sylvatica. Next base: position 98,947,245 of record JARQOD010000004.1, on the reverse strand, counting down.
AATTTTTTTCAAATATGAGAAACGTACCAAAAAGGGTTTAAAAAAATAAGCTCATAAAAAAACCCTTTTACACTGTTAGTGATGGAAAAGAATAGATACATGGATTTATGTCATTCTATATCAATTAAAAATTTGCGTCTAAAGCCCTTCCAGGGTCAGGGGAAAACCCCCAAAAAAACGCCCAAAGGGGAGGGGAATCAAACTTTCTATCCTTATCTAGGAACTTTTTCCAATATTTATGTTCATCCCTGTGAGATTAAAGACCCGTTCTGATACACGTCACTTTTCTTGTCTTAACCCATTGCCTATTCCTGTGTTTCCCGTTGTGTATAGAAAAATTTTTATGTTAATTTTTTTATTAGTCTTTCCCTTTATGAAGAGACGTGAGTAGCCTTTAAAGCTTGCAATTTGTTTTTCCCCTTTTCAGTTATCCATTAAAAGGATAAACCCCCTGCTGACTCTGAAGTCTAAATTTTTTTTCTATCTACTGGGTAACACGGTACAAAAATACAAAATGTTTTCTAATTTCAAGAAGGGGGAAAAAAAAAAAATACAAATAAAAACCCCATATATGCACATGCCAAAAAAAAATGGAAAAAACAAACACCCCCAAAAAAAGGGAACAAAATTTTTGTGTTGTAAATTTAAGAAATTAAAAAATCCCCTTTTTTTTTTTTGAATAATGCTTAAGGAACGCTATGTTAAAAACCCTTAAAAAGTGAAGGCCAAAAAATTTTGTAATTTGTCATCATCATCATCATCGCAAATTTATGTGCTTTACAGACATTTCAATTATTTAAATTCATAAAAAAAATAAAAAATTTTTAGCAGGAAAGACAAAAACCAGCATGGAATTTTTAAAGTGAAATTTTTTTACACAAAATTTTACATAAAAAATTTAAACCCCCTTTAAAAAACATTAGGCTTGGTTTTTCCAATTTTGTGTGTGCCCGCAAGTGTAGGGGGAAAAAAAGGGGTAAAGGATAGCAAGGTATATTCTATGTCTGTATCAGACAGTGGAAAAAACCCCTGTTTGGGGAATTTCCCCTGTTATACTGTACGTCAATAAGTCTGCGGGTGAAAACATAGCATTTTTTTGCTTGGGAGAGGTTGAAGAGGGTAAAAAAATTTGGTTGCCAAAGCTTTATCCGTCAACACTACCCTTTCCCAATGTCACGCGTTTGGGTAGGGTACGTGTTTGGGAAAATTTGCGACTATTTAAATGTGAGGTTTGGCTGCGTTAAATTTGGGACTGGGACGCAAAAAAAAAAAAAAGCAGTAATAATTAATGTGAATACTCACCTTGACAAACAAAAAAAATTTCGTTCCCTCTTTAACAATGTACAAGAAAACAAGCCCAATGGTTGACGCTGACTTAATTGAGATACAGAAAATTTCATCAAAATTGGGCCCTGAGTAATATGCACTGTGATACCTTAAAATTTCCAGTATTTTTAATTTTTTATCTCTTGTGGTTGTTAAAAACACTTGAGGTATAACTTCCCCTTTTTTGTATGCATGATTTCACTTTCTAGATGTAATAATTTTTTAAAATTTGGGGGTTTTTACCATGTTTAAATGGGTGGCCATTTCATATATGGTGTTTGAAGTTTCAGTTTTGGGATCAGTTTTGTTTATTTTATAAAGGGCTGTCAAAAAAAACTCGTGAGATAGGGGAAAAATTTAATGTTCGTACATCCATTG
>JARQOD010000004.1:98859342-98945441 GCA_033576555.1 Oophaga sylvatica | reverse complement strand
AGAACGCTTAGCCTCAGTCAGAGTTAGATCTTGAGAAAGACTTTACGTCGAAACGCGTTGATCGCTCTGTTACATTTTTGTGGACCTGTACTGCTCATACATTGCTGTTTATTTTTTATCTTATTCATTAAAGAATTGAACTTTTTTAATACTTCTGCTCTACGCTGGATTTTCCTTTTTTTCGTTTTCATCTGCTCTGGTTGCTCTGCCATATCCGTGCGAGGAGTGAAGACACACATGCAAGGTGAAGATTGGGGTAAGCTGACATCTTTCGTCTTTTTTGCCCACGTGATGGAACGGTACGGTTATACCGGCAAGTGGATATGGGAGCCGTGGGCAGTTACGGCAGAGATTGGCCAGGCGAGTTTATTAAGGTCTCCGAGCTGGTGCTTAACGGCTGGAGACAGGATTCGTCCTGGGGCGACAAGTTTTTGGAGATAAATACGAGGAGTTTACGGTTTGGGGCCTCGAGGATCGCCCTTCCCCCATTTGTTGGTAATTATTGTTAAATTGTTTCACAAAATATTAATAAAAGGCTGCTGTGGCCAATTTATCCAATAAAGTGTCTGGTGATTAATTTGTGGGAGAGAGTTGTGGGTTATGGGCTAAGGACATGTGAGATGGTAGAAGGGAAGGGTTTGTAAACACCGGGATCCCGAATACCCACTTGTCATGTTAACGTTGTTACTTATGACTTGTGTTTTGAAACTGTTAACCCCTTCACCCCCAAGGGTGGTTTGCACGTTAATGACCGGGCCAATTTTTACAATTCTGACCACTGTCTCTTTATGAGGTTATAACTCTGGAACGCTTCAACGGATCTTCGCGATTCTGAGATTGTTTTCTCGTGAAATATTGTACTTCATGATAGTGGTAAAATTTCTTCCATATAACTTGCATTTATTTATGAAAAAAATGCAAATATGGCAAAAATTTTGAAAATTTTGCAATTTTCAAACTTTGAATTTTTATTCCCTTAAAACAGAGAAATATGTCACACAAAATAGTTAAGAAATAACATTTCCCACATGTCTACTTTACATCAGCACAATTTTGGAAACAAAATTTTTTTTTGTTAGGAAATTATAAGGGTTAAAAGTTGACCAGCGATTTCTCATTTTTACAACAAAATTTACAAAGCCATTTTTTTTCGGGACCACCTCATATTTGAAGTCACTTTGAGGGGTCTATATAGCAGAAAATACCCAAAAGTGACACCATTCTAAAAACTACACCCCTCAAGGTACTCAAAACCACATTCAAGAAGTTTATTAACCCTTCACAGGAGCTGAAGCAACATGGAAGGAAAAAATTAACATTTTACTTTTTAGTCACAAAAATGATCTTTTACAAACATTTTTTTTATTTTCACAAGGGAAAAAGGAGAAAAAGGACTGATAAAGTTGTTGTGCAATTTCTCCTGAGTACGCCGATACCCCATATGTGAGGGAAAACCACTGTTTGGGCACACGGCAGAGCTCGGAATGGAAGGAGCGCAGTTTGACTTTTCCAAACCAAAATTGGCTGGAATTGAGAACGGACGCCATGTCGCGTTTGGAGAGGCCCCGATGTGCCTAAACAGTGGAAACCCCCCACATGTGACCCCATTTTGGAAACTAGACCCCCTAAGGAACTTATCTAGATGTGTGGTGAGTAGTTTGAACCCTCAAGTGCTTCACGCAAGTTTGTAATGTAGAGCCGTGAAGAAAAAAAATCATATTTTTTCCACAAGCATGATGTTTTAGTCCCCAAATTTTTATTTTCCCAAGGGTAAGAGGAGAAATTGAACCACAAAAGTTGTTGTCCAACTTATCCTGAGTACGCTGATACCCCATATGTGGGGGGTAACCACTGTTTGGGCGCACGGCAGGGCTTGAAAGGGAAGGAGCGCCGTTTGACTTTTCCAAACCAAAATTGGCTGGAATTGCGAACGGACGCCATGTCGCGTTTGGAGGGCCCCTGATGTGCCTAAACAGTGGAAACCCCCCACATGTGACCCCATTTTGGAAACTAGACCCCCTAAGGAACTTATCTAGATGTGTGGTGAGCACTTTGAACCCTCAAGTGCTTCACGCAAGTTTGTAATGTAGAGCCGTGAAGAAAAAAAATCATATTTTTTCCACAAACATGATGTTTTAGTCCCCAAATTTTTATTTTCCCAAGGGTAAGAGAAGAAATTGGACCACAAAAGTTGTTGTCCAACATGTCCTGAGTACGCTGATACCCCATATGTGGGGGGGAACCACTGTTTGGGCGCACGGCAGGGCTTGAAAGGGAAGGAGCGCCGTTTGACTTTTCCAAACCAAAATTGGCTGGAATTGCGAACGGACGACATGTCGCGTTTGGAGGGCCCCTGATGTGCCTAAACAGTGGAAACCCCCCATGTGACCCCATTTTGGAAACTAGACCCCCTAAGGAACTTATCTAGATGTGTGGTGAGCACTTTGAACCCTCAAGTGCTTCACGCAAGTTTGTAATGTAGAGCCGTGAAGAAAAAAAATCATATTTTTTCCACAAACATGATGTTTTAGTCCCCAAATTTTTATTTTCCCAAGGGTAAGAGGAGAAATTGGACCACAAAAGTTGATGTCCAACATGTCCTGAGTACGCTGATACCCCATATGTGGGGGGAACCACTGTTTGGGCGCACGGCAGGGCTCGAAAGGGAAGGAGCACCGTTTGACTTTTCCAAACCAAAATTGGCTGGAATTGCGAACGGACGCTATGTCGCGTTTGGAGGGCCCCTGATGTGCCTAAACAGTGGAAACCCCCCACATGTGACCCCATTTTGGAAACTAGACCCCCTAAGGAACTTATCTAGATGTGTGGTGAGCACTTTGAACCCTCAAGTGCTTCACGCAAGTTTGTAATGTAGAGCCGTGAAGAAAAAAAATCATATTTTTTCCACAAACATGATGTTTTAGTCCCCAAATTTTTATTTTCCAAGGGTAAGAGGAGAAATTGGACCACAAAAGTTGTTGTCCAACATGTCCTGAGTACGCTGATACCCCATATGTTGGGGGGAACCACTGTTTGGGCGCACGGCAGGGCTTGAAAGGGAAGGAGCGCCGTTTGACTTTTCCAAACCAAAATTGGCTGGAATTGCGAACGGACGCCATGTTGCGTTTGGAGGGCCCCTGATGTGCCTAAACAGTGGAAACCCCCCACATGTGACCCCATTTTGGAAACTAGACCCCCTAAGGAACTTATATAGATGTGTGGTGAGCACTTTGAACCCTCAAGTGCTTCACGCAAGTTTGTAATGTAGAGCCGTGAAGAAAAAAAATCATATTTTTTCCACAAACATGATGTTTTAGTCCCCAAATTTTTATTTTCTCAAGGGTAAGAGGAGAAATTGGACCACAAAAGTTGTTGTCCAACATGTCCTGAGTACGCTGATACCCCATATGTGGGGGGTAACCACTGTTTGGGCGCACGGCAGGGCTTGAAAGGGAAGGAGCGCCGTTTGACTTTTCCAAACCAAAATTGGCTGGAATTGCAAACGGACGACATGTCGCGTTTGGAGGGCCCCTGATGTACCTAAACAGTGGAAACCCCCACATGTGACCCCATTTTGGAAACTAGACCCCCTAAGGAACTTATCTAGATGTGTGGTGAGCACTTTGAACCCTCAAGTGCTTCACGCAAGTTTGTAATGTAGAGCCGTGAAGAAAAAAATCATATTTTTTTCCACAAGCATGATGTTTTAGTCCCCAATTTTTTATTTTCCCCAGGGTAAGAGGAGAAATTGGACCACAAAAGTTGTTGTCCAACATGTCCTGAGTACGCTGATACCCCATATGTGGGGGGGAACCACTGTTTGGACGCACGGCAGGGCTTGAAAGGGAAGGAGCGCCGTTTGACTTTTCCAAACCAAAATTGGCTGGAATTGCGAACGGACGCCATGTCGCGTTTGGAGGGCCCCTGATGTGCCTAAACAGTGGAAACCCCCCACATGTGACCCCATTTTGGAAACTAGACCCCCTAAGGAACTTATCTAGGTGTGTGGTGAGCACTTTGAACCCCCAAGTGTTTCACTAACGTTTATAATGCCCTGGCGTGAAAAAAAAAAAATTTTTTTTTTTCCACAAAAGTGATGTTTTAGTCCCCAATTTTTTATTTTCCCAAGGGTAAGAGGAGAAATTTGACCCCAAAAGTGGTTGTCCAATTTGTCCTGAGTACGCTGATACCCCATATGTTGGGGGATACACTGTTTGGGCACACGGCAGGGCTCGGAAGGGAAGCAGTGACGTTTTGGAATGCAGACTTTGATGGAATGGTCTGCGGGCGTCATGTTCCGTTAGCAGAGCCCCTGATGTGCCTAAACAGTGGAAACCCCCCACATGTGACCCCATTTTGGAAACTAGACCCCCTAAGGAACTTATCTAGGTGTGTGGTGAGCACTTTGAACCCCCAAGTGTTTCACTAAAGTTTATAATGCCCTGGCGTGAATAAAAAAAAAAAAAAAAAATTCCACAAATATGATGTTTTAGTCCCCAATTTTTTATTTTCCCAAGGGTAACAGGAGAACTTGGACCACAAAAGTTGTTGTCCAATTTGTCCTGAGTACGCTGATACCCCATATGTTGGGGGGAACCACTGTTTGGGCGCATGGCAGGGCGCAGAAGGGAAGCAGTGACGTTTTGGAATGCAGACTTTGATGGAATGGTCTGCGGGCGTCATGTTCCGTTAGCAGAGCCCCTCATGTGCCTAAACAGTGGAAACCCCCACAAGTGACCCCATTTTGGAAACTAGACCCCTAATGAACTTATCTAGGTGTGTGGTGAGCATTTTGAACCCCGAAGTGTTTCACTAAAGTTTATAATGCCCTGGCGTGAATAAAAAAAATAAAAAAAATTTCCACAAATATGATGTTTTAGTCCCCAATTTTTTATTTTCCCAAGGGTAACAGGAGAACTTGGACCACAAAAGTTGTTGTCCAATTTGTCCTGAGTACGCTGATACCCCATATGTTGGGGGGAACCACTGTTTGGGCGCATGGCAGGGCGCAGAAGGGAAGCAGTGACGTTTTGGAATGCAGACTTTGATGGAATGGTCTGCGGGCGTCATGTTCCGTTAGCAGAGCCCCTCATGTGCCTAAACAGTGGAAACCCCCACAAGTGACCCCATTTTGGAAACTAGACCCCCTAAGGAACTTACCTAGGTGTGTGGTGAGCATTTTGAACCCCCAAGTGTTTCACTAAAGTTTATAATGCCCAGGTGTAAAAATAAAAAATCCTACTTTTATCCTCACAAAAATGATGTTTTAGTCCCCAATTTTTTATTTTCCCAAGGGTAAGAGGAGAAATTGGACACCAAAAATTGTTGTCCAATTTGTCCTGAGTACACTGGTGCCCCATATGTGGGAAAAAACTGTTTGGGCACAAGTCGGGGCTCAGAAGGGAAGTCGTGACGTTTTGGAATGCAGACTGATGGAATGGTCTGCGGGCGTCATGTTCCGTTTGCAGAGCTCCTGATGTGCCTAAACAGTAAAAAAAAACCACAAGTGACATAATTTTGGAAAGTAGACTCCCAAGGAACTTTTCTAAATGTGCCCCCCTTCTGGAACTAATCTTTCCTGTAAAGTAAATTAGTAGTGCATTGAGGTGTGGTACAATTTGAAACAATCCTTCATACACAGGCCAGGTTTTTCGGGGCAGGTGTCGCATTGGTAAGTGGTGTCCTTGCGTATTCCCCTTTTGTAACACACTCGGCACCTTTTTTGCGGCTTACCTTTGCTTCCAGTTGGCGGGACCACCCCCGGGAAATGCTGACCTGGTATGATACGAGCACCTTCAGTTCCAGAAGTACTGGGGCCCGCTGTTTCCTGAGCGCCAAACATCAGGCCTTAACCACTACCTCCTGGAACTGAAGGTACGTCGTATCGCTGTTGCGTGCACATCGTGACAGCAGGAAAGCGTTGAGCATTGCCATTTGGACGATGTGCACGGACAGCTTCTTGTACCACACCTTGGCCTTTCTCAAAGCACTGTACGGTTGGAGGAGTTGATCAGAGAGATCAACACCCCCCATGTATTTATTGTACCCCAGTACACAGTCCGGTTTGCGGACCTGTGTAGAGGTACCCCGTACAGTGCTGAGGGCGCTGCCATCACCATGTATGGTGGTCAAGAGAAGGACATCCCTCTTGTCCTTGTACTTGACCACCAACAGGTGGTCGCTACATTGGGCTCTGCTCTCACCCTTTCTGAGCATCTGCCCAAGTAGCGTCTTCGGGAGGCCTCTCTGATTTTTGCGGACGGTACCGCAAGCTGCGGTACCTCGCGCAGAGAGGGATTTGTAGAGTGGGACGCTGGAATAAAAGTTATCGGTGTAAAGGTGATAACCTTTATCCAGCAGTGGGTGCACCAAATCCCACACAATTTTCCCACTCACTCCCAGGACGGGGGGACACTCAGGGGGTTCAATCCTGGTGTCCTTTCCTTCGTAAACTCTAAAGCTGTGCGTGTACCCTGAGGTACTCTCGCACAGCTTGTAGAGTTTAATTCCGTACCTTGCCCTCTTGCTGGGCAGGTACTGGCGGAATCTGAGCCGTCCCTTAAAATGAACCAAGGACTCATCCACGCAGATGTCCCTTTGGGGCACGTACACTTCAGCAAACTTTTTGCTGAAGTGTTCGATGACGGGCCGAACTTTGAACAGACGGTCAAAGTTGGGGTCATTTTGTGGGGGACACTGTGCATTATCATTATAATGCAGGAATTTGTGGATGGCCTCAAAACGCGTCCGAGCCATGACCATTCGGAACAGTGGAGTTGTAATGTATGTAGTACAGTTCATATAGCGTCTTGTGCTTGGGTGCGATGAAAATACATGAGACACAGGTTTGATATAGAAAGTCTTGTATTACTTCATACAAGTTGGCAAAAATAGTCACACAGTTTGCAGACACAGAAGCAGGAGACACAGCAGGCCAGAGTAATCTAAGCTCAGCAATCACTCTCCACAACAGGTTCAGGATCTTCTTCTCTGTTACCGTAAGTCCATGCAAACGTGGGTCTTTCAAAGAGCAGGGTTCAGAGTCCACAAGTGCTTCAGAGTTCCTCAGTAGGAATAGCTGGAGTACAAGGTCCAAGGCTTTAGGAGTCAGGTCACAGGTTCACTGCAGGCTAGATTCTGAAGCACTGATTGCTCAGCTGTGGCTGCTTAAGAAGCAAAAGGAGAGAATCAGGGCGGGAACATGCAAGCTGGAAACTCCATTTTGACTGAGGGCAAGATAGCTGCAGCAAGACAGAAAGTAAAATGGCTGACGAACAAACTGAGTTTCAGGAACATGTACACAGAACCTTACATTACTCCCCCCTTAGGGACAACCTCCGGATGACCTCAGGCCAGGCTTGTGTGGGTACCTCTGATGAAACTGACGGAGCAAGCGAGGAGCATTAACGTTATTGACCGGTTCCCATGAGTTGTCCTCCACTGGGTAGCCCTACCATTTAATCAGATATTGTAACTGATTTCTATACAACCTGGAATCTAAAATCCTTTCCACCACAAATTCTTCCTGACCATCGACTAGCACTGGTCAGGGCAAGGAGAAGAACGTCCAGGAAACGTATTGGGTGTCGCAGCTTTTAGTAGGGATACATGAAAGACAGGGTGAATTCTCATAGTTCTGGGCAGTTGAAGACGACAAGCAACGGCACTTATAATTTACTGATTTTATAGGGTCCAATGTACTTATGTCCCAACTTAGATGAGGAACTTTAACTTAAGATTTCTGGTTGACAGCCAGACCAAGTCTCCTACCTTGAAAGCTGGTGCTGTAATGTATGTAGTACAGTTCATATAGCGTCTTGTGCTTGGGTGCGATGAAAACACAGGAGTCACAGTTTGATATAGAAAAGTCCTGTATTACTTCATACAAGTTGGCAGAAATAGTCACACAGTTTGCAGACACAGAAACAGGAGACACAGCAGGGCAGAGTAATCCAAGCTCAGCAATCACTCTCCAATACAGATTCAGGATCTTCTTCTCTGTTACCGTAAGTCCATGCAAACGTGGGTCTTTTCAAAGAGCAGGGTTCAGAGTCCACAAGTGCTTCAGAGTTCCTCAGTAGGAATAGCTGGAGTACAAGGTCCAAGGCTTACAGGAGTCAAGTCACAGGTTCACTGCAGGCTAGATTCTGAAGCACTGATTGCTCAGCTGTGGCTGCTTAAGAAGCAAAGGAGAGAATCAGGGCGGGAACATGCAAGCTGGAAACTCCATTTTGACTGAGGGCAAGATAGCTGCAGCAAGACAGAAAGTAAAATGGCTGACGAACAAACTGAGTTTCAGGAATATATACATAGAACCTTACATTACTCCCCCCTTAAGGACAACCTCCGGATGACCTCAGACCAGGCTTGTGTGGGTACCTCTGATGAAACTGACGGAGCAAGCGAGGAGCATTAACGTTATTGACTGGTTCCCATGAGTTGTCCTCCACTGGGTAGCCCTGCCATTTAATCAGATATTGTAACTGATTTCTATACAACCTGGAATCTAAAATCCTTTCCACCACAAATTCTTCCTGACCATCGACTAGCACTGGGTCAGGGCAAGGAGAGGAACGTCCAGGAAACGTATTGGGTGTCGCAGCCTTTAGTAGGGATACATGAAAGACAGGGTGGATTCTCATAGTTCTGGGCAGTTGAAGACGACAAGCAACGGCACTTATAATTTTACTGATTTTATAGGGTCCAATGTACTTATGTCCCAACTTAGACGATGGAATCCTTAACTTAAGATTTCTGGTTGACAGCCAGACCAAGTCTCCTACCTTGAAAGCTGGTGCAGGTTTACGAAATTTATCTGCTGCTTTCTTGTACCTTTCTTGAGCCGATTCCAGATTTTCCTTTAGAAGATCCATATTCTTCTGTAAAGACGTGATTCTTTCAGCCACTGCTGGTAAAGGCGTTTCTATGGGAAATCGTGGTAGAATGTTAGGATGATAACCTAGATTAGAGTAAAAAGGAGACTGTTTAGTGGAGGCACTCTGAGAGTTGTTATACGAGAACTCAGCTAATGGAAGTAGATCCACCCAATCATCCTGTAGGTGGCAGATAAAGCAGCGGAGATACTGCTCCAGGGTTTGATTGGTTCGTTCGGTCTGTCCATTAGTCTGGGGATGAAAAGCAGAAGAAAGGTTTACTTTAATGTCCAATGCTGCACAGAAATTTTGCCAAAACCTAGAAGTGAATTGCACCCCTCGATCCGAAATAACCTCATCCGGTACTCCATGTAAGCGAAACACATCTTTAATCATCAAATCTGATGTCTGTTTTGCAGTGGGTAAGCCGACACAAGGGATAAAATGAGCTGCCTTTGTTAGACGGTCAACCACCACTAGAATGGTGTTCTTCCCTTGAGAGGTTGGTAACTCCACAATGAAGTCCATAGAAATGGATCCCCACGGGCGGGACGGGGTGGGAAGAGGCTGTAACAGACCAGTTGGTGAGGAGCGAGTGTTTTGCATCTTGCACAGACTTCACATGAAGTGACATAGTTTAAAACATCCTTCCTGCAAGTGGGCCACCAAAAGAAACGAGAGAGAAATTCCTGTGTCTTTAGAATTCCTCTATGCCCAGCTATCTTGGAATCGTGAATGAGTTGCAATACTCTCAATCTGACTGTTTCAGGAATATACAGGCGTTGTCCCTGAATCCACACACCATTCTTAAAGACAAGACTTACGTCCCTTGGGGGTTGTGCCAAAAAGGAATCCGCATGGTATGCTTCCTTGATGTCCTTAAGTAGGTCTTGATTATGAATTACTCCTAGGAATCTAGAGTCAGGAAGAATAGTCTTAGGAGGAGTAATTCGACGTGTCTCTGCTGAGTAAATCCTAGAGAGTGCATCAGCCTTTCCATTGCGCGATCCTGGTCTATAAGAAATGATAAAATTAAATTGGTTTAAGAAAAGATTCCAGCGAGCCTGGCGAGGAGTCAGGCACTTAGCCGACCTGATAAACTCAAGGTTACGATGGTCTGTCAGGACGACTATTTGCTGTGCAGCACCCTGAAGAAGGTGTCTCCATTCTTTGAAGGCGGCAATAATGGCCAACAACTCTCTATTGCCCACATCGTAGTTCCTCTCAGTCGAAGACAACTGCTGGGAAAAGAAGGCACAGGGATGCAAGACATTCTTCTCACCTGTTCTCTGAGAGAGTATAGCTCCAACGGCACAGTCTGAAGCATCCACCTCTATTATGAAGGCAAGCTCGGGGTTGGGATGTACTAGGATAGGTGCAGTGGTAAATTTATCTTTTAGACGGGAAAATGCTTCCTGGGCTTGGGAGTCCAGGAGAACCTAGACTCTTTCCCGGTAAGTTGGGTGATAGGTGACACTACCTCAGAGAAATTTCTAATGAAACGTCTATAGAAGTTGGCAAACCCGATGAAGCGCTGTACCTCCTTCACATTTCTAGGACTTGGCCAATCCTTGATGGCTTGGGTTTTGCTTCCATCCATACTAATTCCTTGTGTAGACAGTACATACCCCAGAAATTGAATTTCGGTCCTATGGAATTCACACTTTTCAAGTTGATGTAAAGATGATTTTGTCTTAGACGTTCCAAGACCATTCTCACATGTCCATGATGTTCCTCTGTGGAGTTAGAAAAAATTAGAATATCATCCAAATAAATCACCACGAATGTATCTAGGAGATCCCTGAAGATGTCATTCACCAAGTGTTGGAAAGTGGCTGGGGCGGTACTCAGACCAAAAGGCATAACTAGATATTCAAAGTGTCCATAGCGTGACCTGAATGCAGTCTTCCATTCATCCCCAGGTCTAATACGGACTAAGTTATAGGCCCCACGAAGATCTAGTTTAGAGAAAATTTTGGCATGTCGCACTCTCTCCAATAACTCAGGGATTAAAGGCAATGGATAACGGTTTCTAATAGTAACCTTATTGAGTTCCCTATAGTCTACGCATGGTCTCAGAGATCCATCTTTCTTCTTTACAAAGAAGATGGGTGCACCTGCAGGAGATGAAGAGGGGCGTATGAAGCCCTTGGCTAGATTTTCGTCTATGTAATCCTTTAAAGCCTTTAGCTCGGGCCCCGCCAGGGGTAGATCTTACCAAAAGGTATCTCTGCTCCAGGCAATAATTCAATTGGACAATCATATGGACGGTGAGGAGGAAGCTGGTCAGCGTTCTTCTTGTCACATAAATCCACATAGTCCTGGTATACAGCTGGTAGTTCAGGGACTGACATGGTTCCTTTAGGAACAGAGCAAGCTGAAACTTTTGGACTCATCTGTTTCTCTGGAAAGTGTAATTCCTTGGTCTCCCAGTTAATGGTAGGATTCTGAGCCTGCAGCCATGGTAGCCCTAGAATAATGGGAAAGTGGGGAGAAGAGATAAGCATAAAGGACAGTTTCTCTTGATGATCTTTACCCATAAGAACCCTCAAAGGCTCTGTTTCCTGATCCACTGGTCCAGAGGTCAGCAGGGAGCCATCCACAGTTTCCATCTGTACTGGAGTAGCCTTCTTCACTGAACGTATCCCCTGTTTCAGAGCAAAGGAGACATCCATAAAATTTCCACTTGCCCCTGAGTCGATCATAGCAGAGCTAGACACCCAAGCTGAGTCAACCCAGAGTTTGATGGAAAGAAAGCAATGAGAATTGTTTTTCTTACAACTCAGCTGGGACACCGCTGAGGAAACTTGAAAAATGGCAGCGTTTACACAGTCAACGTCCTCAGAGGTAACGGAGTTTAAGTCCGAGAAATCAAGATCTGTTGCTGCAGATCTCTCTGGAGCCTGAGGCTCGGACCTGACAGATCCCCTCTCGCAACACTCACAATGAATGAGTGCTGCAGTAGTCTTACGAGAACGGCTGGGGCAGTTTATAATGAAGTGCCCTGACTTACCACAATAGAAACATAGATTCTCCTTCAAACGATGTTGCTTGCGTGCATCACTAACCCGTCGTTGTAAAGAGTCTACCTGCATGGGTTCAGGTTCAGGTTCCCGTGTAATCCTACTCAAAGGTTCCTTAGCTGGAGAGGAAGGTAGGAAAAGGTTAGTGCGATTGCTTTCGAACCATCTCTCTTGCCTGCGTTCAGTCAGACGAGTATCAATACGGATGCAGTAGTTAATAAAGTCACCTAACGCAGTGGGAGGGTCGGCACGAGCAAGTTCATCCTTAATCAGTGGAGATAACCCCTTTCGAAAAATAGATTTTTTGGCGGAACTGTCCCAGGTGGTATCAAGGGCCCATCTCCTGAAATCCAAGGCATATTCAGCTACCGAGTGCTTACCTTGGCGCAAAGCTAACATGGCTGCTTCAGCTGTTGCACCTCGATTGGGGTCATCAAACACCTGCCCCGTGGCTGAAATAAAAGCATCAAGGTGATTCAAACAATCATCCTCAGTCTCAATCAGAGGGTTTGCCCACATCAAAGCCTTGTTGGTAAGCAACATAATTATAGTAAGCACCTTAGATCGTTCAGTGGGAAATTGTGAAGCATGTGCAGGAAAAAAAAGATTGCATTGATTAATAAACCCCCTGAATTTCTCACGTTCACCGCCAAAACGAAAAGGGGGCAACTTGGGAATCCCAGAACTCGGGGCTACGGCAGGAGCCTGGACTCGCCCTTCTAGAACCTCAATCCTGGCTCGCAAATCCTGGGCAGTCTGTCCAAACACTTGCAAATTGTGATTAGTGAGGTCCTGTAGGCTTGAAAAACGGGTCTTTATATTCTGCAAATCTGCAAGGATATTATCAGTCACTCCGCAAAGTTCCTTTAGGCGGGCCTCCATTTTCCAGATCTTTTAAGACAGGAGTACTGGAATGGTTGTGAGAAGTCACAACCACTATCATCACAGAAAGTTCACCCGGACATCTGATATCCACAGTTACAGCAGACAAAAAAGAGAAAAGAAAAAAAAAAAACAATAGTGTTTACCTGTGGTAACACTGCAGAAAAAAAAACACTTAAGGGAATTGCTCACCTGAAATGGTTGTGAGAAGTCACAACCACTGTCATCACAGAAAGTACAACCGGACATCCAATATCCACAGTTACAGCAGACACAGCCTTTCCAGACCCAGCAGACACTAACGTTTTGGCTTCAGAATCTTGTAATGTATGTAGTACAGTTCATATAGCGTCTTGTGCTTGGGTGCGATGAAAATACATGAGACACAGGTTTGATATAGAAAGTCTTGTATTACTTCATACAAGTTGGCAAAAATAGTCACACAGTTTGCAGACACAGAAGCAGGAGACACAGCAGGCCAGAGTAATCTAAGCTCAGCAATCACTCTCCACAACAGGTTCAGGATCTTCTTCTCTGTTACCGTAAGTCCATGCAAACGTGGGTCTTTCAAAGAGCAGGGTTCAGAGTCCACAAGTGCTTCAGAGTTCCTCAGTAGGAATAGCTGAAGTACAAGGTCCAAGGCTTTAGGAGTCAGGTCACAGGTTCACTGCAGGCTAGATTCTGAAGCACTGATTGCTCAGCTGTGGCTGCTTAAGAAGCAAAAGGAGAGAATCAGGGCGGGAACATGCAAGCTGGAAACTCCATTTTGACTGAGGGCAAGATAGCTGCAGCAAGACAGAAAGTAAAATGGCTGACGAACAAACTGAGTTTCAGGAACATGTACACAGAACCTTACAGGAGTGTTGTATAAAATATCAACACTCCAATATTGCCGAAGTTCTGGCTTCTTCAGGATCCCCATATGGAGGACCAGGCCCCAAAACTGCATCATTTCACCTGCGTCTACAGGAGACCAGTTGGAAAATGATGACACTGGGTTTTGCGCCAAAAATTGCCGAGCGTACAAATTAGTTTGCTCCACCACGAGGTTAATAAAATCCTAAGAGAAAAAGACTTTGAAAAAGTCTATTTCTCTGAGGCCCGTGGTGTCAAACTTGATTCCTGATTCTGCCACAAAATCAGGAATCAGTGGCTCGTAATTTTCGGGGGGCGGGGTCCATATGGGGTCCGAAGAGGGGTGCGCTGGTTCATTTTCAGGGTGGGCGCTGCCTCATCTTCTGTCCTGGGGCGTCTGCATGGCGGTTCCGCAGGACCCGAGGAGGAAGATGAGGAAGAGGAGGAAGAAGAAGAAGAGGATGAAGAATCTGAAAAGTAAAGAAATGTGGGATCTCTCCCTCGCTATCAGTGTCGGAGGCAAGGAAAGTGTATGCCTCTTCCACTGAATAGCGCTGTTGGGAAGAACGTGACGAGCGGGACATTTTTTTTGTGAATGTGGTGCTTTGTGTGAACTTTATTTATAACTGTGTGTGTGTGTGGGGGGGGGATAGTGGTTGGTGCAAACTATGCTGAAAGGAAAAAGCTAAAAGAAAAGAAAGAGAATAGGGAAAAAAATGCCTGTGAAAAAAAGTCTAAACCAGCAGGCACGAGCTCTGATAAGTGACCGGTGTCACTTATCAAAGTTCCGCGGCTGCCGGATGTGCGCACAGGAGTGGCGGAAAGGGAAGTGAAAAAAAAAAAAAACGGCAGGAACGAGCTCTGATAAGTGACCGGTGTCACTTATCAAAGTTCCGCGGCTGCCGGATGTGCGCACAGGAGTGGCGGAAAGGGAAGTGAAAAAAAAAAAAAAACGGCAGGAACGAGCTCTGATAAGTGACCGGTGTCACTTATCAAAGTTCCGCGGCTGCTAGATGTGCGCACGGGAGTGGCGGAAAGTGGAGTGAAAAAAAAAAAAAACTGCAGGAACGAACTCTGATAAGTGACTGGTGTCACTTATCAAAGTTCCGCGGCTGCTGGATGTGCGCACAGGAGTGGCGGAAAGGGGAGTGAAAAAAAAAACTGCAGGAACGAGCTCTGATAAGTGACTGGTGTCACTTATCAAAGTTCCGCGGCTGCTGGATGTGCGCACAGGAGTGGCGGAAAGGGGAGTGAAAAAAAAAAGACGGCAGGAGCGAGCTCTGATAAGTGACCGGTGTCACTTATCAAAGTTCCGCGGCTGCTAGATGTGCGCACAGGAGTGGCGGAAAGGGGAGTGAAAAAAAAAAAAAAAACGGCAGGAACGAGCTCTGATAAGTGACCGGTGTCACTTATCAAAGTTCCGCGGCTGCTAGATGTGCGCACGGGAGTGGCGGAAAGTGGAGTGAAAAAAAAAAACTGCAGGAACGAGCTCTGATAAGTGACTGGTGTCACTTATCAAAGTTCCGCGGCTGCTGGATGTGCGCACAGGAGTGGCAGAAAGGGGAGTGAAAAAAAAAAAAACTGCAGGAACGAGCTCTGATAAGTGACTGGTGTCACTTATCAAAGTTCCGCGGCTGCTGGAAGTGCACACAGGAGTGGCGGAAAGGGGAGTGAAAAAAAAAACAAAAAACGGCAGGAACGAGCTCTGATAAGTGACCGGTGTCACTTATCAAAGTTCCGCGGCTGCTAGATGTGCGCACGGGAGTGGCGGAAAGCGGTGTGAAAAAAAAAAAAACTGCAGGAACGAGCTCTGATAAGTGACTGGTGTCACTTATCAAAGTTCCGCGGCTGCTAGATGTGCGCACGGGAGTGGCGGAAGGTGGGGTGAAAAAAAAAAAAAACCTGCAGGAACGAGCTCTGATAAGTGACTGGTGTCACTTATCAAAGTTCCGCGGCTGCTGGAAGTGCGCACAGGAGTGGCGGAAAGGGGAGTGAAAAAAAAAAAAAAAACTGCAGGAACGAGCTCTGATAAGTGACTGGTGTCACTTATCAAAGTTCCGCGGCTGCTGGAAGTGCGCACGGAGGGGGGTGCAAAAGAAAAAACGAGCACGAGTGTTGATCGGTGAACTGCGTCACCAATCAACGCTCGGCGGCTGCTAAATGTGTGCAATGGGGGGGTAAAAAGAGGGGGAAAGGGAAGGGGGGAGGGTGGAATGGGGGATTGGGGTGGATCGGGCAGGGATCGGGGCTCAAAAACTCACGTTTGTAGTCTCTCTTCTTTCTTCTCTCTTCTTTCTTCTCTCTTCTTTCTTCTCTCTTCTTTCTTCTCTCTTCTTTCTTCAGCAGGAGTTGTGGTGTCACAGGCTACTGTGGCACCACAAGGCCCAGCACAGGAGGAGATCTGGCGTGTGACCGCACTGCAGGAATCCTCAGCAAGTGTGAGGACCCCTGCAGTGCGGTCAGACAGGTCAGATCCAGTTTGCAGACAGGTCACAGAGCGGTCACATCGCTGCTGTGACCTGTCATTGGTGGGATCGATGATCACATCGATCCCACCAATCAGAGGAGACCCTTGTTTTGCCGGTTGCTAGGCACCGGCCTAGTAATCGGAGCTCACTGCTCCGATTCCTAGGCAGGTCACCGGCAGGTCAGGAAGCAGGGCACAGAGCGGTCACACCGCTGCTGTGCCCTGTGATTGGCGCGATCGTCGATGACATCGATCGCGCCAATCAGCAGCTGCAGGCCCTACTGGGCCTGTCCTAGGCTCCGGCCTAGGATCGGTGCTATTACTGCACCGATTCAGGCAGGTACAGGCAGGGCACAGCGCGGATACACCGCGGCTGTGCCCTGCGATTGGCGCGATCGATGTGATCGGCGATCGCGCCAATCCAGGGGGGGTCTGCTCCTTTCTATGCCCAGGCCTAGGATCGAGTACATCGGTACTCGATTCTAGCCTGGGATCTCACTGTTTCAGCCCATCGGATTGGCTGAAACAGTGAGAAAGGCTGCGATTGGCTGTTCAGAATTGAACAGCCAATCACAGCGATTGGGAGTGAGGGTGGGCGGTGACAGACCCCGGGATGCCGGCGCCATCTCTCCTGAGGTAAGATGGCGTCGGAATTTTAATGCGATCATTGCGACTTAAGTCGCAATGTCGCATTAAAGGGCTGGACGTACTATCCCGTCCCCGGTCATACGGGCCCAGGTACCATGGACGGGATAGTACGTCCGATGGCAGTAAGGGGTTAAACTGTAAAGCGCTGCGGAATATGATGGCGCTATATAAATAAAGATTATTATTATTATTATGACATTCTTTGATTCCTTACTGTAATCCTCTTGTTTTGAACAATTCCTTTCTGTTCTTATTAGTTCTCTTACTGGGATATTATTGATAACATGGGTAGAATGACAAGACTGAGCTTGTAAAATGGAATTAGTATCTGTAGGTTTTCTGTAAGGATAAGACCGGTTAGGCTGATATCTGATTTTGTTTTTATGTGTGGTGATATGTGAATTTTAAATTATATTCATTAATGTTAATAAATTTGATGAAGTTGTCTATCTCTTTATCTGTACCTTTCCATATTAATATATCATTGATTTATCTTCCATAAAATTCCTGTAATAATTCCTCAATCCTGTGCCCCTTTTACTTTCCTGTAATAATGTCCTCCATCCTGGTCCTTTCCTGCAATAATGTTCTCCATCCTGGCTCTTTCCTGTAATAATGTCCCCAATACTGGGCCCATTCCAGGTATAATATATTCCATCCTGTGTCTTTTTCTACTATAATGCTCCCCCATCCTGGCCTCTTCCAATAATAATGTTCCCCATTCTGGTATAATGTCTCCATCCTGAGCCCTTTGCTGGTATAATGTCTCCCTTTCCTGGTATAATGTCCCTCATCCTGGTATACTGTCCCCCATACCAGGTCCCTTCCAGTAATATACTGTATGTCCTCATTCCTGATATAATTCCCCCCATCCTGGGCCTTTTCCAGTGATATATGTCCCCCATCCTGGAATAATGTTAGCTTTTCTTCAACAAATATAAAAAATATAAACAATTCTACTCACCTTCCCCCACACCCATGATGTGTGGCATCTTCTTCTGTGCAGCTGACTTCAGCAGCAGGCAGCGAAAGATGTCACTGCTATGCGCAGCCAGTGACTTGACCGATCTCAGCTGCCAGGCTCTGACTTGCCGGTAGCGTGTAGTGCAGTGCTGAGAACCAGAGGGTCTCTGTGCCGCATTACATTAAAGCTGAATGTGCGTCTTTGGATGGATATCCAGCTGAAATAGCAGCTGGCGCCTCCCACATGCGTCCGATCGCAGTTACACTCTATGCCACAGCAATCATTATGTCCCTGCTGTTGGCACTACCAGACACTTTAACTCCTTCCGACTTGGCCAATTTCCATTTTTTTGGCATTTTCCATTTTTTTAATCCTATTCTTCTTAAAGCCATAACTTTTTTTTTTTCTGTCCACATACACATATAAGGGCTTGTTTTTTTGTGGGAAGAGTTGGACTTTTGAATTCATTTTGCCTCATAATGTAATAGAAAATTGGAATTGCTTTTACGACGTATGTTCTGTGGTAAAACTGACCTCGAAATATGATTTTGCTCATCAGTCCGATTTTCGATGATATTAAACATGTCCAGCTTTTTATTATTTAGTGGTGAAATAAAATCAGAAGTTAGAAAAATAAATTTTGGAGGGACCAATAATGTTTTTATTTTTAGGTCAATAAAGTTGTGTGATTATTTTTTGCTGGTCGAGACGATGTTTTTATTCATACCATTTTGGAATACGGTACATATGACATTTTGATCAATTGTCACAGAATTTTCTTGGTTTTGCAGCGACCAAAAAAATTTAATTTTGATGGGCTTCAATTTTTTCAGTTTACGATGTTTACAGATCAGTTTAATAAATTTTACATTTTGAAGATCGGACTTTTCTGTAAGCGGCAATTCTCTCTCTCTCAATGTTGTGGCAATTGTCAAATATTAATAATTATGGTAATCCTAATTGACCAAAAACGGGAATGGTTTTATCTGATTTCATGTCAGATATTAAGAAAAACATGCATATGTGTCTTTTTATGTAGTGTAAGTAAACTTCTAGTTTCAACTGTATGTGTATTTTGGTTTCTTACCTTTATTATTAATGTGATGTTAAGGGGGATGATTTGAACTTTTATGTTTTTCATTTTTTTCATATCTCTTAAACCATTTTTTTTACTTTTCATGGTATTTGTTAGTCACTTAAGGGACTTGAATATGCTATCATCTCATATCTTATGCTATATACAGCAATACCACATGACAAGAGGGTATTCGAGACTCCCCCGAGCTACAAGTCTCCCCCCTTTCTTACCCCTCAGTACCACTGAGCCCCTCTTTTTCCCCTATGGCCAAATAATTTAACAGCAGCCATTTTATTTAACAGTAACATACATTTAATACAATATGACAAAAACTCATAAGGGGCAGTCCTCGAAGCCTCAAAACGCCCAAACAACTCATAAGGTTATTAAACCAGACTTGGCCCCAGATCGAGTCTTGCCTCCCGCCGCTAAGCACCAGCGCAGAGGCACCACTAACTCGACTGGCCAGTCTCCCGTCACCATGGAAACCAGGTCCCCTTTTTCCCTTCCTGGGAATGATTAATTACCTTTCACTCAAGCCCACACTGGAGGGAGTCCAGGACCTCACACGATCCCCCTCCAGAGCCACCAGCCTCACCGACTTCGAGGACCCGCCCTACGCCCCAACTGCTGTGACAAAATTATATATAAATATAACAACACATATCATTTTTTAACAAACCCCTCCACTGCTACTAGAAAACCTAAGAATCTATTCGCTAGCTTTTTTATAACCTAACACAAAAAAGGGAGGGTGGGTGGGAGATTGTTCCTATTTAGAAAAGGGGACCTAAAATGGTTGCCCCATAAAATGGCTCCCCCCTTTTATAACGGCCTCACCCCCTCCCAGGGCCTTCCCCTTCTTTTACCCAGTCCGTCCCCTATACACTTTCAGAAGTTAACCCTTTCCGGACCCCTTTTTCTAAACCCTCCGCATGCTCTCCATGTCCCTCTCAACCCTGTCATGCCGTCCTCCCTTCTAGGGGCCGTGGCCCGACCAGTACGGCCCCACTGTATTGCTGCACATAGTAAAAAATAATCTCCTTTGAAGCCTGGCCACAGCCAGAATTTCAAGGAAGCTCCGTAATGACAAGCACAAAGATCTTCAACTGACACACAGCTATCTTAGCTGTCCATTTTAGCACCCCAGGGTGTGGAGATATGCAGAACAGCAAGTAGAAGCCAGGTAGTGAAGTCGTGTTTGTCTCCAAGCATAACTGGGGCCCGGCCAGATCCGATGGCACCATAACCGCCGCCCTATGGCATGGGGGGTGGGGTTAGAACAGTTAATAATTTAAGAAAGAATAGAGGTTCAGAGAGATACATAAAGTGCATGTATACTAATGCCAGAAGCCTCACCAACAAAATGGCGGAATAAGAATTAATTTTGTTGGAACATAATTATGACATGGTGGGGATATCTGAGACTTGGCTGGATGAGAGCCACGACTGGGCGGTTAATTTACAGGGCTATAGTCTGTTTAGAAATGACCGTAAAAATAAGCGAGGTGGGGGTGTGTGTTTATATGTAAAATCATCCTTAAAACCCATCCTGCGTGATATCTGTGAATCTAATGAAGATGTAGAGTCTCTGTGGGTGGAGATTAGGGGAGGGGGGAAAAATAATAAATTACTGATAGGGGTTTGTTATAAGTCTCCTAAAATAATGGAAGCAACAGAGAATATCCTCGTAAAGCGAATAGATGAAGCAGCGACTCAAGGAGAAGTCATTATTATGGGGGACTTCAACTACCCTGAAATACATTGGGGAACAGAAACCTGCAGTTCCAGCAAAGGTAATAAGTTTTTGGCAACTATGAGAGACAATTACCTTTCACAACTAGTTCAGGACCCAACAAGAGGGGGGGGCACTGCTAGACCTAATATTATCCAACAGGCCAGACCGCATATCAAATATAAGGGTTGGGGGTCACTTAGGTAATAGTGATCACAAAATAATAAGCTTTCATGTATCCTTTAATAAGATGTGTAGTCGAGGGGTTACAAGGACACTAAACTTCAGGAAGGCAAATTTCCAACGGATGAGAGATGATCTTGGTGCAATAAACTGGGACGATATCCTGAGACATAAAAATACACAAAGAAAATGGGAGACGTTTATTAGTATCCTGAATAGGACCTGTGCACAGTATATACCCTATGGGAATAAACATGCTAGAATTAGGAGGAAACCACTATGGCTAAATAGAGCTGTAAGGGGCACAATAAGTGACAAAAAGAAAGCGTTTAGGGAATTAAAGCAAGTAGGTAGTGATGAGGCATTAAATAAATACAGAAGACTGAATAAATTCTGTAAAAAGCAAATCAAGACAGCAAAGATTGAGGCAGAGAGACTCATTGCCAGAGAAAGTAAAAATAATCCCAAAATATTCTTTAACTACATAAATAGCAAGAAACTAAAAAATGATAGTGTTGGTCCCCTTAAAAATAGTCTGGGTGAAATGGTGGATGAGGATGAGGAAAAAGCCAATATGCTAAATGACTTTTTTTCAACTGTATTTACACAAGAAAATCCCATGACAGATAACATGATCAGTGATAAAAAAATTTCTCCATTAAATGTCACCTGCTTAACCTAGCAGGAAGTACGGCGGCGTCTAAAAATCACTAAAGTTGACAAATCCCCGGGCCCGGATGGGATACACCCCCGAGTACTGCAGGAATTAAGTACAGTTATAGATAGACCATTATTTTTAATCTTTAAAGATTCCATAATAACGGGGTCTGTACCACAGGACTGGCGTATAGCAAATGTGGTGCCAATATTCAAAAAGGGGGCAAAAACTGAACCTGGAAATTATAGGCCAGTGAGCTTAACATCTACTGTGGGTAAAATCCTGGAGGGTTTTTTAAGGGATACTATATTGGAGTATCTGAAGCTGAATAACCTCATGACACAGTATCAGCATGGGTTTACGAGGGACCATTCTTGTCAGACTAATCTGATAAGCTTTTATGAAGGGGTAAGTTCAGGACTGGAACAAGGGAATGCAGTGGATGTGGTGTTCATGGACTTCTCAAAAGCTTTTGATACAGTGCCACACAAAAGGTTGATACATAAAATGAGAACAATGGGGATAGCGGAAAATATGTGTAAGTGGGTTAAGAACTGGCTCATGGATAGAAAAGAAAGGGTGGTTATTAACGGAGCACACTCGGACTGGGTCACGGTTAGCAGTGGGGTACCACAGGGGTCAGTATTGGGGCCGCTTCTCTTTAACATATTTATTAATGACCTTGTAGGGGGCATACAGAGTAGTATTTCAATATTTGCAGATGACACTAAACTCTGCAGGGTAATAAATACAGAGGAGGATAATTTTATATTACAGGAAGATTTATGTAAACTAGAAGCTTGGGCTGATAAATGGCAAATGAGCTTTAATGGGGATAAATGTAAGGTCATGCACTTGGATAGAACAAATAAGATGTATAATTATGTGCTTAATTGTAAAACACTGGGCAAAACTGTCACTGAAAAAGATCTGGGTGTATGGGTGGACGACAAACTCACATTTAGTGGCCAATGTCAGGCAGCTGCTGCCAAGGCAAATAAAATAATGGGATGCATTAAAAGAGGCATAGATGCTCATGAGGAGAACATAATTTTACCTCTATACAAGTCACTGGTGCGACCACACTTAGAATACTGTGTGCAGTTCTGGTCTCCGGTGTATAAGAAAGACATAGCTGAACTGGAGCGGGTGCAGAGAAGAGCGACCAAGGTTATTAGAGAACTGGGGGGTCTGCAATACCAAGACAGGTTATTACACTTGGGGTTATTTAGTTTGGAAAAACGAAGGCTTAGGGGTGATCTTATTACAATGTATAAATATATGAGGGGACAGTACAAAGACCTTTCTAATGATCTTTTTACTCTTAGACCTGTGACGGGGACGAGGGGGCATCCTCTACGTCTGGAGGAAAGAAGGTTTAGCCATAATCACAGATGAAGATTCTTTACTGTAAGAGCAGTGAGACTATGGAACTCTCTGCCGTCTAATGTTGTAATGAGTGATTCCTTACTAAAATTTAAGAAGGGACTGGATGCCTTTCTTGAAAAATATAATATTACAGGCTATATTCACTAGTTTCCTAGATACTGCGTTGATCCAGGGAGCTAGTCTGATTGCCGTATGTGGAATCGGGAAGGAATTTTTTTCCCCAATCTGAAGCTTACTGTTTGCCACTTGGGGTTTTTTTTTGCCTTCCTCTGGATCAACATGTTAGGGCAGGTCAGGATAGGATATGGGTTGAACTAGATGGACTTAAAGTCTTCCTTCAACCTTAATAACTATGTTACTATAACCTTACATTGGGAAGTTATGATCGTTCATAGCTTTTAGGAGTTTTATCATCAAACACCCCCCACAGGGGAATAAGGCCCCTGTGGGGGGTGAAAAGGTTGTGACCAACCAAGTGGATAAATTTCTGCTACAGCCTGTTCTCTCTCTCTTTGTTATGCTTGCTGTTTACTTCTAAAGGGGAAGCCACATCTGTATCATGCTGGAAGGAACTGGATCAGCTGGAAGCCCATGCCCCCATGTGGCCCAGCACACATGGTCAAACATCAAACCGGTAATTGACATGATTCATCTGCACATAACTTTTGTACTATCACCTGTACATGCATATCTGTCCATTGAATATGTATATCCATTGTGTATACAGTGTGTTGTCTCTTGTGCATTTAAGGCGATTAACTATGTAATTTAACCTTGGGCTGCTCCTTTATCTTAATCCACGAATCCACACGCCCGTGATCTCGGCTTTAACTTTCCATGCTAGTTTCCAGCTCAATATAATCCCATTAACGAACCAGGCTTATATCTAATGAGGAAAAATACTAATGGATAAAATGACAAAGAACTGGCATGCCAAAATTCTATAATACCACCCTGTGGGAGCCATGTATATAAGACCAATAATGCAGACCTATCGTCAGACACAAGAGAGCAAGAAAGGGGGTGATGATACCATCACAAAATAATGATATTGGGTCCATAAATCCATAAAAGACAAATCTTTATTGAAAAAATCACAGACAAGTGCATAAAATGGGAGGCAAAGACAGTATACAGCAAGTACCAGCACGGATGGACCGCGCAGACTGGGAAAAGGAAGACGCCCTGATCCTGGAAAACCTGGTCAAAGAAGGAACAGTGTCCTATATTGGAGGTGGGGAGAGCGGTGCATAGGTAAAAGATATGGTATCCTATCTAGAGAGTTGAAATGAACCTATGTCAGCCAAATCAGACAATAACTATATACCCGAGTGATAATGGGAATAACATCCAAAACATTGCACCGCCAAACCCACACACACTCTGCATACACCAGAGCCACAGCCGAGATGGTAAATGATATAAACGGTACTTAAGCCAGTGTTAAATGAAGGTAAATTACCTCACTATCTCGGCGTAGCCTCAGGGACCAGGGTCAGCGCGCCTGTGATTTTTTCAATAAAGATTTATCTTTTATGGATTTATGGACCCAATATCGTTATTTTGTGATGGTATCATCACCCCTTTCTTGCTTATATCTAATGAGGAACTGGTGGCAGTCCTTCCTGGCTGATAAGGTCCTGTTTCACTGGTGCTAGTGAAAGGGGCCTCTCGGTCTGTCAGGCTTGTGAGCGAGTGTGGTGCTACGTCAGCGACTGCATGGGCCACATCCGTTCACTTCCCATACCTCCCTGGGCCCCTGTGGATGGGGGGCTGTCTGTTTAAAACTGTGCCAAGCTGACCTTACATGTCTCCAGTGGATGCAAAACATCATGTTGGTGCCTGTGAGGAGGCTGTAGCTTGTGATCCCTCTGATGTTTTAGTAACATCAGGCGGTCTGGCGAGGTGCGGGTTCATCACAACAGCTAATATTGCAGTACTTGTATACCACTGCAATGAGTGCGATGAGGGACGATGAAGTAGACGTGCTGCTGATGGTGTATGCAGAGGCAGAGGGCGAGGTGAAACCTCACTTGCTGCGGGAGTGCAACAAACACGTTCATCCACAAGACCTAGTTTCCTGTTCCACTTTGCAGGGGTGCATGGTACACCACTCTTGAAGCCAGAACAGTGCGAACAGGTGGTCGGTTGGATGGCAGAGGCTTACAGTATTTTTCCCAGCACCACCCTGTCTTTCACACTGTCCAGTCTCACTAGCCAAGCGTCTGCACCACATACTGGTGCCGAGGATTGCGGTACCTAGTTCCATCAGGATTTCCACCACCTCCTACACCAGTTCACCTCCTCTTCCTAATCCTTTATCTCCAAATTATTATCTAGGAACACGTTTTCCATATAATTTGCAAGCTGGAAGCACTTCCTCGGTGAAGAAGCAACAGGCTTTGCTGAAACTAATTTGTTTAGGTGAAAAACAGCACACTGCCGCACAGTTGTGAAAATGTATTACAGACCAGACAGATCTGTGGCTCTTGCCTCTGCACCTACAACCTTAATCTTTTTGATTTACAGTACAGACCAAAAGTTTGGACACACCTTCTCATTCAAAGATTTTTCTGTATTTTCATGACTATGAAAATTGTAGAATCACACTGAAGGCATCAAAACTATGAATTAACACATGTGGAATTATACATTACACTTTACAAAAAAGTGTGAAACAACTGAAAATATGTCTTATATTCTAGGTTCTTCAAAGTAGCCACCTTTTGCTTTGATTACTGCTTTGCACGCAGAAAAGGTGAACGGCTGGACTCTACATGCCTAGTTCCCACCGTGAAGCATGGAGGAGGTGGTGTGATGGTGTGGGGGTGCTTTCCTAGTGACACTGTTGGGGATTTATTCAAAATTGAAGCGGTGAGCCGTCCAGCTCACCCCAAACCATCTCTATTGGGTTCAGGTCTGGTGACTGTGGAGGCCAGGCCATCTGGCGTAGCACTACAACACTCTCCTTGTTGGTCAAATAGCCCTTACACAGTCTGGAGGTGTGTTTGGGGTCATTATCCTGTTGAAAATAAATGATGGTCCAACTAAACGCAAACCGGATGGAATAGCATGCTGCTGCAAGATGCTGTGGTAGCCATTCTGGTTCACTATGCCTTCAATTTTGAATAAATCCCCAACAGTGTCACCAGCAAAGCACCCCCACACCATCACACCACCTCCTCCATGCTTCACGGTGGGAACCAGGCATGTAGAATCCATCCGTTCACCTTTTCTGCATGCAAAGCAGTAATCAAAGCAAAAGGTGGCTACTTTGAAGAACCTAGAATATAAGACATATTTTCAGTTGTTTCACACTTTTTTGTAAAGTGTAATGTATAATTCCACATGTGTTAATTCATAGTTTTGATGCCTTCAGTGTGATTCTACAATTTTCATAGCCATGAAAATACAGAAAAATCTTTGAATGAGAAGGTGTGTCCAAACTTTTGGTCTGTACTGTATATGCTTTCTTTGGTTGGAGCCTATTCACACTAGCTTAGATGTGCTGGTCCTTCTTTTTGTCTATTTGTATTAAGCTTTTTGAACATGTGCACTCACTCCCAATAGCCACAGGTGATTTTAAGCAGATTAGCTGGTCCATTCCTGCCCCATAAATTGTAGGCTTTTTGCCCAAGAGAGGTGACATAACAGGATAGGGACCCAATTTACGAAGGACACCTTGACGTGGTAATTGGGCATACATATATTGGCCAATCTATGCGCTAAGAGCCTTCCTTTTTTCATAGCAATTTTTGCATATACATATTTCATATATACATTATATAGCTTGTTTTTCATTTTTTGTCTATGGCAGCAATGCAATTCCTATGCTCTAGAGTAATTATTCTTGGTAAGTTATGGTGCAAACATTAATCTTTTTGACTTATATGCTTTCTTTGGTTGGCGCCTATTCACACTAGCTTTGATGTGCTGGTCCTTCTTTTTGTCTATTTGCATTAAGCTTTTTGGACATGTGCACTCACTCCCAAGAGCCACAGGTGATTTTAAGCAGATTAGCTGGTCCATTCCTGGTGACATAACAGGATAGGGACCCAGTTTACGAAGGACACCTTGACATGGTAATTGGGCATACATATATTGGCCAATCTATGCGCTAAAAGCCTTCCTTTTTTCATAGCAATTTTTGCAGATACATATTTCATATATACAGTACAGACCAAAAGTTTGTTATAAAAATCACACATAATCGAAAAAGAGAAGGAATCATGTGGAAGAAGGTGTCCTATAAATAAATATAACAAAGAAGTGAATTAAGAAGTAATATAAAATAGTCTCGGTGTGAGCAAGGTGAATCATTTAAGGACAGCAGTCCCACATATAAAATTAACATGCCTTAACATGTTAATAAGCATGCCTCAAGTGAAAGAAGAATATTTGCATATGTTTACTGTGTAAATATGATAGCGACAGCAGTCCCACATATAAAATTAACATGACTCAACATGTTAATAAGCATGCCTCAAGTGAAAGAACAGTATATGCATATGTCTACTGTGTAAATATGATCCGAAATAAGCATGTAAATAGATAAGAAACTCTGTTTATGAGTATCTTACCTGTGATTGTGATAGAGTAGGGAAAAATAAAAAGAAAGTCTGAGAGAAAGATTTATACTTTTAGTAAACATTCATGCAGATAAACAGCCTATATATTTATCAAAAAGATTAAGGTTTGCACCATAACTTACCAAGAATGATTACTTTAGAGCATAGGAATTGCATTGCTGCCATAGAAAAAAATGCTATATAAAGTACGTTATGTAATTTTTTTTTTGCTGTGTTCTTTCCTCATGTGCTGTCCCGTTTGAGCTGTCTACCCACTGTGCTCTGTCTCTCACCCCTGTGCGCTTTCTGTCTCCCCCATCTGCTGTCTTCTCCTCTCATGTGATCTCTTCTTTGACCTGTGTACCCCATGTGCTATACCACAGCCCCTGGGCAGGGGAGGAAGCAAAAGACAATACTGACATTACAGCAGGAGATTGCAGAGGATACATTTTCTAAGGTAAAATATTTTTTAAAAACACTGTGATCCACTGCTGTAATGTCAGTATTGGCTATTGCTTCCTCCCCTGCCCAGGAGATGTGGTATTGGATCGCCCACCTGGGCAGTGGGGATACTCGTTACCGGGCCGCTTCTTAAAGGGGCAGTGTCACGGCAGCAGTGACCCAGTCCCTGGCCCTGGGTGTCCAGTAAAAGGGAATATGATGAAAAGGGATAATAAAGAGTTTGTAATAAAATGTTTGTGATGCCACCTGTGGTACTCGGCAATAAAGATGTTAGCCGACGCTGCAGATTCAGTCAACTGGGACAGTTTTTGATGCAGCAGAGTTGGTTCAGCCCTCACAGGCAGTGCTGTTGTGAACGTATTGGAACTGAAGCTCCATCTGGTGGTTGCTGAGGGTATTGAACCTATGTGGAACACCAAGAGTCCTACACCTGCAGCTGACGAGTGGTTGTCAGGTGGTACTGACTGGCCTGATATAAGTGAGCTGACCTCCCATGATCCTCGCCAGTGATCAATTGTTCTTCCTGGTCAAGGTTGGAATTCAGCTTGCTTTTCTAATGTCTCCTGCTTGCATTCAGATAAGTCTCTTTCAGTTTTTTTTACTGTGGTTTGAATTCCTTGCTTTTTGCTGCATTGCTTTTTGTCTTCAGCCGGGTCCCCTTTGGGGGCTTTGGCTGGTCTCCGTTCGTTTTTTGTATTTGTTCATTTGCTCAGTTCTTGAGATGTTTTGCTGCTGGGTAGCTACGTGTCCACACCAGAGATCTGATATCGTGTGGTCTCAGTGTTTTTGGATTTAGAAGTGTTGGAGTTTTTCCTAGGGTTTTTCTGGGTTGCAGACAGTATTCTCTCCTGTGCTGTCCTATCTAGACAGTTTTGGGCCCCAGCGTTTGCTCAATCTATTTTCTGTCTGTGTTCGTATTTTCGTCTTGTCTAAAAGCCATTATATGTTTGGGGGCTTCCTACTCTTTTGGTGTCTACTACGGGGCAGTTGGCTTTCTTCTTTCCATCTTCAGGGGTAGCTAATCTCTCCGGCTGTGCTGAGGCGTCTAGGACGACCGTAGGTACGCTCCACGGCTGCTTCTAGTTGTGCGGTTAGTTTAGGGGTCTGCAACCTATTCGTTTCCAACCTCTCTGGTGTTGGGCTGCCTATGCGTTTTTTTGCTCCTGTCTCCTCAGCTACCAAAACATAACAGAATCACCGGCCATACTGAAATTCTATGGTACTCAACAAAAGGGAAAAAATAGTAAAAAAAAAAAAAAAAGTTGTCAGAAAAATTTTTTTTTTTGTCTGTTACATTTTTTTTCTCTTTTTTCTCTGGGGGCTGAGGAGGAATTTTTTCTACAATGGAGGTCAAGCATTTGTCCGATCATGTGGAGCAGCTTGCTGCTGAAGTTCGAAGTATTGCTATCTATCTTGCTGGGTTGCCTGCTGTGGAACCTAGCAGCCCTCTGCCTGATTTATTTTTGGGGGATCGGTCTAAGTTTTTGAATTTTAAAAATAACTGTAAGTTGTTTTTTGCTTTGAAGCCTAAATCCTCAGGGAACACAATGCAGCAGGTTCAAATTGTCATCTCCCTGTTGCGCGGCGACCCTCAGGATTGGGCCTTTTCCCTGACACCTGGGGATCCTGTTTTGAATGATGTTGATGTGCTTTTTCAGGCTCTGGGGTTATTGTACGATGAACCTAATATTACTGATCAAGCTGAAAAAACCTTGCTGGCATTGAATCAAGGTCATGAGTTAGTACCCAGTTGTAAATTTCCCAAGGGTCGGCTCTTTAATTTATCTGTACCTGAGCATGATGCTATGCGATCTTATATCAAAGAGTCTTTAGAGAAGGGTCATATCAGACCATCCTCTTCACCCTTGGGCGCCGGCTTTTTCTTTGCTGCCAAGAAGGATGGCTCATTGAGGCTGTGTATTGATTATCGTCTCCTGCATAAGATCACTGTTAAATATCAATATCCGTTACCCTTGATTTCTGACCTATTTTCCAGAGTGAAAGATGCTTGTTGGTTTACCAAGCTTGACCTCAGGGGGGCGTATAATCTTATTCGCATCAAGCACGGAGATGAATGGAAGACGGCATTTAATACCCCAGAGGGGCATTTTGAGTACCTAGTGATGCCTTTTGGGCTCAATAATGCCCCTTCTGTCTTCCAATCCTTTATGAACGATATTTTCCGGGATTTCGTGGATAAATTTCTGATCGTTTATTTGGACGATATCTTGATCTTTTCCAATGACTGGGATTCTCATGTGGAACATGTTCGGACTATATTCCGGATTTTGAGAGAAAACGCATTATATGTGAAGGGATCAAAATGTCTTTTTGGCGTACAGAAGGTTTCATTTCTGGGATTCATTTTGCCTCCGTCTGTTATTGAAATGGACCCGGTCAAAGTTCAGGCCATTTGTGATTGGGTTCAACCCCCTACATTGAAGGCTCTTCAGAGATTTTTGGGTTTTGCTAATTTTTATCGCAAATTTATAGCTAATTTCTCTGGTATTGTGAAACCACTGACTGATTTGACTAAGAAGGGTTCTGATGTAGTGAATTGGTCTCCTGAGGCAGTTTCTGCATTCAAGGAGCTTAAGCGGACATTCTCTTCTGCTCCTGTTCTGCGCCAACCTGATGTTTCTCTACCATTTCAGGAGGAGGTTGATGCTTCTGAGATTGGTGCAGGAGCTGTTTTGTCCCAAAAGGATACAGAGACCTCTAAGAGTAACCCTTGTGCCTTTTTCTCTCGAAAATTTCCCCCAGCGGAACGTAACTATGATGTGGGTAATCGGGAGTTATTGTCCATGAAGTGGGCTTTTGAGGAGTGGAGACATTGGCTGGAAGGAGCCAAGCATCAGGTGGTGGTCTTCACGGATCATAAGAACCTGGTTTATCTTGAATCAGCCAAGTGACTTAATCCTAGACAGGCCAGGTGGGCCTTGTTTTTCACACGTTTTAATTTTGTGGTCTCTTTTCTCCGGGCACTAAGAATGTTAAGGTGGATGCCCTCTCGAGGAGTTTCTTCCTGGATTCTCCTGAGGTAACTGAGCCTGCTGTTATTCTGAATGAGGGTGTGGTTCTGTCCGCTATCTCGCCCAATTTGAGACTGGCTTTGGAGAAATTTCAGGAGGATAAACCTGAACATTGCCCTGTTGGGAAATTGTTTGTCCCAGACCAGTCAAGGAAGAATGTGATGTCTGAGATTCATTGCTCCATGTTGGTTGGCCATCCTGGTATTTTTGGTACCAGAGATTTGGTGAGTGGGTCCTTTTGTTGGCCCACTTTGTCTCTTGACGTCAGGGACTTTGTGCAGTCCTGTTGAACTTGTTCTCGGTCTAAACCTTGCTCTCGCTCTAGTGGTTTGTTAGTGCCATTGCCTTTGCCCAAGAGGCCATGGACCCATATCTCTATGGATTTTATTTCCGACCTCCCTGTCTCTCAGAGAATGACCGTTATTTGGGTGATCTGTGATAGGTTTTCCAAGATGATACAGCTTGTGCCACTATCTAAGTTGCCATCCTCCTCTGAGTTGGTGCCCTTATTTTTTCAACAGGTGGTTCTGTTGCACGGCATTCCAGAGAACATTGTGTCTGACAGAGGAGTCCAGTTTGTGTCCAGATTTTGGAGGACATTTTGTTCCAAACTGGGAGTTCAGCTGTCTTTTTCTTCTGCGTTCCACCCTCAGACCAATGGACAGAGAACAAACCAGACCTTGAAGACTTATTTGAGATGTTTTGTATCTGCTGATCAAGATGACTGGGTCTCCTTCTTGCCCTTGGCTGAGTTTGCTTTGAATAATAGGGCTAGTTCTTGATGTCTCCATTTTTCTGCAATTTCGGGTTTCATCCTCGATTTTCTTCAGGGCAGGTGGAGGCTTCTGTCTGTCCTGGTGTTGACTCTATTGTGGAGAGAATGCAGCAGATTTGGGATCAAGTAGTGGATAAGTTGTCCCTCTCTCAGGAGAAGGCCCAGCGGTTTGCTAACCGACATAGGACTGATGGTCCTCGATTTAAAGTGGGTGACTTGGTTTGGCTGTCCTCAAAAAATATCCCTATGAAGGTTGCATCTCCAAAATTTAAGCCAAGGTTCATTGGACCTTATAAGATCGTGGAGATTATTAATCCCGTTTCCTTCTTCCAGGAACGTTCAAGATTCACAACGTATTTCACAAATCTTTATTGAAGAGATTTGTCGAGCCACTGGTTCCTATGGCTGCGCCTCCTGATCCTGTTTTGGTTGAGGGCAATTTGGAGTATGTGGTTGAGAAGATATTGGATTCTCGTTTGGCCAGGCGGAGACTCCAGTACTTGGTGAAGTGGAAAGGCTATGGTCAGGAGGACAATTCTTGGGTGTTTGCTTCTGACATTCATGCTGAAAGACTGGTCCATGCCTATCACCGAGCTCATCCTGATCGTCCTGGTGGCACAAGTGAGGGTTCGGTGACCCCTCCTCAGCTACCAAAACATAACACAGAGCTATGTCCCAGGGTAGTTAGGATATTAAAGATAATGTTGGAGGTGAATGTGGTGCAGGGCAGGTTATGAAGGAAAGATTCAGAAGACATGACAGAGTGCAGTTTCCTTTACCTTTTACTGAGCTGTGCAGGTACAGTCTGGGCTTAGGTTACAGATGGTTCTGGAGTCGGTCAGCCTGAAAGCAATTTGGGAATCTCCTTAGTCAGGTGGGTTGGTAAGCCTCCTTTCTAGCGCTATTCTCTGAGGTACTTGCTGTTGTAAACTCTATTCAAGTTCCTCTCTCTGTCTGCTACTTAGGTAGAACTCTATTCGCATGACAGGTAACTGTAGCCTGCTTCAGGGATCGCTCTTGCCTGGCATCTCCGACTCACACATGCTGCTGTGTCGTCGAGTAACACTTGGGAACAGAGGATCTGCGGTCTTCTGCCCACCGGATTCTGCTGCTGGGGCTTTAGTACACACACAGCCTCAGGCTCCGGGGCCCAGTCTCTGCGCTCAAGCCTGGTGGTGAGCTCAGCTACAGCTCCTGTCCCCCAGCTCCTCTCTACACATCCTGTTTCAACCCTGTTCAGGCTCCAACTCACTACTAACTTCCTGCTTCTGACCAGAGAGCAGCTCTCCTCAAGTCGGGTTAGAGCTCCCCATGCTGTCCTGGAGCAGGAACTGTGTCGTATGCTGAAACTACCTGTTAAGGGGATCCCTTCTTTGCTTCTAGTCATGATATCACTCCCTCATGGAGGGAGGCAAGGCCATTGTGGCAACTGAACTCCTGAGGTGCCACATTCCCCTAGTACAATTCAGTACTCCTGGACTGAGGAAACATGAAAGAAATAAAACATAACTTTTTACAAGATTTTAACAACAAATATATACATTTTTGGCGAAGTCCTGAAATGGGGTGTCTTTTTCACCTAGCAAAGTACAATATGAGGGAACCCGTCTCAAACCCCCAACGTAGGCCCTGGGCGTGACTACAGGGTATTATGTTGTGAATACTCTGGAGGCGACTTCTGAGCTGTGGCTCCCTCCGGTGGTTGCTGAGGGTAATGAACCAATTGCTGAATGGCCTTCAGCTGGCTCTGAATGGTCTGATATAACTGACCTGAACTCACTTCAGCCTTGCCAGTAATCAATTGTTCTTCCTGGTCTTGCTTGGAGCTCAGCTTGCATTCCTGCTCTCTTTCAGATAAGTGATTTGCTGTTTGTTTTCATCTGGTTGGATTTTCCTTGCTGGTTTGCTGCTTAGCAGTAGACTTCAGCCTGGTCCCCTTTTGGGGCCTGGCGCTGCAATTGTGCTCAGTTTGTGTTTGCACTTTTGCTCTATTCCTTTGGCACTTTTATTTGCTGAATTGCTGTGTGTTACACCAGAGATCTGATTTAGGTGGTAGAGATCGTGTGATCTCAGGTTTTTTGTTAATCAGAAGTGCTGGTATTTTTGTCAGGGTTTTTTTGGGTTGCAGTCAGAATTCTTTCCTTTACTTTTCTATCTAGACAGAATTGGGCCCCAGCATTTGCTCATTCTATTTTCTGTCTGTGTTCGTATTTTCTTCTTGTCTAACTGCCATTACATGTTTGGGGGCTTCCTATTTCTTTGGGGTTCTGCTACGGGGCAGTTAGTTTTCATCTTTCTGCCTTTAGGTGTAGCTATCTCTCCGGCTGTGACGAGGCATCTAGGATCACCGTAGGTATGCTCCACGGCTACTTCTAGTGTTGCGGTTAGTTTAGGGTCCTGCAACCCAATAGTTTCTAGCCTCTCTCGTGTTTTGCTACTTTGCTATTTTTGCTATTTCTCCTCAGCTACCGAAACATAACAGCATTAGTGGTCACCAAGTTGGAACTCCTTCTTCGGTCACGCCAGACAGTTTTTGTTCTGTAGCCATAGGTGCTAACTATTTACAAGCATTGTCTTGGACGCTACGAGTCCAGTGACCCAATCGTCCAAATAATCAAGAAAATAAGAATGCTTAAAAGTTCATACAGTAAGTCTCTGTAGGCTCATATGCTTAACGGTTGCAATTATGAACATTTCTAACTTATTTACATTAGCATTACACTTATATTTTAGTCTTTATACCTGGCTGGCACCTAACCTCTAGTACTACGGGTTGATTAACGCGGTACAAGTGTCTGCAGTGATCTAGCCTCATCTAGTGTGTTTACTGGTAAGCTGGGCAGTAGCAGTCTGTGACTTCTTAGACTCACCAATGGTCTGACAGATTCACGGCTAGCAGGGGCAGATTTTCGCGTTCCACTGCAGATATGGCTTGTCACTTGAGCTTGCGGATTTTCAGGCTAGTCTTGAATCGCTTCTCTTTTTGGCACTTCCAGCTGGGGAAAGGTTAGGATGGGCACAACTATGGCTTGGTTCACTCTTGTCCAATTTGAAGGGAACTCGCGAGTACAGTGCTGATCTTTTCCTCCACTTCTTCTACTGGCTGAAGAATGTCTTGGTCTTCAATCTTTTCCTTCAGTTGGTCAGGGCATGGTTTCAGATGATCCCTCGATACTGCAGTGGAGTTTTCACCTCCATCTTTGCTAATGAGGCACACCTTGGTGTTATCAAAGTCTGCATGCATGACGGTGTATGGTTCAGCCTCCCACTTGTCATCAAGTTTATGAAGTCATCTTTTTCTTTTGAGTGCCTGTTCTCCAGGTGACAAGGGAACTGCAGGGGCATGCTGATTATAATTTCTTTCTTGCTTTTGTCTTGCTTGGGCCAGACTCTTCTCTATGCATTCTTGCACTTTGCGGTACTGCTGCTGCCATTCTGTATCCCAATCTGCATCTGGTGATGTTACTTCAGGTGTTAAGACTCCCATGTCCAAGTCAATGGGTAACTTGCCAGGTCTTGCTCTCATCAAGTAGGAGTACAGTTGGTGGAGTTTACAGGGATGTGATTGTAGAGATCTACCTTATCTGGTAACTTCTCTGGCCACAAGTTTCTCTCTTCCAGGGGAAAGGTCTTTAAGAGATCATTTACCACTTGGTTCATTTTCTCACACATGTCATTTGTCTGTGGATGGTACGTCGTCGTCCTGATTTTCTTGCAGCCGTACAGGTTACAGAACTGGGCCTTGGTTGGTAAGCACTCGTTCAGGGTAACCGTGCGGTCGACAAAAGCGTTGTTGAAATGCTTTGGCCGCTGTCTTTGCTGTTTGGTCCTTGACAGGCACGACTACCAGGAACCTTGACTAATGGTCCACTAAGGTGAGAGCGTAGACATAGCCTGAATGGCTTGGGGTCAGCTTCACATGGTCTAAGGCTACCAATTCAAGCGGCTGTTTGGTGATTATTGGCTGTAACGGGGATCGCTGGCTGTTACAGTCCTTCCTGCACAGGTTGCGTGGTCCACATTCCGGCACCAATCTTCAATGGCCTTCCTCATACCAACCCAGTAGAATCTGTCGCGAAGTAGGACCTCCAACTTCTTCCTTCCGAAGTGTCCTGCTTAGGGTTGAGCATTCCGATACTGCAAATATCGGGTATCGGCCGATATTGGCTGTATCGGAATTCCGATTCCGAGTTCCGATATTTTCGTCATATCGGATACCGGAATCGGGATTGTCACTGTCACTG
Organism: Oophaga sylvatica; assembly: GCA_033576555.1. Lineage (NCBI taxonomy): Eukaryota > Metazoa > Chordata > Amphibia > Anura > Dendrobatidae > Oophaga > Oophaga sylvatica. The sequence continues at coordinate 98,909,605 of JARQOD010000004.1, read as the reverse complement.
TCAGTGTCCGTCGGTCGGGTCTGTCAGGAGTCAGCGGCACTTACCTGGCAGAAGATCTCCGGCGGTCACGTCCTGGACTGCTTCATGGCCGCCATCATCTTTCCCCGGCGGTCACATGCAGTTTCTCGCGATAACTGCAGTGACTGCTGGGTAATCCCGGCCGTAAAGCAGTCAGTCCGATGATGTCACCGCCGGGGAAGCAGGTAATCAGCTGTGCTGCGTCGGGATGACAGGCTCTGCCTGTCATTGCGATGTAGCAGAGCTGGATCGTCATGGGACTGTCGTTACTATGGACTGCGTTGGACAGGTGGTATACTGTTGGTTTTTTTTTTTTCTTTTTTTACAGGAGATCGATGGCGTCGCAGGAATGAGTGTATAATAAAATTAATGAAAACTGTGTTGTCTCTTTTATTTCATTAAAAGACTTTTTTCTTGCTTTGTCTTTTTTTTATACATTTAATAACTTTGGGATTAATAATGGATCGGTGTCTTATTGACACCTCTCCATTATTAACCGGGCTTATTGTCACCATGCAATCAACGGTGACATTAACCCCTTATTACCCCACTTGCCACCGCTACAGGGCAGTGGGAAGAGCCGGGTAAAGTGCCACAATTGGCACATCTTTTGATGCGCCAAATGTGGGGCTGCTGTAGCCTGGTATTATCAGGCTGTTGAGGGCCAAAATCCATGGGCCTTGACAGTCTTTTAATACCAGGCCGCAGCAGTCTGCATTTTACTTGGCTGGTTAACAAAAATAGGGGGACCCCTATGCCGTTTTTTTTTCGAGGGGATCCCTATTTTTGTTAACCAGCCAAGCTAAGCAGACTGCTGTGGCCTGGTATTATCAGGCTTGCAAGGTCCATGGATATTGGATCCTTACCAGCCTGAAAAACCAGGCCTCAGCGGTCTGCTTCATCTGGCTGGTTAACAAAAATAGGGGGGACCCCACGCCAATTTTTTTCGAGGGGATCCCCTATTTTTGTTAATCAGCCAAGATATGCAGACTGCTGTGGCCTGGTATTATCAGGCTGGCAAGGTCCATGGATCTTGGCTCCTTAACAGCCTGAAAATCCAGGCCTCAGCGGTCTGCTTCATCTGGCTGGTTAACAAAAATAAGGGGGACCCCACGCCATTTTTTTTTCGAAGGGAACCCCTATTTTTGTTAATCAGTTCCCTCTGACGTCACTGATGGTGTCCCTGGCTGACCTGAAGTGAAAGTGGAAAGCAATCAATTAAGCTTTCCACTTCCTCTCCTGTCAGCCAGGAGAGGAGCTCATTCATTTGGGGGTTTACTGTGAGGCTGCAGCATTAGCTGCGGTCCCTGCAGTAAACATTAACCTTTTCTGAAGGATTACACCGTGGGACCTGACTGCATGGGATAGGTAAGAATAATTTTGCTTTATTATTTTTATTTTTATTACAGGAAATGGTTTTAGCAGGTAAATAAAATATGGTCAAAAACTGTGTGATTATTTCATTAAACTTCTTTTTTATTAAAGTGTGTGTGTTTGATTTTTCTTTCATACAATAGGATTAATAATTGATAGTTGTCTAATTGACAGCTCTCAATTATTAACCTGGCTTAAAGTGACCTTTCAATTGCAAGGTCATTTTAACCCCTTATTAACCCATTCGCCACCGCCACAGGGCAATGGGAATAGACGGGCAAAGTGCCAGAAAGGGCAAATCTAATTAGAGATTTGCCCTTTCTGGGGTGTCTGGGGGCAGATTTTTGTAGCCGGGGGGGGGCCAAAAATAATGGTCCCTCTCTGGGCTATTATTATCTGCCCCCACTCACTGGCTTTGTCTGTCTGGTTGCGAAAATAGGGCGGGAGCCCACGCATTTTTTTTCAGCAATTTTACACCTCATATATATATATACATGTCATTGAGTTTGTGACACATATATATATATTTATAGTTCATACACTTCTACATAGTATAATAGCCGCTAATTCAATTGCCGGCTTTTGTGAAAATGCAGAACCCGACATGAAATGACACTTGGTTTACATAGAGTTAACCATGTCTTTTCATGTAGTTTGATATCTGATTTGTACAAACAATTACATGAGTGTAAGTGTGCAAAATTTCACACCTGTAGGGGTTAATTAAAGGTGTAAATTCGTAGCAAAAAAGTCCGTTTTTTTTACAACGAATTTACACCTTTAATTAACCCCTACAGGTGTGAAATTTTGCACACTTACACTCATGTAATTGTTTGTGCAAATCAGATATCAAACTACATGAAAAGACATGGTTAACTCTATGTAAACCAAGTGTCATTTCATGTCGGGTGCTTCTGTCTTTTCACAAAAGCCGACTTTACCCGGCAATTGAATCAGAGGCTATTTTACTATGTAGAAGTGTATAAACTATAAATATATGTATATATATATGTCACAATGACATGTATGTATATATATATATGTATTCTATGTGTGTATATTTAGTGTTTACAAGGAAAGAAAGAGGTTTTTTTAGTTACGATATTTTGTTCCCATAGACTTACATTGGATTTCCGGTATCGGTATCGGGTATCGCCGATATTTTAATGGTATCGGCGATACCATTCCGATTCCGATACTTTTGGATATCGGAAAGTATCGCTCAACTCTAGTCCTGCTCCATCATGGTACGCTTCCAGGATCATTGACGCATCTCGCTTCGGGACTACCACCTGCGAGACCAGTTCGTGAGTTTGGACGTTGACACTCCTCCAACACAGATTTCCCTCGAAGATGAATAGCCTGCCCTTTTCCTTCCCCAACTGTTGGGTCTCTTGTAGTGTTGAGCATTCCGATACCGCAAATATCGGGTATCGGCCGATATTCGCTGTATCGGAATTCTGATTCTGAGTTCCGATATTTTTTGCATATCGGATACCGGAATCAAAATTTTCCTGTAAAGTATAAGGGGAGTTCCTGTGTCACAGAAGGAAGTACGTGACACAGGAACTTCCCAAAAGTGTCACTGTCAGTGTGGGTCGGGTCTGTCAGGAGTCAGGACTCAGTACTTACCTGGCAGAAGATCCCCGGTGGTCACATCGTGGATGGCCGCCATTACCCTCTCCCTGGCGGTCACGTGCAGCTTCTCGCGATAACTGCACGTGACTGCCGGGTACTGGGTAATCTCGGCCAGCTGTACTCTCGCGACAGCTGGCCGTAAAGAAGTCCGGATGACGTCACCGCCGGGAATCTCCTCCGGTAAGCAGCTCTGCTGTGTTTGGATGTCAGGTTGTGCCTGGCATCCAGATGTAGCAGAGCTGGACTCGTCGTGGGACCCTCGTTATCTTGGACTACGTCGGACAGAGAGTATTTGTGTTGGTTTGTTATTTTTGTTTTTTTACAGGAGATCGATGTCGTCGCAGGATGAGAGTACAATAAAAAATAATGAAAACTGTGTTGTGTATTATTTCATTAAAAGACTTTATTCTGGCTGTGTATTTTTTTAAACATTTACAACCTTTATGATTAATAATGGATCGGTGTCTTATTGACGACTCTCCATTATTAACCGGGCTTATTGTCACCATTCAATCAAAGGTGACATTAACCCCTTATTACCCCACTTGCCACGGCTACAGGGCAAGTGGGAAGAGCCGGGTAAAGAGCCAAATTGGCGCATCTTTGGACAATTGGACAGCGCATCAGCATTGGCGTTCTTATGTCTCGATGGTTACTTGATGGTAAACTCGTAGTTGGACAGACGGGCCATCCATCGTTGCTCAAGCACACCTAGCTTTGCGGTTTCCAAGTGAGTCAGCAGATTGTTGTCCGTGAAGATGGTAAACTTTGCCTCAGCTAGGTAGTGCTGGAATCGCTCGGTCACAGCCCAGAACTATGGCGAAGAACTCCAGTTTAAAGGAGCTGTAGTTGTCAGGGTTCCTTTCAGTGGGACAAAGTTTCCTGCTGGCGTAGGAGATTACTCTTTATTTGCTTTTCTGTACCTGCGACAGTACTGCTCCCAGTCCCACGTTGCTGGCATCAGTATAAAGGATGAATGGTTGGTCATAGTCTGTGTAGAACTTCATCCCCCGTAAGAGCCAACTTCAACCAAGTGAAGGATCTTTCCAGTTCGTCATTCCAGTCAAACGTAGGACTCTTCTTCCTGGCCTTATTGGCTGGCCCACGAGGAGGTTTTGCAGGGGTGCGGCTATTTCAGTGAAGCCCTTGATGAACCTTCAGTAGTAGCCTACCAACTCGAGGAACTGACATATTTCATGATTGTTGCTGGGCCTTTGCCATGGGAACCTGCCAATACCCACTGGTGAGATCTAAGGTAGAGAAATAGTTAGCGGTTCTCAGTGCAGATAGTGATTCCTCTATCCTAGGTACCGGATAGGCGTCCTTGTGGATAATGCTGTTAATTTGCCTGCAGTCAACACACATCCTCATTGTACCATCTTTCTTTCTAACGAGGACTAGTGGAGCTGCCCAGAGGCTACAACTGTCTCTGATCACCCCATCCTCCTTCATCTCCCGTAACATACTCTTGGCAAATTGGTAGTGAGCTGGGGGTACAGGCCGGTACCTCTCTTTAAAGGGCGGATGATTTCCAGTGGGGATATGATGTTGGACCCCTTTTACCTGCCCAAAGTCTAAAGGGTGTTTGCTGAATACCCGTTCAAACTCTTGGACTACTCTGTAAACCCCATTTGCTTTGTGTGAAGGGGTGGAGTCAGTGCCTGCGTGCAGCTGCTGACACCAATCCTCCAGCTGTTTTGCAGAGCCATTGTCCTCCACCTGGTCGGATGAGACCAAGGGTTCTGCTGTCTGAATTGCGTTGTGATTGACAGTGAACAGCTTAGCAACGGTGGCATACTGAGGTAGTTTAGCCTCCTCCTCCCCACAATTTAAGATGTGTACTGGCAACCTCTCCTTGCAGACATCGACTACTCCTCTGGCTGTCAGGACAGTGGGCCTACTATCAGAGTATACTGGTTCTACCAGGGTTTGGTAATCTCTTCCCCTGAGGCCTTTGGCTTCCCGACACCAAATTAACATTTCACTCCTTGGGGGTATTGCAATGGGGAATGAATCACTCACTCTCACACTGCCTACTTCTTTGCCAGATAGCTCTACCTGTTGTCTTTGCATCAGGGCCTTGATCTCCTTTTGCAGGACCCATTGCTCACTGGAACCAGCAGTTTCAGCTACCTGTTGCAACAAAACAATAACCTTGGCAAGACCATTTTCAATCACATTAGTACCTAAGGTCATTATTGGGTTACTTTCTCGTTGATCAATGTCTACAATTATCTGACCTTGGGCTTTTAATTCTACTCGCCCCACCTTAATGGTTACTTCCTTATACCCCACTTGTGGCAACGGCTGACCATTGCTGGTGACTACTGTCAGCTCTTCATCTGGGCCACGAGTAATATCAGAGTCAGCCCTGTACCATTTGTAAAGAATATATGGCATAGTCGTCACCAGAGAGCTGGTGTCCAGTAAAGCATTCATTGGGATGCCGTCAATCACAAGTGGGAGCACCGGTCGTCCTCCAATGTACTTGGCTCACCAGTTCTGTGGGCCTGGTCGTCCTACTACTAGGGGTTGGCCCTCTGCCCCAGGGGTTGCTCGTTTAAATGACAGAATTTTGCGATGTGCCCTGCTTTGCTGAAGCAGCGGCAAAAGGGTCGTCCGTCCTCGTCGTAGCGATAGCTGTCTCTCCCTCTAATCGGTGGGATCCTCTTCTGCCGTCACCATGGGACGTCACCTGGACTGGAGGCCAACCGGATCTTCTCCTTCAGGGGCACTTACATGGACTGCACGGTTTTGGCTAGTGCAGCCAAACTTTTAGTAAGCTCTTGGACCTGAACGCGTTGTTCTGCAGATGGATCATTATCCAGGGTCTGTGCATCGACCTCAATGGGGGCCTGAGGAAATGTTGCCACCTCCTAGTGGTATGTAATTGCTGGGCGCCTAGGGGGTGCTGGGTGGCTGACATTTGGTTCATGCAACACCTGGATAGCCCTTTCTTTAAAGTCTGCAAAGTTCAGGTCAGGGTTTTGTAGGGCCATATTGTGCATCTGTGTCCTGTGCGTGCTGGACTGGTGTCCCTCAATAAATTGCTCCTTTAACAATCTGTCTCCATCCTGCACGCTGTCTGGGTCAATCTGCTTTACGGCCCACAGCGCCTCCTGAAGGTTAAGAGTATAGTTCAGTATACTGTCCTACACCCTTTGTTTGCACCCAAAGAACCTCATTTTTATTTCTGCTGCAGTGCAGGTGTCAAAGGTGCTCCTCAGCTTAGCCAGAACTTGCTTAACAGTCTCTTTATCAGTGTCCTGCCAGGACTTCACTTCTCTTTGAGCTGCACCAGTTAACTGTCCAATGAGAATGTTTACTTTTTGGCTTTCAGACAGGGGGTTCACTTCAAATAAACTGCACAGTCTCTCCTTGAAATCGCTCAGGGTATGCGACTCCCCGGAGTATTGCGGTAGCCAGGCCGCTCCCGGTATATATGGCATTTATAGCGGTATTACTGGAACTGCAGCGGCGGTCGCCAGATCTTGCGGCACTCTGGGGGGCTGCATCTGTGCCGGCCGCCAGATTCTGCTGTGCTATGGGAGCTCCGGCTGCACCTGCCTCTAAATCTTGCGCCGCCATGGGGGCTAGATCTTCTCCTGCGTTTGACATTCTCTTCCTCCCCTAGTGAATGTTAGCCAGGCTCTGAGTTTCCACTGGCTTACCAGGCTGTTGCTCCGTCGGCTGGATGAACAGTGAGCGCCGGGATTCCAGGCCTCAGCTCCCTGTTCTCTGCCAGCTGATGTCTCCGCGCACAGCACTTCTGTTTTCACGATCTCTCTCTAGCTCCGCCCACGATGGCATGCCTCTTCTCCTGCGCATTGCGTGGTGCTGTAATGGCGGCAATCACACAGTTCAATACAGTCTATGGCACACAGTACCCGGCTATGCAGGGGGGTACGGATTCCGTTTGTGTCGCCAAGTTGGATCGCCTGCCAAGGCAGTGGGGATACTCAGTACTGGGTCACTTCTTAAAGGGGCAGTGTTAAGGCAGCAGTGACCCGGTCCGTGGCCCTGGGCTTCCAGTAAAAGGGAATATGATGAAAAGGGATAAAGAGTTTGTAATAAAGTTTTCGTGACGCCACCTGTGGTACTCGGCAATAAAGATGTTAGCTGCAGATTCAGTCCACTGGGACAGTTTTTGATGCAGCAGAGTTGGTTGAGCCCTCCACAGGCAGAGCTATGTCCCAGGGCAGTTAGGATATTAAAGATAATGCTGGAGGTGATGCAGGAAAGATTCAGAAGACACGACAGAGTGCAGTTTCCTTTACCTTTTACTGAGCTGTGCAGGTACAGTCCAGGGCTCAGGTTACAGATGGTTCTGGAGTCGGTCAGCCTGAAAGCAATTTGGGAATCTCCTTAGTCAGGTGGGTTGTGAGGCCTCCTTTCTAGCTCTATTCTCTGAGGTACTTGCTGCTGTAAACTCTATTCAAGTTCCTCTCTCTCTCTGCTACTTAGGTAGAACTCCACTCACATGACAGGCAACTGTATCCTGCTTCAGGGATCGCTCCTGCCTGGCATCTCCGGCTCACACGTGCTGCTGTGTCGAGTAACAGTTGGGAGCAGAGGATCTGCGGTCTTCTGCGCTCCAGATTCTGCTGTTGGGGCTTGCTCTGGGGCCGGTCTCTGCGCTAAAGCCTGGGGGTGAGCTCAGCTACAGCTCCTGTCCCCCAGCTCCTCTCCACACGTCCTGTCTCAACCCTGTTCATGCTCCAACTCACTACTAATGTGACGACTCTAGGAGTGGACCCTCTGGGACGCGATACCAACCCACCCCAGGCGAGCTGACCTAGTGAGAACCAACCCCTATACAGGGAGCGTCAGGGCCAGGCCCAGGGGGCCCTGCTGGAACCAGGTGGCCGGCTCACAGAAGACGGGAAAGACCGAGTTAACAAAAAGTGAAGATGGGAGTACGCAGGATTTGGAAGTGTGCAAAGCGAGGACATGGGAACACGCAGAGTACAGGATAGTGCAAGGTGTGTACACGGGGACACGCAGGAGACAGGAGTGTGTGTAGTATGTGCCGACGAGCACGCTTGGGTAAGAGGCAAAACAGGGCGCGTGCGGGAAAGCACGCCTGGGTACAAAGAAAAGCAGAGCGCGCGCTGGAAGCAAGTTAAAGCACAAGGCAGGGGACCTGAGCACAGAGAGCAGCCAAGCAGGGACCAATCAAGTCTAGCTAGGAAGCACAACAATAATCAGGCGCCACCTACAGGAAGAGGAAGCCGGATATAGGGCAAGTGTGCTGGAACTTTCCAGTCAGGTCCTCCAGGACCATAGAGACGTCAGAGATGAAGCGGCTGAAGTCAGGCTCAGGAGGAAGTGCATGCGCGCTGGACAAGGACCTGGAATTGAGTGACCAGTCACAGAGTCAAGTGCAGGAGGTGCGCGAGACCCCCGGACCTGCCGCGACACCGGGAATGATGACGTCGGGCACTGAGACCCGGCGCCAAACTAACTTCCTGCTTCTGACCAGAGAGCAGCTCTCCTCAAGTTGGCCTGGAGCCTGCTGGCCTGGAGCAGGAACTGTGTTGTATGCTGAAACTACCTGTTAAGGGGATCCCTTCTTTGCTTCCAGGCATGACACCACTCCCCCTGGAGGGAGGAAAGACCATTGTGGCAACCAAATTCCTGGGGTGCCACAGTATGCTCCATACATGGTCAGACACACTCACCCCTGTGTCTGACGGTGTACAGGACATACCACAGCTCCTAGGCAGGGGAGGAATCAAAAGACATTACTGACGTTACAGCAGGAGACAACAGAGGATACATTTTGTGAGGTAAAATATTTTTTAAAAATAGTCAGTGAAATATTTTACTTCACAAAATGAATCCACTGGGAACCCCTGCTGTAATGTCAGTATTGTCTTTTGCTTCCTCACCTGCCCAGGACATGTGGTATGCTCCGTACACAGTCAGACACAGTCAATTTTACAATGAACTTTCGTTCGTGGGAAAAACCCTTTAATGTGACCGGCTTCCTCTGCCTGTAGACATGTTGCGCATCTGCCACCGGGATCAGCCAAATGATTCACTGCACCTTCGCGTAATTCATGTAGGTGCAGTAAATCAGACCGCTGCCATCTTTGTGCAGACAGATAGCGGCGGTCACATTAAAACTGTGCATGCGCTCCTCCTGTACAAAGATGGTGGCAGTCAGTGAATCATTCGGCTGATCCTGATGGCAGCATGTTGGCGACGGTGTTCTGCTGGTGGTACCGCGCAAGAGGCTGCTTGAGTGTGTGTGAGTGTGTGAGTGTGAGAGTGTGAGGTGCATACGGCGTATAGCGTGTGTGTGTGTGTGTGGTGCGACGGTGTTCCGCTGGTGGTACCGTGCAATAGGTTGGTACCAGCAGCAGTTTCCATATTGAGACATCCATCACTTGGGTGTCCCAATATGGCGGTCGGTGAACTTCCTCCGCTAGGAATTCTGGGATATGGTGACATCTGGACAGAACAGGAAATAAAAACATTACAAGGCAATTATATAAATAGATCCCTTAATGATGGGATGGATTAATCTCTTTTTGCTTTCATTTGCTTGATAATGCAACGAATCATATGATCAACATATGCCCCCAATGATGTATTCTATCCACCCTTGGACGCATTCCATTCAGCATTTTGTCGCTCATACACACCCTTTATGATGTGTATTATCACACAATAGGGTGCGTTCCTTCTGCTTGTCGTCGCTGAGTTTCCATAATGATGCATCGAGTCAAATACATGCCCTACACGACAAGTACCATACAGCGGGGATGCTCCTCCTGTCTGTCAGCGCCGGGTTGACATGGTGACGCATTGCTGGCATCGCTTGTTCCACACCCTCATCCTGACGCATCGGATGGGGTCATGTGACACTGACCTGTGCACTTCCGGTTTCCTTTCTGGACAGCAGGAGCGCCACATTCAAACCGCTGCCATCATTGGATGAATGCTAGAATAAAAAGATCTGACCTTGCTTCATCGATATATTTATCCCCCAAAAGTAAGAAGCTAAACGCAAAACACGCGTTGGGGCCAGTACTACTACTAAGGTTGTATCAAATTGCCTATTTAACTCATCATGCACCATATCTATGCTCTGCTCTCATATTATACCAGTTTAATGTATTTAAATGTGTAATGTTTTGCACGAGCTGCTTGTGCGCACTACTCAAGTATAATGTTTCACACAGCACCTTATAATGGACCTTGCGCTATAGCACTTTGTTTACTTTGTATATGTATACTCTATAGAACATGGGCCGGATCTGTAAATAGGATTTCTGTCCAGCAGTGTATTAGAGCTAAACAATGATGTTTGAAATCCGTATTTAATCTGGTAGAGTCCTCACTCTTTGACAATGAATTAGTGCACGTGTGTATTGATACATGATCTTAGGACTTTGTCCTCTTTTGTTTAGACAGCATTTATCAATACACTATACATTTTAGGCACCTCCTTGACACAGATCGGGCATGTTGGAATGGCCGATTGTTACGGTCCTGAGATATGCAGTAGTCTCTGCACTTGCTTTCGCCTATGTAATGATTATAGGGGATAACTCAGGAGACTCTTTGCGTTAAACAAGACAACTACAGGACACAGTTTTATAAGTGGTAAAGTCTATATTATCACACGGTGATTCAAACAGGTGCAGAGCAAAGCTCAAGTCCACAACACTTGGTGCAGATATTAAATGCAGCTTAACAGTCTATAGGAAACTTCAGAGGAAAATGCAATCAAGCAAAGAGTCTATGAAGCACAAATATACTTGAGGATACTTGACACAAATAAGTCCTTGCTTAGTCCAAGCACAGGTACATATGCTTATAAGGCAGTTCAAATAATATCTTAGCTCAACCAGGGAAGCCTGGGTAATAGTCTCAGGTTTAAGCAGAGCAGAGCTGCAACAGCTTACATGTCCAGCAAATGCAGAAGGAAGTAAACACCAGAAGCCAGATGAAGGAGAATTACTGGAAACCGGTGTATGCAGCAGGAACTCAGAGCAGAGTAGCAGGATCACCAACAGGTTCACAGGAGCAGGTACAATGCCAGGGAGCCACCAGAGGTCAGAAGCTGGATGCAAGGCAGAAGCTGGATGCAAGGCAGAATACTCTAGCACAGACTAAAGGCTGGTGTGGAGTTATATAGCAGGAAGACACAGTGCACATGAGACCAAAGACGCCATCTTGGAAAAGGGCAGTAATGCACAAAAGGTAATCAAAAATGTTCAGAGTCCTGACATTACTCCCTCCTTAGAAGCGGCCTCAGGACGATCCTGGACCTCGTTTCTCAGGGAATCTCTGATGAAAACGAGAAATCTTCTGTTGGGCATTGATGTTTTCCACTGGTTCCCAAGAGTCTTCCTCAGAGAAATATCCCTGCCATCTTATTAGATATTGGAGTCGATTCCTGCGAATCCTGGAATCAATAATTTCCTCCACCACAAATTGTTCTTGCCATCAATCACCACAGGCTGCGGAGGTGGCACAACACATCCCTGAAAGGTATTAGGAGATACAGGCTTTAGTAAAGATACATGGAAAACTGGGTGTACCTTCATAGTCCTAGGCAGCTTCAGACGGCAGGCCACGGAGCTCACAATACCGTTGATCTTGAAAGGGTCAATGAACTTCTGTCCAAGTTTTTGTGAAGGAACGTTTAATTTCAGATTCTTAGTTGCTAACCACACGGAATCTCCTATCTTGAACATGGGTGCACGTTTACGGAATCTATCAGCCGATCTCTTATAACGTTCTTGACGTGTGGTCAGGGACTCCTTCAGAACCTCCAAATTTTGCCTCATCACAGTCAGCCTTTCCTCCACTGCAGAAACGGAGAATTAATTGGAGACCTAGGTAAGATACACGGATGATAACCCAGATTGGCAAAGAAAGGTGCAAACTTAGTGGAGGCGCTCTGAGAATTGTTGTATGAAAATTCGGCTAACGGTAGCAACTCCAACCAATCATCCTGGAGATGGCTGACATAGCATCTTAGATATTGTTCCAGCGTCTGGTTGCTACGCTCAGTCTGACCATTTGTCTGGGGATGGTAAGCGGAAGAGAGACAGACATTAATATTGAGTGCAGAGCAACACCCCTTCCAGAATCTTGAAGTGAACTGTACTCCACGGTCAGAGATGATCTCATCTGGGACCCCATGCAGCCGAAAGACATTCTGTATAACCAAGTTCACTGTATCCTTAGCTGAGAGGAGACCAGTGCATGGAACAAAATGAGCGACTTTAGTCAGGCGATCAACTACCACCAAGATCGAATTCATGCCCCCGATGTAGGCAGCTCCACAATAAAGTCCATTGATATAGACCCCCAAGGGCGGGACGGAACAGGTAATGGTTGCAGAAGACCCGTAGGTGCCACATGAGGAGTCTTGTAACGAGCACATACCTCGCAAGAGAGAACATAGTCCTTGGTATCCTTCAGGCAAGTTGGCCACCAGAAAAATCGGCTTAGGAACTCTTGTGTCTTCTGTACCCCCCTGTGACCAGCCAACTTGGAGTCATGTACCAACTTGAGGATCTGCAGACGGACGGCTTCAGGGACGTAGATACGTCGATCTCTGAACCACATGACACCATTAAAGACAAGATTAATATCAACAGGTGGGTTGGCCAGAAATACATCACCGTCATAAGTCTCCCTGCACTCCTTCCACAAGTCTTGATCGTGGATAACGTCGATGAAATTGGCATCACATAGAATGGTCTTGGACGGGGCTCCAGGTACGGAATCCGCAGCATGGATTCGGGATAAAGCATCAGCCTTCCCATTACGAGACCCTGGACGGTACGAGATAACAAAATTAAATTGATTTAAAAATAAATTCCAACAAGCATGACGAGGAGAAAGACATCTAGCGGATCTAAGGAACTCTAAATTGCGATGGTCAGTTAGCACTACGATCTGTTCTGCAGCTCCTTGCAGATGATGCCTCCATTCCTTGAAAGCCGCAATAATAGCCAGCAATTCCTTGTCTCCCACGTCGTAATTCTTCTCTGCTGAGGTTAGTCTACGGGAAAAGAAAGCACAAGGATGTAGCAGCCCCTTCTCTCCAGTTCTTTGGGAGAGAATAGCCCCCAAAGCATTATCAGAAGCGTCCACCTCCACAATGAAAGACAGTGTTGGATCTGGGTGTATCAACAGCGGTGCTGAGGTGAAACAGATCTTAAGCCGATCAAAAGCTTTTGAGCCTGTGAAGACCACTTAAAAGGCTTTCCTTTTTTGTCAAGGAAGTAATAGGACGGAAAATATCAGAAAAATTTCAAATGAAACGTCTGTAGAAATTTGCAAAACCAATAAAACGTTGGACTTCCTTAACATTCTTGGGTACCGGTCAGTCAAGCATAGCCTGAATCTTACCAGATTCCATGTTCAGCCCCTGAGGAGAGATGATATAACCTAAGATCTGTATCTCAGAAAGATGGAACTCGCATTTCTCCGGCTTGATATACAGATGGTTCTCTTTCAGACGTCTTAAAACCGCTTTGACATGTTCTTCATGTTCCTGTAGAGAGTCAGAAAAGATTAAAATATCGTCCACAAACTGGTCCAACAAATCTCTGAAGATGTCATTAGCAAGGTGTTGAAACGTTGCAGGGGCGTTACAAAGCCCGAAGGGCATCACGAGATATTCAAAGTGTCCATACCAGCATCTGAATGCTGTCTTCCACTCATCCCCTGGACGAATACGCACCAAATTATAAGCCCCACAAAGATCCAGTTTAGAGAACACCTTAGCATGGCGGACTCTTTCCAGTAATTCGGGAATCAGAGGCAAAGGGTAACGGTTTCGTATGGTTACCATATTGAGTTCCCGATAGTCTACACAGGGTCTCAGGGTCCCATCCTTCTTCTTTACAAAAAATATAGGTGCCCCTGCTGGTGAGGAAGAAGGCCATATGAAGCCTTTGGCCAGGTTTTCATCAATATACTCCTTTAAGGCTTGGAGCTCAGGTGCCGCCAAAGGGTATACGTTGCCAAAAGGAATAGCTGCCCCAGGAAGCAGGTCAATGGGACAATCAATGCCTGTGTGGAGGAAGCTGATCTGCATTCCTCTTGTCACAGATGTCAGAGAACTCTTTATATGCTGAAGGTAAAGTAAATACCTGTACAGGTGGTTCCGTAGCCGTGGACTCAGGGACAACTTCAGTTGATGCTTGGTTGCTCCTTGTTGGAAAGATAATCTCCTTGATGTCCCAGTTGATAGTTGGATTCTGTGAACGCAGCCAAGGGATGCCTAAAATCACAGGAAAATGAGGAGAAGAAATTAGCAAGAAAGAGAGTTGCTGTTATGATCTGCTACAAGCACTAAGGAAAGAAGGGAGGTCTGTCCCTACAATAGAACTAAGCTGGATCCCTACGATGTAACGGGGAACCTGATCCTGCGATCAGACCCGCTAAAGTCCTCAGCTAGTCTGAACGAAGACCTATAGATGTGAGGGAGGGATCCCTACAAGGACTAGGGACTGGGAGAAAAGATGGACACCTCCTAACAGAAGTTGTAGCAGCAAAAGGCAAAACAAAGAACATAGAACATAGAGGTCAAAAGACCAAGCAAAAACTGTCTGAGTTAGGTAACAAAGCACCTGGCTAGCTTAAGAGTATAAGTTACAATGAAGTCCAGCAAAGAAAGAAGGGTGGAGCCGGATTAAATAGGCCACAAAGGTCATGTGACCAGCAAGATAAAAAAACCTAACAGGAGAGTTCTAACAGTACCCCCCCTTCTAAGAGGATCCTCCGGATCCCTAGGACCAGGCTTATCCGGAAACCTCTTGTGAAACGCTCTGACAAGTCTGGACGCAGAAACATCATCCGCCCTCACCCATGAGTTATCCTCGGGTCCGAAACCCTTCCAAGCGACGAGATACTGCAAACTCCCTCTAGACCGTCTAGAATTTAGGATGCGAGAAATTTCATATTCCCCATCCTCCACCACCGGGGGAACAGTGGCAGCGGAGTCTCCCTCCGACACATAAGCTCTTTTCAACAGAGAAACATGAAACACCGGATTAATCTTCCAGGAGGTAGGAACCTCCAACCTAACTGCCGATTGGTTAACAACCTGAAGCACCTTAAAGGGCCCTACAAACTTGGGACCCAATTTTTTAGAAGGAATCCTCAACTTCAGATTCTTAGAGGATAACCAAACCATGTCACCAATAGCAAACAAAACCTCTTGCCGTTTCCTATCAAAGTACCCTTTATATTTTCTGTTAGCCTCCTGAAGATTACCACGCACATCCGTCCAAACTCTCTCCAAATCACCAGAAAAATTTTCCTCTTCAGGCACGGCCGATACCAATTTGGAGAATGACCCAAACGACGGATGTCTCCCAGTACAACAAAAAAAAGGCGAACAACCAGCAGAGGAGGATGTATGATTGTTAAGAGCAAATTCAGCAAGTGGCAGAAACTCAGACCACCCCTCTTGATTGTCTGCCACAAAACAACGCAAGAACTGCTCAACATCCTGGTTTTTCCTTTCTGCCTGGCCATTAGACTCAGGATGATATCCGGATGAAAACGACAAATGAACTCCCAACCTGTCACAAAAGGCGCGCCAAAAACGAGCCACGAACTGAGGTCCCCTATCAGAAACAATGTCAGTAGGAACACCATGTAGTCTGACAATTTCCTTGACAAAGGCCTTAGCGAGAGTCTTAGCGCAGGGCAGTTTGATGAAAGGAACCAAGTGACACATCTTGCTAAAACGGTCCACGACCACCCAGATGACAGTGAAACCCTCAGAGGGGGGAAGGTCAGTAATAAAGTCCATAGCCAAATGTGTCCAAGGTGCACTAGGAACCTCCAGAGGGCAAAGCAACCCCGCAGCAGAAGTATGTGAAGACTTAGATCTAGCACACACAGTACACTGACGCACCCACTTAATGACTTCCTTCTGCCATCCCGGCCACCAAAAACTGCGACCCACAAGTCTCTTTGTCTCAGAGATTCCAGGATGACCTGCCAACCGAGACTCATGACACTCCACAAACAAATCTCTCCTAAAGGTCCAGGCACAAACAACCTCCCATGGGGAGTGTTAGATGGGGCATTCTCCTGTGCTTTAAGAATCTCATCTTCCAACACAGAGTCCAAAGCAGCAATCACAACCCCTTCTTGTAAAATGTTCTCCTCCTCCTCAGTACCAATCATGGGAGAAAAATTCCAAAAAAAAAGGCATCAGCTTTCACATTCTTAGTACCTGGGATGTAAGTGACAGAAAAATTAAACCGCGAGAAAAACAGTGCCCATCTAGCCTGACGGGCATTCAAACGTTTGGCAGCATCCAGATAGATCAGATTTTTATGATCCGTGAAAACCTGATCGGGAAATTCAGCACCTTCCAAGAGATGCCGCCAGTGTTCAAATGCGAGTTTAATGGCCAATAATTCCTGATTACCAATATCATAATTTAGTTCAGTCTCAGAAAATTTTTTTGAAAAAAAGCACAAGGATGCACTCCATCCGTGTCTTCCTGAGACAACACCGCGCCGACCCCCACAGAAGAAGCATCAACCTCAACCAAAAACGGTTTAGTCACATCAGGCTGCATAAGGATGGGAGCAGAGCTGAACCTCTCCTTTAAAAACATAAAAGCTTCAATGGCCTCAGTAGTCCACTGAACCGCATTAGCAACTTTCCTGGTGAGATCGGTCAGTGGTTTGACAATAATAGAAAAATTTTTAATGAATTTTCTATAATAATTGGCGAAACCCAAAAACCTCTGTAACGATTTCAAACCAATAGGCCTAGGCCATTCCTGCACAGCTTGAACTTTCACCGGGTCCATCTCAAAACCTTCGCTGGAGATAATGTAGCCCAAAAAACTAATTCTCTGTACAACGAACTCACATTTCTCCAGTTTAGCAAAAAGCGAATTGTCCATTAACAACTGTAATACCTCATGCACACTCCGCCAATGAGACTCCAGATCCGGTGAATAAATCAAAATGTCATCCAAATACACAACCACACTTTTGCCGATCAAAGGTCTAAGGATGTCATTAATAAGATTCTGAAAAAATGCAGGAGCGTTGGTAAGACCAAAAGGCATAACCAGATTCTCAAAATGCCCCACAGGAGTGTTAAACGCAGTCTTCCATTCGTCACCCTCCTTCATGCGCAACATATTGTATGCCCCCCGAAAATCAATTTTGGAAAACCACTTGGCCCCCACTAACTGGTTAAATAAATCAGGAATCAATGGCAGTGGGTAAGGATTGCGTACAGTAATTTTATTAATCGCACGAAAGTCCAAACAAGGACGTAAACCGCCGTCCTTTTTTATAACAAAAAAAATCCAACAGCCACAGGAGACTTAGAAGGTCTAATGTGACCGGCGGCCAAGCTTGTCTATATGTACTCCTCCAAAGCCTTTCTCTCAGGAATAGTCAAATTAAATAAACGACTTTTAGGAAGAGTCGCTCCAGGGACAAATTCAATAGTACAATCATAGTCTCTATGAGGGGGCAAAATCTGCAATTCCTTCTCAGAAAAAACTTTCCAAAAATCCTGAATAGGTACAGCTAATTCCCCTTTATCCACAGCAGCAATACGCCCATTACAACATTTGTCGTAACACTTGGGGCTCCAGGACTTAATTTCATTGGTAGACCAGTCCAGTACAGGATTGTGTAATTTTAACCAGGGTAACCCCAAAATCACTGGAGAAGGAAAATTATTCAAAACTACCAAATCCAAATTCTCTTGGTGAACACCATTAATAGTGAGAGGAAATTCACAGATCTTGTGAGTAACATTCTTCAAGGGAGAACCATCAACAGAGACCACAGCAATAGGGGATGACAAAGGTTTAGGTTTTAATTTAAGTTTTTCCAAGAATTCCCCATCAATCACATTCAGAGTGGAACCACAATCGACAAATACCCGAAAATCCATTAATTCTTCCTGAGCAGCAGTAGTAGTGGCAGAAAGAAAAACGCCCTTAGTATTTAAACAGGCTATACGGGCAAAACTGACCTTTTTTTTTCTTTGTTCATACGAAGAACACAGTTCTTAATGAAATGGTCAGATTTGCCGCAATAAAAGCACAAACCTTCAGAAAACCGGCGGTCTTTTTCCTGAGAGCGAGATGCCATCGCTCCGATCTCCATCGGCTCTCCAATGTCAGAACAGAAACTCTCAAGACTTGGAGCTGACATGGCAGAGGATTTACTCTCATTAACCCTTGCACGCAGTCTCCTATCCACCCGTATGGCTAATTGCATAGCCTCTTGCAAGTTACCAGGTATGGGATAAGCAATCAGCAAATCTTTAACCCTTTCACTTAGCCCTGCAAGAAATAAACTTTTCAAAGCTGAATCGTTCCACCCCACCTGAGTAGACCACCGACGGAAGTGAGTACAGTATTTTTCCACATTACCTGATCCCTGTCTCAAACATCTCAATCCTGTCTCAGCTGATGAAACACGATCAGGATCGTCATATAATAACCCCAAAGCAGAAAAAAAACTATCCACTGATCTAAAGCATGGATCACTAGGTTGCAGAGAAAAGGCCCAGTCCTGAGGTTCTTTGCGCAAAAGTGACATTATGAACCCTATGCGCTGAGATTCATCACCAGAGGATCTGGGTCTCAAACGGAAATACAACAAGCAAGCATTTTTAAAAGAAAAAAAAATCTTGTTGTTCACCAAAAAATAAATCAGGCAAACGTACCTTTGGCTCCACGAAATGTGCTCCAGAACAACTACTCACGTGTTGCTGGATCTCAGCCACCTCCAGAGAGAGTCCCTGCAGGCGTTGAGCCAAATCCTGAACTGACACCATGATGAAAACTGGAAATCTTTCCTTAGAGATATTTTTGGGCTGGACTTACTGTCATGATCTGCTACAAGTACTAAGGAAAGAAGGGAGGTCTGTCCCTACAATAGAACTAAGCTGGATCCCTACGATGTAACGGGGAACCTGATCCTGCGATCAGACCCGCTAAAGTCCTCAGCTATTCTGAACGAAGACCTATAGATGTGAGGGAGGGATCCCTACAAGGACTAGGGACTGGGAGAAAAGATGGACACCTCCTAACAGAAGTTGTAGCAGCAAAAGGCAAAACAAAGAACATAGAACATAGAGGTCAAAAGACCAAGCAAAAACTGTCTGAGTTAGGTAACAAAGCACCTCGCTAGCTTAAGAGTATAAGTTACAATGAAGTCCAGCAAAGCCAGATGGGTGGAGCCGGATTAAATAGGCCACAAAGGTCATGTGACCAGCAAGATAAAAAAAAACCTAACAGGAAAGTTCTAACAGTTGCTCCTGATGATTAGGCTCCAACAAAATCTCAAGGGGTGGGGTCTCCTGATCCACAGGCCCGGAGATTAAAGGTGACCTATCCACTGTTTCCATGGTAATTGGAGAGGCTCTTTGCTGAATTTCAATACCATGTTCCTTGGCAAATGTGATATCCATAAAATTGCCACCTGCACCAGAGTCAATCATAGCTGCACTGGAAATCCACTGTCCAGAACACAGGATCTTAATAGGGAGTGAACAGTAAGAGTTCTTTTCCTTCAGCTCCTTGGGTGGTGAAGTCATAGAAAGTGAATGGAATACAGCGTTTAAAGGCAGGCTACATTCAGAGATGTCAGATTCATCATCACAGTAGTCATACTCTCCTACCACTGCTAGCACCTTGTTAGGCCGCTTGGGACACTTGGGACAGTTGATTAAAAAGTGGTCAGACTGGCTGCAGTAGAAACATAGACTTTCACAAAGTTGATGCTCCCGGCGCTCATTACTGTCACGCCTCTGAACAGAATCAATTTGCATGGGCACCTCCTTCACCTCCCGAGATGTTTTACCTGCAGGCTCTTTGGAAGGAAGGGAAAAGTTAGAGATACGGTTAAAGGCAGCAAACTTCTCCTGCCTACGCTCAGTAAGGCGAATGTCAATGCGCACACAATGCTGTATAAATGTCTTTAGCTCTTGTGGTGATTCAGAGCAAGCTAATTCATCCTTTGCAATGCTAGACAGACCCCTTTTAAAAATAGGCAATTGTGCATAACTGTCCCAATTGGTATTTACTGCTAATCTCCTGAATTCGGTAGCATACTCAATAACAGAACGTTTAGCCTGGCGTAAAGACAATAAAAGCAGATTCAGCAGTTGCACGCCGATTAGGATCATCAAACATTAATGCCAAAGCGGCCAAGAAATCATCCAAATTATTTAACCGCGGGTCACAAGACTCAATCATCGAATTCGCCTAGGCTAGCACTCGTGCGGTCAGCAGCATTACACAATACTTTAGATCTATCATTAAGGAAACAGCATGCACATCAAAATATAGCATACATTGATTGACAAAGCCATGAAATTTGTCGCGATCACCATTAAATCTGAATGGGGGCAACTTAGGTGGGCTAGCTGGTGGCGGTTGCCCAGAAGGTTGTGCCGCTATTTGCGTGCTTATGTCCTGAAAAGCCCATCCATACTGGGACTCTATGCCAGCAAGTTTGCTTTCCTGGGCTGCCATGCGGGTGCTTAAGTCCTGCAGAGTTTGTCCCAACACTTGTTCATTGCGTTCAAAGCTTCCAAACTTCTGTTGCAGACCTTCCACATCTTTCTGCAGTGATCTAATTATGGAGAACACCTGCTCTAATCTGCCTTCTGCAGTCATTGTTCCAGCAGTCTCCTCTTTTATGGCTAGAGTATCCTGTAATGATTATAGGGGATAACTCAGGAGACTCTGCGTCGAACAAGACAACTACAGGACACAGTTTTATAAGTGGTAAAGTCTATATTATCACACATTATTACTGGTATTAAAATCTAACATCAAATCTGAGAAAGATAGAAAGGTTTGGGAATACAAACTTATGATGACCTTTGACACTCTTAGTGCTGGAATGAATATATCACACGGATTCATGTCATTCTATATCAATTAAGGAATCTGTGTCTCTGACCTTCTAGGGGCATCAAAACACAACACCAGACCCCAATCAGAGGGCAATAAAACTTTCTCTCCTTATCTATGAACTGTTCCAATATTTATGTTCATCCCTCTGCCATAATGACAGTTCTGCTTCACGTCACTTGTGTTACCTATTGCACTATTCCTGTGTCCTGTTGTGTATATAAATATGTGATTCTTCAGTTTTTGTTTTAGTCTTTGCCTGATGAAGAGACCTGAGTAGTCTCGAAAGCTTGCAATTTGTTACCATCTTTTCAGTTAGCCATTAAAAGGTATCAACCACTGAGGACTCTCAAGTCTAAATATTTTTTTATTATCACACAGTGATTCAAACAGGTGCAGAGCAAAGCTCAAGTCCACAACACTTGGTGCAGATATTAAATGCAGCTGAACAGTCTATAGGAAACTTCAGAGGAAAATGCAATCAAGCAGAGAGTCTATGAAGCACAAATATACTTGAGGATACTTGACACGAATAAGTCCTTGCTTAGTCCAAGCACAGGTACATATGCTTATAAGGCAGTTCAAATAATATCTTAGCTCAAACAGGGAGGCCTGGGTAATAGTCTCAGGTTTAAGCAGAGCAGAGCTGCAACAGCTTACATGTCCAGCAAATGCAGAAGGAAGTAAACACCAGCAGCCAGATGAAGGAGAATTACTGGAAACCGGTGTATGCAGCAGGAGCTCAGAGCAGAGTAGCAGGATCACCAACAGGTTCACAGGAGCAGGTACAACGCCAGGGAGCCACCAGAGGTCAGAAGCTGGATGCAAGGCAGAAGCTGGATGCAAGGCAGAAAACTCTAGCACAGACTAAAGGCTGGTGTGGAGTTATATAGCAGGAAGACACAGTGCACATGAGACCAAAGACGCCATCTTGGAAAAGGGCAGTAATGCACAAAAGGTAATCAAAAATGTTCAGAGTCCTTACAGCCTATTTTAATATTTTATCCTTTATGTGTCTCATTCCAATAAAGAATATTATATTATGAATTTGATTGGGTGCTAGCTTCCCTTATTCATAGGTTTTTTTCTAACAATTTTAATAGCATGTGTATAAGGCCCTCCTTTGTGGCTAATACAGGGTGTATCGAAGTCCCTCTTCCTTCTGATTTTTGCCTGCTTGCATTGTCCGCATAGGCTTTGTGATTTTCAGGGTTCTTCCTTCATAAATTAAACAGGAATGGATGTGTGTGACCATTTCACACATCACATGCCCAGATAAGGTAGTAAAGTGTTAAAATTACATTTACTGGTGACTACCAGTGAGTGTAGTTTTATTTCCCCCTCTACAATGTCATCCACTGTAGTCATAAGTGACGGGAAAATACAGTGAGATATGGCCTGACTATTAAGGGGTAGAGGAGGAGTTTTTTTGTTTCTCTACTTAATTTTGCATTATTTGCAAGTTATTATACAGGAAAGAATGTTTCCCGACATTTTGTCCTGTAAAATCCATTTTAACTTCGGTTTTGTATGTTTTATTGTCAGTCCGTAAAAGTTGCGTAATACTCTGACAACATTGTTCCCAGCAGCGGGTGTCAGAGATGTGTCCTGGTGTCTTCCCTTAGCTGCTCCCATTCCATTTGGGCACTGTTTCCATCCATTTTAGTAATTTTCCTGCCCTACTGTTAGGGTCTTCCGGAAAAATTAAGTTACCCAACCCATTGACTTCCATTATACTGGTTGCTCAAGTCGAGCCTTTCTGAGCGTCCAACCTGCTCGATTCGATTACCGAGCATTTTAGTGCTCAATTATCTCTAATAGCAACCAATTAGTGACCCATGATAATGCCAAAGGCACAGCAATTGGCACAGAGAATGACGCACCTCCATGTTGGCATGCTGCTAATTACGCTGTCAGAGTTTTACAGTAGCATTTAGCAAATTAACAATCACGGGCAGTGATTCACGCCACCCGCGGTTCTTAGAGGTAGGTCCTGGCTGTAACACACAGCTATTACCTGCTGAGTATGGGGTGAGCTCACCCCCTGAGCCCACTTCATACACTCGCTAATGATTTGCGGCGTTCGTCTACTGTGGATGTCGGTAAGGTATTACTGGCTAATAATCAGAAACACTCTACTTAGATTTTTTTCAATTCAAATACGGAGTTTTCTCTTAGCAATAGCTGACTGTATAGTGAGCAGTGACTCACTATTCTGTACCTGCTCCATCAAAGGCCACCTTTATTCCTAAGCATTGTATGTATTTAGGGGACAAATGGGTTTGTAATATTTTTTTCATTTTCAAATTTTGCCTTTATTTATCATGGGAATTTGAACTTGTGTTCAAATTCCCCACAAGCTGTTTAAATCACAATTCACAATAAGAATTTTATGATATTTTTGGACAGAAGATACTATGGAGGAGTTGTGGGAGGGATTGGCAACCCTCGGGACATAAGCCCAAAATCCACAATTAGTGAACACAGATCCACCACATCATATTGATTCAGGGAATTCACAAGACTTTGGTGGCCACACCACCATATGAACACCAGCAAGTGGCCACAGCAAGCCATCAAGTCAGCAGAGGGCGAATGAGCAGAGAGCAACCCTCACAATCAAGAATCACTCAAGAAATTAACAGAAGAGTATGTGAGTTTCTTGGGTCAATCACTCCTGATTGCTAAATGCTACTGTAAAACTCTGACAGCGTAATTAGCAGCATGCCAACATGGAGGTGCGTCATTCTCTGTGCCAATTGCTGTGCCTTTAAAAGAAAACCGTGAGCACAACCTGAATGAAACTGGTGCTTTAAAGTCTAGGTTCCCACACCGGGTACTAATAATGAAAAAAGGCTTAAGCACTCAACTTAAAAGGTTTATTAGTAGTATCTCCAAACGTTTCGGTCAGAAAAGACCTTCATCAGTGACTACTGTAATCACAATATAAACGCATAAGAATATGTACAAACAAAATAAGAAACATTGCGATAAATAAAGTATATACAAAAAAGTGAGACACGGGTCACAGGACGGACAATAGAAAAAACGGTGGGTCAGCTCTGAGTATACCAAGACAGTCAAAATAGTATCCAAGAAGAATGAATGGGTAATAGTGCCATACCTTATTTTTATATAGAAGATTGTCTCCTAAAAAGGGGAGAGGTGAGTGCCCCAAGGAAAGTGTGCTGCCTGGATAAGAGTATAACATGGTGAGCATATTATGCCACAGCTGTGAGTCTAATGTGACTAATCAAGTAGTACTTACTTAAAGACAAACGTAGCTTATAAGAATGCTGAGGAGATTGAAGAAAATGAGCAAATTTGAGTAAATAAGGAATATCTTGTGCTCCTAAACAAATGGTATCCGGTCAATATATATATATATATATATTACCTCAGTAGAAATATCCAGTGACTAAGCTTGCGGTATCCCCGCTATGTAGACTGGAGCTGTCATTAGCAAAAAACAAAATCAGGGGCATAAAAAATCAGGGGCATAAAAACCATTGTAGGTAAGAGTTATCAAAAGAAATCCCTTGTAGTGTCAAAACCACTATATCACCTCTGCCAGGACGCTGTCTGAGCCTGCTGATTTGATTTCCATGAGTATGTGGGGCGGAAGTGAGGTAATGGCTCAGAGGGTTCCTTTATATGGAGCAGAGGTGGGACTAAGAGCACTGCTGTCAGTCAAGAAGCACAACCAGGAAGTGACTGAGCAGGGATGGGCAACATAAAAAAAAAAAAAAAGGCTTTGGATCGCTTATATGTATAGCGCTACTATATACAGCGCTGTGTTGCCATGGTAACTCTGAGGCACTAAATAGTGAAGGCAGGGAGGGAGAAGGGGAAGAAAACAGGAGAAAATGATTAGAGAAGTGCTCAGAAGCCATTTATTTTATAGACAAAGGCAAAGAAACATACATAGTGAAGTGAATCATTATTTTGCCGTGAAGTATAATGGTCACAGTGAGTCTCCCAGAAATGAGTGACTTGGTGACTTGTGATAAGTGGTCCAACCATTCTAATATAGACGGCTCTAAGGGAAAAGGAGAAAGTGTTAATATGCTGGAGAAGTGAACATATATTAACATCACTGCACTAGGTACATATGTTACATCTCAATGACAATGTAAATTTCTCTCTAAGCACTTGAACATGCTATAAAAAAGCAGATAATTCATATTCCCTATTGAGGCCTCTCGGATGCATAGTATCTAATGTGTGTATCCAATAGGCTTCACGTTTTTTTAGAAGCTGGATCCTATTGCCTCCTCTCCGAGAGGGTGGAATTTGCTCAATGATTTGGAACCTTAACTGGGACACATTATGACCGGCATTAACAAAATGGTAAGGCATAGGAAGAAGGAGGTTCTTACACCGTACTGTAGATTTGTGCTTCGATATTCGGTCCCATATGGTCTGTGAGGTCTCCCCAACATATGCTAGGCCACAAGGGCACTTGATAACATATACTACATAAGTAGAGTCGCATGTAAAATAATTCCGAATTTTAAATTCCTTACCGGAATGGGGGTGGAAAATTTTGTCCCCTTTAATGATACTATTGCACTGTACACACCTTAAGCATGGAAAAGTCCCACATTTAGGTTTTTGTAGAAACCGCTGTGTCACTGAGGGTGATTTAGATCCAAAATCTGCTTGGACCAGTGAGTCACGTAAATTTGGTGGGCGTTTGTAACATGGTAAAAATGGCTCTTTGAATTCAATGACCTCTGGGTATGCCTTTGAAAGGAGGTGCCAGTTTTTACGTATGGCTCTATGAAGAATATTGGTGATCGGATGATACGTGTGTACAAACGGGATACGTGTGTCAACTTTCTTGATCGGTCTTGTGTCAGGTTCCATAGATTTTTCAAGGATAGAGACAGGATACCCTCTGGCCTTAAATTTGTGTGTCATTTCTTAGAGGCGTTGGCGTTGTACAGCCTCATCAGAGAGGATACGTTTCACCCTCTGAAACTGAGATTTGGGAATGGCTTTTTTAGTAGCAGGTGGGTGGAGACTCTGGTAATGTAGTAAACTGTTTTTATCTGTGTCCTTAATGAAAAGATCAGTTGAGAGTTTACCTTCAGGGTCTTTCATGACCAAGGTGTCAAGAAAGTTAATACGCCAGAGATCATGATTCATGGTGAATTGTATCCCTGGCCAGGATGAGTTTAGCAGTTAAAAAAATCTCTGTAAGTGTTCTACTGGGCCTGACCAGATACAGAAGACATCATCAATATAGCGCTTCCATGTAATGACATGGTCGCGGAATAAAGGATGTAGATATATGATGCTCTCCTCAAAGAGCCATTTTTACCATGTTACAAACGCCCACCAAATTTACGTGACTCACTGGTCCAAGCAGATTTTGGATCTAAATCACCCTCAGTGACACAGCGGTTTCTACAAAAACCTAAATGTGGGACTTTTCCATGCTTAAGGTGTGTACAGTGCAATAGTATCATTAAAGGGGACAAAATTTTCCACCCCCATTCCGGTAAGGAATTTAAAATTCGGAATTATTTTACATGCGACTCTACTTATGTAGTATATGTTATCAAGTGCCCTTGTGGCCTAGCATATGTTGGGGAGACCTCACAGACCATACGGGACCGAATATCGAAGCACAAATCTACAGTACGGTGTAAGAACCTCCTTCTTCCTATCCCTTACCATTTTGTTAATGCCGGTCATAATGTGTCCCAGTTAAGGTTCCAAATCATTGAGCAAATTCCACCCTCTCGGAGAGGAGGCAATAGGATCCAGCTTCTAAAAAAACGTGAAGCCTATTGGATACACACATTAGATACTATGCATCCGAGAGGCCTCAATAGGGAATATGAATTATCTGCTTTTTTATAGCATGTTCAAGTGCTTAGAGAGAAATTTACATTGTCATTGAGATGTAACATATGTACCTAGTGCAGTGATGTTAATATATGTTCACTTCTCCAGCATATTAACACTTTCTCCTTTTCCCTTAGAGCCGTCTATATTAGAATGGTTGGACCACTTATCACAAGTCACCACGTCACTCATTTCTGGGAGTCTCACTGTGACCATTATACTTCACGGCAAAATAATGATTCACTTCACTATGTATGTTTCTTTGCCTTTGTCTATAAAATAAATGGCTTCTGAGCACTTCTCTAATCATTTTCTCCTGTTTTCTTCCCCTTCTCCCTCCCTGCCTTCACTATTTAGTGCCTCAGAGTTACCATGGCAACACAGCGCTGTATATAGTAGCGCTATACATATAAGCGATCCAAAGCCTTTTTTTTTTTTTTTTTATGTTGCCCATCCCTGCTCAGTCACTTCCTGGTTGTGCTTCTTGACTGACAGCAGTGCTCTTAGTCCCACCTCTGCTCCATATAAAGGAACCCTCTGAGCCATTACCTCACTTCCGCCCCACATACTCATGGAAATCAAATCAGCAGGCTCAGACAGCGTCCTGGCAGAGGTAATATAGCGGTTTTGACACTACAAGGGATTTCTTTTGATAACTCTTACCTACAATGGTTTTTATGCCCCTGATTTTGTTTTTTGCTAATGACAGCTCCAGTCTACATAGCGGTGGATACCGCAAGCTTAGTCACTGGATATTTCTACTGAGGTAATATATATATATATATATTGACCGGATACCATTTGTTTAGGAGCACAAGATATTCCTTATTTACTCAAATTTGCTCATTTTCTTCAATCTCCTCAGCATTCTTATAAGCTACGTTTGTCTTTAAGTAAGTACTACTTGATTAGTCACATTAGACTCACAGCTGTGGCATAATATGCTCACCATGTTATACTCTTATCCAGGCAGCACACTTTCCTTGGGGCACTCACCTCTCCCCTTTTTAGGAGACAATCTTCTATATAAAAATAAGGTATGGCACTATTACCCATTCATTCTTCTTGGATACTATTTTGACTGTCTTGGTATACTCAGAGCTGACCCACCGTTTTTTCTATTGTCCGTCCTGTGACCCGTGTCTCACTTTTTTGTATATACTTTATTTATCGCAATGTTTCTTATTTTGTTTGTACATATTCTTATGCGTTTATATTGTGATTACAGTAGTCACTGATGAAGGACTTTTCTGACCGAAACGTTTGGAGATACTACTAATAAACCTTTTAAGTTGAGTGCTTAAGCCTTTTTTCATTAATTGCTGTGCCTTTGGCATTATCATGGGTCACTAATTGGTTGCTATTAGAGATAATTGAGCACTAAAATGCTCGGCACTCGAATCGAGCAGGTTGGACCCTCAGACAGGCTCGACTTGAGCAACCAGTATAATGGAAGTCAATGGGTTGGGTAACTTAAGCATTTTTCCGGAAGACCCTAACAGGAGGGCAGGAAAATTACTAAAATGGATGGAAACAGTGCCCAAATGGAATGGGAGCAGCTAAGGGAAGACCCCAGGACACATCTCTGACACCCGCTGCTGGGAACAATATTGTCAGAGTATTACGCAACCCATAAAAACAGCATGAGTTAACCATGTTTAAAATGTATAAAATATGCAAAAAGGAGAGCAATAAAATATATATAAATATACAGTACAGACCAAAAGTTTGGACACACCTTCTCATTTAAAGATTTTTCTGTATTTTCATGACTATGAAAAATGTACATTCACACTGAAGGCATCAAAACTATGAATTAACACATGTGGAATTATATACTTAACAAATAAGTGTGAAACAACAGAAAATATGTCTTATATTCTAGGTTCTTCAAAGTAGCCACCTTTTGCTTTGATAACTGCTTTGCACACTCTTGGCATTCTCTTGATGAGCTGAAGCTCATCAAGAGAATGCCAAGAGTGTGCAAAGCAGTTATAGGTAGTCACCGGAAATGGTCTTCCAACAATCCTGAAGGAGTTCCCAGAGATGCTTAGCACTTGTTGGCCCTTTTGCCTTCACTCTGCGGTCCAGCTCACCCCAAACCATCTCGATTGGGTTCAGGTCTGGTGACTGTGGAGGCCAGGTCATCTGGCGTAGCACCCCATCACTCTCCTTCTTTGTCAAATAGCCCTTACACAGCCTGGAGGTGTGTTTGGGGTCATTGTCCTGTTGAAAAATAAATGATGGTCCAACTAAACGCAAACTGGATGGAATAGCATGCCGCTGCAAGATGGCTGTGGTAGCCATGCTAGTTCAGTATGCCTTCAATTTTGAATAAATCCCCAACAGTGTCACCAGCAAAGCACCCCCACACCATCACACCTCCTCCTCCATGCTTCACGGTGGGAACCAGGGATGTTGAGTCCATCCGTTCACCTTTTCTGCGTTGCACAAAGACACGGTGGTTGGAACCAAAGATCTCAAATTTGGACTCATCAGACCAAAGCACAGATTTCCACTGGTCTAATGTCCATTGCTTGTGTTCTTTAGCCCAAACAAGTCTCTTCTGCTTGTTGCCTGTCCGTAGCAGTGGCAGCTATTTTACCATGAAGTAATTAAATTAATCCCAATACAACCTGAATATAAATAATATATTCAACAGTATCATCCAAATGGTTAAAATCTCAGATATCCAGGACTATAATAGGATGTTAGCTTTGTATACTCCAAGATTATACACAAAAAAATCACAGAAAAGGAGTTCCATACAATATTAAAATTAAAAATAATATATAATTTTATTGTACATACAAAATTATACATATTTTCCGGCGTATAAGACGACTGGGCGTATAAGACGACCCCCCAACTTTTCCAGTCAAAATATAAAATCTTCTTAAAAGTGGGGGGGTCTTCTTATACGCCTAGTGTCGTCTTATAGGGCGGTGCGGAGGAGTGGTCCCAATGGCAAGGTGAGGGGGCGTCCCACAGGGAAGGTGTATATGAAGTACCATTACCTCCTTGCAGTGTTCTGTGCAGCTGTCTGTGCTGCACAAGGAGCCGCCGGCCGAGCGCCCACGATGCAAAAGGAGCCACCGGCTGAGCCACCAATGCTCATCAAGAGCCGCCGCCGCCCCTCCAAGCACAGACAGCCACACAGAGGACTGCAAGGAGGTAATGGTACTTCATATACACCTTCCCTGTGGGACGCCCCCTCACCTCGTCATTGGGACCACTCCTCCGTACCGCCCTATAAGACGATACCCGGCGTATAAGACGACCCCTGACTTTCCAGAGGATTTTCTGGGGTTAAAAAGTCGTCTTATACGCCGGAAAATACGGTAGATGTTTATGTTATACAAAAAATAATAACCCTCTCAGTTAAAAATAATAATGTATAGGCCCAGGGCACAAAGGGACCGTCACTGGATCACAATCATCATTTCCTTTTACATATATAAACCATAGTGCAAAAATAAAATAATACAAAAAGATCTTTACCCATATAATAAATTTCTGCACAAGAGAGAATATAAAATAATCACAGTGATAACACTATGTAACACAATTTTTGTTCCTGGCTTCCAAGTGTAATATTTCAACTGCTTATGTTTAAAGACTATGGAAAAACTACTACATTCAGCACAAACTTTGATTTTATGACCACAGGCCAGAAAATTTTGTATTTATTGTGTCAAAAAAAGGAAATTATTATATTTTCGTTCATGCGGTCTAATAAAAAACAACACTTGCATGGTAAATAGATAAAGACAATCAAAACTCACTCAAAAAGGTTCAGAAATGAGTAGTTTTTCTAGATTTGTGAGTGTACAGCAAATCGCTTAATCGAAGAAGCCCCAAATGTAGTCCCCCATCATGTTTTCGTTATACTGTCCTTGGTAATGACGTTCAAAGTCCAATATATCTTGATGAAAGCGCTCGCCTTGCTCCTCTGAGTAAGAGCCCATGTTCTCCTTGAACTTGTCAAGATGAGCGTCAAGGATATGGACTTTGAGAGACATTCTGCATCCCATTATGGCGTAATTCTTTATGAGAGTCTGAACCAACTGCGCATAGTTTTCAGCCTAGTGATTACCTAGGAAGCCATGAAACACTGCAACGAAACTATTCCAAGCTGTTTTCTCGGTCCTGTTCAGCAGCCTGGCGAACTCATCACATTCTATGATCTTCTTGATCTGTGGTCCGACGAAGATACCAGCCTTGACCTTTGCCTCAAACAGCTTTGGAAAGAGATCTTGGAGGTACTTGAAAGCAGCTGACTCCTTGTCAGGAGCCGTGACAAATTGCTTGATGAGGCCTAACTTGATATTCAGTGGTGGCATCAGCACCTTCAGAGGTTTTTCCATCAATATGGCCATGTGAGGGCTTACTTTTTGCGAGACGAGTTGTAATTTTGAAAGACTCAATTAGTTTTAGCATGTCTTGTACTCGAAAACAGGAAAAAAATTTCAAGTGCAGTGAAATTTCAAAAAAAGTGCAATCCTACACTTGTTTTTTTGTTTGGCTTTTTTGCTAAGTTCACTAAATGCTAAAACTGACCTGCCATTATGATTCTCCAGGTCATTATAAGTTCATAGACACCAAACATGTCTAGGTTCTCCTTTATCTAAGTTTGCTAAAAAAAATTGCGTGATCTCCGGTTAGGTGAGAGCTTATTTTTTCCGTGCCCAGCTGACGTTTTTAATGACACGACTTTTGTGCAGATACGTTCTTTTGATTGCCCATTATTGCATTTTAATGCAATGTCGCAGCGACCAAAAAAGGTAATTCTGGCGTTTTGACTTTTTTTGTCGCAACGCCGTTTAGCAATTAGGTTAATCCTTTTTTTTATTGATAGATCAGCCGATTCTGAATGCGGTGATATCAAATATGTGTATGTTTGATTTTTTTTATTATTTTATTTTGAATGGGGCGAAAATGGGGTGATTTGAACTTTTTTTTTTTTAAAACATTTGTTTTTACTTTTAGTATGCTTCAATAGTCCCCATGGGAGTCTAGAAGATGCCATAGCTCGATCGCCTCTGCTACATAGAGGTGATGCTCAGATCACCTTTATGTAGCAGAATTACTGCATTGCTATGAGCGCAGACAACAGGGTTGTGCTCATAGCAATCCGGCATAACAGCCATAGAGGGAGACCTCTGATTGTTATGCCGATGCACCGATGACCCCCGATCACATGACGGGGGTCAGCGGTGTGCGTATTTTCGGCCGGAACAACTTGTTAAATGCCACTGTCAGTGTTTAACAGCGGCATTTACCTACTTAATAGGCGCGAGTGGATCGCGATTCCACTCGTGCCTATTGCGGGCATATGTTAGCTGTTCAAAACAGCTGACATGTCCCGGCTTTGATGCGGGCTCACTGCCGGAGCCCTCATCAAATCGGGGGGATACTGGCTACGGACGTACTATTCCGTCCGAGGGCAGTAAGGGGTTAAACTGTACTCGATCTAAATCATTGAAATTCTACAAAATAAAGCACTGCCATGTAAACGAGCAGCAATTATTCACCTTACCTTCAAGAGTTTTCTTGCAATATTCGCATGTGAAATGAGGTGCCCAGGACTTGTTTTGATCCCTGACAGGCATGCCGAAATATGCCTTCTAGGCCTCGCACATCATATGACATGCTTTCACTGAATACTTTCTCACTCGTCTTTAGAAATTGTCCACACACGTTGCAAAATGTGTCTTCTGGGCGCAAACAACCTCTTGATGCCATCTTAAACAAATAATTGCTCTTTAACTATGATTCGTTATTCTCTTACTCAGCAATAACATAAACCGAAATGTTGGATCGAGTCACCTGTGCTTTCATACTTGCATGACTACTATTGAACAGTCCGAGAACGTTCTAGAAAGTTCTAAAAGTTTCTAGACACTTCAGATAATTCTGGAAAATTGTAGAAACTTCTGCACAATTCTAGCAGTTAAACAATAATCTAGAAGACTACTTCGTATTGAATAAGAATCGAGAATTTTCCCGAAAACAGACATATTTTAAAATTTCATTGTCCTGATCACAAAAGCAAAGTTTTTGTGGAACAACAACTATTTTCTATTTGTTTTAGGCATAACGGGTTAGGAAAACACACTTTGGACCCAGAAACAAAAAATAAATAAAAATTTGTTACATAGTGTAATAAATAATAAAAAATAGAACCTTAATACTCATTAACCTCCACAAGAGAGAAATGGGATTGCGATAAGAAGTAATTAAAGTAAATGCCTCAGTGCTTACCCATACTATACAGGGGCCCAAGTGCCCGGGTGCCTCTTGCCGCCCCTGACGCGCGTTTCGCGTTAGCTTTATCGAAGGGAGTATCTTCGATAAAGCTTCTTAACAGTTGTTGTAGAGATGTGTCTGCTGCTAGAACTCTGTGTGACATTGACCTGGTCTCTAATAGCTGCTGTAAAACTGTGATTTCTGAGGCTGGTGACTCGGATAAACTTATCCTCAGAAACAGAGGTGACTCTTGGTCTTCCTTTCCTGTGGCGGTCCTCATGTGAGCCAGTTTCTTTGTAGCGCTTGATGGTTTTTGCAACTGCACTTGGGACACTTTCAAAGTTTTCCCAATTTTTCAGACTGACTGACCTTCATTTCCTAAAGTAATGATGGCCACTCGTTTTTCTTTACTCAGCTGCTTTTTTCTTGCCATAATACAAATTCTAACAGTCTATTCAGTAGGGCTATCAGCTGTGTATCCACCAGACTTCTGCACAACACAACTGATGGTCCCAACCCCATTTATAAGGCCAGAAATCCCACTTATTAAACCTGACAGGGCACACCTGTGAAGTGAAAACCATTTCCGTTGACTACCTCTTGAAGTTCATCAAGATAATGCTAAGAGTGTGCAAAGCAGTAATCAAAGCAAAAGGTGGCTACTTTGAAGAACCTAGAATATAAGACATAATTTCAGATGTTACACACTATTTTGTTAAGTATATAATTCCACATGTGTTAATTCATAGTTTTGATGCCTTCAGTGTGAATGTACAATTTTCATAGTCATGAAAATACAGAAAAATCTTTAAATGAGAAGGTGTGTCCAAACTTTTGGTCTGTACTGTATATAAAATTATTAACAGTTTAGTAGACCAGTAAACAGACCAATCCCAAAAAAAAAAACATGTTAGTGATAAAAACATGTAAACAATAACACATGCTTGTTAGATTGAACAAGTGGCTTTCTCTTGAACAGCCTTTCTAAACATTTTTTAAAGGGAATCTGTCACCCTAAATTGGCGGGATATTTAAATGATGGCAGTCAGGTCAGATGGGCGGTGTTTTGGGTACTTGCCTTAACATGTTGTTCGCCGCTGTCTCCATTATTTCTGGGAATTGTAGTCGTTGCCCTCCATATAACGCGCCTGCGCATTGCAATCTGCGGGCAAAGCATACTGGGCGGGCGCAATTCAAGATTGCAATGCCCAGGCGCGTTATATGGAGGGCAACGACTACAATTTCTAGAAATAATGGAGACAGCAGCAAACAACATGTTAAGGCAAGTACCCAAAACACCGCCCATCTGACCTGACTGCCATCATTTAAATATCCCGCCAATTTAGGGTGACAGATTCCCTTTAACTGTGCATCAAAAAAATCCGAAAACTTTGAAACTAACGATTATTGACCACATACCTGATACTGTGGCTGATCGCTTCAACAGTTTAATTAATAGAGAAAGCTTTTGGATATTCAAGCTTGGCACACTTGCCCCTGAAGGTCTGAATTTAACTATTGATAAAGTGACCAGATAATTTTATTTGCCTTTTTCATCATCAGTGCGTTTTATTCATGTGTTATTGTTTACATGTTTTTATCACTAACATGGGTTCTTTTTTTTTTTATTGGTCTGTTTACTGGTCTACTAAACTGTTAATAATTTGATATATATTTATATGTATTTTATTACAGTGAGAGCTGCTAATAGGATTGCTAGAGAGGCAAATCAGAGCCTCCGTTTAACTGCAAAAGCCTTCAGAAAGATTTAGCAGACTCTGGAATTGTGGTACATTGTTCTAGTATTCAGAGACACCTGCAAAAATATGGCCTTCATGGAAAAGTCATCAGAAAACCTATCCTGCATCATCACCATAAAATTCAGTGTCAGAAGTATGCAAAAGAACATCTAAACAATCCTGGTGAATTTTTTAACAAGTTATAATAGAAGTATTTGGCACAATGATCAAAGGTATGTGCGGAGAAAAAGGGCACAAAATTTTAGAAAAAGAACATCTCGCCAACCATTAAGCATGGGGTTGGATCAATCATGCTTTGGGGTTGTGTTACAGCCAATGGCACAGGGAACATTTCCCTTGTAGAGGGAAGAATGGATTCAATGAAATTTCAACAAATTCTTGATGCAAACATAACACATCAGTAAAAAAGATGAAGTTGAAAAGAGGAAGGCTTCTACAAATGGGTGATGATCCTAAACACATGTCAAAATCCACAAAGACTACCTCAAAAGGTGCAAGCTGAAGGTTTTACTATGGCTCTCACAGACCCCTGATCTGAACATCATTGAAAATCTGTGTGTCATGACTCTGGACAGGATGGTTTCTCCTCCATCCTGGTCAGGGCAGGGTTAATTCTAGTTCGCCTTTCTTTGGTTCGGGGCAGCTATTTAATGTTGGCAGTTCCAGGATTTGGTGTCGGTGATACTTCTATACACTCGGTTTGTGGTTGCTGACCCAGGTTACTCGTCCGTGAACGCTGTGCCTCTGTGCATGTGTGCTTTGCTGTGTATGATCCGGTTTGTCCCCTGACTTTGCCTCTGCATCCTGCTTTGTACTGCCCTGTCCTTCCTGGTTATTTGACCCCTCGGCTCGTCCCCGGATACTCTCAGCCTTATCCCTAGGTGCCTCACTCTCGTCTGGTTTTTGACTCTCGGCTATCCTTTGACTACTTTTACTTTCTGTGCCCTGTACTCAGCTGCCTTCCCTGTCCTCACGCACGGTGACTCCACCCCACTGGTCACCTGACTGCTTAGTTCCAGGTCATGTGCTCACTGCTTAGACTCAGGTCCTTGAGCACTGTGTGCCCTCTTCCTCTACCCGCTGCGCTCGTTCACGTGCCCCTGATAGCGCCCAAAGCTGCGCCAGTGACACCATCGGTGTCACCACACTGTGGCTGGATCTCAAAATAGCACTGCATGTAAGACGAATCAAGAGTCTCACACAACGGGAAGAATTTTTCAGGAAAGAATGGATGAAAATACCTCGAACAAGAGTGGAAAGACTCTTTTCTACAAAAAGCATTTACAAGCTGTGATACTTTCAAAAGGGGGTGCCACTAGGTACTAACCATGCAGGGTGCCCAAACTTTTGCATTGGCCCATTTTCCTTCGCCACCCATTGCCGGCCTCCTGGCGTTAATTTACAGGTCATACTTTCCTCAGTTACCTGTTTTATTTGCTCAGGCAGTCATTACCCCTGGTTCATTTAATCAAAAGGGAAAGAGCAGTGAACTCTTGATGACACTGGAGATCGATGTACTAACTCCTGCAATGACCTTAGGAGCTAACTGTGCAGACACCTTCACTTTTCATGAAACAAACTCAGGTAATAACAATGCCTGTGCAAGGGAGACAGGTGACTGAAGGAAGACTGACCTGTCAATCAACACCCAGAGACTGGTCTTCTGTAAACGCCACTGTCTGTCCCTGCCAGAGGTATTTAAGGAATAAATGTACCAGTTATGGTGGGATTCCCTGTTCCCTCTGGTCTCAATGATTCTATGTCTTTAGCTATTCAAATTGACAGACGTTTTCGTGAGCGCAGAGGTATGCGTGAGATGGTGTTGCCTTGTGAGCCAGCTCCTGGGCCCATGCAGTGTGATGGAGTGACTTCTGTGGCTCAGCGTCATGAGTTTCGAAAGCGCAATGGGTTATGTTTCTACTGTGGTGATGCCTCTCATGCTCTTTCCGTCTGCCCTAAGCGGGGAAGACATTTTGCACGCTCAGTTGTCTTGGGTACTGTTCAGACTAAATTTCTGTTGACTGTTACCCTGATTTGCTCCCTGTCCACATTTTCTGCTCAGGCTTTTGTTGATTCAGGAGCAGCTATTAACCTGATGGATTTTGACTTTGCCAAACGTTGTGGGTTTCCCATGATACCCCTGCGGAAGTCTATTCCCCTACTGAGGATTGATTCTACCCCTTTGGCGGAGAATAAACCCCAGTTTTCTACTCAGGTGATAATGAGGGTTGAACCAGATCATCAGGAGAGTTGCAAATTTCTGGTGCTGCATAATCTGCATGACATTATTGTACTAGGTTTCCCTTGGTTACAGTCTCATAATCCTGTTTTGGATTGGAAATCTGTGTCTGTGACCAGTTGGGGCTGCCAATGTGTTAATACTGACACTCCTGTTTTTTCTGCCTCTCCTCAGTCTCAGGATGTTCCTGACTTTTTGACTGATTTTTCGGATGTATTTAGTGAAAGTAAATCTGCGTCCTTGCCCCCTCACAGGAGCTATGATTGCGCTATTGAATTAGTGCCTGGTGGTAAATTTCCTAAAGGTTGCCTTTTTAACTTGTCTGTACCTGAACACGATGCTATGCGATCTTACATCAAAGAGTCATTGGAGAAGGGTCATATCAGACCATCCTCTTCACCCTTGGGCGCCGGTTTTTTCTTTGTAGCCAAAAAGGATGGTTCATTGAGGCCGTGTATTGATTTATCGTCTCTTGAATAAGATCACTGTGAAGGATCAATATCTGTTACCCTTGATTTCTGACCTGTTTTCCAGAGTGAAAAGTGCTAGTTGGTTTACCAAGCTTGACCTCAGGGGGTGTCATGGGTGCATCGCCACGAGGATCGTCGCGATTGCACATTCTGACTTCTCGCAGCTGAGTTGCTGTTACTTTGTGTTTGGTAATGAGAGAGTTAATTTTACCTAGCTCTTTGCTAAGACTAGGTCCAGCCTCGCCCGGCTGCTTTTGATTATGTTCTAATTAGCTTCCTTTATATCCCTGCCAGTCTGGGTGTTAGATGCCGGTGAAAGCCTTCATGTAGTCTAGCAGACTGGATCGGTTCTGAGAATACTTAAGCTAAGAGCTCCTTAGTTGTTTTTACTCTTATAGCTTATAGTTTATCTCTGAGACCTTAGGTGTTCCTACTGTGTGTGAGTGTTGTATGTAAGACTTTATTTACTTTATTTCTTGTCTTTCTTGTATGTCTTTCTGTTCATTAACCGTTACCTGTTCATTCCCTTTGGTGGTAATCAGGGTCCTTCTTAGGACTAGATTACAGTTGGCAGGGATTGATAGGAGACAGGGTTTACGCTGGTGGCCTGGACCTCTGTACCTTTAACAGTACCTCCAGGTAGAGGGATTAGTTAGGACCCCAGTTTAGGGTCAGCATAGACCCCGGTCACCCTCTAGCCAGAGACAGCGTATAACGGATTCCGTATTGACCCACTGGACATTCTGTCAGGTAATTCTATGTTATCATATATCTATGCGCATGTTAT
Organism: Oophaga sylvatica; assembly: GCA_033576555.1. Lineage (NCBI taxonomy): Eukaryota > Metazoa > Chordata > Amphibia > Anura > Dendrobatidae > Oophaga > Oophaga sylvatica. The sequence continues at coordinate 98,871,315 of JARQOD010000004.1, read as the reverse complement.
ATAGTATGTTGCCCTTTTGATATAGATTACTGTCATCACATATATATATCTGCTATACAGCGTGACATTTTCACCGGCCCATACTAAAGATTCTCCCAGCTGTCATGGATCCAGTAGCCCAGCTGGCCCGGCAGTTGCAGGGGTTGTCCATGGAGTTGGCAGACATTAAGTCCAAGGTTCTGTCCCCCCGGAGCAAACCAGATCTGAACCTAAGGTTGCTCTTCCGGACAGGTTCACTGGTGGGCGGGACAAATTTTTTACTTTCCGGGAGGCATGTAAATTGTACTTTCGGCTGCGGCCTCGGTCATCTGGGAGTGAAGAGCAGAGGGTGGGAATTGTTATCTCGCTCTTACAAGGGGACCCTCAATCTTGGGCGTTCTCTATTCCTCCAGGCTCCCCAGATCTCCAGTCAGTGGATCGATTTTTTACTGCCCTGGGTCTGGTATATGATGATCCGGATCGAGTTTCCCTTGCTGAAACAAAGTTACGTAAAATACGGCAAGGAAATCATCCAGCGGAGGAATATTCTTCTGAGTTCCGTAGATGGGCAACAGATACTCAGTGGAATGACCCAGCTCTTAGGAGCCAGTTTTGTCAAGGGTTGTCTGACAAATTAAAAGATGTGTTGGCTCAGTATGATTCTCCTCCATCACTGGAGGCTGCTATGGCCCTCGCTATTCGCATTGATAGACGAATTCGGGGAAGACGCGAGGTAACTCCGCCTCCCGTGATGACTCCACCTACTACTAAAGTCCCTTATACTGAGATTCCCCTGGTCTGTTCTGAGGAACCCATGCAGTTGGGAGGGACATCTTTTTGTAGGAGGGAACCGGCGGTGCACGCAAGACTAGAAGGTGTTTCTTTTGCGGGAGAGAGGGACATTTTGTTGGGGGGTGTCCATCCCGGGCCTCTTTGAGCAAAGGAGTTAACCTGGGAGTGTGTATTTCGTCCCCAAATCCCTCTCAGTTTCTCGTGCCTGCGGAGGTGGTGATTGGTACTAGAACTGAGAGGATTTCTGTTTTTCTTGATAGTGGGTCCGGGGCTAATCTGGTGGACGCTCGGTTTGCCCAGGTGCATGGTATGCAACTGAGTGTTTTGGCCAAACCGGTCCCTATAGTCTCTATTAATTCTAGACCTCTCGGTCAAGGTTGCTTGGTACAAGCTGTTCATAACATAGATCTTCGAGTAGGGGCAATACATAAAGAGCAATTGTCTTGTTATGTGTTGGAGGGTCTACCTACTCCTATTGTGTTGGGACTTCCTTGGTTGGCTAAACATAACCCAGTGATTGATTGGCAATCCGGAAAGATAAGCCAGTGGGGTGAATTTTGCAGGAATAACTGCATGAGCACGGTCATCGGTGCGGTTGTGCCTAGGACTTTGTCTCCTTTTCTGGAGGACTTTGGGGAGATGTTCTCAGAGGAGGGGTGTAAAGAGTTACCTCCTCATCGCGCATATGACTGCTCAATAAAGTTGCTCCCTGATGCCTTATCTCGTACTTTCCCAGGGGCCGGGAGGACGGATGATCCGGTTCCTATTCCTCAGGAGGGAGTTGTAGTGTCAGCTGTATGCTCTGAGCTTGAGGGGGAGGTATTGGGGGCTCAGGGGGACGCCCCTGTGGGACTTTCAGGGAGACTGATAGTTCCAGATCGGTTAAGACTGAAGGTTACGGGGAACCGTTACAAACGGATGGCTGATAGGGGGAAGTTTCTGGTCTAGATCTGAAGGTGAACGATCTGGTTTGGTTGTCTACCAGGAATTTAAAACTTAAAGTTTCCTCCTGGAGGTTGGGTCCCAGATTCATCGGGCCGTACAGGATCAGTTCCATAATTAATCCTGTGGCATTTCGTTTGGACCTCCCTCCTACGTTTAAGATTCATAATGTGTTTCACAAGTCATTACTTAAAAAGTATGTGGCACCAGTCATACCGTCACCTCTACCTCCTCCTTCAGTGGTGGTTAATGATAACGTGGAATTTCATGGGTCGAAAATCATTGACTCACGTCTCAGTCGTCGGTCCCTTCAGTACCTGGTTCATTGGAAGGGGTATGGTCCTGAGGAGAGGACGTGGGTCCCTGCGTCGGAGGTTAATGCAGATCGATTGGTTCGGACCTTCCACACAACTTTCCCGGGCAGACCTGGCCTTGAGGGTCCGGAGGCCCCTCGTAGAAGGGGGGGTACTGTCATGGGTGCATCGCCACGAGGATCGTCGCGATTGCACATTCTGACTTCTCGCAGCTGAGTTGCTGTTACTTTGTGTTTGGTAATGAGAGAGTTAATTTTACCTAGCTCTTTGCTAAGACTAGGTCCAGCCTCGCCCGGCTGCTTTTGATTATGTTCTAATTAGCTTCCTTTATATCCCTGCCAGTCTGGGTGTTAGATGCCGGTGAAAGCCTTCATGTAGTCTAGCAGACTGGATCGGTTCTGAGAATACTTAAGCTAAGAGCTCCTTAGTTGTTTTTACTCTTATAGCTTATAGTTTATCTCTGAGACCTTAGGTGTTCCTACTGTGTGTGAGTGTTGTATGTAAGACTTTATTTACTTTATTTCTTGTCTTTCTTGTATGTCTTTCTGTTCATTAACCGTTACCTGTTCATTCCCTTTGGTGGTAATCAGGGTCCTTCTTAGGACTAGATTACAGTTGGCAGGGATTGATAGGAGACAGGGTTTACGCTGGTGGCCTGGACCTCTGTACCTTTAACAGTACCTCCAGGTAGAGGGATTAGTTAGGACCCCAGTTTAGGGTCAGCATAGACCCCGGTCACCCTCTAGCCAGAGACAGCGTATAACGGATTCTGTATTGACCCACTGGACATTCTGTCAGGTAATTCTATGTTATCATATATCTATGCGCATGTTATATAGTATGTTGCCCTTTTGATATAGATTACTGTCATCACATATATATATCTGCTATACAGCGTGACATTGGGGCGTATAACCTTATTCGCATTAAGCATGGGGATGAATGGAAGATGGCGTTTAATACCCCAGAGGGGCATTTTGAGCACCTAGTGATGCCCTTTGGGCTCACTAATGCTCCTTCCATCTTCCAATCCTTCATGAATGATATTTTCAGGGATTTTGTGGATAAATTTCTGATTGTTTATTTGGATGATATCTTGATTTTTTCCAATGACTGGGACTCTCATGTGAAACATGTTCGGACTGTGTTCCAGATTTTGAGAGAGAATGCACTGTATGTGAAGGGATCAAAGTGTCTTTTTGGCATACAGAAGGTCTCATTTCTGGGATTCATTTTGTCTCCATCTGTTATTGAAATGGACCCGGTCAAGGTTCAGGCCATCTGTGATTGGGTCCAACCTACTTCATTAAAGGCTCTTCAGAGATTTTTGGGTTTTGCCAATTTTTATCGTAAATTTATTGGTAATTTCTCCGGTATTGTTAAACCATTGACTGATTTGACCAAAAAGGGTTCTGATGTGGTGAATTGGCCTCCTGAGGCAGTTTCTGCGTTTCAGGAACTTAAGCAGAGATTCACTTCTGCTCCTGTTCTACGGCAGCCTGATGTTTCTCTACCGTTTCAGGTGGAGGTTGATGCCTCTGAAATTGGGGACAGGTGCCGTTTTGTCCCAAAGAGATCCAGAGACCTCTAAGAGTAACCCTTGTGCCTTTTTCTCTCGAAAATTTTCTCCAACTGAACGTAATTATGACGTGGGTAATCGGTAGTTATTGGCCATGAAGTGGGCCTTTGAAGAGTGGAGACATCGGCTGGAAGGAGCCAAACATCAGGTGGTGGTCCTCACGGACCATAAGAACCTGGTTTATCTCGAATCAGCCAAGCGACTTAATCCTAGACAGGCCAGGTGGGCCTTGTTTTTCACACGTTTTAATTTTGTGGTTTCTTTTCTTCCTGGCACTAAGAATGTCAAGGCGGATGCCCTCTCGAGGAGTTTCTTTGCGGACTCTCCTGAGTTATCTGATCCTGCTGTTATTTTGAAAGAGGGTGTAGTACTTTCCGCCGTCTCGCCCAATTTGAGACTGGCTCTGGAAGGGTGTCAGGAGGATAACCCTGAGCGCTGCCCTATTTGGAAATTGTTTGTCCCAGACCAGTGGAAGAAGAGTGTGATGTCTGAGATTCATTGTTCCGCGTTGGCTGGTCATCCCGGGATTTTTGGTACCAGAGACTTGGTGAGTCGGTCCTTTTGGTGGCCTACTTTGTCTCGTGACGTCAGGGAATTTGTGCAGTCCTGTGGGACTTGCTCTCGTTCCAAGCCTTGCTCTCGCTCTAGTGGTTTGTTAATGCCATTACCTGTGCCCAAGAGGCCATGGACCCATATCTCTATGGATTTTATTTCCGACCTCCCTGTTTCTCAGAAAATGACCGTTATCTGGGTAATCTGTGATAGGTTTTCCAAGATGATACACCTTGTGCCATTACCTAAGTTACCTTCCTCCTCCGAATTGGTGCCTTTGTTCCTTCAGCACGTGGTTCGGTTACATGGCATTCCGGAGAACATTGTGTCTGACAGAGGAGTCCAGTTTGTTTCCAGATTTTGGAGGACATTTTGTTCTAAACTTGGTGTTCAATTATCTTTCTCCTCTGCATTTCATCCTCAGACCAATGGACAAACCGAGAGAACAAACCAGACCTTGGAGACTTATTTGAGATGTTTTGTGTCTGCTGATCAAGATGACTGGGTCTCTTTTTTGCCTTTGGCTGAGTTTGCTCTTAATAATAGGGAAAGCTCTGCCACTTTGATGTCTCCATTTTTCTGCAATTTTGGGTTTCACCCTCGATTTTCTTCTGGACAGACGGAGGCTTCTGTCTGTCCAGGTGTTGACTCTGTTGTAGAGCGTATGCAGCAGATTTGGGACCAGGTAGTGGAGAGGTTGTCTCTCTCTCAGGAGAAGGCCCATAGGTTTGCCAAATGGCATAGGACTGATGGTCCTCGGTTTAAAGTGGGGGACTTGGTTTGGTTGTCCTCAAGAAATATCCCCATGAGGGTTGCATCTCCAAAGTTTAAGCCTAGGTTCATTGGACCTTATAAGATCATGGAGATTCTTAATCCTGTTTCCTTCCGTTTGCTTCTTCCTGGGACATTTAAGATCCATAACGTGTTCCACAAGTCCTTATTGAAGAGGTTTGTCGAGCCAGTGGTTCCTATGGCTGCGCCTCCTGACCCTGTTTTGGTTGAGGGCAATCTGGAGTATGTGGTTGAGAAAATATTGGATTCTCGTTTTTCTAGACAGAAACTCCAGTATTTGGTTAAGTGGAGAGGTTATGGTCAGGAGGACAATTCTTGGGTGTTTGCTTCGGACATCCATGCTAGGAGACTGATCCGTGCCTATCACCGAGCTCATCCTGATCGGCCTGGTTGCACAAGTGAGGGTTCAGTGACCCCTCCTCAAGGGGGGGGTAATGTTATGAATGTGCTGGAGATGGTTTCTGAGCAGAGGCTCCCTCTGGTGGTTGCAGACAGTACTGAACCTTACAGCGAGGAATGGCAATCTGGGATCACGGACTGGACTGATATAAGGGAGGTTCCCTTCCATGATGGTCGCCGGTGATCAATTGTTCTTGTCTCAATTGTGGTTCCTGGTTCATTTGGAAGTTTGCTGGAGTCTTGCATGCATCTGCTGTTGTCAGATAAGATATTTTCTGCTTTTCTTTTTGTGCTTGCTTTTTGCATAATTTTCTGTACTTTTGTGGAGGTCAGCCGGGTCCCCTCCTGAGGCCTGTGCTCCTCTCAGTTTATCTGTAGCCACTGTTATTTGTTCATTTGCTTTTTCCTGTTTTTTCAGTGGCTTCGGCTTAGTTCTGTTATACCAGAGATCTGATTTAGGTGGTGGAGATCGTGTGATCTCAGGTGTTTTTGCAATCAGAAGAGTTGGTATTTTTTAGGGTTTTTTTGTTGGATTGCAGTCAGAATTCTTTCCTGTACTTTTCTGTCTAGACAGATTGGGTCCCAGCATTTGCGCATTCTATTTTCTGTCTGTGTCCGTGCTTCTTCTTGTCTAACCGCCATTACATGTTTGGGGGCTTCCTATTTTCTTTTGGGATCTGCTCCGGGGCAGATAGCTTTCATCTTTCTGCCTTTAGGTGTAGTTATCTCTCAGGCTGTGACGAGGCATCTAGGATCAACGTAGGAACGCTCCACGGCTACCTCTAATTGTGTGGTTAGTTCAGGTTACTGCTATCCAATAGGTTCCAGCCTCTCTGGTGTTTTTGCTTTTTCTCCTCAGCTACCTAAACACAACAGGGCCCAATCTGTCTAGTCAGAAAAGTACAGGAAAGAATTCTGACTGCAATCCAAAAAAACCCTAACAAAAATACCAACACTTCTGATTGCCAAAAAACCTGAGATCACACAATCTCATCCACCTAAATCAAATCTTTGGTGTAACAAAACGCCATTCAGCAAATATAAAGTAACAAAGGAGCAAAGCAAAAGTGCAGACACAAACGGAGCACAAAAGGGGACAGGCTGCAGTCCACTGCAAGCAGCAAACCAGCGGAGAAAATCAAACAAAGGAAAAAAAACAGCAAACACTTATCTGAAGGAGAGCAGGAAACTAGCAGTGCTTCAAGCAAGACCAGCAGGAACAATTGATAACCGGCAAGGCTGCTGGGAACTCAGGCCACTTAAATCCTACCAATCAGCGCCAGCTGAAGGCCATTCGGTAATCAGTTCATTACCCTCAGCAACCACCGGAGGGAGTCCCAGCTCAGAAGCCACCTCCAGCATATTCACAACACTGGACAAACCTTTGCACCAGGAAGCTAAGCGTCAGCAGCCACAGCTCGCGCGGAAACAGTCAGTTTTGGGGGGAGCAGACGGCGCGCAGCAAGGAGAGAGGAGTGCTCTGTCCCTCGGGCACCGACACCACACAGGCCTGCGTCAGATTACCCCCGCCGCCACCAGCAGAGCCTTGAGAGAGAGAAGTGCAGTGTACCCAGTGACTACCAGAGAGCAAAGGTGCCAAACGCTCCGTATTTGTGAGTACGGCGCTCGTGTCGCCTAAGAGAGACCGGGTACGGGAGAGACGTTTACGCCCTGAGTTGCTAGTATATACTTGCCGGTCTACAGTACGTTGGACCCGGATAGTGCTGTGGACGTCTCTCTCTCAGCTGCATCAAACTATGGACTAGGGGATCGGCGGAAGGTACCGAGAGACCGACCGCTGCCACCAGAAGACGGATCATTGTTGCTCACAGGACCTCGTTGGACCAGCGCAGCACCAGCCATCGTGGTGCCATTGGTTTTCCTGCAGCTCCCACAGCCTGAGGAACTATTGACACCATAAGTTACCCCAAAGAACTGCCATTACCTTATCCATTGTGCCTTGACCCTGCATAACCTTTGCAATTGAACTGTTTATTCCCCCTCTTAACTGTTTGCTCCTTCATTCCTTCATTTAATTGCTTATCTCCCTGCGTGGAGTATCCCATCGTTAAAGTAAAGTTGTTAACCCTTGTTCTGCCTCTTGAGCCTCCCTACATCTTGCAACCTGCTCCCAACTGCTCCTGGCACTTAGTGCCAGGTGTCAGCTGTCAGAATCAGCTGACACCCGGTGGCAATTGCCCGCACCCCCCGTGTGCCGGGCGATCGCTCAGATGTAATGGATCATTAAGTCTGATGTCAGAAACAGGTTAAGATCATAAGAATGGGGTTACTGGAACCCATTTATTTCTCCAGATATGCCCCTGCATATCTCAGAAAAAGTGTTTTCTACTTGTCCAGAGCTGTATTTAAATTGCGCAGTTTGGTTCGATGGCTATCCCCACATTGTGATTAACACCACCCCGGTCCCTTCAAACACCATGAAGGTCCAATCAAACGCCACCTCTCATAAGTGCATGTAAGTGGATGATGGCTTTCTGTCATTTCCGTAGTGTTCGAAGTCTCGTGCCTACGCAGTGGAATCAGAGAGATGCGCAGGTGCACCTCACTGTGCCGTTATTGAACAGCTAGTGATTCCACTGCACTGGCGTGAAACTTCAGCACTGAGAGACGTGACGTAATACACTTACATGCATTTCTAAGAGGCAGCGTTTGAAGGGACTGGAGGGGCTGATCACAATGTGGAAACAACCATCAGACTGGACCGTGCAATTGACATACATCGCAGGACAAGTATAAAACACTTTTTTCTGAGGTATGCAGAGGTACATCTAAAGATACAAAGGGGTTACCAGAATCCCCTTCAATTGATCTTAAAGTTGATGTGTAGGGTTTATAAGCCAAAAAACCGGTGACAGGTTCACTTTAAGGCTGATTTTTAATTTAACCCCTTCACCCCCAAGGGTGGTTTGCACGTTAATGACCGCGCCAATTTTTACAATTCTGACCAATGTCTCTTTATGAGGTTATAACTCTGGAATGCTTCATCGGATCTTCGCGATTCTGAGAATGTTTTCTCGTGATATATTGTACTTCACGTTAGTGGTAAAATTTCTTCGATATAACTTGTGTTTATTTTTGAAAAAAAATGCAAATATGGCGAAAATTTAGCAATTTTCAAATTTTGAATTTTTATTCCCTTAAAACAGAGAAATATGTCACACAAAATAGTGAAGAAATAACATTTCCCACATATCTACTTTACATCAGCACAATTCTGGAACCCAAATTTTTTTTTGTTAGGAAATTATAATAGTTAAAAGTTGACCAGCGATTTCTCATTTTTACAACAAAATTTACAGTCATTTTTTTTAGGGACCACCTCACATTTGAAGTCACTTTGAGGGGTCTATATGGCAGAAAATACCCAAAAGTGACACCATTCTAAAAACTGCACCCCTCAAGGTACTCAAAACCACATTCAAGAAGTTAATTAACCCTTCAGGTGCTTCACAGGAGCTGAAGCAACGTGGAAGGAAAAAATTAATATTTAACTTTTTAGTCACAAAAATGAACTTTTACAAACTTTTTTTATTTTCACAAGGGTAAAAGGAGAAAATGGACAGATAAAGTTGTTGTGCAATTTCTCCTGAGTACGCCAATACCCCATATGTGGGGGAAAACCATTGTTTGGGCACACGGCAGAGCTCGTAAGGGAAGGAGCGCCATTTGACTTTTTCAAACCAAAATTGGCTGGAATTGAGATTGGACGCCATGTTGCATTTGGAGAGCCTCTGATGCGCCTAAACAGTGGAAACCCCCCACAAGTGAAAACCATTTTGGAAACTAGACCCCCTATGGAACTTATCTAGATCCGTTGTGAGCACTTTGAACCCCCAAGTGTTTCACAAAAGTTTATAATGCCTGGGTGTGAAAAAAAAAAACAATTTTCCACAAAAATGATTTTTTAGTCCTAAATTTTTGATTTTTCCCAAGGAAATTGGACCCCAAAAGTTGTTGTCCAACTTGTCCTGAGTACGATGACACCGAATATGTGGGGGGTAAACTGTTTGGGCACACGGCAGGGCTTGGAAAGGAAGTAATAACGTTTTGGAATGCAGACGTTGATTGTGGATATGTTCCGTTTGCAGTGCCCCAGATGAGCCTAAACAGTGGAAACCCCCCACAAGTGACCCCATTTTGGAAACTAGACCCCCTAAGGAACTTATCTAGATCTGTGGTGAGCACTTTGAACCCCAAGTGCTTCACACATGTTTATAATGCCCGGGCATGAAAATAAAAAATCCTATTTTTTTCCCACAAAAATTATCTTTTAGTCACCAATTTTTTATTTTCCCAAGGGTAACAGGAGAAATTAGACCACAAAAGTTGTTGTCCAATTTGTCCTGAGTACGCTGATACCCTATATGTGGGGGGGGGAACCACTGTTTGGGCGCACGGCAGAGCTCAGAATTGAAGGAGAACCATTTGACTTTTTCCAACCAAAATTGGCTGGAATTGAGATTGGATGCCATGTTGCATTTGGAGAGCCCCTGATGTGCCTTTTGGAAACTAGACCCCCTAAGGAACTTATCTAGATCTGTGGTGAGCAATTTGAACCCCCAAATGCTTCACACAAGTTTATAACGTAGAGCCGTAAAATTAAAAAATCATATTTTTTCCACAAAAATGATCTTTTCACCCAATTTTTATTTTCCCAAGGGTAACAAGACTCCAAAAGTTATTGTGCAATTTGTCCTGAGTACGCTGATACCCCATATGTGGGGGTAAACCACTGTTTGGGCGCATGGCAGAGCTTGGAAGGGAAGGAGCGCCGTTTGACTTTTTCAATGCAGAATTGGCTGGACGTCATGTCGTGTTTGGAGAGCTCCTGATCTGCCTAAACAGTGAAACCACCAACAAATGACACTATTTTGGAAACTAGACTCCTCAAGGAACTTATCTAGATGTGTGGTGAGAACTTTGATCCCCAGGTGTTTCACTAAAGTTTATAACGCCCGAGCATGAAAATGAAAAAATCATATTTTTTCCACAAACACGATCTTTTAGTCCCCAACTTTTTATTTTCCCAAGGGTAACAGGAGAAATTGGACCCCAAAAGTTGTTGTCCAATTTGTCCTGAGTACCCTGATACCCAATATGTGGGAGAAAACTACTGTATGGGCTCACGTCGGGGCTCGGAAGGGAAGTAGTGACGTTTTGGATTGCAGACTTTGATGGAATGGTCTGCGGGCGTCATGTCGCATTTGGAGAGCCCCTGATGTGCCTAAACAGTGGAAACCCCCCACAAGTGACCCCATTTTGGAAAACAGACCCCACAAGGAACTTATCTAGATGTGTGGTGAGCACTATGAAGCCCAAGTGCTTCACAGAAGTTTATAAAGTACAGCCGTAAAAGCAAAAAAATCATTTTTTTTTACAAAAATTATATTTTCGCCCCCAATTTTTTATTTTCCCAAGGTTAACAGAAGAAAATGGACCCCAAGAGTTATTATGCAATTTGTCCTGAGTACGCTGATACCCCATATGTGGGAGTAAACTACTGTTTGGGCGCATGGCAGAGCTCAGAAGTGAACGAACACCGTTTGACTTTTTCAATGCAGAATTGACTGGAATTGAGATCAGACGCTATGTCACATTTGGAGAGCCACTGATGTGCAAAAACAGCGGAAACCCCCCAATTCTAACTCCAACCCTAACCCCAACACACCCCTAACCCTAATCCCAACCCTAACCCTAACTTTAGCCTCAACCCTAACCCTAACTTTAGCCGTAACCCTAACCCTAATGGGAAAATGGAGATAAATACATTTTTTTAATTTTATTATTTTTCCCTAACTAAGGGGGTGATAAAGGGGGTTTGATTTACTATTTATAGCGAGTTTTTATGATTGGCAGCTGTCACTCTAAAAGATGCTTTTTATTGCAAAAAATAGTTTTTTGCATCACCACATTTTGAGAGCTATAATTTTTGCATATTTTGGCCCACAGAGTCATGTGAGGTCTTATTTTTTGCGGTTCGAGTTGACGTTTTTATTGATACCATTTTTGAGCATATGACATTTTTTGATCACTTTTTATTTTGATTTTTGGGAGGTTATTATGAACAAAAATCAGCAATTCATGAATTTTGTTTTGGGGGGGTGTTTATACCGTTCCGCGTGTGGTAAAATTAATAAAGCAGTTTTATTCTTCGGGTCAGTACGATTACAGCGATACCTAATTTATATCATTTTTTTATGTTTTGGCGCTTTTATACAATAAAAACAATTTTATATAAAAAATAATTATTTTTGCATCGCTTTATTCTGCGAGCTATAACTTTTTTATTTTTTCGCTGATGATGCTGTATCATGGTTCATTTTTTGCGGGACAAAATGACGTTTTCAGCGGTACCATTTTTTTTATATCGGTCTTTTTGATCGCGTGTTATTCCACTTTTTGTTCGGCGGTATGATGATAAAGCATAGATTTTTTGCTTTGTTTTTTTTTTTTTTTTTTAAGGGGTTCACTAAAGGGGTTAACTAGTGGGACAGTTTTATAGGGGGTTTGTTACCGATGCAGCGATACCAAATATGTGTACTTTTATTGTTTTGGTTTTTCTTATTTACAGCAAGAAATTAATTTATTGGTGAATTTTTTTTT
>JARQOD010000004.1:98809543-98859242 GCA_033576555.1 Oophaga sylvatica | reverse complement strand
AAATATGAAAAATTGAGAATGCTTAGCGCATAAATTGGCCAATTTATGTGTAACTGGCAGCCACGATAAGGCAATTCTCTTTGCCTGGACCTAATGCCAATCATCTCTTAGACAGTCTACATCTCTCTGGGAACCTAATGTGAATCCTCTCTTAGACTAAAGTCTATATCTCTATGGAGGGGTAGGATCCTGTTGGAATTAAAAATGCCTGAGGCTAAGGGCTGGAGTGCTCAGTCAGAAGGCTAGTACAAATATAAAAAAACTTACCTATAGAGATATAGACTTTATCTATCTCTTTATATCACTGTAAGCAATTGTAGACACCTGTGCTAATTAGTTTGGCAGGTGTATCCAATGAAAGGCAAGACTACTTAAGAAGGCTGTCCCACATTATTAAGCAGCCTACATTTTCTGCCAAAATGGGAAAGAAAAAGGATGTGTCGGCTGCTGAGAAGCAACAAATTGTGGAGTGTTTAGATCAAGGCATGACTACAATCATCATTGCCAAAACACTTCATCGTGATCATCACACAATCAAGAAGTATGTAGCTGATTCACAGTACACACGTGTGCGTGCTGATAAGGGAAAATTGAGGACTCTTTCCTACAGCAATTACGTCAGGTTAAAAGAGCAGCGGCAAAAAAGCCTCGTCATAGCAGCAGACAAGTTTTTGAAGCTGCTGGTGCCGCCAACGTCCCCCGAACAACAAGATGCAGGGTCCTTCAGAGGTTAGCAGCTGTGCGTAAGCCATCCTGTCGACCTCCTCTATTCACTGCACACAAGCAGAAACGGCTCCAGTGGACCAAACAATACATGAAGACTGACTTCAAAACTGTTTTGTTCAACGATTAGTGCCGTGCAACGCTCGATGGTCCAGACGGATGGAGTGGAGGATGGCTGGTTGATGGACACCCCATGCAAACACGGCTACAGCGCCAACAAGGAGGAGGTGGAGTAATGTTTTGGGCTGGAATCATGGGAAGAGAGATTGTTGGCCCCTTTAAGATCCCTGAAGGGGTAAAGATGAACTCTATAGTGTATGTTGAGTTTCTCAAACAGCACTTCCTGCCATGGTTCAAGAAGAAGAACCGTGCATTCCGCAGCAAGATCATTTTCATGCATGATAATGCACCGTCTCATGCTGCACATAACACATCTGCATCTCTGGCTGCTATGGGCATAAAAGGGGACAAACTTATGGTGTGGCCCCCATGCTCACCTGACCTCAACCCCATTGAGAACCTCTGGAGCATCATCAAAAGGAGTGTCTATGATGGCGGGAGGCAGTTCACATCTAAGCAATAGCTCTGGGAGGGTATTCTGTCCTCATGCAAAACAATTGAAGCAGAAACCATCCAAAACCTGACAAATTCAATGGACGAGAGAGTTCAGAAGGTCCTTTCGAACAAGGGGTCCTATGTGCAAATGTAACATCACCTAGAATAAAGTTTTGAGTTGAAAACTGTTTGATTTCAGTTTGTAATAACCTGCTAATGCTTATAATTTAAAAAATGACCATTTTTTTGTTCTTTATTAAAATGAAAAGGTTGAAAACTCTGCTGTGCATAATAATTTGGAACATGCATTTTGAGTGCAGTTTGAGTGTTTTATTTTTTAAAAAATATACTGTTATCATAGGCAGTTTGTACAAAAACCTTTCAATTGTACTCTAATAGTTATTTGACTGGAAAATTACAATGACTGAAATTCATATGGGTAATTTGGGAAAATCTGAGAAAATATTATTTGCATAATAATTTGGAACACAGTGTCTCAGTAGAAGACAGGCATTCTATGTGGCATACTTCATTGCATACATCAAGAGGGTCCATTTTATTACTGTCAGCTGCTGCTGCCTATAAGCTATATTGACCGTATCTACACAGCCCTAGGTCTCATTGGGCAGCACATTTTTGTTGGCATCTTAATCCTGATTATTTTTTTCAAAAGCAATCCGGAACCCGTGTTTTTTTCTATAATTGCTTGTTGACACTGCAGAATACAGGCAGATCCTTTTCATAGTACTGCGTGGAAATACAGCTATTGTAAAGGGGTTTGCCCGTCCCAAGCCTGATATCTGAGTGCGCAAAAAAATCTTCCATTTTTTGTGGTACCGTAGAATTTTTTTTTTTTTCTTTTTTAACATTTTTTGACACCATTTTGCTGCCCAAAAAATCTTTATCTGCCCAAAAAAATATTTAGCTACAGGGCAGAAATGTTACACTGGGTTTTGTCCGCCACACGGATTGCATATCATTGGGCAAAAAAAAATTTTTTGTTGTGTCATAGTCTACTTATTGACACAATTTTGCTGGCCAAAAAAAAAAACTACAGGGCAGATATTTGAAAGCGGACTATCTTTGTCAGACGCCTAATCTATCTATGGGCTAACAATTGTGGCAATTCAGGGCTACATTACACTGGATTTGCTGTGTGTCACCCTATTTCTATACAGTCTTTTGGGATAAAAATAAATAAATTCAGGCCACAAAGTGACCAGTGTGGTATCTGTGTCAGACTCCTATCTCTCTGTGTGCTAAAAATTGTGGTATTTCAGGGCTACATTACACAGTTTTTTCTTGGTCTTACCACAGTTATTGACACCAGTTTGTTAAAAAAAAAGTACAGTCCGGATATTTGAAAGTGTGTTTTTCCTGCACACGGATCACATCTAAGTTTGCTCCCAATTCAGCCTTTTGTAGTGAACGTGGAAAATATTGTACTCCATTTAAAATGGGAACGGCACGTTGGAAGGGACGGGGAAGTGGATGTGATGGTGCGTGTAGAGACAGAGGCTGTGGGCAATCTGCAATCGTGCCACAACAAACACCCACATTTCTCGCAACAGATTCCTGTCAGAATTCATAGGGGTCGGCAGAACAGCACTCTTGACACCAGAGCAGCGTGAAAAGGTAGTTGGTTGGATGGCAGGTAATACTTCCACTCACTTTGCCACCACCAGCACCCTGTCTTCCACACGGTCAAGTCTGAGTAGCCGCGATTCTGGCCCGCATATTCCTCACCCAGATCCTCCTTCCTCCCATGCCGAGTGCCCGCAGACAACTGATCCCACACTTGGGCACTCCGAAGAGTTGTTCACTTTTCCATTTATAGATTCGGGCCTCTCGCCCGGTCCACTTGAAGTGGAGCAAACTGAGATTGCATGTAGCGATGCCCAAATATTTGAGCAGCCACGTTCACACAAAGGCGATGGTGGGAACGTGTCACAAGAGGTGGACGATGATGAGACACAATTGCCAGAAAGTCAGGAGGAGGACCAGGGTGCGGAAGTGGAAGAGGAGGTGTTGTATGATATAGTAACTGACCCAACCAGGAAGGAGGACATGCAGAGAGAGGACAGCAGCACACAAGGCGATGGGAGGCGTAGCACCACAACAAGCAGGAAGAAGCACTGTGGTGGCCGCAGACAGAAGGCGGGCAATCGTTCCTCGTAACACCAACATGATGGAAGTTCCCAGTACAAGTGTTAGGTCTTCCCGAGTCTGGTTGTTTTTTAAAGACTCTGCCGATAACCCCAAACAGGCCATTTGCACCACCTACCGTGCTCGCATCAGCAGAGGTAGCAAAACTTAAAGCCTGACCACCACCAGCATAATCAGGCACATGGCAGCAAAGCACCCGACTTTGTGGGCCGAACCCCATGGTCCAGGAACAGTGTCTGCTGGTGACACCACTGCTTTTTCCACTGTTGTGCGTGGAATCCTGTCCATGGTGCCTGCGAAGATGCCTCCTGCCCTGCACCTGTCGTTGCACACACTCAACTACCACCATCACTAAACACATCCATGTCTTTGTCCCAGCGCAGCCTTCAGTTGTCCATACACCAGTCTTTGGAACGCAAGTGGAAATATCTAGCTAATGTCCCACAGGCCACAGTACTAAATTCACACATTTCTCGTCTGCTTGCGCTCGAAATGTCTTTTCGGCTCATGGAGACGGAATCTTTCCACAACCTGATGGCGGCGGTAGTCCCAAGGTACTCTGTCCCAAGCCGACACTATTTTTCATGGTGCGCCGTCATGGCAATACACAAGCACGTGTCCCACAACACTACCAGTGCCCTCAGCAATGCAGTTACTGTGAAAGTACAGTTAACCACGGACACGTGGACAAGTGCTTCTGGGCAGGGACGGTACATCTCGCTGACGGCACACTGGGTAAACATAGTGGAGGCCGGGACCCAGTCGGACCTTGGGATGGAACACATCCTGCCACCGCCGAGGATTGTGGGCCCTAGGTCAATCAGGGTTGTCCCCACAGTCTACAGCTCCTGCACGTCATCCTCATCCTCCTCCTTTTAAGCCTGCATCTCTGAAATGACCACATCAGTCGCAAGCTGGAAGCACTGCAGCACTTCCTCAGCCAAGCGGCAACAGGCTCTGCTGAAGCTAATATGCTTAGGTGACAAACTGCACAATGCTGAAGAGTTGTGCACAGCTCTGAAAGAGCAGGCAGATATGTGGCTGACACTGCTGAGCCTACAGTTAGGCATGGTCATGTGTGACAATGGCGGGAACCTGGTGGCAGCTCTGAGGCGAGCTCACACACGTACTATGCCTGGCCCATGTACTTAATCTCGTGGTTCAGTGGTTTCTCAATACCTCTACGGAGCTCCCGGATCTGCTTGTGAAAGTACACAGCCTGTGTGCCCATTTTAGAAAGTCAGCTACAGCTTCAGCTGCCCTTGCCGTGCTTCAGCAGCGTTTGCAGCTTCCAGCTCACCGACTGGTGTGTGATGTCCCCATGTGTTGGAACTCTACACTGCATATGCTAGAAAGGATTTGTGAGCAGAATAGGTCAGTTGTTGACTACCACCATCAATAATGGTGTTGGCATTCAGTTCAGACTCCACACATAAGACCTCAGGAATGGATATGGATGTCAGACATATGTACCATCCTACAAAACTTTGAGGAGTCCACCAAGATGGTGAGTGGCGATGACGCCATAATTAGCATCACCATCCCGCTTCTCTGTATTCTGAAAATCTCTCTGCTCACAATGAAAGAGGATGCATTGCAGGCAGAGCATGATGAGATGGAGCAATGAACCATACAGGGTGATTACACACAGCCCAGCCTCATGTCATCCCAACGTGGATTGGTTGATAATGAGGAAGAGGAGGATGAGGAAGAACAGGAGCTAGTTTCATGCGCTATAGACGGTACTACAAGCACAACTGTCATACCGTCTGTTCAGCGTGGATGGCCTGAGAACAGGGAGGAGGAGGAAGAGGAGGAGGACAGCATGGTCAGTTGTCCTGTTGGTGAGGACACGGAAGCCTAGCCAGTTAGCAGTCTGGCATACATGGCAGACTTTATGCTGTGCTGCCTTTCCCTTTTCCTCGCATTATCAAAATTTTTGCTGACAATAATTACTGGTTGGTAACACTTCTAGACCCATGCTACAAGGAGAACTTTCAATCTCTTCTTCCAGAGTCAGATAGGTGTACTAAAATGATGCAGTACCAGAGGGCCATTGTTTCTGAATTAATGAAAAAATTCCCATCTGAAAACGCTGGCAGCAGAGGTCACAGTTCATTGGACAACCAAATAGTAGAGGCGAGAGAGACACAACTACAATCTAGCAGAGGCAGGGAACACTGGCAAAGTTCTGGGACACTTTTCTCAGACCCTCCCATTGCCCTGGCCCAGATTCACGGGTAGTCTCACAAGGAATGGAAAGTTTGGGAAGATGTTGAAGGAGTACCTTGCTGTACGTACTAGCGTCCTCCTTGATTCCTCTGTGCCTTTTAATTATTGGGTATCCAAGCTGGACATGTGGCATGAACTGGCTCTCTACGCCTTGGAGGTCCTGGCCTGCCCTGCCGCTAGTGTTTTGTCAGAGCGGGTTTTTAGTGCCGCTAGTGGAATAATAACTGATAAGCGCATCCGCCTGTCAACTGAAAATGGTGACAGGCTGACTCCTATAAAAATGAACAAGACCTGGATTGGGGCAGACTTCTGTACATCAATACAGTGTATTTTTTTGTTAGGTGTATTACCATGCAACTCTTCACACACAAACATGGGTATACGCTTCCTGACTTTGGCTATTTGGTGTGTTGTTATCCTCCTCCTTCTCCTCATGCTCATCATCCACCACCACTGTAACACGAGGGTGACCATGGACCGTGATGCAACAGCCAGTAGAACTTTTTCAAAGGTGTTTTGATGCCCGTTACAAAAATGTTTACAATCTATGTTGATGTGTCCCCCCCTCAGGGAAAATCTTTTTCAGCCTATTCACTTAGTGTATGGACATTACAAATATAGGAGACCCGCTGCTTTAAACTGGGAAGACCTTTTTCGCAGGCCATACTCCACGTCTCTTTAGACACCACTACTAGAACACCAGGGCGACTGTGTTCTGTGATGAAACAGCCACTGGATTGTATGGGCATACCAAGTATAGGAGACCCGCTCCTTTGTAATGGAAACAGATTTTTAGGAGGACTTCATACACGTCTCTTCCAAGTGGTATTTTTGTTTTTCCAAATTTGGGGCAGGCCTTGCATTCAATGCATAGGCTAACAGTATGGTAGAACAAAATGAATAATGTGAACTTGGTTTTCCTGTGGCCATCCAGTACGTGGCTTCAAAGGCTTATTGGGGTGCGTTTGAATTTGGTGCAGGACGGGCTTTGCATTCAATGCATAGGCAAACAGCATGGGAGACCCACTTCCTAATAATGTGAACTTTGTTGGTTGTTCATCTTCAACAGTGCAATTCTTCAACACTGCAATGGTAAAATTTAGGGTCTTCTGCCTCACCACAGCAATTCACCAATGCCGGTTAAGTCTCAACAAATGCAATTATCCATTGATGGTTCTTCAGGCTCAACACTTTCTATGCTCCACTGCAGGTCTTTAGTGTCAACACTGCAATTGTCCACCGCTGGGTCTTTAGCATCAACACTGCAATTGTCCACTGCCGGTCTTCAGCCTCAACACTGCAATTGTCCACCACTGGGTCTTTAGCATCAACACTGTAATTGTCCACTGCAGGTCTTCAGCCTCAACACTGCAACTGTCCACCACTGGGTCTTTAGCGTCAACACTGCAATTGTCTACCACTGGGTATTTTGCATCAACACTGCAATTGTCCATTGACGGGTCTTCAGCCTCAACACTGCAATTGTCCAGTAATGGGTCTTTAGCATGAACACTGCAATTGTCCACTGCAGGTCTTCAGCCTCAACACTGCAATTGTCCACCACTGGTCTTTAGCGTCAACACTGCAATTGTCCACCACTGGGTATTTGCATCAACACTGCAATTGTCCATTGACGGGTATTCAGCCTTAACACTGCAATTGTCCATCAATGGGTCTTTAGCATGAACACTGCAACTGTCCACTGACAGTCTTCAGCCTCAACACTGCAATTGTCCACTGCCGGTCTTCAGCCTAAACACTGCAATTGTCCTCTGCTGGTCTTCAGCATCAACAGTGCAATTTTCACTGCCGGTCTTCAGCGCCAACACTGTAGTTTTCAACTACCGGGTCTTCAGCGTCAACACTGCAATTCTCCACCGCTGGGTATTTAGCATCAGCACTGCAATTGTCCACTGCCGGGTCTTCAGCATCAATACTTTACTTTTCCACTGCAGGGTCTTTAGCATCAACACTGCAGTTGTCAACCACTGGTATTTTGCATCAACACTGCAATTGTCCACTGACGGGTCTTCAGCCTCAACACTGCATTTGTCCACTGCCGGGTCTTCAGCCTCAACATTGCAATTGTCCACCACTAGGTCTTTAGCATCAACACTGCAATTGTCCACTGCCGGGTCTTCAGCCTAAACACTGCTATTGTCCATCACTGGGTCTTTAGCATCAACACTGCAATTTTCAACTGAAGGGTATTTAGGGTCAACAATGCAATTCTCCAATGCTGGCTCTTTAGCATCAACACTGCAATTGTTCACTGCCTGGTCTTCAGCATCAACACTTTAATTTTCCACTGCAGGGTCTTTAGAGTCAACACTGCAATTGCCCACTGCCGGGTCTTCAGGCTCAACAATTCACTGCAAAGCCAAACAATATGGGAGTAACAAATTAATAGGAACAACATTTCCTGTGGCCATCCAGTACGTCAGTTCAAAGGCTTTTTGGGGTGTGTTTCAATTTGATGCAGGGCGGGCCGTGCATTCAATGCATAGGCTAACAGTATGGCAGTGCCAAAAGAATAATGTGAACTTGGTTTTCCTATATCCATACAGTACGTCGGTTCAAAGGCTTTTTGGGGTGCGTTTGAATTTGGTGCAGGCCAGGCCCTGCATTCAATGCATAGGCTATCAGTATGGCAGTGCCAAAAGAATAATGTGGACTTGGTATTCCTGTGTCCATCCAGTACGTCGGTTCAAAGGCTTATTGGGGTGCATGTGACTTTGTGGCAGGGCGGGCTTTGCAATCAATGCATATTCTAACACTATGGCAGTATCAAAAGAAAATTGTGAACTTAGTTTTCCTGTGTCCATCCAGTACGTCGGTTCAAAGGCTTTTTGGGGTGCGTTTGAATTTGGTGCAGGGCAGGCCTTGCATTCAATGCATAGGCTAACACTATGGCAGTACCAAAAGAATAATGTGAAGTTGGTTTTCCTGTATCCATCCAGTACGTTGGTTCAAAGGCTTATTGGGGTGCTTGTTACTTTGCTGCAGAGAAGGACTTGCATTGAATGCATAGGCCAACACTATGGGAGACCTATTTTCTTACACTTGGAACACTTTTTCATGAGGCCCTCCTGTACGTCTCATCAAAGGGATATCGGGGTGCATCCTAATTTTTGGCAGCCCAGCCACTCAATGCATAGGCAATAACAGTATAGGAGACCCACTGTTTAATAATGGCCCTTTAAGAATAGTAATGCCGACTGATGCCCCTATAGAAATTGGCTTTGTGACATTAAGAGTCCCTCCTTCATAAATGAAACAAGATGTGTCTGATGATATGTCACACACCACATGGCCAGCTAAGGTTGTTAAATGCTACAATGACATTTCACAGTAAATGCATTTGTATTGGTTGAAAGCAATGGTAACATTGAAAAACGCATAAAAAACGCAACGTGTGAACATAGACAAGGTGGGGGAGGAACATTTTTGCTTTGGGTGAATAATTTTGCCTTATATAAAAGTCATTACCCTGGAAAGGATGTTCCTTGACATGTTTCCCAGGAAAATCCATTTTGGTTTAGTTTTTGTATGCCTTTTGGTGCGCCTGAAAAAATGGCGTAAGACTCTGACAAGATTATTCACAGCTGTGACCTGGGAGTCAGAAATGCTTCCAGGGGTATTCCCCATGATGTTTCCGTGTCATTTGAGCACTGTTTCCATCATTTACAGACGGTTTTAGACTTTAAAAGGACCCCCGGTGGGATCACGGCAAAAATGCTCGGTTTTCCCATAGACTTACATTGGGCTCGTTGCTTGGGTCGAGTACCCGAGTATTCCAATTTGCTAGATCCGAATAACGAGCACCCGAGCATTTTAGTGCTCACTCATTACTAGTAAGCACCTGTTCGGACCTTATTTATGTTTGGATGTGATAGTCAGTTTTGATATTTGTATTAGCCTTCTGATTGAGCACTCTGCCCCTTAGCCTCAGGCGTTTTTAATTGCAACAGGATCCTACCCCTCCATAGAGATATAGACTTTAGTCTAAGACAGGATTCACATTAGGTTTCCAGAGAGATATAGACTGTCTAAGAGATGATTGGCATTAGGTCCTGGCAATGAGATTCAACTTACCGTGGCTGCCAGATGCACATGAATTGGTCAATTTATGCGCTAAGCATTCTCAATTTTTCATATTTCTAGTGCAGTAATGCAATTCAATATTCAAATTTCATGTTTGCATGCTATAGCGCTAGAGTTCTGCCTTATTTGTTTGATTGTATATGAGTTGGCTACTCTAGGTAAGCACATGTTCACAACTGATTTATGTTTGGATGTGACGGTCATTTTTTTGATATTTGTATTAGCCTTCTGACTGAGCACTCCGCCCCTTAACCTCAGGCATTTTTAATTGCAACAGGATCCTACCCCTCCATAGAGATATAGACTTTAGTCTAACAGAGGATTCACATTAGTTTCCCAGAGAGATGTAGACTGTCTAAGAGAGGATTGGCATTAGGTCCTGGCAATGAGATTCAACTTACCGTGGCTGCCAGATGCACATGAATTGGTCAATTTATGCGCTAAGCATTCTCAATTTTTCATATTTCTAGTGCAGTAATGCAATTCAATTTTCATTTTTCATGTTTGCATGCTATAGCGCTACAGAGTGCTGCCTTATTTGTTTTATTGTATTTGAGTTGGCTACTCTAGGTAAGCACCTGTTCAGACCTGATTTGTGTTTGGATGTGATGGTCAGTTTTTTGATATTCCATTGCCTTACATCCAGGAAAACTAAAGCTTCCAGTGCTGCTTATAAGAACAAACCTAGTTGAGTTGCCACGTTGGCAAAAACTTGGCAGTGGTAAAATCAGCTCATTATATAACAACTATATATTGTATGTCAAGTATTAGGGATGTCCTTGTCATGTCAACAATACATGGCTGTAGTAGCACCCCCATCTCAATGAACAAACCAGACCTTGGAGACTTATTTGAGATGTTTTGTGTCTGCTGATCAAGATGACTGGGTCTCTTTTTTGCCTTTGGCTGAGTTTGCTCTTAATAATAGGGCTAGCTCTGCCACCTTGATGTCTCCATTTTTCTGCAATTCTGGGTTTCACCCTCGATTTTCTTCAGGACAGGCGGAGGCTTCTGTCTGTCCGGGGGTTGACTCTATTGTGGAGCGTATGCAGCAGATTTGGGACCAGGTAGTAGAGAGGTTGTCTCTCTCTTAAGAGAAGGCCCAGCGGTTTGCCAACAGGCATAGGACTGATGGTCCTCATTTTAAAGTGGGGGACTTGGTTTGGTTGTCCTCAAGAAATATCCCTATGAAGGTTGCATCTCCAAAATTTAAACCAAGATTCATTGGACCTTATAAGATCATGGAAATTATTAATCCGATTTCCTTCTGTTTGCTTCTTCCAGGGACATTTAAGATCCATAACGTGTTCCACAAGTCCTTATTGAAGAGGTTTGTTGAGCCAGTGGTTCCTATGGCTGCGCCTCCCGACCCTGTTTTGGTTGAGGGCAATTTGGAGTATGTGGTTGAGAAAATATTGGATTCTCGTTTTGCTAGACGGAAACTCCAGTATTTGGATAAGTGGAGAGGTTATGGTCAGGAGGACAATTCTTGGGTGTTTGCTTCGGACATCCATGCTGTGAGACTGATCCGTGCCTATCATCGAGCTCATCCTGATCTGCCTGGTTGCGCAGGTGATGGTTCGGTGAGCCCTCCTCAAGGGGGGGTACTGTTGTGAATACTCTGGAGGCGACTTCTGAGACGGGGCACCCTCCGGTGATTGCTGAGGGTAATGAATTAATTGCTGAATGGCCTTCAGCTGGCTCTGAATGGTCTGATATAAGTGACCTGAACTCCCTTCAGCCTGGCCGGTAATCAATTGTTCTTCCACGTCTTGCTTGGAGCTCAGCTTGCATTCCTGCTCTCATTCAGATAAGTGATTTGCTGTTTTTTTTTTTCTCTGGTTGTATTTTCTTTGCTGGGTTGCTGCTTGGCAGTAGACTTCAGCCTGTCCCCTTTTGGGGCCTGGCGCTGCAATTGTGCTCAGTTTGTGTTTGCACTTTTGCTCTGTTCCTATGTCACTTTTTATTTGCTGAATTGCTGTGTGTTACACCAGAGATCTGATTTAGGTGGTAGAGATTGTGTGATCTCAGTTTTTTTTTTGTTAATCAGAAGTGTTGGTATTTTTTTCAGGGTTTTTTTGGATTGCAGTCAGAATTCTTTCATATACTTTTTTATCTAGACAGATTGGGCCCCAGCATTTGCTTATTCTACTTTCTCTCTGTGTTCGTATTTTCTTCTGGTCTAACCACCATTACATGTTTGGGGCCTTCCTATTTCTTTGGGGATTCTGCTACAGGGCAGATAGCATTCATCTTTCTGCCTTTAGGTGTAGCTATCTCTCCGGCTGTGATGAGGCGTCTAGGATCACTGTAGGTACGCTCCACAGCTACTTCTAGTGTTGCTGTTAGTTTAGGGTCCTGCAATCCAATAGTTTCCAGCCTCTCTGGTGTATTGCTTCTTTGGCTATGTTTGCAATTTCTCCTCAGCTACCGAAACATAACAGGACGGGGAAGATAAGTGAGAAGCACGGAGTGAAAACAGGCAGAGGGAAATATAGAAAGATCATGGTAAACTTTTTAGCAAGTTTTTTGCCTTACCCCAGAGATGATTCACATTCAAACAGCTCAACACTGCTTTAAAATATCCTCCATGTTATTTAGTTTGTCTCTGTGTGCTAAAAAATGAATGAAGAGCAGGAATCTATGCCTGTGTGCTACCCTGTGAATGGAAGAGCTCACTACAGCTTGTCTCATTCGACCCCAGCTCCCAATGGATTCCAAATTAAGAGATAGATCATGAAGAAGGGAAACAGGTGAAAATGTATGATACAAATCATCTATTGACCAGATATAGTTTTATTTCTTATGTACACACACAAGGACAGCTGTGGTGTGGATGGGGTTAGCTTTCTGAGCTCTGCTACATGCTACATCTAAGAATTCTGATTGTGTCACAACTGCTGCACCCAGTAAACTAAGTGATACATCACTAGAATCAAGTTCTCTTTTCCCACATCATACTGCTCTCAGATGAGATTGCAAAAACCTGGCGACAGATTCTCTTTAAACAAAATGGACGGTGCTAGCACCAACACTATACTATGCCGTGTATTGATGCGAGAGACTAGCGCGAGTTTCTTGCATCACACTCGCAAGTGTGACCACGGTCTAAGGCTGATGTCTGAATTCCTGGGTGAACATGGACACCTCTCTCAGCAATTCCTTCATTTATGGGTAAGTAGGGACTTGCTGTAATTAAAATCACCATCTGGTGAAGGGCGGAGTGCTCGGTCAGTAAGCTAACATACAAATGACAAAAAACTGACTGGAACATCCAGACTAGTGTGAATAGGTGCATACCGGGAGGAGCTACCTCTATATACAATATACAAAAAAGGTTGCACTCTATCATGTTAACCCCTCTCTGACATTAGACGTACTATCCCGTCCATAAAACCCGTGCCATTCTGACCATGGACGGGATAGTACGTCATAGGCGATTAGCTGCGCTCCCTCCGGGAGCGCAGCTAATCGCCGCCGGGTGTCAGCTGATTATCACAGCTGACACCCGTGACTGTGTGTCAGGAGCGGTCACGGACCGCTCCCGGCACATTAACCCCTTGCACACCGCGATCAAACATGATCGCGGTGTACTGGGGGCACAGGGGAGGATCGCGCAGGCAGGGGGCTCCCTGCGCGCCCCCCTGAGACCCTCAGACCAGCGCGATGTGATCGCGCTGCTCTGAGGGCTTCCTCCCTCCCAGGACCCGGATCCAAGATGGCGCTGGGGTCCTGGAGGGAGGCGGCTTCCTCAGTGCCTGCCGAGAGCAGGCATGAGGAAGCGTCCTGCACTGCCTGTCACATCGCTGGTGTGACAGAGTGCTATGCACACTGTCACACCAGCGATCTGATGAAATACAGTGATGTCCCACCCTGGGACAAAGTAAAAAAGTAAAAAAAAGTAAAAATAAACGTGTAAAAAAAAAATCCAAAAAAAAAAAAAAAATATTCCCCAATAAATTCATTACTTATTGTAAATAAAAAAAATAAAACAATAAAAGTACACATATATGGTATCGCCGCGTCCGTAACGACCCCCCTATAAAACTGTCCCACTAGTTAACCCCTTTTGTGAACCCCTTAAAAAATAAAAAATAAAAACGAAGCAAAAAATCAGTGCTTTATCATCATACCGCTGAACAAAAAGTGGAATAACACGCGATCAAAAAGATGGATATAAATAAACATGGTACCGCTGAAAACGTCATCTTGTCCCGCAAAAAACGAGCCGTCACACAGCATCATGAGCGAAAAAATAAAAAAGTTATAGCTCGCAGAATAAAGCGATGCAAAAATAATTATTTTTTATATAAAATTGTTTTTATTCTATAAAAGCGCCAAAACATAAAAAAATTATATAAATGAGGTATCGCCATAATCGTACTGACCCGAAGAATAAAACTGCTTTATCGATTTTACTACACGCGGAACAATAAAAACGCCTCACCCAAAAGAAATTCATGAATTGCTGATTTTTGTTCATTCTAACCTCCCAAAAATCGAAATAAAAAGCGATCAAAAAATGTCACCTGCTCAAAAATGGTACCAATAAAAGCGTCACCTCGTCCCGCAAAAATTAAGACCTCACATGACATTGTGGGCCAAAATATGCAAAAATTATAGCTCTCAAAATGTGGCGATGCAAAAAACTACTTTTTGCAATAAAAAGCGTCTTTTAGCGTGACAGCTGCCAATCATAAAAACCGCTATAAATAGTAAATCAAACCCCCTTTATCACCCCCTTAGTTAGGGAAAAATAATAAAATAAAAAAAATGTATTTATTTCCATTTTCCCATTAGGGTTAGGGTTAGGGTTTCGGCTAAAGTTAGGGTTAGGGTTGGCGCTAAAGTTAGGATTAGGGTTAGAGTTAGGATTAGGGTTAGGGTTGGGATTAGGGTTGGGACTAGGGTTAGGGGTGTGTTGGGGTTAGGGTTGGAGTTAGAATTGGGGGGTTTCCGCTGTTTAGGCACATCAGGGGCTCTCCAAATGTGACATGGCGTCTGATCTCCATTCCAGCCAATTCTGCGTTGAAAAAGTCAAACGGTGTTCCTTCACTTCTGAGCTCTGCCATGCGTCCAAACAGTAGTTTATCCCCACATATGGGGTATCAGCGTACTCTGGACCCCAAGAGTTATTGTGAAATTTGTCCTATTTCTTCTGTTACCCTTGGGAAAATAAAAAACTGGGGGCGAAAATATTATTTTTGTAAAAAAAATAAGATTTTTTTGTTTTTACGGCTGTACATTATAAACTTCTGTGAAGCACTTGGGGCTTCATAGCGCTCACCACACATCTAAATAAGTTCCTTGTGGGGTCTATTTTCCAAAATGGGGTCACTTGTTGGGGATTTCCACTGTTTAGGCGCATCAGGGGCTCTCCAAATGCGACATGACGCCCCCAGACCATTCCATCAAAGTCTGCAATCCAAAACGTCACTACTTCCCTTTCCGAGCCCTGACATGCGCCCATACAGTAGTTTTCTCCCACATATTGGGTATCAGCGTACTCAGGACAAATTGGACAACAACTTTTGGGGTCCAATTTCTCCTGTTGCCCTTGTGAAAATAAAATATTGGGGGCGAAAAAATCATTTTTGTAAAAAAAAAAAGGATTTTTTTTTTACGGCTGTGCGTTATAAACTTCTGTGAAGCACTTCGGGTTCAAAGTGCTCACCACACATCTAGGTAAGTTCCTTGTGAGGTCTATTTTCCAAAATGGGGTCACTTGTGGGGGGTTTCCACTGTTTAGGCGCATCAGGGGCTCTCCAAATGCGACATGACGCCCCAGACCATTCCATCAAAGTCTGCAATCCAAAACGTCACTACTTCCCTTTCGAGCCCTGACATGCGCCCATACAGTAGTTTTCTCCCACATATTGGGTATCAGCGTACTCAGGACAAATTGGACAACAACTTTTGGGGTCCAATTTCTCCTGTTACCCTTGTGAAAATAAAATATTGGGGGCGAAAAAATCATTTTTGTAAAAAAAAAAAAGGATTTTTTATTTTTACGGCTGTGCGTTATAAACTTTGTGAACACTCGGGGTTCAAAGTGCTCACCACACATCTAGATAAGTTCCTTGTGGGGTCTATTTTCCAAAATGGGTCACTTGTGGGGGTTTCCACTGTTTAGGCGTATCAGGGCTCTCCAAATGCGACATGACGCCCCAGACCATTCCATCAAAGTCTGCAATCCAAAACGTCACTACTTCCCTTCCGAGCCCTGACGTGCACCCATACAGTAGTTTTCTCCTACATATTGGGTATCAGCGTACTCAGGACAAATTGGACAACAACTTTTGGGTTCCAATTTCTTCTGTTACCCTTGTGAAAATAAAATATTGGGGGCGAAAAAATCATTTTTGTAAAAAAAAAAGGATTTTTTATTTTAAGGCTGTACGTTATAAACTTTAGTGAAACACCTGGGGGTTCAAAGTTCTCACCACACATCTAGATAAGTTCCTTGAGGGGTCTAGTTTCCAAAATGGTGTCATTTGTGGGGGTTTCCACTGTTTAGGCAGATCAGGAGCTCTCCAAACACGACATGGCGTCCAGCCAATTCTGCGTTGAAAAAGTGAGATGGCGCTCCTTCCCTTCCAAACTCTGCCATGCACCCAAACAGTGGTATACCCCCACATATGGGGTATCAGTGTACTCAGGACAAATTGCACAATAACTTTTGGAGTCTTGTTACCCTTGGAAAAATAAAAATTGGGGTGAAAAGATCATTTTTGTGGAAAAAATATGATTTTTAAATTTTACGGCTCTACGTTATAAACTTGTGTGAAGCACTTGAGGGTTCAAATTGCTCACCAAAGATCTAGATAAGTTCCTTAGGGGGTCTAGTTTCCCAAATGGGGTCATTTGTGGGGGGTTTCCACTGTTTAGGCACATCAGGGGCTCTCCAAATGCAACATGCATCCAATCTCAATTCCAGCCAATTTTGGTTGGAAAAAGTCAAATGGTGCTCCTTCCCTTCCGAGCTCTGCCGTGCGCCCAAACAGTGGTTCCCCCCACATATGGGGCATCAGCGTACTCAGGACAAATTGGACAACAACTTATGTGGTCCAATTTCTCCGGATACCCTTGGGAAAATAAAAAATTAGTGACTAAAAGATAATTTTTGTGGGAAAAAAACAGGATTTTTTATTTTCATGCCCGGGCATTATAAACTTGTGTGAAGCACTTGGGGGTTCAAAGTGCTCACCAAAGATCTAGATAAGTTCCTTAGGGGGTCTAGTTTCCAAAATGGGGTCACTTGTGGGGGATTTCCACTGTTTAGGCTCATCTGGGGCACTGCAAACGGAACATGACCCCCATCAACGTCTGCATTCCAAAACGTTACTACTTCCTTTCCAAGCCCTGCCGTGCGCCCAAACAGTTTTCCACCCCACATATGGGGTATCAGCGTACTCAGGACAAATTGGACAACAACTTTTGGGTCCAATTTCCTTGGGAAAATTCAAAAATTTAGGACTAAAAAATCATTTTTGTGGAATTTTTTTTTTTTTTTTTTCACACCCAGGCATTATAAACTTTTGTGAAACACTTGGGGGTTCAAAGTGCTCACAACAGATCTAGATAAGTACCTTAGGGGTCTAGTTTCCAAAATGGTGTCACTTGTGGGGGTTTCCACTGTTTAGGCGCATCAGAGGTTCTCCAAGCGCGACATGGCGTCCAATCTCAACTCCAGCCAATTTTAGTTTGAAAAAGTCAAACGGCGCTCCTTCCCTTACGAGCTCTGCCGTGTGCCCAAACAGTGGTTTTCCCCCACATATGGGGTATTGGCGTACTCAGGAGAAATTGCATAACAACCTTATCTGTCCATTTTCTCCTTTTACCCTTGTGAAAATAAAAAAAAAGTTTGTAAAAGATCATTTTTGTGGCTAAAAAGTTAAATATTCATTTTTTCCTTCCACGTTGCTTTAGTTCCTGTGAAGCACCTGAAGGGTTAATAAACTTCTTGAATGTGGTTTTGAGTACCTTGAGGGGTGCAGTTTTTAGAATGGTGTCACTTTTGGGTATTTTCTGTCATGTAGACCCCTCAAAGTGACTTCAAATGTGAGGTGGTCCCTAAAAAAAATGGCTTTGTAAATTTTGTTGTAAAAATGAGAAATCGCTGGTCAACTTTTAACCCTTATAACTTCCTAACAAAAAAAAATTTTGATTCCAAAATTGTGCTGATGTAAAGTAGACATGTGGGAAATGTTATTTCTTAACTATTTTGTGTTACATATTTCTCTGTTTTAAGGGAATAAAAATTCAAAGTTTGAAAATTGCTAAATTTTCAAAATTTTCGCCATATTTGCGTATTTTTCAAAAATAAACGCAAGTTATATGGAAGAAATTTTACCACTAACATGAAGTACAATATGTCACGAGAAAACAATCTCAGAAACGCGAAGATCCGTTGAAGCGTTCCGGAGTTATAACCTCATAAAGAGACAGTGGTCAGAATTGTAAAAATTGTCCCGGTCATTAACGTGCAAACCACCCTTGGGGGTGAAGGGGTTAAAGCATGTCAATGTGAAATATGTGAAATTTGAATAGCAATACGGCTTTTGAGTATTAGGGAAAATATGAGACGCTTAGCATAAAATTTGGCTAAATTATATCTGCCCATCAGCCATCGTCAAGGTGGTCTAAAAGTCATTCACTAGCACCAACACTGGCTGCTGCTTCAGAGGCTCAGTTATCAGCTAAGCCGAGGTCCTTGAGATGGTCGTATGTGACAATATGAGCACCATGAAAAACCTGTGCACCACATTGTAGGAAAGCCTTCCCATTTACCACATATACAGTAAGCATAAAAACACCTCAGCAACTTCTCCCTTAACATACTCCTTTAGATTAATAGTTTGTCATGTGCAAAAAAAAATAGTTTTTGTGTATAGTAGCAATAATAGCTTTGTTACTTGTGAACTTACTCTTATAGCACATTTATATCTGGAAGTTCTGCCGTAATTTCTAGTAGTCTTGACTAGAAAGAGTTGTGTTTTACAATCCTTCTATTCAAAACTGCCATGATAATTGTAAAAGTCACAACAAAACCTACATTTGAATATGGTTAAAGTGCTGCTTTCAGCTGTTGTGTGTGAAACTACCATTACTACAATAACTACTGTTTTCAAAGGAAATGTCAGGTATAAAAGTGGGGCACACTTATCTGTTGTAATGGCACTACTGAGTCAGAGCAGTAATCACATTCAACTCAAGTTTAGGTTGTATGGCTCATTATCTGCTCTGTATCAGTAGGGTTAGTTACTGCTACAATTGAAAGCCACAAACACTGTGGAGTCTGTCAACCAAAACTGACAGTGTTAGGAGTTAAGTGCGCAGATCTGCCCACTGGTTTTACATCTCCCGACCTCCCTTACCAGTGAATGACAGAGCTGGCATACCTGAACTTTCTTTGCAGACAGTGCTAACTCAGCAATATTAATTAATATTAAAAAATAAAAGTTTCTCCACCTTCTCCTATCTGTTGGTGAAAAACGGACTGCACAGGTATGACATCTGAGTGTTGTCTGATTTTTTCAGCGACTCATAGACTTTCAATTGATCCAACACTCTGATCAATATTGAACATATTGAAATGGAACACTCAGTTTGCAAAAATTCATGGACATATGAGGTGCGAGTGCAATCTGTGAAAAAAATTGATGGCACTTGCACGTGACATGTAAATGACATGTAAATGAGCCCTAACTTGTGAATTAATTTAATACACAGCAGCTATTGTGCACCACCTACTGGTGTGACCATCGCTGCAGCTGTCCGGGTTTTGGCTTGTGCCATCATATATAACAGATTATATTGTATAAAAG
The DNA here is from genome assembly GCA_033576555.1 of Oophaga sylvatica. NCBI lineage: Eukaryota > Metazoa > Chordata > Amphibia > Anura > Dendrobatidae > Oophaga > Oophaga sylvatica. The sequence goes on along the minus strand of JARQOD010000004.1, from coordinate 98,839,635 downwards.
GAACTAAGAATACATAACGAAGGTTCCTATTGAAGAAATAACTTATTTACCCAGCCACGCTTGAATAGTTACACCAAAACATTGTAAAATGTGAAGTTTTAAAATATGATTACTTTTGTATACAGTACATCCCTTTTGTAATTCTCATGACCAAAACATATATTAATCATCATCATCAGCTGCCACTATGTTTTCATCTAATTTCTTCTTTTTATGGCATGTATTGCTTAAAAATATTTAAGGAACTTTGATATGTTAAATAGGCCCTTTTAGTGGATTTAAATTAAGTACATCCTCCACCTTTTCCATTGATTCAGAAACAGTTTTCCTTTTTTTATTTTGTTCCCATTAACACCAAAGTTCTGCCCCTTTTTAATAAAGATGTAAAATTTCCCTTCAACAAATTAATATAATATTAATACAATAACAATATGTAATGATTATCACTATGATTCAATGTCTACAAAATAAAAACATAAATTAAGAATGGAGTGAATAATATTACAGTGCTACATAAATAGTGTCATGTTATTTTTAAACTCCTTAACACTATATTTCCAAGATAAAACACCTACTTGAGTATGTGTTAATGCTAAATTTGGTGTAAATAAAAAAAGAGGAAGGAATGAAGTGCTGTCATAGTTTGACTTTCGCCATACCAATTGGTTTCAATTGTCGGTGACCAAAATAGCAACATTATATGTAATAATGATTAAGAAATGACACACACAGTGAACAATACAAGGCTAAGGCTTTCTAAGGTTAAATACTTATTTATTGAATGAAGACATGCCAGAAAATTAAGTGACGTATCGGTCAATACCTGATGTTCCTCGGTCATCTGGATATAGGGGGATCTGTGTTCTGTCTTAGCAGTGGACACGGCAGACTCTCACACAGCGCGTTTCCACACAGATCTCCTCTATCCAAATGACTGATGAAGGTCACGTATTGACCAAAACATCTCTTAATTTTCTCGAATGTCTTCATTCAACAAATAAGTACTGGAATACACCTACACACATGGTCAAAATTGTCGGTACCCCTTGTTTAATGACAGAAAAATCCACATTGGTGACAGAAATAACTTGAATCTGACAAAAGTAATGATAAATCAAAAATCTATGAAAATAAACAAATGAAAGTCAGACATTGCTTTTCAACTATGCGTCCACAGAATTTTGTAAAAAATAAAACTCATGAAATAGGCCTGGACAGAAATTATGGTACCCTTAACATAATATTTTGTTGCACAACCTTTTGAGAGCTGATGTGCCTTGCCAAAAAGTTCAATTTTTGTCTCATCTGTCCATAGGACATTCTTCCAGAAGCTTTGTGTCTTGTCAACATGTAGTTTGGCAAATTCCAGTCTGGCTTTTTTATGATTTGTTTTCCCATTCCATTTCCACTGCTCAGGTTTGCTTCATGAGTTCGTATTGTGTCTTTCAAAAAGATAAGTGGTTAAAAGATGATCAAAATATCGGACAAATTACCAGTAACTCATTTTTACAGAGAAATAGATATGTTCAATCTTTTGGGCATTTTTAGGACACTTTTTCACATACATTTAAGGCATCTGTTTAGCATTTTTTTGGTCAATTCTTGAACTTTTTTTTATGTTTTTCATCAATGGCTTTTTTTCAAATTTTTAGCATATTTGTGGTGTCTTCGATATTGTTTTTTTTATCCGGTCTTTATTTTAAACTGCTTTAAACAATGAAGAAAACCACTGCCAATACGCTCAATCAGACGTCAGGGTATCTTTTGGGCATCTTTTGAAGATTCAGGAGAGTTTCCACTCAGTTACTGGTCCAAAAACAAAACTTTTCAGTGTGAACACACCCTTAATGTTATGTGCATACGATGTGGATTTGTTGCGGATCCGCAGCATTTTTTTCTGCGCAGAATTGCACCAAAAAAGCAAAGGATTCCTAAAGCAATGTTAATCAATGAGAATTATTGTGCACATGATGAGGAAAATTCCTCCTGATTCGCAGCGTTTTATTTTCCACAGCATATCAATTCTTTTTGCAGCTCTGCAGCGTTTTTCACTCATTGACTTCCATTGAGTCACTCAAATCTGCAGCAAAAAACACAGATGTAAAAAGTTTTGTGGATGCGCTGCGGGCATAGTGCTGATTTAGTGCGGATTTCATGCAGATTTGGTGCCAAAATGCAGCAGATTTTTTAAAAGGACATGATGTCAGAAGGAGGAAGAGTTTGTGGGTGGAGATTCTAGAATAGAGCCTATCTTGGTTGAAGCACATCAACAATGGAGATTGGACTTGAAAATGACTTTTTTTTTAAAAGAATATATCTTTATTTAGCTAACTAATCCGCACACAATTCCACATACAAATCTGCATGTAAATCCACATCAAAAACGCATGACATCCGCAGAAAAAATGCACGGAATTTACACTGCATTTTCTGCCAAGAGATGCAGTAACTACACAGAAATTTCCGCAAACAAATCTGCAATGTGCGCACATAGCCTTAGAGTGTCCATCTCAACAGTTGATCCAATGTTAAATTTATTTTAACTAGTACGTGTTACTTTCTGAGATAATTTTTTACTAGTTATTCTACTTTTAGTCAATTCATTTGTTCACTCTTCAATGCTAAATGGCTGAACTGATATTCTTTTTAATGATTTTGTATCAGGAAGATGTATTTCAGTAATGAATTATCTATAAGTGTAAATTAGAAACCCTTCCTAACAATATATTACCATCAGGGGTGGATTAAGGGTAGCCAGGGCCCCGGGCTGTTCAGACTCTGTGGGCCCCCCGGTCATGTGATGGGGTCATGCGACGGGGTCATCATATACCTGAAACAGATTATTCCAGGCGCCTCCACCCCTCGAACTGTCCACAGTCCCACCACTCTCTCTTGGAAAAACTCCACTGCTCACCTATCATACATTAACAGTTCTCATCACCAGATCACACATATAGCCAGCAGCTTTTGTTTTGGCCAAAAGATTTTTTAAGCCGCCTCCATAACACAGTAGACACTTTTGGCCAGGCCCTACTCTACTGTGACCTATTAAATATTTGTTAAAATATGCAATACAATTTAGGTATATTTTTATTTATTTTTCAATTTTTAAAATGACCAATAATATCACATACAAGGGACAAATACCACCACACCATGTCCAGTCCACATATTACCATCAAAGTGATCGAATAATATCACATACAAGGAACAAATACCACAACACCATGACCAGAGCACATATTACCACCACAAAGTGACCAAATAGCACATACAAGGGTCAAATACCGCAACACCATGTCCAAACCACATATTACCACCACATAGTGACTGAATACTACAATATTGATCAGTAATAAAAAAAACCCCACAATACTGTCACCATAAGTGCCATTATACACAGGGGATCTGTACTTAGTATGCAGTGTCTGTGTACAGGTAATTGTCATGTGTGCATCGCCACGAAGATCGTCGCGGTTGCACATTCTGACTTCTCACAGCTGAGTTGCTGTTTCTTTGTGTTTGGCAGTTAGGGAGTTAATTCTGTCTGTGCTCAGTTCTGGGACTGGGTGCAGTTTTCTCCCGGCTGCAATTAATTATTTGTTGATTGGTTTCCTTTAAATCTCTGGTTGTCTGTGTTGGGAGTTGCCAGTGAAATTCTTCATGCAGACCACAGATAGGATTGTATCTGTATAGACTTAAGTTAAAGAGCTCCTTAGTTGTTTTAAGCTCACCTTGCTTAGAGTTTAATATCCCAGATCATTTATGTTCCTTCTGTGTTTGAGTGTGTATGCAAGTCTGTGTTTTCTCCAGTCTGTCTTATATGTCTAATCTGTGTATTTAGCAGAGATCAGCCCATATCCCTTTGGTGGTAATCAGAATCCTTCTTAGGACTGATTACAGGGTTCAGGGACTGATAGGAGACAGGGTTAGGCTGGAGACTTGGACCTCTGAACCATTATCAGTACCTCCAAGGTGAGGGATTAGTTAGGACCCCAGTTTAGGGTCAGGTTAGACCCCCGGTCCTCCTCTTTCCTGTGACAGTGTATCAAGTCCTCAAGATTAACCCTGAGTTCAACGGATATCGTGTCAGGTAAATCTATTCTATATTTACATGCTGATGTTGCTAATCTATATGTTGTATAGAGTGTTGTTCTTTTAAGAATAGTTTACTGACATCGTACACATATCATAAGACCGCGTGACATTTTCACTGGCCAATAAAATTATTCCCAGTTGCCATGGATCCAGTAGCCCAGCTGGCTCTGCAGTTGCAGGGATTATCCATGGAGCTGACGGACATTAAGTCCAAAGTTTTGTCTCCCTCGGAGCAAACCAGATTTGAACCTAAAGTAGCTCTCCGGACAGGTTCACTGGTGGGCGAGACAAATTTTTTACCTTCAGGGAAGCATGTAAATTGTATTTTCGGCTTCGGCCTCGATCATCAGGGAGTGAAGAGCAGAGAGTGGGAATTGTTATCTCGCTCCTACAAGGGGACCCTCAATCCTGGGCCTTCTCCCTTCCTCCGGGATCCCCGGCTCTACAGTCAGTAGATCGATTTTTTACTGCCCTGGGTTTGGTATATGATGACCCAGATCGGGTCTCTCTTGCTGAGACAAAATTACGTAAGATACAGCAGGGAGATCGTCCGGCGGAGGAATTTGCTTCTGAGTTCCGTAGATGGGCCACAGATACTCAGTGGAATGACCCAGCTCTTAGGAGCCAGTTTTGTCATGGGCTTTCTGACAAATTAAAGGACGTTTTGGCTCAGTATGATTCTCCTCCATCACTGGAGGCTGCTATGGCCCTAGCTATCCGTACTGATAGACGGCTCCGGGAGAGGTGCAAGGTAACTCCGCCCCCTGTTGTTACTCCACCTACTACTAAAGTCCCTTATGTTGAGGTTCCCCTTGTCTGTTCGGAGGAGCCTATGCAGTTGGGAGGGACATCATTTCGTAGGAGGGGATTGGCGGTACGCCGCAGGACTAGAAGGTGTTTCTTCTGCGGGAAAGAGGGACATTTTGTTGGGGGATGTCCATCCCGTGCCTTGTTGAGCAAAAAGTCGCCGGAAAACTGTTAATCCCAGGTTGTGTGGTGGACGACAACCTGGGAGTATGTATTTCGTCCGCTAGTTCTTCTCAGTTCCTTGTACCAGTGGAGGTGGTGGTTGGTACGAGAGTGGAGAGATTTTCTGTTCTTCTTGATAGTGGGTCCAGGGCTAATCTGGTTGATGCTCAGTTTGCTCAGGCTCAAGGTATGCATCTGAGTGTATTGGTCAAACCGATCCCTATATTCTCCATTGACGCCAGGCCTCTCGGCCAAGGTAGCTTTGTTCATGAGGTTCATAACATTGACCTTCAGGTAGGGGCAATACATAGGGAACTATTATCTTGTTATGTGTTGGAGGGTCTACCTACTCCTATTGTGTTGGGACTTCCTTGGTTGGTTAAACATAACCCTGTGATTAATTGGCAGTCCAGAGATATAAGCCAATGGGGGGAGTTTTGCAAAAGTAACTGCATGAACACAGTCATCAGTGCGGTCGTGCCTAGTACTTTGCCTCCTTTTTTGGAGGACTTTGGGGATGTGTTCTCTGAGAGGGGTGTCAGGAGTTGCCTCCTCATCGCGTGTATGACTGCTCTATTAATTTACTTCCTGATGCTAAGTTACCTAAAGCTAGGTTATATAACCTTTCTGGTCCTGGGAGGCAGGCTATGAAAGATTATATTTCGGAAAGTCTGGCCAAAGGGCATATTAGACCTTCATCTTCCCCAGTGGCCGCGGGGTTCTTCTTTGTGAAGAAAAAAGATGGAGGCCTACGCCCTTGCTTGGATTTCCGCGAACTTAATCGGATTACTGTTCGAGAGCCGTATCCATTCCCTCTGATTCCTGATCTCTTCAATCAAATTGTTGGCGCCAAATGGTTCTCTAAATTGGATCTCAGGGGGGCGTATAATCTGATTAGGATAAAAGAGGGGGATGAGTGGAAAACGGCGTTTAACACGCCGGAGGGACATTATGAGAACCTTGTCATGCCTTTTGGTCTGACTACTGCACCAGCAGTATTCCAACATTTTGTTAATGACATTTTTCGTCATCTGGTGGGGCTGTTTGTGGTCGTATATTTGGATGACATTTTAATTTACTCACCAGATCTTGTGTCTCACCAGGAGCATGTGAGACAGGTGTTGCAGATCTTGCGAGACAATAAACTATACGCCAAACTGGAAAAGTGTGTATTCGCCGTACAGGAACTTCAGTTTTTGGGTTTCTTGGTGTCAGCCTCCGGTTTCCGTATGGACCCTGAAAAGGTGAGAGCAGTGCTTGAATGGGATCAGCCAGAGGATCTTAAGGCTCTGCAGCGTTTTCTGGGTTTGCTAACTACTACCCGAAATTTATTGTAATTTCTCATCTGTTGTCAAACCTCTCACTGACATGACAAGAAAAGGGACGGATTTTTCTAAATGGTCGGACAAAGCTTGCCAAGCTTTTCCTCTTTGAAAAAATGTTTTGCTTCGGCACCCGTTCTCATCCAACCAGATGCATCACAGCCGTTCGTTGTGGAGGTGGATGCGTCTGACGTAGGGTGGGTGCAATATTGTCCCAGGGTCCGTCCCCTGGTAAATGGCATCCGTGCGCTTTCTTTTCTAAAAAATTGTCGTCCGCCGAAAGGAATTATGATATCGGCAATAGGGAACTTTTGGCCATTAAGTTGGCTTTTGAAGAATGGCGTCACTTTTTGGAGGGGGCAGTCCACCCGGTCACCGTCATTACTGATCACAAGAACCTGCTGTATTTGGAATCTGCTAAGCGTCTGAATTCCAGACAAGCTCGATGGTCGTTGTTTTTTACCAGGTTTAATTTTGTTGTCACTTATCGCCCTGGATCTAAGAATGTTAAGGCGGATGCCTTGTCTCGCAGTTTCCCAGGGGCCGGGAAAATGGATGACCCGATTCCTATCTTCAGGAGGGGGTGGTAGTGTCGGCTGTATGTTCTGAGCTTGAGGAGGAGGTGTTAGAGGCTCAGGGGACGCCCCTGCAGGACCTCCAGGGAGACTGTTTGTCCCAAATCAGTTGAGACAAAAGGTTATTGAGGCACATCATAATTCTGCTTTAGCAGGACATCCAGGGAGTAAGGCTACTTTAGATCTCCTTTCTCGCCGGTTTTGGTGGCCTAACGTTAATAAAGATGTTTTAACTTTTGTCGCGTCCTGTGGGGTTTGTGCTCGCTCTAAGACCCCTCATACCCGTCCGTCTGGGACCCTCTTACCCTTGAAACTTCCGGAGCGTCCATGGACTCATTTGTCTATGGACTTCATCACGGACCTTCCTCAGTCGTCAGGGAAGACTGTCATACTGGTGGTTGTTGACAGGTTCAGTAAGATGGCACATTTCATTGCTCTTCCTGCCCTCCCTAATGCTAAAACTCTGGCGCAGGTGTTCATTGGGGAGATTGTGAGACTTCATGGGTTGCCTTCTGATGTGGTGTCAGATAGGGGTCTCAGTTTGTGTCCAAGTTTGGAGGGCATTTTGTTTACGTCGGGGGATGCAATTGTCATTTTTCCTCGGCTTTTCATCCGCAGACCAATGGTCAGACAGAGCGTCTGAATCAAAGCCTAGAGACATATCTTCGGTGTTTTGTCTCAGAGAACCAGGAGGACTGGTCTTCTTTCTTGCCTCTGGCAGAGTTCGCTCTTAACAACAGGCGGAGCGAGTCCACTGGTAAGTCCCCGTTTTTTGGGGCATATGTTTTAGCCCCGCGTCCCTGCCTGCTGCCAACAGGGACGTCGCTCTCCTCACTGTCCTCGGCGCCCTCCTTCCGCCCTGCTGGTCCGCGCGCTCCTTCCCTGAATACTGGCCTTAGGGCGCCGCCCGCACTCCCGCTTAAAGGAGGCGCTGCCTTTGTGTGGTGTCAGATAGGGTCTCCAGATTATGCTGTCAAGGTTCCCTCCTGAAAGGGCATTTGTTATCGGGGCGAGCAATTGTCATTTTCCTGTGCTTTTCATCCTCAGACCAATGTGTTCAGCAAGCGTCTGAATTCAAAGCCTAAGACTTATCCTCTCGGTGTCTTGTCTCAGAGATCAGGTGACTGTCTTCTCCGTTGCATTGCCTCCAGAGCGCTTTCGAGTACTGGGTTCTTTTGGGCATATGTGTAGCGCCCGGTCCCTGCCTGCTGCCAGACAGGACGTCGCTCTCCTCACCTGTCCTCGGCGCCCTCCTTCCGCCCTGCTGGTCCCGCGCGCTCCTTCCCTGCTACTGGCCTTAGGGCGCGCGCCCGCACCCTCCCCCGCTCTTAAAGGAGCCGCGCACATTTTCCAAATCAGTCTCCAGCCAATGCTGGAGACTCCACCCTATATTAAGGCTTCCTCCTTAATGTAGGTGCCCGAGCAATGTTGTTCCTGTGCAGTCTAACTCTGTTTCAGCCATCAGCTCCTGATTCAGTTTCCTGCCTGTTACCTGTCGGCTTGCCTGTCTGCCATCCGTCTGCAGTTCCATCCAGAGGTTCGGACGTCATCTGCAGAGATCCCCGGCCTCTTGCCTGCTCACCTAGGAGCGATCATCTGCCATCCGACTGCAGCTCCATCCGGAAGTTCGGACATCATCTGCAGAGATCCCCGGCTCTTGCCTGCTCACCTGGGAGCGACATCTGCCATCCGACTGCAGCTCCTTCCGGAAGTTCGGACATCATCTGCCAGAGATCCCCGCTCTTGCCTGCTCACCTGGAGCGATCATCTGCCATCCGACTGCAGCCTACTGGAGGCTCCACCATATCAGTCGTATATACCTGCCTGTCTAGAGTCTGCCTGGTCACTTGCTGTGACATCCTGCCTGTCTAGAGTCTGCCTGGTCACTTGCTGTGACAACCTGCCTGTTCCAGAGACTGCCTGGTCACTTGCCATGTCAACCTGCCTGTCCAGAGACTGCCTGGTCACTTGCCGTGACAACCTGCCTGTCCCAGAGACTTCCTGGTCACTTGCCGTGACAACCTGCCTGTCCCAGAGACTGCCTTGGTCACTTGCCGTGACAACCTGCCTGTCCCAGAGACTGCCTGGTCACTTGCCGTGACAACCTGCCTGTCCCAGAGACTGCCTGTCACTTGCCGTGACAACCTGCCTGTCCAGAGACTGCTGTCACTTGCCGTGACAACCTGCCTGTCCCAGAGACTGCCTTGGTCACTTGCCGTGACAACCTGCCTGTCCAGAGACTGCCTTGGTCACTTGCCGTGACAACCTGCCTGTCCCAGAGACTGCCTTGGTCACTTGCCGTGACAACCTGCCTGTCCAGAGACTGCCTCGGTTACTACCGTTACAACCTGCCTGCCCAGAGACTTCCTTGGTCACTTGCTGTGACAAACCTGCCTGTCCAGAAACTAAATATATCTCCTGCGTGAATCCCTGCCCTTTTCCCAGGTGCCACCCGCTCTCTTACAAGTAAACTCTCTTGTATAATAAAGCTTTGTGGTTCCACCAACCTGACCTGTCTCGTCAGTAGTTCCACCCACCAGACCCGTTACAGTTTGCTCGGGCCATGGAACCCGGTGGCACCCAAACCCCTTCACTCCCGGAACTGTGTCATGAGCTGTCTCGCCAGAGGTCTCAACAGGAGGCCATCCTGGGTCACCTGCGGAACGTCAAATCCCGTCTGGACACTCTGAAATCATCAATAGCAACCATCGCTGGAGCCATGACTCATAATCCGTCAGTCCCGCTGATTCCCAATTCCGTGGTTTCCATTCCCGGACCCCGACTGTCAGCTCCTCCTAGGTTTGGAGGCGATCCTGCTCTGGCTCGGGTTTCATTAATCTGTGCACCCTGCATTTTGAACTCCTGGCACACCAGTTTAACTCTGACCGGGCCAAAGTTGCCTTCATCATGTCCCATCTCACTGGAGAGGCCCTGGCCTGGCTTAACCCTCTCTGGGAGAGAGAGGATCCTCTGGTGTCTGACCTGCCTGCGTTTCTCTCGGCCTTCCGGAAGGTATTCGACGAACCTGGACGGAAGACTTCCTCTGCATCATCTCTGCTGCGTCTCCGTCAGGAGAGTTTCACCGTTGGTCAATATGCCATACGGTTCCGGACTTTAGCCTCAGAACTAGCTTGGGACAATGAAGCTCTAATTTCGGTCTTCTGGGAGGGTCTGTCCGGCCGTATTAAAGACGAACTTGCCGGTCGGGACATTCCAACCTCGCTTGATGATTTAATAAATCTTGCCAATCGAATTGATCTACGGTTCCAGGAACGAGCCAAAGAGATCACCCGTAAAAAAGAGTTTTCCCATCTTGCACCCTCGTGTCAGAGATCTATAACCTCTTCCGTTTCTCCTCAGGTGCACCCTGCTGAGCCTATGCAGGTCGACCAGACCAAGATGGTCAAAGCCCGTCAGGACTCACGCCGTGCCGAGAAAAGTTGCTTCTACTGCGGCAGTAAGGAGCACTGGATCCAAACCTGTCCGGAGAAGTCGGGAAAACGCCTGTGTCTAGGTTCGCTCGGAGAGGTCAATCTAGACAAAAATAAATCCTCTTCATCCCTGCTGCTGTCGGTTTCAATTCTGATCGGTAAGAACCGCCATTCGAAATGGCCCAACTTGATTCTGGAGCAGCTGGGAATCTCGTGTCACAGGCTCTAGTAGAGAAGTATCACATTCCCACCAAACCTCTTGTTGAACCTGTATCTGTTGCTGCTGTGGATGGGGGCCTCCTACCTCGTCCCATCCGACTTATCACCGAAGTCATAACCCTGCAGGTGGGAATGTTGCATTCTGAGAGCATCTCGTTTCATGTTTTACCTGGACTCTCTCATGCTCTCTTACTAGGTCTGCCTTGGCTCCAAAAACATGCACCTGTGCTCGACTGGCAGAATGGAGAGGTTCTTCGCTGGGGACAGGACTGTCATAAAACATGTCTGGTGCCTGTTCATCCTGTCTATTCTTCTCCTACACCTGCTAATCTACCTGGACTCCCGATTCCATATTGGTCATTTGCTGATGTCTTCAATAAAAAGGAAGCAGAGACATTACCCCCGCATAGACCATATGATTGCCCGATTGACCTGTTGCCCGGTACTACGCCTCCCCGTGGGCGTATTTACCCGTTGTCTGCTGCTGAGACCAGGTCGATGTCCGAATATATCGAGGAGAACTTAGCAAAGGGATTCATCCGGAAATCTACCTCCCCAGCGGGAGCAGGTTTCTTCTTCGTTAAAAAGAAAGACGGATCTCTCCGTCCCTGTATTGACTACAGAGGCCTAAATTTGATCACGGTGAAGAATAAGTACCCTCTTCCGCTCATTCCAGAACTGTTTGATCGTCTTAGAGGGGCTAGAGTCTTCACCAAACTAGATCTTCGTGGAGCATACAACCTGGTTCGTATCCGTCGAGGAGATGAATGGAAGTCGGCATTCAACACCCGGGACGGCCACTACGAGTACTTGGTGATGCCCTTTGGTCTCTGTAATGCTCCAGCAGTCTTTCAGGAGTTGGTCAACGACATCTTCCGGGACCTCCTCTATTCCTGCGTTGTGGTGTACCTTGACGACATCTTGGTCTTCTCTCCGGATCTTCAGTCTCACCGGAGGGATGTTCGTCAGGTTCTGCTCAGGCTCAGGCAGAATCACCTCTTCGCCAAATATGAGAAGTGCCTCTTTGAGCAGACATCGCTTCCGTTTCTGGGCTACATCATTTCTCAGACAGGCCTACGAATGGATCCGGAGAAATTGTCTGCCATCGAGAAGTGGCCCCGACCGGAGGGGTTGAAGGCCATTCAGCGGTTCCTGGGATTTGCCAACTATTACCGTCTCTTCATACCGCACTTCTCTTCCAGGACTGCTCCAATCTCAGCGCTCACTCGCAAGGATGCTAACCCCAAACAGTGGACGCCCAAAGCAGAGGAGGCCTTCCTTTCTCTGAAACAGGCCTTCTCTTCCGCTCCAGTGCTGCATCGCCCGGATGGCAACAAGCAGTTCTTCCTGGAGGTGGACGCTTCCTCTGCTGGAGCCGGAGCGGTTCTTACCCAAAAATCGCCATCCGGGAGGATGGTATCCTGCGGTTTCTTCTCCAAACTCTTCTCCTCCTCCGAGCGCAACTACTCCATAGGAGATCGAGAGCTATTGGCCATTAAGTTGGCATTGGAGGAGTGGCGTTACCTACTCGAAGGGGCTCTTCATCCGGTAATCATCTACACGGACCACAAAAATCTGGCATACCTCCAGCAGGCACAGAGACTTAATCCTCGTCAAGCCCGGTGGTCCTTGTTTTTTGCCCGCTTCGATTTTCTTTTGCATTTTCGCCCAGCTGACAAAAACGTCAAGGCGGATGCCTTGTCTCGGTCTTTCCTGGTGTCGGATCTCGAAGATGAGCCTAAACATATCATCGATCCCGCCAGAGTGATGCAGGTGGCTCCCGTGAGTCTAAATCGTCTCCCTCCTGGTAAGACGTTCGTATCAGAAACCGATCGGAAGAGAATCCTACATTGGGGTCACTCGTCTAAACTCGCTGGCCACGCTGGTCAAAGAAAGACCCTCCAACTCATTACCCGGCATTATTGGTGGCCTACCCTGCACAAAGACGTAATAGACTTTGTTTCTGCCTGTGTTTCCTGTGCCCGCAACAAAGTTCCGAGACACCTGCCTACCGGCCGTCTTCTTCCGCTTCCTGTACCCGCTGCCCCCTGGCAGCATATAGCCATGGACTTCATAACAGATCTGCCCGTCTCTGCCGGTTGTACGGTCATTTGGGTGGTCGCTGACCGCTTTTCCAAGATGGCTCACTTCATTCCTCTGCCAGGTCTCCCGTCTGCACCCGAGTTGGCTAAAGACTTTATCCGCCACATCTTCCGTCTTCATGGTCTGCCTCGTCACATTGTGTCGGATCGTGGGGTTCAGTTCACCTCACGTTTCTGGAGAGCCACTTGTAAGTTGCTAGACGTCACCCTGGATTTTTCCTCCGCTTACCACCCACAGTCCAATGGACAAGTTGAACGAATAAATCAGAATTTGACCAGTTATCTTCGACATTTCGTTAATGCCCACCATTCTGACTGGGTGGAGCTCCTGCCTTGGGCCGAATTCTCCTACAATAATCATGAGAGCGAATCTTCCACCAAGTCTCCGTTTTTTGTAGTCTTCGGTCAGCACCCTCGGATCCCTGTCCCTGTTTCCATCTCTGTGGACAATCCAGCTGCGGAATCTCTAGTTAGAGAATTCTCCTCCATCTGGGAGAGTACCCGGTCCGCACTCATTCAGTCTTCCGAGCGCATGAAAAGACATGCTGACAAAAAACGTCTGGATCCTCCTCAATTCCGTCCTGGGGACAAAGTCTGGCTTTCGTCCAAATATGTTCGACTCAAAATTCCGTCCTACAAGTTAGGTCCTCGGTTCATCGGTCCTTTTGAGATCATCAGTCAGATCAATCCGGTGTCCTATAAATTGAAACTCCCGGCCAATTTGAGAATTCCTAATTCTTTTCATGTATCTCTCCTCAAACCTGTGGTTCTTAACTCTTTTTTTAAGTCTACAGGTACACCTCCTGCTCCAGTGTCTGCTGATGATGAATTTGAGGTAGAGAACATTCTGGCCACAAAAAGGGTAGGAAGAAAGACTTATTTTTTGGTGGATTGGAAGGGGTTTGGTCCTGAGGAGAGAACCTGGGAGCCTCGGGAGAACATCCATGCCCCTCTTATCCTAGCTAAATTTCTTTCTGGCCTAAAGAGGGGGGGGCCTAGAGGGGGGGGTACTGTAGCGCCCGCGTCCCTGCCTGCTGCCAGACAGGGACGTCGCTCTCCTCACCTGTCCTCGGCGCCCTCCTTCCGCCCTGCTGGTCCCGCGCGCTCCTTCCCTGCTACTGGCCTTAGGGCGCGCGCCCGCACCCTCCCCCGCTCTTAAAGGAGCCGCGCGCATTTTCCAAATCAGTCTCCAGCCAATGCTGGAGGACTCCACCCTATATTAAGGGCTTCCTCCTTAATGTAGGTGCCCGAGCAATGTTGTTCCTGTGCAGTCTAACTCTGTTTCAGCCATCAGCTCCTGATTCCAGTTTCCTGCCTGTTACCTGTCGGCTTGCCTGTCTGCCATCCGTCTGCAGTTCCATCCAGAGGTTCGGACGTCATCTGCAGAGATCCCCGGCTCTTGCCTGCTCACCTAGGAGCGATCATCTGCCATCCGACTGCAGCTCCATCCGGAAGTTCGGACATCATCTGCAGAGATCCCCGGCTCTTGCCTGCTCACCTGGGAGCGATCATCTGCCATCCGACTGCAGCTCCATCCGGAAGTTCGGACATCATCTGCAGAGATCCCCGGCTCTTGCCTGCTCACCTGGGAGCGATCATCTGCCATCCGACTGCAGCCTACCTGGAGGCTCCACCATATCAGGTCGTATATACCTGCCTGTCTAGAGTCTGCCTGGTCACTTGCTGTGACATCCTGCCTGTCTAGAGTCTGCCTGGTCACTTGCTGTGACAACCTGCCTGTTCCAGAGACTGCCTGGTCACTTGCCATGTCAACCTGCCTGTCCAGAGACTGCCTGGTCACTTGCCGTGACAACCTGCCTGTCCCAGAGACTTCCTGGTCACTTGCCGTGACAACCTGCCTGTCCCAGAGACTGCCTTGGTCACTTGCCGTGACAACCTGCCTGTCCCAGAGACTGCCTGGTCACTTGCCGTGACAACCTGCCTGTCCAGAGACTGCCTGGTCACTTGCCGTGACAACCTGCCTGTCCCAGAGACTGCCTTGGTCACTTGCCGTGACAACCTGCCTGTCCCAGAGACTGCCTTGGTCACTTGCCGTGACAACCTGCCTGTCCCAGAGACTGCCTTGGTCACTTGCCGTGACAACCTGCCTGTCCAGAGACTGCCTCGGTTACTTACCGTTACAACCTGCCTGCCCAGAGACTTCCTTGGTCACTTGCTGTGACAAACCTGCCTGTCCAGAAACTAAATATATCTCCTGCCGTGAATCCCTGCCCTTTTCCCAGGTGCCACCCGCTCTCTTACAAGTAAACTCTCTTGTATAATAAAGCTTTGTGGTTCCACCAACCTGACCTGTCTCGTCAGTAGTTCCACCCACCAGACCCGTTACAATATGGTTTTCATCCCCAGTTTTGTACATTCAATGGGGGGGGCCCTTCTGGGGTTCCTGAGGAGGAGCGTTTCTCGTCGTCACTTGCTTTAGTGTGGAGAGGTGTATTGAATAATCTGAGTGCTATGGGGAACCGTTATAAACGTATGGCTGATAGGAGGAGAGTTTCTGGTCCAGATCTTAATGTGAACGATCTGGTATGGTTGTCTACCAGGAATATAAAACTTAAAGTTCCCTCCTGGAAGCTGGGCCCCAGATTCATCGGGCCGTACAGGATCAGTTCCATAATTAATCCTGTGGCATTTCGTCTGGACCTCCCTCCTACGTTTAAAATTCATAATGTGTTCCACAAGTCATTACTTAAGAGGTACGTGGCACCAGTCATACCATCACCTCTACCTCCTCCTCCAGTGGTGGTCAATGGTAACTTGGAGTTTCAAGTGTCAAAGATCATTGACTCACGTCTGAATCGCCGGTCCCTTCAGTACTTGGTGCATTGGAAGGGGTATGGTCCAGAGGAGAGGACGTGGGTTCCTGCGTCTGACATTAACGCAGATCGTTTGGTGCGGACCTTCCAAAAACTCACCCGGGCAAACCTGGCCCTGAGGGTCCGGAGGCCCCTCGTAGAAGGGGGGGTACTGTCATGTGTGCATCGCCACGAAGATCGTCGCGGTTGCACATTCTGACTTCTCACAGCTGAGTTGCTGTTTCTTTGTGTTTGGCAGTTAGGGAGTTAATTCTGTCTGTGCTCAGTTCTGGGACTGGGTGCAGTTTTCTCCCGGCTGCAATTAATTATTTGTTGATTGGTTTCCTTTAAATCTCTGGTTGTCTGTGTTGGGAGTTGCCAGTGAAATTCTTCATGCAGACCACAGATAGGATTGTATCTGTATAGACTTAAGTTAAAGAGCTCCTTAGTTGTTTTAAGCTCACCTTGCTTAGAGTTTAATATCCCAGATCATTTATGTTCCTTCTGTGTTTGAGTGTGTATGCAAGTCTGTGTTTTCTCCAGTCTGTCTTATATGTCTAATCTGTGTATTTAGCAGAGATCAGCCCATATCCCTTTGGTGGTAATCAGAATCCTTCTTAGGACTGATTACAGGGTTCAGGGACTGATAGGAGACAGGGTTAGGCTGGAGACTTGGACCTCTGAACCATTATCAGTACCTCCAAGGTGAGGGATTAGTTAGGACCCCAGTTTAGGGTCAGGTTAGACCCCCGGTCCTCCTCTTTCCTGTGACAGTGTATCAAGTCCTCAAGATTAACCCTGAGTTCAACGGATATCGTGTCAGGTAAATCTATTCTATATTTACATGCTGATGTTGCTAATCTATATGTTGTATAGAGTGTTGTTCTTTTAAGAATAGTTTACTGACATCGTACACATATCATAAGACCGCGTGACAGTAATACAGTGATCACTGGTGACATTATACACAGGACTTCTGTGTATAGTATACAGTGTATAGTGTCCGTGTATAGGTAACACACTGACTCACCAGTGACGTCTCTAGGTGAAGTCCTTCATCTTTGTTTTTCATCTTTCATCCAGCACAGTCCGCCGTCACTTCTTCCAACCAGGGCTAGTCTCTGCAGGAAATAACACAGTTGTCTCGAGCTCCGCTTGCAGAACACATTACTTAATTTTTCCCAACTTCTACATTACACCACATGAAGAAAAAAAGTTGACATAGTATCACTCTACACAGTAACAGGACCACCCCCCATTTAAAACAGTATACTCAAAAAATAAAAAAAATACATCACTGCAGTAATATCCCTTAATTAGCCCCTATGGTAAAATTCCCCATCCTAGCCCCCGTGTGTCTCATTCCTGGCTTCAGCCATATGTTCTCCCATCCTGCCCTCATGAATATCCATTCTGCCCCATATGATCTCCCCATCCTACCCCATCTGTCTTCATTGTATCCATCCTGCCCCATGATCCTGCATGATCTGTCTCCAACCCTGCCCCATCTGTCTCCAATCGAGCCCCATGTCTTTCATCCTGCCCCCATGTCTCCAATCATGCCCTGTATCTCCATTCTGCCCCATGTCTCCAATCATGCCCGTATCTCCATTCTGCCCCCTAAGTCTCCAATCATGCCCCATGTTTGCAATCCTGCCCGTGTGTCTCCGTTCTGCCCCATCTGTCTCCAATCCTGCCCCATCTGTCTCCAATCCTGCCCCCAGTGTCTCCAGTCATGCCCCATGTCTTTCATCCTGCCCCGTGTCTCCAATCATGCCCCATATCTCCAATCATGCCCGTATCTCCATTCTGCCCCTATGTCTCCAATCATGCCCCCATGTTTGCAATCCTGCCCCATCTGTCTCCAAATCTGCCCCATCTGTCTCCAATCCTGCCCCATCTGTCTCAAATCCTGCCCACAGTGTCTCCCATCCTGCCCAGTGTCTCCAATCCTGCCCCCAGTGTCTCCAGTCATGCCCCCATGTCTTTCATCCTGCCCATGTCTCCAATCATGCCCGTATCTCCATTCTGCCCCATGTCTTCAATCCTGCACCATCTGTCTCCAATCCTGCCCCAGTGTCTCCAGTCATGCCCCCTGTGTCTCCAATCATACCCCGTATCTCCATTCTGCCCCATGTCCAGCATTCTGCCCCAGTGTCCTGCATTCTGCCCCTGTTATGATTTGGTAGCTGAGGAGTGCAGGTAAAAAGGCAATACACCAGAGCAGTTGGAATCTATGAGATTGCAGTACCCTGACTAACCACCACAACTAGAGGCAGCCGTGGAGCGTTCCTACGTTGGTCCTAGACGCCTCGTCACAGCCTGAGAAACTAACTATACCTAAAGATAGAAAGAGGAAAGCTATCTGCCCCGGAGCAGATCCCCAAAGAACATAGAAAGCCCCCAAACATGTAATGGCGGTTAGACAAGAAGAAATACTGACACAGACAGAAAATAGTATGAGCAAACGTTGGGGCCCAAACTATCTAAATAGAAAAGGATAGGAAGGGCACTTACTGCAATCCCAAAAAACCCTGAAAAGCACCAACTCTACTAATTTCAAAAACACCTGAGATCACACGACCTCTACCACCTAAATTAGTTCTCTGGTGTAACAAAATCAAAACAGCAGCCACTGAAAAAACTGGAAAAAGCAAATGTACAAAACATCAGTGGCTGAACAAAACTGAGAGGGCAAAAGCCCCCGGAGGGGACCCTGAAGGCCCCCACAGAAGTGCAGGACAAAATGCAAAATAAAGCACAAAAACAAAAAGAAGAAAATGTCTTATCTGTTAGCAGGAGATGCAGACACGACACAGCAGGCTACAAAGGAAACAGGAATCAAGGATTGAGATCAGAACAATTGATCACCGGCAACCCTGATGGGAAGGCGACTCCCTTAAATAAGACCAGTCAGTAACACCTGATTCCCAATCCTCACAATCTTCACTGGACAGTCCAGTACCGCTTGCAACCACCAGAGGGAGCCTCTGCTCAGAACTCATTTCAAGTCCATTCACAACAGCCCCCCGTGTCCAGCATTCTGCCCCCCGTGTCCAGCATTCTGCCCCATATCCAACATTCTG
Organism: Oophaga sylvatica; assembly: GCA_033576555.1. Taxonomy (NCBI): domain Eukaryota; kingdom Metazoa; phylum Chordata; class Amphibia; order Anura; family Dendrobatidae; genus Oophaga; species Oophaga sylvatica. Next base: position 98,821,020 of record JARQOD010000004.1, on the reverse strand, counting down.
CCCCCCATGTCCAGCATTCTTCCCCCGTGCCCAGCATTCTGCCCCCCGTGTCCAGCATTCTGCCCCCCGTGTCCAGCATTCTGCCCCCCGTGTCCAGCATTCTGTCCCCCATGTCCAGCATTCTGCCCCCGTATCCAGCATTCTGCCCCCCATGTCCCGCATTCTGCCCCATGTCCAGCATTCTGCCCCGTGTCCAGCATTCTGCCCCCTGTGTCCAGCATTCTTCCCCCCGTGTCCAGCATTCTTCCCGTGTCCAGCATTCTGCCACCCATATCCAACATTCTGCCCCCCGTGTCCAGCATTATGTCCCTCGTGTCTCACAGTCTGCCCCATGTCCAGCATTCTGCCCCCATGTCTCACAGTCTGCCCCCGTGTCCAGCATTCTGTCCCCCGTGTCCAGGCAGCATTCTTTCTTCCCCCATGTCCATTCTGTCCCCTGAGTCTCACAGGCTGACGTACGCGCTGCGGCTGACGTCAGCTGCCAGCCTCCGATTGGCTGGCGGCTGTTAACTATTGACATGCTGGCGCGGGCCCGCACGTCAATAGCGTTAAACTGCCACAGCGCCGCTAAGGGCCCGGTTTAGCCTGCCAGCTGCCGGTAGGGGCCCGGTGAGCAGAAGAGACGGGGTCCGATGCGGGCCCCCTCTGTCCACCGGGCCCCATACGCCAGTCAGGGCCGTAATGCACTGATGGCGGCCCTGGGCCCCCCCACACCACTGGGCCCTATGCTACCGCCCAGATTGACCCTCTGGTAATCCACCCCTGATTACCATTGAAAAAAAATCTTTAATATTGCAAAAAAAGACATAAAGTAACACAGACTAGTTATAAATCAATTTAAATAGTGTGCACAGCTTAGTGAATGAAAGAAAAATAATAATAAAGTTTAAATTCCTGCCCGAATAATGGTGCAAGTAGAGTTTCCATAGCCATTGGAGCAGCTTCATCAGGAGTACAAGCAGGGACCTGCAGAATGATATGGAAACTACCTTTTTATTCTCGTATTTATTAAACCTTGGATATTGTAACAATTATAGTAATATTAATTACCGTAATTGTATCACTAGTGTTTCTATTTTTGGCTTGTGTACTTGGGTTAGATGGTTTAGTCTTATTACATTTCATTTGTGTACAATAGCTTTATTGACCATCACACTGGTTCAGGGCTCATTCAGACGTCCATTTTTTAAAGAAAAATAAAAACAGACCATGTTTTATTAGTCTGCTGGATCCTATTTTCATCCTTTTTTGGTCTGCGTTTCGGTTCTCATCAACAACTTGGCATCCATTTTTTCCTACATGCAAATAAAATTTCCCAGATAATATCATCCATAGACAGAAAAAACACAGCAAGTAGATGACACACAGATGGCATTCGATTGCCATCCATATTCTTGATGTATACATTGTCTTAAATGGACTAGTTTGATACGCAAACTAGATGAAAAATGTACATCTCCATTTTCTGTTCTTTCTTGTTTTTCAACAATTGATCAGCAAAAACAATGGACATGTAAAAATGCTCTTGTACTATAATGGGTTCTATCCATGAACAACACATACATGAAAAAATGAGATGTGAATGGATCCTTAGATTTATTTTAACTACTATGTGTATAAGTATAAGGCCGGGGTCAGACTTGCGAGAAACTCACACGATTCTTGTGCGAGTCTGTCGCATCAATATCCGGCACTGCCACTGGCACTCGGACCAGAGTGTGTGGCTGCATAGAAATACATGACAAGAAAAAAAGATGTATGTTTAAATGTGTCACATGAATGATTATGTTTCTGATTCTTACATTTTCTTCGCTCCTTTCCGTTCCATGTTTGGTTTGTTTTTTCATTAAAGGGGCTTGTGATTATAGGCGTACAACATAAAAGATTAACCAGTTTCACCTATTCAAGAATGGGCGTCTCCCCAACACACATCTCCCCCTGCTCTTGACCAGGCAAATTTTCGTATTATTTGTACCTACGGTGTGAATTTCAAGAGCTATACATTTTTCTCTCGTTCAGATATTCAAACATTTTTTGCATCTTTTTTTCCGTGATACCTGGGACTTCATTTTTGTATCATTGCAATATTCTCTCTTTCTCTTTTTTTCTCTTTTGCAAATATTGGTAGATATTGGTAGAAAAATAAGGAAAATAAGTGTATCTTTTTCCCATTTTTTATTTTCTATAATGACTACACAGGCCCACTAAATTACATTTAAAAAACTGTTACCCATTCTGTAACAAATATTTTTATACCCTGCTCAAAAAAAATAAAGGGAACACTTAAACAACAGAATATAACTCCAAGTAAATCAAACTTCTGTGAAATCAAACTGTCCACTTAGGAAGCAACACTGATTGACAATCAATTTCACATGCTGTTGTGCAAATGGAATAGACAACAGATGGAAATTATTGGCAATTATCAAGACACACTCAATAAAGGAGTGGTACTGCAGGTGGGGACCACAGACCCCATCTCAGTACCAATGCTTTCTGGCTGATGTTTTGGTCACTTTTGAATGTTAGTTGTGCTTTCACACTCGTGGTAGCATGAGACGGACTCTACAACCTACACAAGTGGCTCAGGTAGTGCAGCTCATCCAGGATGGCACATCAATGCGAGCTGTGACAAGAAGGTTTGCTGTGTCTGTCAGCGTAGTGTCCAGAGGCTGGAGGCGCTACCAGGAGACAGGCCAATACAACAGGAGAGTGGAGGGGGCCATAGAAGGGCAACAACCCAGCAACAGGACAGCTACCTCCGCCTTAGTGCAAGGAGGAACAGGAGGAGCACTGCCAGAACCTTGCAAAATGACCTCCAGCAGGCCACAAATGTGCATGTGTCTGAACAAACGGTTAGAAACCGACTCCATGAGGATGGTCTGAGTGTCCGACGTTCACAGATGGGGGTTGTGCTCACAGCCCAACACCGTGCAGGATGCTTAGCATTTGCCACAGAACACAAGGATTGGCAAATTCGCCACTGGCGCCCTGTGCTCTTCACAGATGAAAGCAGGTTCACACTGAGCACATGTGACAGACGTGACAGAGTCTGGAGACGTCGTGGAGAGTGATCTGCTGCCTGCAACATCCTTCAGCATGACCAGTTTGACAGTGGGTCAGTAATGGTGTGGGGTGGCATTTCTTTTGTGTGCCACACAACCCTCCATGTGTTCACCAGAGGTAGCCTGACTGCCATTAGGTACCGAGATGAGATCCTCGGACCCCTTGTGAAACCTTATGCTGGTGCAGTTGGCCCTGGGTTCCTCCTAATGCAGGACAATGCCAGACCTAATGTGGCTGGAGTGTGTCAGTAGTTCCTGAAAGATGAAGGCATTGAAGCTATGGACTGGCCCGCCAGTATCCCAGACCAGAATCCGACTGAGCACATCTGGGACATCATGTCTCGCTCCATCCACCAATGTCACGTTGCACCACAGACTGTCCAGGAGTTGGTGGATGCTTTACTCCAGGTCTGGGAGGAGATCCCTCAGGAGACCATCCGCCTCCTCATCAGGAGCATGCCCAGGCGTTGTATAGTAGGGAGATCATACATGCACGTGGAGGCCACATACACTACTGAGCATCATTTTGACTTGTTTTAAGGACATTACATTCCACTTTAATTTTGGGTGTGACTCCAAATCCAGGCCTCCATTGGTTAATAAATTTGATTTCCATTCATGATTTTTGTGTAATTTTGTTGTCAGCACATTCAACTTTGTACAGAACAAAGTATTCAATGAGAATATTTCATTCATTCAGATCTAGGATGTGTTATTTGAGTGTTTCCTTTATTTTTTTGAGCAGTGTATAACGGACATATTTTTTAAGGGGGCTAGTAACAGCAATTTGGATGGCAGTGGCATTTTTATTTATTTATTTCTTACCTGTTATTTTCTTTATTATTTGTTTTTACAAATTGCGCCCTCATGATGTAATCAAAAACCTTTGGGGCATTTAATAATTTTTATCTTATTTCTCTTGTAATTTGGGCGGGTGTTTTAGCATAGCAAAGCTGTCTGGATCTTCTATGTCTTAGCAGCTCCTGTTCCCTCCATAAACATCAGTGGTGTGGAATCTTTGTTGCTCCAAGGGTCATTTGGTTATTTCTACCATCTTTCGGGGGCCGTACAAATTGTGCTTTTTCTCCGCCCGCAAAATACATCCTGACACTGGGCTTGTGTCAGAACGTAATCTTTCTTTGCAAGCGGCTCAGCGTTCAGTAGTGAACATTGCATGTACGTGCTCACAGAGCAAGGAGAGATTAATATGCCAGCGGTCAGCAAAATACAGCTGCCGGCACAAGCACTGAAGAACACTGGAATCTGCCAGAGGGCAGTATAAAAGGTCATCGAGGGCCATAAACGACCTTTGGTCCCCCCCCCACTATACACAGTGGTCACAACGAGCTTCTTTAACCCCTTTCTGATGTTGGGCGCAATAGTACATACATGTCCCTCCTTTTGATGTGGGCTCCGGCACTGAGCCCACATCTTTCCCGGCACATGTCAGCTGTGTAGCAGAGCCGATCGGGTTATGACAGCTTCTAGTCTCCCATGGAGACTATTTAAGCATGCCAAAAGTAAAAAATAGTTTTTAAAAAAATAAAAAATATAAAAGTTCAAATCACCCCCCTATCATGCCACGCTCATCTAGGGCGGAGACTCCGCGCCTGACGTCATCACTTCCGGAGCCGCGGCCGCTCCAGGGGTCCCGCCGGATGCGCACGCGTACCTCTCGCACTTGATTCCATGGCTGCATTGCTGTGCCTGGTGCGCAGGCGCACTCTTCTCTGCGCTGACTGCAGCCACATCGTCTCTATGGTCCAGGAGGACCTGACCCGGAAGTTCTAGTGCTCATGCCCTATATCAGGCTGCCTCTTCCTGTGGGAGATGCCTGATTATTGTTGTGCTTCCCTGCTAGGCCTGCTTGGTCTCTGCTCGGTCGCTCCCTGTACTCAGGTCCCCTTTACAGTGCTTCTTAGCACATGCTCTGCTCTGTGCTCTGTCGTGCTTCTTAGCACACGCTCTGCTCTGTGCTCTCCCGTGTTCCTTAGCACACGCTCAGCTCCTGCATTGTCTCCTGTTGTGTGTCTTAGCACACCTTCTGCCTTGCCTTGTACCTAGGCGTGCTCCTCGCACGTGCCCTGCTTTGCACCATACTCTTTCGTGCCTCTCGGTACTTGCTATACGCACTCCTGTCTGTTGCGTACCCTCGTGTATACGCCTTGCGCTGTCCTGTACTCTGTGCAAACACGCCTTGCAATATCCTGTCTTCTGTGAGCCGGCCACCTGGTTCCAGCACTAGGACTCTGTTTTTACTGTGGGAACCCCTCCCATCTCCTCCATTCCTGTCCAGAGAAGCCGGGAAACTTCTCCGCCTAGGATTGGTAGGAGAGGCCTCCCTAGGTATACATGATTCCTCTTCTCCCCTGTGTCTGTTTTTCTTAATTTTGGTTCTAAGCGTTACTATGAGGAGGCTTATATAGATTCTGGCGCGGCAGAGAACTTTATTAGACTCAAGGCGGTTAAAAATATCGGATTCCTGTCAGATCCTAGAGACTCCTCGGTGGTTAGTTTTGGTCAACGGTAAACCCTTGCAGGAGGCCGTTATTCAGGTCACCGAAGAAATAGAGCTGCAAATTGGAGCTCTGCACCAAGAGAAGATCTCCATCCACGTCTTGTTGACTATGTCACACACGTATTTTCTTGGTCTCCCCTGGTTATGGACTCATGAACCGACTTTGGACTGGCGATCCGGCGATATAATCCGTTGGGGACCGACCTGTCAGAAGAAGTGTCTACTGTCCGTCCATTCGATGAATTTAGCCTCTCTGTCCTTGGCACCTACAGGTCTGCCGTCGGCTTACTGGTCCTTCGCAGATGTCTTCGACAAAAAGGAGGTTGAGACTCTGCCTCCTCACCGACCATACGACTGTCCTATTGACCTTGTCCGTGGCTCTACTCCACCTAGGGGTAGATTATATCCGATTTCTCCTGCCGAAACCCAAGCCATGTCGGAGTATATCCAGGAGAACCTTGCCAGAGGCTTCATCCGTAAGTCCTCCTCACCCACAGGAGCGGGATTTTTCTTTGTTAAAAAGAAGGACGGTTCCCTCCGTCCCTACATAGACTATTGAGGGCTGAACGATATCACGGTCAAGAATAAGTACCCACTGCCATTGATCCCGAAGCTCTTTGACCGACTTAGAGGAGCTCTGTTATGATTCGGTAACCGAGGAGGATAATAGGAAAAATACATACATATATAAACTGACAACACAACTAGAATTAGCTGTGGGACGTACCTACGATGTCCTAGATGCCTCGTCACAGCCAAAGAGTTAACTAAGCCTAAAGAGAGAAAGGGGAAAGCTAACTGCCATGACAGAAGATCAGCTCTCCACTCTCCTGTCAAGATCACACCTCACCACTTGCGCGCTTGACCCACTCCTGTCCCACCTCATCCCTAACTTTGCCACAGTCTTCATCCCTACTCTCGCACACCTCTTCAACCTTTCACTTACAAATGGTGTCTTTCCTTCATCCTTCAAACATGTTTCAATCACACCCATCCTCAAAAAGCCCTCCCTCGACCCATCCTATGTGTGTAACTATCGCCCGATATCTCTTCTCCCCTACGCCTCAAAACTACTGGAACAGCATTTATATCTTGAACTGTCCTCCCATCTCTCCTCCTGTTCCCTCTTTGACTGGTTACAATCTGGCTTCCGACCACATCACTCAACTGAAACTGCCCTAACTAAAGTCACTAACGACCTGCTAACCGCCAAGAGCAAGCGACACTATTCTGTCCTCTTTCTCCTGGACCTGTCTTCTGCCTTCAACACCGTGGACCATTCCCTCCTGCTACAGATTCTCTCATCTCTTGGCATCACAGACTTGGCCCTATCCTGGATCTCATCATACCTAACAGACCGAACATTTAGTGTCTCCCACTCACACACCACCTCCTCACCTCGCCCCTGTCTGTCGGTGTTCCTCAAGGCTCAGTCCTAGGACCCTACTCTTCTCCATCTACACCTTCGGCCTGGGACAGCTCATAGAATCCCACGGCTTGCAGTATCACCTCTACGCCGATGACACGCAGATCTACCTATCTGGACCTGACCTCACCTCCCTACTGACCAAAATCCCACAGTATCTGTCTGCTATCTCAGCCTTCTTTTCTGCTCGCTTTCTCAAACTGAACATGGACAAAACAGAATTCATCATCTTTCCCCCACCTCATTCTACCCCTCCACCAGACCTATCCATCAATGTCAATGGCTGCTCGCTTTCCCCAGTCCCGCATGCTCGGTGCCTTGGGGTGATCATCGACTCTGCCCTCTCTTTCAAACCACATATCCAAGCCCTCGCCACCTCCTGCCGCCTCAAACTCAAAAATATTTCCCGGATCCGCGTATTCCTCAACCATGAAACCACAAAATCATTAGTGCACGCCCTTATCATCTCCCGCCTTGACTACTGCAACCTCCTACTGTCTGGCCTCCCCTCTAGCACTCTAGCACCACTCCAGTCCATCCTACACTCTGCTGCCCGACTAATCCACCTGTCTCCCCGCTATTCCCCAGCCTCCCCCCTATGCCAGGCCCTTCACTGGCTTCCTATTGCTCAGAGGCTCCAGTTCAAAACCCTAACCATGACATACAAAGCCATCCACAACCTTTCTCCTCCATACATCTGTGACATGGTCTCCCGCTACCTACCTACACGCAACCTTTGATCCTCTCAAGATCTCCTTCTCGACTCCCCCTTCATCTCTTCTTCCCACAACCGCATACAAGACTTCTCCCGGGCTTCCACCAACAACGGAGACCTTCAAGAAAAACCTGAAGACCCACCTGTTCCGACAAGCCTACAACCTGCAATGATCCTCAGTCTACTGAACCATCGCACGACCAGCTCTACCCTCTCCTAGTGTATCCTCACCCATCCCTGTAGACTGTGAGCCCTGGCGGGCAGTGTCCTCTCTCCTTCTGTACTTGTGCGTCCCTTGTCTAACACATGTTTATTGTACCTGTCTATATTTTTCCCATTTCATATGTAAAGCACCATGGAATAAATGGCGCTATATAAATGTATAATAATAATAATAATAACTGCCCCGGAGTAGAGCCCCAAAAGAATAGATAGCCCCCAAACATATATTGTCGGTGAGACAGAAAAAGTACAAATACAGGCAGAAAACAGATTAAGCAAATGCTGGGGCCCAGACTGTCTAGATAGAACAGGACAGAAAAGGATACTGTCTGCAATCCAGCAAAAACCCTAAGAAAACTCCAACACGTCTGATATGCAAAAATCCTGAGGCCACACGATCTCTCCCCCGCTAAATCAGAACTCTGGTGTTACTGGAAGCAAAACAACAGATACTGAAATAACAGGGAACCAGAAATACAGAAAGGACTGACAAAGCTGTGGCAATGAATACAGAGTCCAGCTCAGGTCCCTGCCGGGAACCTGGCTGAACTAACTCCAGCAAGGCAAATAACTGAGAAAAGCAAAAAATAAACAAAAGCCACAGATTGAACATCAAAATAACTTATCTGAAAGATGCAGGAAACAGCAGGGACCAAGCATACTTCCAAGAGGCTAGGAAGAAACAAATCACCGGCAAGCTATTGGAAGGCTGCTCACTTATATCTCCCCAGTCAGTAACACCTGATTTCCAATCATCCCCGTCAGGTGATAGACTTCTGTTAGCCAGAGCAGCTCCATTACCAGAAGCAACCACCAGAGGGAGCCCAACCTCAGAAGCCAGATTAAAGATGTTCACAACAGAGCTCGAATTTTCACCAAGCTGGATCCTCGTGGGGCCTACAACTTGATCCTTATACGTTCCGGCGATGAATGGAAGACCGCCTTTAACACCCGGGACGGCCACTATGAGTACTTAGTCATGCCCTTCGGCCTCTGCAACGCCCCAGCGGTATTCCAGGAGTTCGTAAACAATGTCTTTAGGGACATGTTGTACTCTTGCGTAGTAGTCTATCTGGACGATATCCTCGTTTTTTCTCCAGATCTGTCTGCCCACAGAAGAAATGTGCGCCAAGTCCTCTTGTGCTTGAGGGAGAACCGCCTTTACGCCAAGCTCGAGAAATGTGTCTTCGAACAGACGTCCTTGCCATTCTTGGGATACATTATCTCAGACTCTGGTCTAAGCATGGATCCGGCGAAAGTGTCCGACGTTCTCGATTGGCCACGACCCCGTGTTGTGAAAGCTATCCAACGCTTCCTTGGTTTTGCGAACTACTATCGACAGTTCGTTCCTCATTTTACCTCGTTGGTTCGCCCCATTTCATCTCTTATTCGCAAAGGAGCTAACCCAAATGCTTGGTCCCCTGAGGCAGAGGCCGCCTTCCAATCCTTGAAGCAGGCCTTCGCCTCTGCTCCAGCGCTTCATCGTCCTGAGGTTAGTAAACCTTTCACTCTCAAGGTGGACGCATCCTCTACCGGGGCCGGTGCAGTCATTTTGCAGAAGTCTTCTTCGGGACGCTTAGTCACCTGTGGTTTCCTTTCTAAAGTATTCTCCCTGACTGAGCGAAATTATTCCATCGGCGACAAAGAGCTATTGGCCATTAAGTTGGCCTTGGAGGAATGGAGATATTTACTGGAGGGCGACATACATCCATTCAAGATCTTCACGGACCATAAGAACTTGGCGTACATCCAGTCTGCACAAAGGCTCAATCCTCGGCAAGCCAGGTGGTCTTTGTTCTTCACCCACTTCGATTTTTAACTCCATTTTCGGCCTGGCGATAAAAACATCAAAGCTGATGCGTTATCGAGATCTTTTCAGTCGACTGATACTGAAGAGGTATCTTCTTATATCATCGAGTTCTCCAGGGTATGGCAGGAGACCCAAACAGCTCTTGAGAAAGCTCGTGACAGGATGAAACAACACGCTGATAAAAGGCGTCTGGACGTAACTCCTTACCTCCTTGGTTACAAAGTGTGGCTTTCCTCCACATATATTTGCCTTAAGGTACCATCCCACAAACTAGGTCCCCGATACATTAGTCCTTTTGAGGTCCTCAGGCGTATTAATGATGTGGCGTACAAATTGAAGTTACCTCCCTCGCGCCGCATTCCCAATTCCTTCCATGTGTCCCTCTTGAAGCCCGTGGTACTCAATTGGTTTCATCCTTCTCCGGGCCACACACCCCAGCCTGTTGGTGTAGGGGATTAATTTGAGGTGAATGACATCCTGGCCATGAAGAAGGTAAGAGGGAGGACCCTCTTCTTAATTGACTGGAAGGGCATTGGCCCTGAGGAGAGGTCTTGGGAGCCCCGGGAGAATAACAACGCACCTCAGATTTTGTCTAAGTTTCTTTCCAGCCTTAGAAAGAGGGGTGTAAAGCAGGGGGTACTGTCACGCCACGCTCATCTAGGGTGGAGACTCCGCGCCTGACGTCATCACTTCCGGTGCCGCGGCAGCTCCGGGGGTCCCGCCGGGTGCGCACGCATACCTCTCGCATTTGATGCCATGGCTGCATTGCTGTGCCTGGTGCGCAGCCACGTCGTCTCTATGGTCCAGGAGGACCTGACCCGGAAGTTCTAGTGCTCATGCCCTATATCAGGCTGCCTCTTCCTGTGGGAGGTGCCTGATTATTGTTGTGCTTCCCTGCTAGGCCTGCATGGTCTCTGCTCGGTCGCTCCTTGTACTCATATCCCCTTTACCGTGCTTCTTAGCACATGCTCTGCTCTGTGCTCTGTCGTGCTTCTTAGCACACGCTCTGCTCTGTGCTCTCCCGTGCTCCTTAGCACACGCTCAGCTCCTGCCTTGTCTCCTGTTGTGCGTCTTAGCACACCTTTCCCCTTGCCTTGGGGTCCCTGGGGGCATGCCCCTCGCACGCCCCTGTTTTCAACGTACTCTTTCGGCCTCTCGCACTTGCTAAAAAAACGCACTCCTGTCTTTGTGACCCCTTGTAAACGCCTTGCACTGCCTGTACTCTTCAAACCCCCTTCAATTCCTTCTTCTGTAGCCGGCCACCTGTTTCCCCAGTTTTGGTACCTATCCCCCTGGGCCTGCCCCCGACCCTTCCCTTATGGGGGGTTTTTCACTAGGGCGCTCGCCCAGGTGGTTGGTATCGCGACCCCGAGGGCCACTCCAAAGACTTTTACACCCCCTTTTGCCATTCAAAAATAAAACAATAAAAAAAATAACAAACAACAAATATTTGTAAAGCCACTTTTTAAATCACCGATCTACAATAAAAAAAGATTTAACTGATGCTAAACCGTAGCGAGAAAAAAAAAACAAAAAGCCAGAATTACCTTTTTTGGTTGCCGGACTTTCATTAAAATAAAAAAAACGGGGGATGAAAAGATCTAATTGCACCAAAATGGATCATTAAAACGCAGCTCAGCACAAAAATAAACCCTCACCCAACCCAAATCAGAAAAAGGGGGACGCTACGGGTATTGGAAAATTGCGCAAAATTTTTTTTT
>JARQOD010000004.1:98745940-98809443 GCA_033576555.1 Oophaga sylvatica | reverse complement strand
ATGTGGTCTGGACATGGTGTGGTGGTATTAGTTCCTTGTATGTGCTATTATTTGGTCACTATGTGGTGGTAATATGGTGTCTAGCCATGGTGCGATGGTATTTGTCCACTGTATGTGATATTATTTGTCATTTTAAAAATTGAAAAATATAAAAATATACCTAAATTGTATTGGATATTTTAACAAATGTTTAATGGGTTAGAGTAGAGTAGGGCCCGGCCAAAAGAGTCTACCTTGTCGTGGTGGTAGCTTAAAAAATCTTTTGACTGTTAACAGTTTGAGGGTGGAGGCGGGGCTGGGGTGGAGCCTGGGCAGAGTCTCAAGGGGGCCCCGAAAATTTTTCCAGTATGAGGCCCCGAAATTACTAGTGGCAGCCCTGGCCAGGTGCTACTCCTTGACAGATCTCAATACCTCGACAGCTGACCCCAAGGGTCAGGAGAGCAGAAATGGACTCAGAGTCCTAGGGCAGGACCGGATACAGATGGTACTGCGTAAATGCTTGTTCAGACAGGAAAGATTCTGGAATTGGAACGGGCAGTGTGGGTTTCAAACACAGATACCGCCAGAGCGGTTTCAGGATTTTGATACCATGGGTGTGGTTTTCGGTTAAAGTACAGCCGAAAAAGGTTTCAGGTTCAGGTACCGCTGGGGAGTTTTTGGGTTCAGGTACCGCCGAAGTAGTTTCAGGATTGTCTCAGACAAGACGGATATTGGAAAGCAAAACTGGTACTGGTTTAACAGAACTGGTACGGGGACATGATAATAAGCTAGCTACTTGCAGACTGACAAACTACAATTGTTGCTCAGGCACCTCCCAACAGGTTGAAGTGACTTAAGTAATAAGTGCCTCCCGGCTATTGGCTGGGGATACATTAGGAGTGTGCACTGTCTCCTTAAGACATACCCTGAGCACTCTGCCAGGGAAACTAAGTGGCTTGCGCAGACCCTGGGACAAGTAAGTTGGTGTCCCTGATGGGTGGGAGTAGGGATGCTGGTGTTACATAACTAAACAGTTCTGATTTCCTTATCTCAAGAACAAATATAAATACAGTACATATTACATGCACTTTTATAGACTGACAATATACTTAGGCATAGTTTTGAATTTAACCTTTGTTACAAATCAAATGTTGATTTTACTGGTGAATTTTACATTTTATTCAATAAATCATAACACTATGTATAGTGTTTCTAATGCAGAAATTACAATTGGTTACATGTTTAGCTAGTCTTACATTACACCAATTTGAAGGGTTTTTCCGAAAACCGTTACCTCTTTTTGTGGTCAGTCTAGAGATGGTTTTGTGTTGTTTAGCTGTTGTCATTTAAGTCTGGGATTTTTGGAATCTTTATTATCATTTAAACAATCCCATGATGAGCTCACATGAGAGATGAAAAAAGCAAAATGAAACAGAAACATGTGGATAGTACCGAAATAGACACAAGTCATTGCAAACACTGTGATGCAACAAGCACAAATCAGTCCTACAGGTTTATTCATTTTATGATACAACTTTAATGATCTCATAAACTACGGACTGTAAAATTTTTTACTGCATTTAACAGTATTTCAACCGAAACTGTTTAGCAACATTTGCGAATGAGCAGGTTTAGAGTATGGACTACAATTAGACCAAAACCCTGCTCAGCTAGAAAGGCTATGTTTCCACTGTCAGGAAACCATTAGTATTTGCTGCGGATTGGATGCTGCATACAGCCACAGCGTCCAATCCGCAGCATCCAGATGTTACAGCATAGTGGAGAGGATTTTATGAAATCCCATCTCCACCATGCGTGCATGGCCGCATCCATCGGCCTTGCGTATACGGACACGCGGCACGTCTTTCCAGACCGCAGCATATCTATTTATCTTGCAGAGACGCTCAGTCTCCGCAAGATAAATAACCCAGTCCATGCAAAAAAAACCCATAAAAAAACCCTTTTTCCTTACATGTTTTATTATGAAAAAAATAAACATTGGTATCGCCATATGCGTAGTGACCAGTTCTATGAATTATAATGTGATTTATGCCACAAGATGGGCACTACAAATAAGCAAAAAAACAATGCAAGTAGTCTTCTTAGACTAAGTTCACACTAGACGTTTTTACGAAGTTTTTTTGATGCTTTGTTTTATGGTAATTTTCAGCTGCTTTTTACAAAGCAGCAAAGTCTGAAATTTCAGAAATCTCATGCACACACATTGTTTTTTTGTCAAGAGTATTTTGTGCTTTGCATGGATTTTTGGACATAGAACATGTCACTTCTTTCAGCGTTTTTCACCCCCCAGTGACTTGAATGTGTGGTAAAAAAAAAGGCATAAAAACGCACCAAAAACACAGGTATCATGTTTTGCTGAGTTCTTTGTGCCAAGACCAGATTCTAAGGAATAGGACCTTTTTATCAATACTAAACTCTATCAGCATGCACAGACAGATCTAGCATGCCAAAACTGATGCAAAAAAGCATCAAAACGCATAAAAAAACGCAAGAAAAACCAAGGTAAACATTCTTTTTTTTATGTAGCTTGTTTCCTGCCAAGAGATCAGGTTTTGCTGCAGAAAAAAAAGCTGAAAAATGCCTAGTGTAAACTTACCCTTATTTTGTTTATCCCAAAACAGAAGTCGGTCAATAAATCATTTGTACCCAAAAAGCTGTACTAAAGAAAACAACAACTTGTCTCTCAAGAATCAAGTTCAACATGGCTCTGCTGATGAAAAAAAAGCTTAATTATTCTTGATGTTCCAAAAGAGTAAAATGTAGTAAAACATACAAAAATATAAAAATAATAGATCAGAATATAAAAAAAAACATATCCTATACCTCTTACCTCTATAATAATTAGACAAGTGTTTTTAATAGGATTTCCAGCTCTCTTTTTTTTTTTTTAGAACCGGGCTCACTATACTTTTAGACCATTGTGGGCCTGGTTTTTGATTTGTGGACACGCCATACAAAAAATGAAATGCATCTTGCAATTTGTATTTTAGTAAATACTTTTACCAAAATTATTCCTGCCCAGTGGTTCTTCCAGCTACTTGCTGTGCATAAAAACAGCATAGCGCCTGGTTGCAGTTCTCTGCACAGCCAATGACAAAGTGCACAGATATGCAAAGAAAACTTTGGGATGCAGACCTTACACAGCTCTGTTTCCACTTTCTTAAGATCGATGGAGGCCTAGATGTCGAATGTCCACCAATCATAAAGTAGTGCCATATCAAAATCATGAGAAAACCTATCAAACCTATCACTAGAAAAAACTGTATAGAGGTAATTTGCAGTTAAGTACTGCTCCATACATATAAGGATGTCTAACATGATGTTTTGCTGTAGGGACAAAATAATGTTATATTCTCCCTGCAGCCACTCAGTTGCAGTGAATTGTGGTAGTGAACAGTCACCAAAATACACAGTGAAAGTGTTCTAATTAGTGATGGGCGAGTAGCATCGTTGCTCGGGTCTCCCCGAGCATACTCGGGTAATCTCCGGGTATTTTGGCATGCTCGGAGATTTAGTTTTTGTCGTCTCAGCTGCATGATTTGCGGCTGCTAGACAGGCCGAATACATGTGGGAATTCCCTAACAAACAGGCATTCCACACATGTAATCAGCCTGTCTAAAAGTCGCAAATCATGCAGCTGAGACAACGAAATACTCCTCGGAGACCACCCGAGCATGCTCTGGGAAACCCGAGCAATGAGTATACTCGCTCATCACTAGTTCTAATCAAATCCACTGACATGCTGCACAAGACAGTCACATTCTGCGGATCAGAATGTCCCTCATGGATCAGTCTGCATGGTTGCTGCACTTTCACTATGTAGAGAAGTGACTATTCATTGCTGTCAGTGCTGCCCAGATGACTTTAATTAGCCAGCTGCAGGGAGAATATAATGTTATTTTCTCCCTGCGGCTAAACATCACGTTAAAAAGTCACATATGCGTGGAATGCTATGTACCTGCAGATTAGGACTGTGGCAAGGTAAAAAAAACATTTCACATGACAAGTTCACTTTAAAATAAACTTTGAAAATACAGAGCATTTATCCAAGGCTGTAATCAAGCATTTATTCAATTATATGTATTCTCTTATTTGTAGTATTAACCCCTTCTCGACCTTGGGATTTTCCATTTTTGGGTTTTCGTTTTTTGCTCCCTTGCTTCACATAGCCATAACTTTTTTTTTTTTTCTGTCAATGTAGCCATTTGAGTGCTTGTTTTTTGCGGGACAAACTGTACTTTTGAAAGACTCCATTGATTTTACGATTTAGTGTACTGGAAAACAGGAAGCAAAATTCAAATTAAGTGAAATTGCAAAAAAAAGTGCACCCCACAATTGTTTTTATTTTATTTTACCTTGTTCTCTAAATGCTAAAAATGACCTGCCATTATGATTCTTCAGGTTATTACAAGTGTACAGATACCAAACATGTCTATGTTCTTTTTTATTGAGTGGTGAAAAAAACCAAAAAGTTTGTAAAAAAACAAACAAAAAAAAACAAAAGCGTTATTATCATAGACCCATAGTGCCTCCATTTTTCGAGATCTAGGGCTGGGTGAGGTCATATTTTTTTGAGCGCCGAGCTGACGTTTTCATTTATCTAATTTTCGCCTGTTATTGCATTTTATTGCAACGGTGTGGCGACCAAAAAACGTTATTCTGGAGTTTTGATTATTTTTCTTGTTACGATGTTTAGCGATCAGATTAACTTAGTTTATAATTTGATAGATTGGGCATTTCTGAATGCAGAATACCAAATATATGTATTTTTTATGGAGCAAAAGGGGGGTAATTTGAACATTTATATTTTTTTATTAAAACTTTTTTTCTTTTTGTTTGCTTCAACAGTCCCCTTTAGGAGACTTGAAGCTGCGATCATTCGATTGGTTGTGCTACACAGAGCAGGGATGAAGCCCTACTGTGTGTAGAAAAAAAATCAACATCTCCTATGAACGCCGGCCCATGGGAGATCTGCAATAACAAGCACGGGGCTCTTGGCATGCCAACTCATTGGCGCCCCATGGATGGTGGGGTATGTGACGAACATCTGCTTTGCGCAAGTTAAATGCTGTTGTCAGAGATTGACAGCGGTATTAAACATGTTAACAGGTGCGGGTGGATTGTGATTCCAACCGCGGCTGTTAGGGGACCATGACAGCTGATCAAATCGAGAGAGATGTGGAGCCTGTATAAAAGGGAGGGACGCAACCTATAACGTACCTATACGTCATAGGTCATGAAGGAGTTAAGAGATACAACATACAATGAACAGACTTTATATTGAAGGCTGTGGGAACATCGCAGAACAAATGTTTGTTGTTAATTTTAGTCTATACAGCAATAGGAATCACAGAGTCACAGCCATGAGACACATAAATCTTGTGGGTTTTTTTAAGAGGAAGTTTCCTTTAGAAGTTTAGAGATTTTGTAATTCTGGTCGCAACTAGAAGCATAACAGTGGCTTGGGAGAGTCACAAAAGGTTCATTTTACCTTGGAATTTCTTGAATGGTAATATAACGTGTTTTACTGTGTCACTAGCTACCAGTCTACTTTTAGAATATCTCTATCATTTGAATTGTATTTAGAAAAATAGAGAAGTACCTTTAAGAAATAAGGGTGCAAATCCTCCCTGATACATACCAAATCATCCAGATAAAAACAAAAAACTGAAGGCAGAACACCAAAAGAGTGCATAAAACCTGATTGTTTATTTATAAGCTCATTGTGGCAACATTTCAGGTACCAATGTTAAAGTATGCTTGAAAAAGGTTCACATATTGGAACCAAAACATCGCCAAAGTGGATTTATAAACAAATAGTCAACATTTTGTCAACTCTTTTGGTGTTCTGCCAGTGTAAGAGGGGTTATAAAGACTGTCTTGTACCCCAAAAATGTCCCGGTTCAGAATGTATAACTGTATGTATATGGTTGCCTTGTAATGTTGTTAGACTGTGTATTTATTGTTGTATTTAGTGCTGTTATTTGTACATGATTAATAGGGAAAGTGCAGTACCTCGGTTATGACACTAGATGGGGTACATTAGTGTATATAGTTAATTAGAAGGTGCCAAACCGAGGGTAAGCAGGGAGGACTTCCTGATGTTAGATGTTAGTCAGTAGAGCCACAGAGCCTGTATAGGGCGACAGCTCCGTAACGTTTAATGCAAGGAACCCAGCCGTCCAGGGCCCAGTGGGTCAAAAGTGCAGCCGAGGCAGTAGCGGTGACAGCAGTGGTGGAACAGAAGCTACAGCAGGGTCACAACAGTACAGGGACGCAGGTCGCTCTAAAATGTGCCAGCTTACTGCATATGCAGATGCCCACATGTTCGGGGTGAAATGCATGAGGGAACTCCTAAGCGTGGTGAGTCTGAACAGGGAGGATGCTGCAGTACCGGATGAGACGGTACGACCCGGGCACGTACTCAAGGAGCTAGGAAAGAGAGCAGGGAAAGTGAAGAATGTGAACTGTATAGAACACTACGCTGATGTATCTAAAAAGGAGGGCTGCGAAAAGAAGTAAGGTTCTACGTTTTAAGTTACAACTGGACTGTGTCAGTGTTTGTGCACAAACGACCGGAGGGGTCTTAAGCAACATGGAGAAGACCCTGAAAGTGAGGAGAGCAGAGAGGCAGGTACACTGACAATGGGACATTCTTTGTATATGAGGGGAGACCAGGGCATGCAAGTGCAGCTATTATCAGCCACGACTACGGCCCTGGTGCTTCCCCACACCTCAAGTTTTAATTTTTACCATTTCCATTGGCTATAACATTCTGGCTACTGCTAAATGCATGTAACCTAACAATTATTTGAAAAGGAGGTTGCCTTATGGCGACACACACCAAGGAACAATTAGAATATCCCAAATACTGGAATAATTCCTGTTATACAACCCCTGGTAAAAATTATGTAATCACCGGCCTTGGAGGATGTTCATTCAGTTGTTTAATTTTGTTTGAAAAAAGCAGATCACAGACATGGCACAAAACTGAAGTAATTTCAAATAGCAACTTTCTGGCTTTAAGAAACATTAAAAGAAATCAAGAACAAAAAATGTGGTAGTCAGTAATGTTTATTTTTTTAACCAAGCATAGGGGAAAAATTATGGAGTCACTCAAACTCACTCACTCACTCAGACACCCTGTAAATTTTCATTCCCAAAACTAACACCTGCATCAAATTAGATCTGCTCGTTAGTCTGCATCTAAAAAGGAGTGGTCACACCTTGGAGAGCTGTTGTACCAACTGGACTGACATGAATCATGGCTCCAACACGAGAGATTATCAAACTCTTAAAAGAGGGTAAATCATCACGCATTGTTGCAAAATATGTTGGTTGGTCACAGTCAGCTGTGTCTAAAAACTGCTCCAAATACAAACAATATGGGAAGGTTGTTAAAGGCAAACATACTGGTAGACCAAGGAAGACATCAAAGCGTCAACTTAAAGCAATGTCTCCAAAACAGGAATTGCACAACAAAATGAATGGGTGGAAACTGGAGTCAATGTCTGAAAGAAATAGCCTAAAGGAAATAGGATTTACATACAGAAAAGCTAAACGAAAGCCATCATTAACACCTAAACAGAAAAAATCAAGGTTACAATGGGCTTGATTTCTTTCAGTGTTTCTTAAAGCCAGAAAGTTGCC
Source organism: Oophaga sylvatica (assembly GCA_033576555.1). Classification (NCBI taxonomy): domain Eukaryota; kingdom Metazoa; phylum Chordata; class Amphibia; order Anura; family Dendrobatidae; genus Oophaga; species Oophaga sylvatica. The sequence goes on along the minus strand of JARQOD010000004.1, from coordinate 98,801,793 downwards.
ATTTGAAATGACTTCAGTTTTGTGCCATGTCAATGATCTGTTTTTTTTTAAACAAAATTAAACAAACCCGAATGAACATCCTCCAAGACCGGTGATTACATAATTTTTGCCAGGGGTTGTATTAAGGCCTGAGAAGTTTCTGTGACAATCTAACTTCTATTATTCCGTTTGGGAAAACCTTGGAAGTATCGAAATAATTAGAACTTTCTAAAAGCTGAACTAGCCCAAAAACCTGACATTCCCTGCAACCATAGCGCTAATCTGTAGGTAAATACTTTTTTGTGCATATGTGGGTGTCTAACTGGATGTTGAGCTTGTTAGGAGTGGAGCCGATGGCAGGGGGCGGTCAGTGCTCTCTACTAGAGTTGAGTGAATATCTTGGGTTCCCCGCTTATTGGGCAAGTTATAGCGCTTGCCGAATAAGCTACAGCGGGAACCCGGATTCCTGGATTGCGCCGGCTGAACAGTTGATCACCGCCGCAGCTGCATATGTCGCGGTCACAGCACATGCATGGAGAACCTGTGTGTTGGGCTCTCCATGCATGTGCTGTGACAGTGACACAGCTGCGACACATGCAGTTGCGGCGCTGAACAGCTATTCAACAAGCGCGATCCAGGAAGCCGGCTTCCCACTGTAGCTTATTTGGCAAGCGCTATAGCTTGCTGAATAAGAGGGGAACCAAAGATATTTGCTCAACTCTACTCTCTACATATTAAGAGCATTGTAATCACTCCCCTGAGTGTAGACTGAGAATGATGTCAGTGGAAGCGATTACAGCACGCTGACTGCTCACAGCCCTAGTGGTGTTTTACATGTAATTCTCCTGCCTCCAGTGTTTCATAGAGCTAAGCGGAGGTTGCTTTTCAATTCAAATCTATGAGGGCCTCGTTCTGTCTCTCACAGACTTGCATTGAAAGCTTGTGATGCAGTTTCTGATTTCCAGACAGTCAGAAGCTTTGCTCACCAGATGGCGCAGCAGGACTGAAAGGGTGCCGGAAAATGGAGAACACGCCAGAGGGTGAGTATAAGACCTGTGGCAGGTGGCATTAATTTAAAGCATCACTCCAGCAATGAAAAAAAACAAAACGCTGGAGTGTTGCTTTAAATACTGTTTTTTTAATTACATATTCCCTGTAAAACACCATTCCAGTGTTTTTTTTTTCATTTCAGAGCTGGAGTGTTGGCACTAATCTAAGTTCCCTGACCCTAGTATTATACGTACCTGCCTTCCGTCTTTCTGGGCACAGTTCCTATCCTGCACATCCATCTTGTGACCACAATTTCTGATTGACCAGAAGTCAGGGGTAATGGTCACAATCACTATAAGTCATTCTATGAGAGGCCCATTCTGGCCTAATTCTAGTTCTCATAGACTAATTCTAGTTCTCATAGATGCAGCGATGCGGCAGGTCACAAACTGCAGAAAACAACCAGAGCAGAAACGATAATACTTGAGCAGGGAACTTAGATTAGAAGCACCACTCCAACACTGTAATAAAAAAAAACCCACTAGGGTGGTGCTTTAAGGCAACATTCAAGTTACCTTTGCAAAGAGCACCGCCAAGTGCTTAGTGCATCACACCATACATATATGGCACAGGTAGAATGTGCTGAGAAAGGGGGCGTGACCTAAAAAAGTATTGCTTCTCCTGATCAACCAAAAAAGACAAATAAAAGAAAAAAAATGGAAAAAGATAAGAACAAAATATAAGATGTGATTGGGCTGAGAACTCAACCTGCAAATACGCCTTCCACAATAATGATGGTGCTATTTTAATGAAGACCAGTTGAGAACTCAATCTGACTCACGCGCTACCCATGGCGTTGTTAGAGCTGAACCAGCATTTTTTAAAGTTCAGAGGCCTTGTTTTCTTTTAGACAGGCTGATGCGTACCAGAAGTCAAGATAAGATGTTCCTCATTTTAGTCAATACACCCCCGCCCGCCTGAGTAGTTCTGGGAGACAAGGGCAAGAATGGAGTTTTCGGTCAAAATCAGTATTCTACGTGTTTTAGTGATAAGTTGTATTAACCGCCATATATGGTAATTCCGCTTCCTGCTTCAGGGGGGTATATAAATCCCGTATCCAGCAATAAAGAGCAGAGTTTATTGACGCATACTCTGTGTCTTATTCTCTCTGGTAAGAGGAAAGGGTTAACGAGACAAGCAGTGACGACAGCTGGCGCCCGAACAGGGACCTTGAGTTAATCTACTCTGAGAAAGTTCGACCGATCCGGAGACGTGGGATGAGCGGAGCTCTCTGTTCTTTATTTTTCTTTATTTTTTTTATATAGCGCTAACAGATTCCGCAGCACTTTACAGTTTTGCCACATTATCGTCGCTGTCCCCGATGGGGCTCACAATCTAGATTCCCTATCAGTATGTTTTTTTTGGAGTGTGGGAGGAAACCGGAGTACCCGGAGGAAACCCACGCAAACACGGGGAGAACATACAAACTCCTTGCAGATGTTGTCCTAGGTGGGATTCGAACCCAGGACTCCAGCGCTGCAAGGCTGTAGTGCTATCCACTGAGCCACCGTGCTGCTGTTGGTGATATACATACAGCGCTGAGGTAAGAATACTTATTATATTCTACCTAAAAATCTATATCACTGTATAGTGGACTCCCTCCTCCCCGAGCGGTCGGCTTTCCAGGTAATTCACAGGTGTTCCTGGCTCAAGGTTCCTTTGAACCAGTAGACCCTCAGATTAATTGTCAGTCCTGCCTTTCCTCCTTTGAAAAATGACAGTATGGATCCAATGATTGTGGTTTGGTTTTTTCTTGGTGTTTGTGTGATCGGATTGTTTATTTGGTTAGCGTACAAATCTTGGCAAGCAAGCAGCGGAATGGTTCAGAAACCTTTGTGGCCCATTGTCTAAGTGACAGAATTGTCTTGGTGACAGAGTCTTGGTGACAGAATTGTCTAAGTGACAGGAGAATCTCTTCTAGGTGAGGAGATACAAAAATGGGGAACCAAAATGCCAAGGAAGGCATTACTGCCAAAGATTTAGTGGTACGCAGAGAGGGAAAGCAAGCGTTGGTAGGCATTGACAAAGTATTGTGTAAAGCAGGTATGAATGAAAACGGAGAATTGAACAGTGATAAATGGAAAAGGTTCTTTAACTCACATCATGGATGGTTGAGAAACAAAGGACTGTTGAAAACAGTGAACCTGTGAATGAGTGCGTGTGATTACTTAGAGGGAAAGACTGAAGAATTAGGAGACGGACATTACAGACTGACAAAAACAGAGATGATTGACTTACTCTCCTGTTTGCCCCCTACGTTACCTCCACCCCAGTATCAGACTTTCCCACTGACCTCCCACGGACCGAACTGTTGTTTCTGTCCCAGGTGTGGACAGCAAAATCCCCTGACGGTAGATGTCTGTGTAGGTTGTGGTGGACCCAGACCTCCCCCGGCCAATCTATTTCCAATGAGGAAAGTAATGGTACCTGGTACCCCGGGTGCTGCGGGAGGCGAGGGGGACGGACCAGCTCCAGGCGCCCCCCGGACAGCAGTGTTATACAGACCATGGAGCCCTTCAGAGCAGTTGGCTCTAATAACACAACTCCCGGACCCTTCACAGTCACCAATGGGATTCGCTAGAATGTTAGCTACAATGCAGGATATGTATAAAGCAACTAGACAGGATCTGGAAGCACTTATGAAAGGGAAATTGGCAGATGAAGCTAGATACGATAGACTGATAGATGAGACATACAAGTGTTATGTTGGTAGGACCGGACCTGATAATGCAGAAGTCAATGACGCAGCAGCAGGGGTTCTGTTTACAGAAGCGTTGAAAAAAGCATGTAAAGATAGACAGGCAGAGAAGGAGGTTACACTAGAAGACAGAGTTCATGGAAAGAAAGAGGAGCCAAAAGATTATTTCTGGGCCCTAAGAAAAACTTGGGTAGAAATGGGTTTTGTCCCAGAAAACAAGACTAGTGAGAGGATACTGGCAAGTGCATATATGAATGGGTTGAAAAAGGAAGTGGCAGAAAAGGTGAAAGTAAGTAGACCAGATTGGAGGTCAGCTAAAGCAGAGGATCTAGCCAGAATAGCACAGGGGCACAACATGATTTAGCGCAAGCAAAGAGAGGCGCAAGGTTACATGCTGTAGGTACTCGTCCTGCAAACAACAGGGAGGGGAGACGTGTGCCAGGAGATGGACAGAAATTGTGCTACGGGTGCAGGAAACCAGGACATTTCAGGAGAGATTGCAGAACTAATCCATATCCAGCCTGTCCAACTAATCCATATCCAAATGACCCGCCTGCAAGAGGCCCCCAAGACCAATTAGGGCCGCTCCCATAGGATAATGGTAGCTTGCACATGAACCCCCTTGTCTCCTTACCCCCACTCCTAATTGCACAGTGCAGGTGAACCTACCAGGGGGACATGAGGATGAGTTCCAAGTGGACACGGGGGCAGACAATTCAGTAATTACAGAAGAGGACTGGCCATTTGGGAAAAGTGATCTATCCTGCTCCCCGTCACTAAAAAGATTCCCCTGCAAATTCAAGGAACTACTGTACACACACAGTTAATGGTATCACCACGGGGTCAATGTAATCTTTTAGGATGTGATGTATTGTCTCAATTGCAAGCACATATTGAGTATCATCCTGATGGGACTGTCACTATGACACCAGGATTGAAGCCAAGCACTCTTTGTAAAATCATGTCACTAGATGTTGCTAGTATAGAGGACACAAATGAATTTCCTTCAATGTTAGAAGGTGTGATACCGCATGATTTCTGGGCTTCAGATAAAACAGATTTTGGCAGATTAAGGGTGCAGCCAGTCATGGTCAAATTAAAGCCAGGTGCAATCCTGCCCCAACAGAGACAGTATCCTCTTAGTTCGGCTCAAGAGTCGGCTATAGCTCAGCAGGTACAGAAACTGGTAGCAAGTGGTGTTTTAGTTAAGACCCAGTCCCCTTGTAACACCCCTCTGTTCCCAGTTAAAAAGAAAACAGCACCGGGGCAGCCAGCAGCGTACAGAATGGTCCATGATCTCCGGCTAGTGAACAAAGCTACAGAGCTCCTCACACCAGTTGTTCCAAATCCTCACACCCTTCTGTCTCAGATCCCGGCTAGTGCTCTTTGTTTTTCAGTGATTGACTTGGCAAATGCATTTTTTAGTGTCCCATTGCACCCTGAATGCCAGTATTTGTTTGCTTTTACATTTCAAGGGAATCAGTATACTTGGACAGTATTGCCCCAGGGTGCCCAGAATTCACCCACTATGTATACTGCCAGTCTGCAAGAGATACTGGAAAAATGGAAAATGCCAAAAGTAGTTGTTCTGCAATATGTTGATGATTTACTGATTTGTGCCCCCTCCAGGAAACAGTGTCACACTGCAACAATATCACTCATGTTGTTTCTTTACCAAGCTGGATGTAAAGCGTCAAAGGATAAACTTCAATTTTGTAAATCTTCAGTTATCTTTTTGGGACATTGCATTACACCGGGGGCGCGACATCTGACCAGCGCTCGCAAAGAAGTTGTACAGAATTTTCCTATTCCTGTTAATGTTGCCGCTCTTAGGACATTTCTTGGACTGGTTTCCTACTGCAGACAGTGGATACATGCTGTGTCAATCCTCATGCAACCTCTCTATGACTGTATCACCATGGTGCCTTTTAAACTAACTTCTGAAGGTATAGACTGTTTTTATTCTCTCAAAAAACAGGATTGTGGCAGCTCCAGCGCTAGGAACCCCCAACTACAAACTACCATTCACCCTGTATCTCCACGAACAGCAGGGACACGCAGCAGGGGTATTGACCCAGTTACATGATGACAATCAAAGGCCAGTAGCCTATTTCAGTGGAAGACTAGATGCAGTGGCTAGAGGTGCCCCGTCCTGTGTACGGGCATTACATGCTGTAGGACTATTGCTCCACAAATCGTCAGACATTGTTCTTGATCACCCACTTACAGTACTTACACCTCATGATGTATACACCATACTGAACCAGGTGCAGCCGGCACATCTTTCAGCTGCACGTCACCTTCGATTGCAATGTGCACTTTTAATGCCTCCAAATGTTTCTTTACAGAGATGTACCACACTTAATCCTGCCACATTGTTACCTCTCTCGGATCTAAAGGAGGGGTCAGGTACGGTATTGTACAAAGAAGATCCAAGAGAGGAGATTCCTCATGATTGTGTTCAGCTTATGGCACAGGAAACAGCAGGCCTACCCACAGTGTTTGAAACTGAAAGACCTAATGCTGATTTTGAATTTTTTGTAGATGGATCTCGCCACCAAGATGACTCAGGTACCTTCCACACTGGGTATGCCATCGTCTCCCTGAATTCGGTAATCAAGGCAGAACCAATGCTCCCACATCAGTCAGCCCAGGAGGCTGAACTTAAGGCTCTGACCGAGGCCTGTAAGATAGTTGAAGGTAGAATTGTTAATATCTACACAGATTCTAGATACGCATTCGGTATAGCTCATGATTTTGGTCCAATTTGGAAATCTAGAGGATTCCTGACGGCAGCAGGACATCCCATTAAAAATGCTGACGCAGTCCAGCAGTTAATTGATGCATTACAATTACCAAAAGAGGTAGCTGTCATAAAAGTTAAAGCACATACCAGACGCACTGATCAGGTGAGTAAAGGAAACGCAATGGCGGATGCAGCAGCAAAAACAGCAGCCAGTAGACCACTACAAGGGGTAACGATGCACCAGTTAAGCGCTCCCAAAAATCCCTTTGTGTCGGAGGATGCCTTATCTTAGATGCAGGCTCAGGTGCACCAGGAGGAAGTAGAAAAGTGGGAAAAATAAGGTGCATGTCTGAATGAAGAAAATGGGGTATGGGGAAGAGGGATGCGTCGATGCCTTCCAAGCGTGTTGTACCCTGCGGTCGCCCAGATGTTACATGGGCCAACCCACCAGTCCAAAACTGCTGTGATGAGTGTGATGCAGAAGCATTGGGTGGCACCAGGCTTTTCCACCTGTATAGAAGGTTTGATCCAGGGATGCATGGTATGTGCTACACATAATCAGGGAAGGGTAGTCAAGACACTACCCAAACACGCCCCTCGGCCCCTCTATCCTTTCCAGAGACTGCAGATTGATTATATTCAGCTGCCAAAATCAGGGTCATGGGAGTATGTGTTGGTCTTTATTGATTTATTCTCAGGATGGCCGGAGGCTTTCCCGATTGCCAAGGCTACGGCTGCGGCAACCGCAAAGAAGCTGCTTGTGGAGGTGGTGTGCAGGTATGGAGTACCAGAGGTGATCGAAAGTGACAGAGGTACACATTTCACAGGTGAAATAATGAAGTCTTGACAGCTCTAGGAATTCAACAAGCTTTCCACACCCCATATCATCCACAAAGCAGTGGAAAAGTAGAAAGACTAAATGGGACATTGAAACTAAAAATCCAAAAGGCCATGACTGAAACAGGGAAATCTTGGCCTGAATGTTTACCATTAGCCCTATATTCAGTAAGGTATACTCCAAATAGGAGAACTGGACTTTCACCGTATGAAGTACTATTTGGCAAAGTGCCTAGCTTAGAATGTTTCTTTCCCCAAGCACTGGAAATGAGTAACCATGTATTAAGCTCATATGTAAGGGATTTGCATAAAAGACTTAAGAAAGTACATGATAATGTCTTCAGTTCTCTTCCAGATCCGAACCAGGATCCTGGGAGTCACAGCCTGCAGCCCGGAGACTGGGTAGTCATTAAAAGACACGTGAGAAAGAGTCTGGATCCGAGATTTGATGGACCTTTTCAAGTTCTACTGACGACAAGTACCGCATTCAAGCTACAAGGCAAGGAAACTTGGATCCACGCATCACATTGTAAGAAGATCCTTGGAGAGCCTCCAGAAGAGGAATGATGCTACTAATGACATTTGCTTGCACCCTTGCAGTAACGGATGCTTGGAACAGACTTAGCCGTGTAGATGGGGATGGTAACAGGTTCATTAGACACCACTTAGCTTTAGTGGATGGACTGAAAGAACAAAACCAAACTGTTGCAAACTGTTGGATTTGTACACACGCGACGGTGACATCCACCAGTCTACCATTTCTTGCAGTCCCAGTCCCGTGGGAAGAAATTAACTCTTGGGGTAACTGTTCAGACACATTAAGCAACAATGCCACTCAAAAACTTTGAAACACCACGGTAGGAATACCGGTAGTGGGTTGGACTGATTTTCCATGGTGGCAGGGAAATCTAACAGGACAGATAATTCCAAGACTGTATCTATCTTTTAAAGGTGGGGCATGGGTACCCAGAAATAGAACTAGCATAACCTTTTTGGGAGAAATACCGACACAGGGGTTAAAATAAGTTTTGGGGTCACTTCAGGAAGCTCAGATGCTTTCAAGCCCTCCCTATTGGAGCGATACCTACACACTGATAGATGGAAAAATAATGTTTTCTTTGAAAATGGTAATGATGAAACTTGTGCTAACAAACCAGGTAACCTGAGGTGTAATAAAGATGAAGGGTATCAGAAGAACACTCCCTCCTGCGGAGAACCTACCGCGGGATACTGTCCCCACTAGGACAAAAGCCCAGATGGTGCATGATGAGTAATATTTCAAAGTTTATAGATTTGGCACACCGATTAGTATTACAGCATTCAGCTATATGGAACCTTCCACCATCAATGTAATGGGTATGTGGAGACAAGGCATTTAAGTGGCTTCCAGTAGGAGTCACCGGGAAATGCACCCTAGCTAGATTGACACCAGCCACCTATCTCATCACTACGGACAGATTAGATCCATTATCTATTCCAAAACATACAGTCATGGCCAAAAGTTTTGAGAATGACACAAATATTAATTTTTACAAAGTCTACTGCTTCACTTTTTCTAATGGCAATTTGCATATACTCCAGAATGTTATAAAGAGTGATCAGCTTAACAGCAATTACTTGCAAAGTCAATATTTGGCTAGAAAATTAACTTTATCCCCCAAAACACATTTCAACATCATTGCAGCCCTGCCTTAAAAGGACCAGCTAACCTCTTTTCAGTGATTGCTCCATTAACACAGGTGTAGGTGTTGATGAGGACATGGCTGGAGATCAATCTGTCATGATTAAGTAAGAATGACACCACTGGACACTTTAAAAGGAGGCTGGTACTTTGCATCATTGTTTCTCTTCTGTTAACCATGGTTATCTCTAAAGAAACACGTGCAGTCATCATTGCAATGCACAAAAATGGCCTAACAGGGAAGAGTATCGCAGCTAGAAAGATTGCACCTCAGTCAACAATCTATCGCATCATCAAGAACTTCAAGGAGAGAGGTTCCATTGTTGCCAAAAAGGCTTCAGGGCGCCCAAGAAAGACCAGCAAGCGCCAGGACCGTCTCTTAAAAGTGTTTCAGCTGCGGGATCAGGCTACCAGCAGTGCAGAGCTTGCTCAGGAATGGCAGCAGGCAGGTGTGAGTGCATCTGCAATGCACTGTGAGGCGGAGACTCTTGGAGCAAAGCCTGGTCTCAAGGAGGGCAGCAAAGAAGCTACTTCTCTCCAGAAAAAACATCATGGACAGACTGATATTCTGCAAAAGGTACAGGCAGTGGACTGCTGAGGACTGGGGTAAAGTTATTTTCTCTGATGAATCCCCTTTTCGATTGTTTGGGACATCAGGAAAACGCCTCATTCGGAGAAGACAAGGTGAGCGCTACCACCAGTCTTGTCTCATGCCAACTGTTAAGCATCCTGAAACCATTCATGTATGGGGTTGCTTCTCAGCCAAGGGAATCGGCTCTCTCACAGTCTTGCCTAAAAACACAGCCATGAATAAAGAATGGTACCAGAATGTCCTCCAAGAGCAACTTCTCCCAACCCTCCAAGAGCAGTTTGGCGACCAACAATGCCTTTTCCAGCATGATGGAGCACCTTGCCATAAAGCAAAGGTGATAACTAAATGGCTCAGGGAACAAAACATAGAGATTTTGGGTTCATGGCCTGGAAACTCCCCAGATCTTAATCCCATTGAGAACTTGTGGTCAATCATCAAGAGACGTGTGGACAAACAAAAACCTAAAAAATCTGACAAAATGAAAGCATTGATTGTGCAAGAATGGACTGCTATCAGTCAGGATTTGGTCCAGAAGTTGATTGAGAGCATTCCAGGGAGAATTGCAGAGGTCCTGAAGAAGAAGGGTCAACACTGCAAATATTGACTTGCTGCATTATTTCATTCTATCTGTCAATATAAGCTTTTGTTACTCATATGTTTGCAATTATTATATTTCTGTCTGTGATAAAAACATCTGTCAAACACACATAAAAACCAGAGGGCAGCAGATCATGTGAAAATATAATATTTATGTCATTCTCAAAACTTTTGGCCATGACTGTACACTACATAAACGATCTGCAGACAATAGACCTCGCCCAAATGGGAGACCAGATATAGTGGAGATGGGGATAGCAAATAAATTTTTCAGTGCATTATTTATCTACCCAATGATAGCTCAGACATGGGATAAGTTGGTAGAATCCACAGATTACCTAGATGATCAAATATGGGATATTTTAGATATCATCAATGGGTCCCTTGCAGTACAGAGCCAGTTAATTATTGTTACTAACCAACATACCCTCGTGTTAGATTACCTGACTGCAGCTCAAGGAGGGATGTGCCAGATTATTGGACCTGCATGTTGTCATTATATTGATAATTCTAGTGTTTTAACCCTTAAACATAAGCTAGAGGATGTCATAAAGTTAAGGAAACTATATGATGAGGCAAATCTGAAGAATCAAGATTCATGGTGGGCAAACACTTTCTCCTTTCTCAACCCCGCAAATTGGTTCAAAGGTATAGGGGGTTGGCTGACTGGGGTAATACAAGCTGGCCTACAGGTTTTATTGATATGTCTTGCTATCTATTTAGTTTTTAAAATCTGTTTGATGTGTATTAAACGATGTACTAGGACACAGAGGAGGTATGAAGATGTGTATTGATCAAATGAAGGAACAAAAGGAGGGAATGTTAGAGCTGAACCAGCATTTTTTAAAGTTCAGAGGCCTTGTTTTCTTTTAGACAGGCTGATGCGTACCAGAAGTCAAGATAAGATGTTCCTCATTTTAGTCAATACACCCCCGCCCGCCTGAGTAGTTCTGGGAGACAAGGGCAAGAATGGAGTTTTCGGTCAAAATCAGTATTCTACGTGTTTTAGTGATAAGTTGTATTAACCGCCATATATGGTAATTCCGCTTCCTGCTTCAGGGGGGTATATAAATCCCGTATCCAGCAATAAAGAGCAGAGTTTATTGACGCATACTCTGTGTCTTATTCTCTCTGGTACCACATTCCGAGGAGGAAAGGGTTAACGAGACAAGCAGTGACGACAGCGTCAATGATGCCAAGGTGAGATTTGACACACAGGAGGCAGGTCACTCAAGAAAGCACTGATTGGAGGCTGGCGGAGGGCTAGAGAATCACAGACAGGGATGAGAAGACACAGTGTGCAGTCCAGCTCTTGTACACCAAAATCTCATTAGGAGAAAACATCAAATGGTGATTAAAGAACCACAAAGCAGATTTTGTCACCAAAAGTATCAATGTAATCAGTATTACAGCGCCATTACTGCTATGTCTCTTCATTACAAAATCGTGCTCACAGGCTCTCTTTAAAGCGATCCTGTCACCAGGTTTGGCCAATATGAGGTAAGGCCACCACCTTTCAGGCCTGATATACAGCATTCTATAAAGTCTTTTCCACACGTTAGTGTGTGCCATACGTATGGTGACAGTTTTCACACGTACCATACCTGAGACATTTGCACACCTAGACACAGTCAAGTGAATTGGTCCGTGCACGTCACTGTTTCCACGGACAATGTGTCCGTGGGCAAAGTACGCAGACATGTCCGTTTTTTAACAGCATGAGCCACAAAACATTCCGTGCACATGCACACTGATGACACACGGATGACATCCGTGTGTCATCAGTGTGACACATACCGATGCCTGGGAAGCAGTGGCAGCAGGTGCTGAAGACCACTCTCATTATTCTCCCATGCTTGCATTGCGATAAGTGCTGGCAGGGGAGAATGTTGAGAGTGGTATTAAATTGATAACAATGAGGCAGGCAGCGGCTCATGGGAGTTCTATTCCCATCAGCGTACACCTGCTGCAGCTAATAACAGTGAGAGCAGGCGGCAGCTGATGGGAGTATTCATCAGCCACCTGTGCTGTAAATAAATTAAAAAACCAGAGTGGTTTCCCCTGTATTTTTGATAATCAGCCAGGCAAAAAAGACAGCTGAAAACCTTAGCTGTCAGCTTCAGCAAGGCTGGTTACCAAGAATAAAGTGTTTTTTTTTTAAATTAAGGCAGAGCAAAGAACTGCAGTGTGCAGGCAAAGGTCAAAGAGCCCCTGCGCATGCGCACCGCAGTACTTTACTCTGCCTTAGTCAGGGCACAGAAGTGGCCCAAAGTCATTTAACCCCTTAAAAACATCTGTTACTTATTCAAATCTGTGAAAATTGGCTGTTTGCCCACTTTGATGCCAATTCTGATGCCCAGAACCAATTTGGACCAGGCTGGAGGGACCTGGGTTTGATGCAGGGCATCACTATCTGTGTACTCATAGTGTGAGATCAGTGGCCCAAAGTCATTAACCCCTTAAAACATGCTACTTATTCAAATCTGTGAAAATTGGCTGTTTGCCCATTTTGATGCCAATTCTGATGCCCAGAACCCATTTGGGCCAGGCTGGAGGGACCTGGGTTTGATGCGGGGCATCACTATCTGTGTATTCTTAGTGTGAGATCAGTGGCCCAAAGTCATTTAACCTCTTAAAAACATCAGTTACTTATTCAAAACTGTGAAAATCATCTGTGTGCCCACTTTGATGCCAATTCTGATGCCCAGAACCCATTTGGGCCAGGCTGGAGGGACATGGGTTTGATGCAGGGCATCACTATCTGTGTACTCATAGTGTGAGATCAGTGGCCCAAAGTCATTTAACCCCTGAAAAACATTGTTACTTATTTAAATTTGTGAAAATTGGCTGTTTGCTCACTTTGATGCCAATTCTGATGCCCAGAACCCATTGGGCCAGGCTGGAGGGACCTGGGTTTAATGCGGGGCATCGCTATCTGTGAATTCTTAGTGTGAGATCAGTGGCCCAAAGTCATTTAACCCCTTAAAAACATCTGTTACTTATTCAAATCTGTGAAAATTGGCTGTTTGCCCACTTTGATGCCAATTCTGATGCCCAGAACCCATTTGGGCCAGGCTGGAGGGACCTGGGTTTGATGCAGGGCATCACTATCTGTGTACTCATAGTGTGAGATCAGTGGCCCAAAGTCATTTAACCCCTTAAAAACATCTGTTACTTATTCAAATCTGTGAAAATTGGCTGTTTGCCCACTTTGATGCCAATTCTGATGCCCAGAACTCATTTGGGCCAGGCATCAGGGACCTGGGTTTGATGTGGGGCATCACTATCTGTGTATTCTTAGTGTGAGATCAGTGGCCCAAAGTCATTTAACCCCTTAAAAACATCAGTTACTTATTCAAACCTGTGAAAATCATCTGTGTACCCACTTTGATGCCAATTCTGATGCCCAGAACCTATTTGGGCCAGGCTGGAGGGACCTGGGTTTAATGCGGGGCATACCTACAGTCCCTGACAGAAGTTATGTCGCTTATCCATGTTATATAAATCAAAGCTTATAACCTGACGTTAAATTCATCCATTGGTTTTATAAATTACTCTTTTGAAAGCTGAAGTCCTCCCAAATTTGGTTTAGGTTAAGAAAATAAATTGGCATCAATGCTGAAATATTGATCATTTAATGAACATAGAATGGTCAGATTTTGGCAAGACAAAAGTTTTGTCGCCCACAGAAAGTAATGTGATATTCAAACTGTGAGACAGTGAAGGGATATGTATTGAATGGGGTGTACATTTCACCTAGGTACTTTGCTGACTGGGATAAGGGAAATGTATGGCTTTGTACACCTAGTGGTAGAGAAAGGTCACTACACCTTACATTCAGTACACGCTTGCATCTCAGGCCTGAAACCACTCAGGTGTTAATTAGGAGACCAGAAGTAGGTGTCTGCGAACACAGTCAGAGAGCTCGCTTAGTCTGGACAAGGAGTCCAGGCACAAGAAGGAGTCTCCAGGATTATGAGCTGTCTCAGTCTGGGTGCTCGATGTACCCCGGACACAGGAGTAGTCTCTGTGAGAATCCATGCGGATAGCTGCTGAATAGGAGGGGAGCTCTCTCAAGTCTGGACGTTGAAGGTGCCTTCAGACACAAGGAGGAGACTCTGTGAGAATCCATGCTGGTAAATGCTGAACATATGTGTTGTTTTGGCCCAGGCTGGTAGAGTCTGGTCCCGGATAGATAGGGAAATCTATCTAAGTGTAATAAGTGGCTGGACAAGCCCAGGTCTTATGTTTATGATTTGGTTTTGATTATGTTCTGTTTGCTGTGGACTTTAATAAAACTGGTTGCGGCCAGTTTTTACCAGAACTGCTGTCTGTGAATGAACTGTTTCCGTGCCACTCCGTCTACCCGGACGGCGATCCCAGAGCTATATCCCCTGAAAAGCTTACAATTGGTGCTGGAATGTGCGTGCAGCACAGTGGCGAGAGACAGCAATAAAGGTGAAGTCTGTTGAAGCAGCAGCAGAGAAAAAAAAAGTGTGTCAGCAAAAACGTCTGATTGGAGCAGTCTTAAAGAGACAGTAGCCCTAATAGAGTTTGCAAAGAAAAAAAAAAAAGTGTGTCAATAAAGGAGAAACGTCTGTTGGAGCAGTCTTAAAGAGACAGTGGCCCAATAGAGTTAGCAGAGAAAAAAAAAAAAAGAGTGTCTGCACAGCAAAGCTGAATTTTCTGTGGAAAAGACTGTGGAGTGTGTATGTCTTGAGTGAAGACTGCCGTTGTTGAGACAGAGAAGTCTGACAGCATGGATGACAGCATGGAGGCGCTGTTTGAACAAATGGCGCAAGTTAATGTGCAACATAAGACTGCCGTGGTTGAGACAGATAAGTCCGGCAGTATGGAGGAGCTCGTTGAGTACCTGGTCCAGGCCCAGCGGAGCATGCAGCAGAGCATGGAGCGGCAGCGCCTGCAGCACCAGCAGCGCATGCAGCAGGCCCAGCAGCAATTCCTGAAGCAGCAGCAGGAGAATAACCGGTTGTTTTTTGAGCAGGTTGCAGCACTACAAAAGACTTGCAGCGCATCGTCCCAAAGTAATGTTGCAAAGTCACCTGCATTGTCCGCAGTAAAGAAGGCGGTAAGACGGTCCCTGAAAAAGATGACACCTCGTGATGATGTGGAGGTATATCTCACTAGGTTTGAGGGACTGGCAGAGGAGAATCTGCCCCTATCTGAATGGGCCATGATGGTCGCACCCTATCTGATTGGAGAACCCCAAAGGGCCTATGCTGACCTGAGCGAGCAGGACAGCCAAGACTATGCCAAGCTGAAAGCGGAGATTCTTACCCGGCTGTGTGTTACGCTGACAGCCCGTGCCAGGGGAGTTCATGACTGGAGATGCAGTTGGGAGTCTGCAGTCAGCAAACCTGATTATGGCGTTGAAAAGGTGATAGTGAACCGCTACACCCGAGCATGTCGTCCTGAGGTACAGCCAGAGGTCGGACAAGGAGGCCACCAGGAGCCACTCGTCTGGTCAGCCTGATGGAGAGGGTCTTCGCTACCAAAGACTGCCTCCGTGACCAGCCGTCTGAGTGGTCGTCACTTCAGAGTTCCCGGACGCTGAACTCTCGCGGTAAGAGCGTTCCAGCTGTTGGGGACATGGGGTATGCTGATAAGCGGGTTCAGGCCGAGGGGACATGTGGGTGGAAAAGTGTGATGGACAGTGTTGGAGATGTCGTGAAATTGCAGCCAACTGTCCAATAGAGGGGGAGCCTATGTATTGTGATGTTGGCAGATCCCTCTCTCTCTGCGCAGAACCTGTGTGTGTGTCCACCTCAGCCGAAGAGACTGGACCACAGGTGTGCCCGGTGGTTGTAAATGACTGCCCAGCACAGGCCCTCTTGGACTCAGAGAGTCCAGTGACTTCCGTATGTGACAGCCTGATTGATAGGGACTTCATCCCTGATAAGCACCTGAGTATGGTGTACATCCATGGAGACACCAAAGTCTACCCAGAGACTGCCGTGGACTTGGTCCCCAAACTCGGGGAGGTTTCATATGAAGTGGGGTAGTGAAGAACCTGGTGCACCCCGTCATATTGGGTAATGACTTTCCCCAATCTAAGGGTCTCTGGGGGAAAAATGTTTCTGATGGACAGTGTGATGAAGCTCCTATTGAGGGTGCGCAGTCCCGAGGCGCGAACACAATGCTAGTGGGCCGTTAAACTTATGTGATAATGATGATGATGATGATAATGATAATGATAATGATGATGATAATGATGATGACCATGATAATGATGCTGATGCTGATAATGATGATGATCATGATAGTGATGATGATACTGATCATAATCATGATAATGATATTGATAATAATGATGACTGTGATAGTGATGAAATTCCTTTGCAGGTGATGTTGGGAGACGAGGATGGTGGTTCTCGGGAACCAAGTGTCCCTGACTTACCTGTGTCCTGTGACAATTTTGAGAGTGAGCAGTGGCGAGACCCCTCTCTTAAAACTGCCCAGGAAAATATAAATGTTCTAAATGAGGTTTCCCAAGAGCCTGGCTCTGAGGAGAGGTTTCCTCATGTTGCCATAAACACTCACCTGTTGTATAGGGACACTGAAGTCCAGGGAGAGGTCGTGAGCCAGCTCCTAGTACCTGAGCTATATGGAAGTAGAGTGCTGGGGTTGTCACATAGTCACATACTTGAGGGACCACCTGAGGGAAACCAGGGACCAGATGGTGAAGTTAATGTTGTGGATGACATGTTAACTAAGGTTCCAGATCAAGATGTGAATGAGAATGAATTGTATAACCCTGAAAGTGAGCAGGATGTGAATGAAAACGAAGTGTATAACCCTGAAAGTGAGCCGGATGTGGCTGAGAAAAAGGGGTCAGACAGGGATAGTGGTAGTGATAGTGAATCATCTGATGACAATAAAGCAACCAGTGCAAATGAGGAAGGCATGGTAGCAGAGGAGGTTGAGAGTCCTGAGAGGAAGGCTGATGCTGACCTTGCAGCCGGACAGAAGATGGCATCTGAAGATGTTTTACAGTTGGCCGGTTCCCTGGCGAAGACTAAGGTGAAAGGAGGAGAGCTGAGCTTTAAAGGCAGGACTCTGAAACTGAACACAGCCCAAGTAGATGCTGTTGGAAATGTGAAGTTACCAAGGTATGGTGTGGATCTGTATCGTGCCAAGGACTCTGAGGGAGATGCTGCAGAGGTGGAAAAAGCCATAGAAGTGGTAGTCACCAAGCCAGATGCCTCATCAGAAGCTGAGGTCTCAAGTGAAGCTGTGAGGAACAAGACTGAAGATATGGGGACTGACTCTGTCCAGGAATCTGTTTCTGCCGAAGACAGCGGTGTGGACGGGTTACGGTCCGGATCAGTAGCTGCAACTCGTGAAGCTCAGGCTGGAAGTTCGGCGCCCGGAGCCCCAGCAGTGTTCCCGAGTGACACCAAGGATCTGGATAAATCACAAGATGAGATTTTGAGACATCAGGCTGGCATTGGTGAGCTCAAGCGCACTTTCATGGAGTCTACATCGGAGCCGCGTCCCAACAAATGGGAAAAGCGATGTGTCACTCCGTTGCCGCTGCAGACACACGGGAGCTCAGATGGGATGCAGAACGTGGTGGAAGAGAAGAATCCGGCGGGTTCTGAGTATACAGATGCAGCTATCAAGGAGAACTTGAAAGCTGGAATAAATGGAGATATTGGAGACTATAATGATGTGACTGAAGAAGTAGAATGTAAGACTGACGGTAGGGCTTCTGAGCATGTCCTACCAGAAGAGCCTGAAGAAGGGGCCGAAGACATAAAGGACGTCCAACAGGTACAAGATGAATTGATTACTTCTCAGAAAAAACTCCAAACTGTGATGAAGGAGCGTGATGAGAGCCATGAGCATCTTCTGGAGAAGCTCAATGAAGTAAAGAAGGTTCAAGGGGAACTAGAGAAAAGTGAAAAACCCCCTATACCTCCTGTGATAGTTGGTGACACATGGTCAGTGCACCAAGAACAGGAGGTACGAGGATTTTTGAGGAAGAATCAGCAGAGGTGTTCTGACGTGCCCGGTCATACTTCTCTGAGGAGGCACTATACCGAAACTGAGCCCGGCCCTAAGGTCAAGATGAAACCGTGCAGGATACCCGAGGCCCGCAGAGAGCATAGGCCTGGGAGGGTACAGGGTAGTGCGGATGCTTCAGATGAAGAGAAAGATGATGTTGCCTATGGCTCAGGTGAAGATACAGATGACAATAGTGAAGATGAAGCTGATGAGGGCCATGACTGGTCCAGAGTTCACTGTCTGTTTAGGATTGTTGACCAGCCCTCCGGTCTGGATGACCAGCCCTCCGGTCTGGAGAAGAGGGGGGGGATATGTGAGACAGTGAAGGGATATGTATTGAATGGGGTGTACATTTCACCTAGGTACTTTGCTGACTGGGATAAGGGAAATGTATGGCTTTGTACACCTAGTGGTAGAGAAAGGTCACTACACCTTACATTCAGTACACGCTTGCAGCTCAGGCCTGAAACCACTCAGGTGTTAATTAGGAGACCAGAAGTAGGTGTCTGCGAACACAGTCAGAGAGCTCGCTTAGTCTGGACAAGGAGTCCAGGCACAAGAAGGAGTCTCCAGGATTATGAGCTGTCTCAGTCTGGGTGCTCGATGTACCCCGGACACAGGAGTAGTCTCTGTGAGAATCCATGCGGATAGCTGCTGAATAGGAGGGGAGCTCTCTCAAGTCTGGATGTTGAAGGTGCCTTCAGACACAAGTAGGAGACTCTGTGAGAATCCATGCTGGTAAATGCTGAACATATGTGTTGTTTTGGCCCAAGCTGGTAGAGTCTGGTCCCGGATAGATAGGGAAATCTATCTAAGTGTAGTAAGTGGCTGGACAAGCCCAGGTCTTATGTTTATGATTTGGTTTTGATTATGTTCTGTTTGCTGTGGACTTTAATAAAACTGGTTGCGGCCAGTTTTTACCAGAACTGCTGTCTGTGAATGAACTGTTTCCGTGCCACTCCGTCTACCCGGACGGCGATCCCAGAGCTATATCCCCTGAAAAGCTTACAAAACAAATAATTATCTTAAAATACAAATATATGTTGCATAACATTGGTGAATTAAGTTGTGGTGCTATTAGAGTCATATTTAATATTTTGTGTGACTTCCATGAGCTTGAAGGACTGCATCCATGCGGTTCAACAATGATTCATACAATTTATTAATGAAGTCATCAGGAATAGCAAAGAATGCAGTCTTACATGCCTCCCAGAGTTCATCTAGATTCTTGGTTTTGTCTTCCAAGCTTCCTCTTTCATCCTACCCCAAACATGCTCAATGATGTTCATGTCTGGTGACTGGGCTGGCCAGTCCTTGAGCACCTTGATCTTTTTTGCCTGGAGGAACTTTGTTGTAGAGATGGATGTATGTGATGGAGCACCATCCTGCTGCAAAATTTGACCCCTTTTATGATTTGGAATGTAAGAGGTAGCTAATACTTCTTGATATTTTAGGCTATTGATATTGCCTTCCACCTTGCAAATGTTTTGCACACCCCATACTGAATTTAACCCAAGACCATGATCTTTCCACCACAAAATTTAACTGTTTTCTGGGTGTATTTTGGATCCATATGGGCTCCAGTAGGTCTCCTGCAGTATTTGCGGCGGCTGTGGTGTAATTCTACTGAAGATTCATCAGAGAAATCCACCTTCTAACACTTTTCCAGCGTCCATCTGTTTAGCAGGCTGTGGGACTTTGCAAATGCCACATGGTTTTTTATTTGCCTTTTGTTTAGTGCTGGCTTCTGGGCACTGAATCGACCATGGAGGTCATTTCAAGACAGAATCCTACAAACTGTTCTAGTTGACACAGGGACTTGAGGTGACCAGGCCTGTTGGAGCTCTGCTGCAGTGGAAGACGGGCTTGCTTTGGATTTTCTAACAAACAAACGTTCCTCCCGAGCAGTTGTCTTGCGAGGTCTGCCGGACCTGGGCTTGTCAAACACATCTCCAGTCTCTTCAAATCTTTTTTTAATTCTTTGTACTTGACGCTGAGACACATTAAAGGTGCCAGCCACCTCTGCAGTGGATCTGGTCTTCAGCATCTTGATAATCAAGGATTTGGTCGCAGGGTGGATTTTTGGCATGTTGTCAGAGCTCAAGTTGCAGTTCAAGTAAAGGTCTGGGGTGCTGGGTTTCTTTTTATACACACCCACTAATTAACCGATCATTTACACTGAGCACTGGTGAGGATGTAAACTAGGATTGGGTGCATTATATGACCAGGTGACAAAACTTTTGTCTTGCTAAGACCTGACCATTCTGTGTTAATTAAATGATCAATATTTCAGCATTGATGCCAATTTATTTTCTTAACCTGAATCAAATTTGGGAGGGTTTCAGCTTTCAAAAGAGTAATTTATAAAACCAATGGATGAATTTAACGTCAGGTTATAAGTAGTGTTTGAGCGATACTGCTCGATATCTAAAAATGTCGGATCGGAATGGTATCGCCGATATCACTAAAATATCGGCGATACCCGATACCGATACCGGAAGTCCCATGTAAGTCTATGGGAACAAAATATCGCAACAAAAAAAACACTTTCTTTCCTTGTAAACACAAAATATACACACTTAGAATACATATATATATATATATATATACATGTCATTGTGACATGTATATATTATATACATATATTTATAGTTTATTCACTTCTACATAGTAAAATAGCCTCTGATTCAATTGCCGGGTAAAGCCGGCATTTGTGAAAAGACAGAAGCACCCGAGGGTCCAGTCGCCACAGAGATGTTGCATCGCACCCAGCGGTGTGACAACTTACTCTCAGGTAAGGAGGAAACACCCCATTGACTCCAACCACTGCATTCAACAGTACACTATGCCAGCTGAGTGTAGGCGGACCCAATGGGATGGTCTAGCTCAGGCTGGTTAGAACAGGGTGTAGCTAGTTGGATGGGAGGGGTTGAGGCAGCCTTATGCTGCATGTCTTTGTAGTAAGAATTGTTTCCTTTCCTGCTTTCTTACTACGTCGCATACTCCACTCTGCTACATCACTCTGCACCATTGCTCTATCTCACATCTATCTGCCCTGGAAGGATACCGTCTTACCTGTACAAGACTTATCACCTAGCTGCACTACACCATCCCTGCCAGAGGACCTGCACAGCAGCGCTGGTCACCCTGACAAGGTACTACAGGTGGCGTCACGACAAACTACACAAACATTCTATCATCCCCTGGAAATATCCCACATTCCAGTGAGCGACCAGGGCACGGACATAGCTGTGCTACCCGTCACATCCCCCATAGAAGTCGACGGGCTTGGTGCCGAGTACCCCCAAAACCTGTGGCTCTGTGCGACTCAACTTTGGCGTCACGAACAGGATTCAGAAGCTCGCTATAAGCGAGTCCTGTGTGCCTTAATTGAACTGTTTTTTTGCTTGAGAATTGCAAAAATCATCATAGACTGTATTTGCCATTTTTCCGTCATATCTGCGCCACGAGGCACAGGTGAAGAATAAGGGCGTGCTCTCGTGGGCGTACACTCACTCCGTGGCGCGAAAACGATGTCCGCACACTCTAAATGTTACTGCAATGTAAGATCGTGCCCCACAGCTCTGGAGTTCCGCCTCCTCATCCTCCTCAGTGGGCGGAAACGAACGCGAAGGTCCCGCCTCCCTACAAAAGATGGCGCCTCTCTTGATGCTAATGACACATGTGACTTGGCAGAGATGGCGAACGGACATGAGCAGAAGTGGGAAGGGATGGAGGAGTCAGAACTCTCCCCCCACGGAAGCGACCCGATCGCCACGGAGCCACCGTTTGGCACCCGGCCTGGAAACCCTCCTACGCTGGAAGAAGCGGAGGATACCCTGAGAGACCTGGCCCGGCACCGGGAGGAGGTCGCCAGGATGGAAGCGAGCTGGCGGGCCCTAAAACTACAATTGGAGCGGCGCCAATCCCTCCTACCCACTGAAGTGTCTGTACCGGAAGGTGAGGCACCCGTTCCAGTAGAGGAGGCCGTGCGGGCATCCCAGCCCTTGCAATCTGAACCGGTTGACAGTATCTCAGTGGAGGCACCCGTTCCAGTAGAGGAGGCCGTGCGGGCATCCCAGCCCTTGCAATCTGAACCGGTTGACAGTATCTCAGTGGAGGCACCCGTTCCAGTAGAGGAGGCCGTGCGGGCATCCCAGCCCTTGCAATCTGAACCGGTTGACAGTATCTCAGTGGAGGCACCCGTTCCAGTAGAGGAGGCCGTGCGGGCATCCCAGCCCTTGCAATCTGAACCGGTTGCCAGTATCACAGTGGAGGCACCCGTTCCTGCAGAAAACGCCGCACCAGCACCCCAGATCCCGCTGTCTGCCCCCGTCACTGAGGCAGAAGAAGCGACACCCGTCCTCATGGAGGAGGCCGCGCAGGCACCAGAGCTCTACCTGCCTGTACCGGAGCCCCGACCGTCATCTGTTCCAGAGCCGGCTGCTTCCGCCACAGGTGAGCGCCGCCAGGACTGGCGGGCGCCAGGAGAGCTGCCGCAAACCGGACATCGTAAGCTGGCATTTGATGGTGGAGACATGGAGCTGCTGGTGGAGGAGAATTACAACCGGCGTCAGGAGGAAGAGTGGAGACGTCGGGAGCGGGAAGCAGAGCGACAAAGGGAGCAGAGAGAATCCCAAAAGCTTCGGCAACGTCACCTGGACAAGGACCTGGCAGAGAAGGCACGTATGAGAAAGGATAAAAGTACGCTGAGGGAGCCGCGGCGTAAGGGTGCAGTACGGAACTTTAAGTTAAAAGGTGGTTGGGGCTTCATCCAGGAGCCTGGACTTTATTTAGAAGTTTTTGTAACCCGGCGGGACGTGGAGGCTCACCTCCCAGAAGGACACCCGGGGAGGGACCTGTTGCCAGGAGACTTGGTGACTTACACCCGACACTGGGGTTACAATGGATGGTACGCCCTAAATGTTACCAGGTGCGACCCCTACTCCCCAGAGTGTCAGGTAACTGACAGACCCTACGAGCCTTCAGCCTCCCCCAACCAGGCCTCTGCACAAGTGCCCACCCCACGCCGTAAATCTCCCCAGCCTCCCTCAGTGGTCTCCTCAGCAGCCCCAGCTATGGACATGATAATGATAGCTGGCCCGTACCCGGCGCCTGTTAGGCCCCCTGGGGTTCGTTCAGTCCGGGACATAGGGGTCCAGACCCGGAGGGAGACGAAAGAGGTGGCCACACAGACCCAGATAGCGGGTCACGACGTCACTGTACAGGCCACACGACGTCATCAGGTCTGGGTGGACCCTCCTGTCACGGATGTTTGGCAAGCTCCAGAAGAGTACCAGGTGGTACCTGTAAGAGGCCAGCCAAAGAAGTCTAAATAACCCGGACAGGGTCTCTGTATGTAAATAGTTAAATTATTGATGTACCCGGACGGGTGAATGTTCATAAAAAGAAGTTTATTGTTGCCATAATATACCCAGGTTGGGTAATGGTTTGATGTACCCGGACGGGTGAATGTTCAGAAGAACAAGTTTATTGTTGCCTTAATATACCCAGGTTGGGTAATGGTGTTTCACTGTAATGAAAATGTTGAACTTTGAAGCCATGAACTGTACTGGCTCACAAACTTTTCTGTAAATAGTTGGCACTTCGGTGCTCCATCTTGGTTTTACAAAAAACTTAACTGTGCACTATTTTCAACTACCTCAGAAACTAAAAACCCGTTTGGTGTGGCCGAAAGTGAGGTCTGCTCAAGGAAAGTCTTGCAGCCCACCCAAGACCACAGTTGGAGGTTTGGAGCGGGTCCTCCACAAGCACAAGTAAAGGACACTGTGAAGTTACCCGGTGGGGGTAGTCCTAAGAAGTCTCCACGAACTTCGGCACTAATGCTATTTGCACTTTTGTAATGTTATTATTAAAAATTTTATTATGCAACGTTTAACTTGAAGTGTTTCCTGCTTTCTTACTACGTCGCATAGTCCACTCTGCTACATCACTTTGCACCATTGCTCTATCTCACATCTATCTGCCCTGGAAGGATAGCGTGTTACCTGTAGAAGACTTTTCACCTACCTGCACTACACCATCCCTTCCAGAGGACCTGCACAGCAGCGCTGGACACCCTGACCAGGTACTACAGGTGGCGTCACGACAAACTACACGAACATTCTATCATCCCCTGGAAATATCCCACATTCCAGTGATCGCCCAGGTCACGGACCGAGCTGTGCTACTCGTGACATCCCCCATAGAAGTCGACGTGATCGGTGCCGAGTACCCCCAAAACCCCTGTCTCTGTGCGACTCAACTTCCCTCACTGTGCTGGCACTTTACATTTACAATGCCTCTGGGTTTTTTTTTTGGGGGGGTGGGGAACATTCAGACTTTTGCTATGGGGCCCCATGATTTATATGTACGCCCCTGCTGCTGAGGCATGGTATTTAAGGCTGTTAAGGAGCCAACATACATGGACCTTGCCAGCAGCGTCAGACTGGAGTACCTTGGGCCCACCAGAGAAAATATATTCTTGCGGCCCAACATCATACTTCCCAACCTTTGAATAAGGGAAAGAGGGACAAAGGCTGTGGCACGCTGTGCATGCTGCAGAAAATTTTAGGCCATGCCACGTTGCACCACAGACTGTCCAGGAGTTGGTGGATGCTTTAGTCCAGGTGTGGGAGGAGATCCCTCACGAGACCATCCGTCGCGCTCATCAGGAGCATGGCCAGAAGTTGTAGGGAGGTCATACAGCATACCTCCCAAATTTGGAAGACAGGAAAGAGGATTAAAGGCTGCGGCGCGTGTTGCGCGCCACTGAAAATTTTAGGCCACGCCCCGACAACACCCATTTCACAGCTAATCACACCCATATCCTCGCCCCAAGCGTAACCATTTAGCACTGCTGATCACACTGACTGGTAATGAGGGCACAGTGGCTGGTACTGAGGAAAAGAAAGAAAGAGCAGCGAGAGAGAAAGAACAAACAGAGAAAGAAAGAGAGGAAAGAAAGAAAAGAGAAAAGAAAGAACAGAGAGAAAAAAGAACAGAGAGCGAGAAGGAAAGAACAGAGAGCGAGAAAGAAAGACTAGAGAGAGAGCCATAGGCGTAGCTAGGGTTTTGGTTTAGTGGGGGCAAAACTTCTGAGTGGGCCCATCATCAGAGAACCTCAGCAAATGACCGCGCTGTTGGCCAAAATAATCTATATATAAAAAGACCAATATTGATATTACCGCCATATGGTCTGTGTTAAATAATACCAGTCCTACAGAACATATATAGATTACAGCACAGGTACAGATAATGACTTACCGCTGATGTTCTTTCTAATGGAATTGTTCACTTTTCATGTCTTTTCCATCTGGCCCACACCGACATGACGACTTCTCCAGCCAGGACTCGACTGCACCCCCATTAAAAAAAAAATCGAAAAAAAAATCACCTCCCGGCTCCTGTGCTGCTCACTGTTCTCCCTCTCAGCGTCTGACAGCGGGCGCCGGCAGGTGATGTTATTGCGCTCGCTGTCATACGCTGAGAGGGGGATTATGGGAGAGAAGGAGCGCTCGCTCCTTCTCTCTCTATGCGGTCAGCTTTATCGGCTGGATGCCGATACAGCTGACCCTCCGATGACGGGTGGGGGGCCCACTGCTGGCACCGGGCCCCCCCAACGCCTGTTCAGGCCCCATAGCTTCCGGGCGGCAGAGCAGGGAGAGCGATTCCCCCTGCTCTGCCGCAGAATGTAACTGTATCGTAGCTCCGGGTGGGCCCCCTCAGAGCGCGGGCCCCGGGGCCACCGCCCCCTCTGCCCCGCGACCTATCCTTTCAAATCAGGGCCCACCACGCAGGAGCTGGGGCCCACCGTAGGTTTCTCCGGTGTCCCGGTGCCTCAGTCCGACCCTGCTTGCCAGCCTGATAATACCAGGCCACAGCAGTCTGCATATCTTGGCTGGTTAACAAAAATAGGGGATCCCCTCGAAAAAAATTTGGCGTGGGGTCCCCCCTATTTTTGTTAACCAGCCAGATGAAGCAGACTGCTGAGGCCTGGTTTTTCAGGCTGGTAAGGATCCAATATCCATGGACCTTGCCAGCCTGATAATACCAGGCCACAGCAGTCTACTTAGCTTGGCTGGGTAAAAAAATAGGGGATCCCCTCGAAAAAAAAACGGCGTAGGGGTCCCCCTATTTTTGTTAACCAGCCAAGTAAAATGCAGACTGCTGCGGCCTGGTATTAAAAGACTGTCAAGGCCCATGGATTTTGGCCCTCAACAGCCTGATAATACCAGGCTACAGCAGCCCCACATTTGGCGCATCAAAAGATGTGCCAATTGTGGCACTTTACCCGGCTCTTCCCACTGCCCTGTAGCGGTTGCAAGTGGGGTAATAAGGGGTTAATGTCACCGTTGATTGCACGGTGACAATAATCCCGGTTAATAATGGAGAGGTGTCAATAAGACACCAATCCATTATTAATCCCAAAGTTTTAAAATGTATAAAAAAAAAAGACACAGCAAGAAAAAAGTATTTTAATGAAATAAAAGAGACAACACAGTTTTCATTTATTTTATTATACTCTCATTCCTGCGACGCCATCGATCTCCTGTAAAAAAAGGAAAAAAAAAAACCAACAGTATACCACCTGTCCGACGCAGTCCATAGTAACGACTGTCCCACGGCGATCCAGCTCTGTAACATCGGAATGACAGGCAGAGGCTGTCATCCCGGAGCAGCACAGCTGATTACCTGCTTCCCCGGCGGTGACGTCATCGGACTGACTGCTTTACGGCCGGGATTACCCAGCAGTCACTGCAGTTATCGCGAGAAACTGCATGTGACCGCCGGGGAAAGATGATGGCGGCCATCAACCAGTCCAGGCCGTGACCACCGGAGATCTTCTGCCAGGTAAGTGCCGCTGACTCCTGACAGACCCGACCGACGGACACTCACAGTGACAGTGACAAATCCGATTCCGGTATACGATATATGGAAAATATGAAACTAAGTATCGAAAGTCCGATAAAGCTAATATCGGCCGATACCCGATACTTGCGGTATCGTATCGCTCAACACTAGTTATAAGCTTTGATTAACATAACATGGATAAGCGACATAACTTCTGTCACGGACTGTATCTGTGAATTCTTAGTGTGAGATCAGTGGCCCAGTCATTTAACCCCTTAAAAACATCTGTTACTTATTCAAATCTGTGACAATTGGCTGTTTGCCCACTTTGATGCCAATTCTGATGCCCAGAACCCATTTGGGCCAGGCTGGAGGGACCTGGGTTTGATGCGGGGCATCACTATCTGTGTATTCTTAGTGTGAGATCAGTGGCCCAAAGTCATTTAACCCCTTAAAAACATCTGTTACTTATTCAAATCTGTGAAAATTGGCTGTTTGCCCACTTTGAAGCCAATTCTGATGCCCAGAACCCATTTGGGCCAGGCTGGATGGACCTGGGTTTGATGCAGGGCGTCACTATCTGTGTATTTTTAGTGTGAGATCAGTGGCCCAAGGTCATTTAACCCCTTAAAAACATCAGTTACTTATTCAAACCTGTGAAAATCAACTCTGTGCCCACTTTGATGCCAATTCTGATGCCCAGAACCCATTTGGGCCAGGCTGGAGGGACCTGGGTTTAATGCGGGGCATCACTATCTGTGAATTCTTAGTGTGAGATCAGTGGCCCAAAGTCATTTAACCCCTTAAAAACATCAGTTACTTATTCAAACCTGTGAAAATCATGTGTGCCCACTTTGATGCCAATTCTGATGCCCAGAACCCATTTGGGCCAGGCTGGAGACTTGTTTTCAATGTGGAGTGCCCTATTCTACATGTCTGCAGTGTCATATCAGTGGCCCAAAGTCATTTAACCCTTTCATTAGCGCCCTCTGGTGCCCATTTTTGCGCCAGTTTTATAATTTTTGGTGCTGATTTTAAGTGTATTCACATAAGGGCTCCTCGCTGCATTGTTTTTTATTATTGTGATGATTATTTTTTGTTGGCAAACCTATAAAAAACAGAAAAGAAAAATTTGCCGAATAAGAATCTGATGAATAAGAAACCAACTTCAGCCTCGTCGTCTGCTGCCGCCCTAGTGTCTGACACACTCTACACATGGACCGCCAGTGTATGACTGCCGGTGACTACTGCCCTGCTCCGTACTAGTCGCGTCGCACAACCTCTGCTTCCGCGCTAGTGTCTGACACTCTCTACTAGTGATGTGACGTTCATGAACAAGCCGACTCAAAGAGCCGGCTCTTCACTGTGAACGATATGAGCCGGCACCTATCAGTGAGCCGCTTGTTATCTAGTGGCTCTCTGCTCTCCTCCCTTCCCTGTGCTGCTGAGTCAGCCTGGTGGTGGAGGGGGAGGCGAGGAGCCAGGAGAGACTGTGTGCTGGAGGGGGAGAGAGGAAAGCTGCTGCTGAAAGTACTGTAGGAGAGGAGTCAGCAGCAGCACAGTGTTATCTCATTCACCCAATACAGAAGCAGGATGTAAATGAAGGCAGAACATGTTGATATGGAAATTTAATTAGGATAAAAACATCCTTCCGTGTTTGCTGCTTGCCATGTCCAAATCTCTATTTTAATGTCTTCTTTGAGCGCTCAGAACGAAATGAAAACTGTCCACAACGCAAGTGTCAGTATAACAGTTCGTCAAAGACATACATTTATTATTCATTCAAGGTTTTATACGTTTACAAAAAGGGGCTGGTTAGTCAATTAACATACAATTAAAAGCTGCTAGACTATTGGCTGTTCTAGTGTAAATATGATAATTATGATAATCATGGTAAATGAGCTGAAGTTGCAGAATTATTGTTTTATATTCTTTTGACCTAGTTGTCTTGCATGACTATAAGGTAAACAACAGATAGCTAATAAGACTTTATGTACTTCATGTACTTGTTCCTTATGAAGGCCTTATGAAGGCCAGATTTCTTTAAAACGACTGATTATAGCTGGCCTAGAAATATGTGAGCACAGGGTTTTTTAGCAAGTGAGATCTATCTAACTGTGAATACATATATGTGAATATACTTTGAATATATGGAATACATATATATTTCCATGACAGTCCCCCCTTAGATACCACTTGCCCTAAAAACCTGCTCCTGGCCCGAGCGCTGCAACTCTTTTGTTCTGCCGGCGAGTTGAGACACCCCTAGCGCATGCCTCCCCCACCGAATACAGACTTTTCGCAAATGGGCGGTCAGGAGGACTGTCCCTGTCGGGGGTTTATGTGTTTGCAATCATAGTCTCTTTATTTGATAGGATGTTTCATCAAGGATGTGTATTCTCAGTCTGGAGGTAGTTCGGAGATCTGGTCAAGCCAGGCAGTTCCATCCGGACTGGTGCGAGGTCCAAGATGGTGAGTGGCATCAAATTGGTTGTCTCTTGAACAGTTTTTTCCATTATCCTGCGGATACAAGGAATTACACAGCAACCAGTAATTAATGCAAAAATGAGAACCCCCATAATGGCTGTCCCAACCTGTGCCAACATTTTCTGCCACCCACTCATCCACCCAAAGTATCGATCCCATGGGTCAGTGACACCTGAGTTCTGTTTCAGTTCCTCTGATAACTCAGTAAGTTTCTGTATTGCCATTGTGACTTTACCATTTGGGCCAGTGTTGTCTGGGATGTGGGTGCATCAGGTGTCTTTGATCATTTTTGCAAACACCTCCTTTCTCAGCTAGAATCATATCCAAAGCCATTCTATTCTGGAATGCCATAATGGAAGTGGGGCCTAACTGTGCTACCAAACCTTTTTCAGCATCTATGGTGAAGTTAACAAATCTCTGCTGGTTATAATAGATGTAATTTATCCAATCAACATTTTTGTTTATAGTTACTAGTGGCAATAGTGACTCAAAATCCTGCTTTAACTTGGTCTCTGGCCTTGAACTCATCAGGTAGGTCATCTGTCTGGTCAGTCAGAGCATCCACGACATCCTTCATGGCTTAGGTGTCTCTCCTGGTACGGGAGCTTCCTTGCAATGCGATACGTGGATCCAAACAGGCTTTCCCTCTAGTTACACAGAGGTTGATGTCATCTGGGGCTCTTGGACAGAATCATCAAATCTGGCAGTGAAGAAAAAAACTCGAGAATGGACATTAGTTTTTGACCAATTCAATTACATAAGTGTTATGATTTGGTAGCTGAGGAGAGCAGGCAAAAAAGGCAATACACCAGAGAGGTTGGAATCTATGGGATTGCAGTACCCTGACTAACCACCACAACTAAAGGCAGCCGTGGAGCGTTCCTACGTTGGTCCTAGACGCCTCGTCACAGCCTGAGAAGCTAACTACACCTAAAGATAGAAAAAGGAAAGCTATCTGCCCCGGAGCAGATCCCCAAAGAACATAGAAAGCCCCCAAACATGTAATGGCGGTTAGACAAGAGGAAATACAGACACAGACAGAAAATAGTATGAGCAAACGTTGGGGCCCAAACTTCCTAAATAGAAAAGGATAGGAAAGGCACTTACTGCAACCCCAAAAAACCCTGAAAAGTACCAACTCTACTAATTACAAAAACTCCTGAGATCACACGACCTCTACCACCTAAATTAGTTCTCTGGTGTAACAAAAACTAAACAGCAACCACTGAAAAAACTGGAAAAGGCAAATGAACAAACAACAGTGGCTGAACTAAACTGCAAGCACCAAAAAACTAAAAGAAGAAAATGTCTTATCTGTTAGCAGAAGATGCAGGCACGAAACAGCTTTCTGGGTCTCTGGGAGTGTGCCTTACGCTAAACAGTGCAATTAGGAGTGTGTCATGCCATGGTTTGCGTGTCTTTTGGGCAATTTTTCAGCATTCTATTCTTAAGTGTTTCATTCAGTTTTTTTTTCTACCTTCCTGCTGCTCTGGGGGTGGTAAGGAGTGTGTAGGCCTAGGTCTGACCCTACTGCTAATCGGGTCTCGTGTGTCAGATTTGCTGTGAATGCGGGTCCCTGATCACTCTCTATCATTTCTGGAAACCCCGTATCTGCACACTATTTTCTGAAAGTAGCTTTGTTGCAGTAGTCTTTGCTGACTTGGAAGGCTTCTGTTCATCTTGAAAATACTTCTTTTGACCACAATGGCGTATTTGAATCCTTCACTTGGCGATATCTGGATGTGGTCTATCTGGATCCTTTGAAGCTGGTAGAGTGGTCTTTCCAGATGAGATGAGGGGGACTTTTTTCCATACGTCCAGGCTTGCATTTGCCGCAGGTCAGACAGCTGCTGGTGAATTTGGCTGTTAGGGTGGAGATCCCTGAAGCGAAAACAGTAAGCACCAATCAGATCATTCATCTGTGTCTTTGATATGTGGATGTGGGTCCATGTACCCATTGGACCACCATAGGGTGCATACTTTGTGGCAGGCAGAGTTTGAAGTCTATTATTGATAGCCTTCTTTCTTCACGTGTTGCTTTTTTTCGCATTCAGCTCTTCTTCTCCTTTTTGAGCTTGGTCTTGCAACTTCTTGAGCAGATCCCAGGACGTCTTTTTGTCAGGTTTCTTGTCTTCAGTCGTTATGTAGTAGCCGTCCGGCTCTACGACCTCTCCCACTTCTCCATGTTGTCTTCCTTTGGCTGCTTCTTTGGCTGCCATGTCCGCCATGTTATTGCCTCATGCCTCTTCTGTTCTCAGTTTTCCATGCACTTTGATTTTTCAAATTGCCACCATTTTGGAAGTTGGAGTATACCCAGTAGGTCCCTGAAGGCTCCATGATGCTTCACGGTTGTCCCGTTTGCTGTGATGAAGTCCCTTGTAGCCCAGATGGGTCTAAAGTCGTGTGCTATGCCATGCGAGTACCTGTAGTCCGTGTAGATGTTTGCAGTCTTGCCTTCTGCCATCTGGCAGGCCTTCGTCAGCGCTATCAATTCTGCTTCCTGGGCTGACAGGCTAGGTGACAGACTTCTGGACCACAGGATTTCTTGATTGCTGGTCACTGCACTTCCTGTGTTGAAACTTCTTCTGGAGCCATCCAAGTATCCCCCTTGGGAGTGGGAGTAGAGTGGCCGGGCTGAGGACTGTAGGTCTGGAGACGGTGACATTATGAGACAAAGGCAATAGAGGCGCCACAAAGATGCCTGGCGGTGGGGAGATTACTGTTGGTTGAGCTTGATTGAAGATTGCCAAGATGTCATGCGGAGTGAGAGTTTCCAGTGGCTGTCCAAGAGTGATGTCAGCAACCTTGTCCAGGAGGGTGTGTGCTGCAGATACTGCCATCAGGCAGGAGGGTGCTCTTCTTGCAACTGGATCCAAGCGGGCTGAGAGGCAGCCTAAAAGTCTCTGTTTTCCCCCGTGAATCCGTGCCAGGACTCCAGTAGCATGACCTTCTTTCTTCCATTAGGTAGACGGAAAGACTTTTCATAGTCAGGTAGGCCTGGTATTGGCGCTGAAACTGTGGAGTTCTTCCAATCTCCTGAATGGGTTGAAGGCTGCATCTGATAGAAGGAGCGGGGTTGCGTTGATGCAAGCGCACAGAGGCTGCATTAGGACTGAGGCATCAGGGATCCAGGTTCTGCAATATGACACTAGACCAGGGAAAGCCTGCAGCATTCTTGGAGTTGTTGGGGGAGCCATCTTCTCCACAGTGGTCTTCCAGTCTTTTGACATGTGTTTCGTCTGGTGGGCAATACAGTGTCCCAGGGATGTAACTTGCTTCTGGCATCGCTGGACTTTGTTCTTCCAGACCTTGCGTTGCTGTTCTTCCAGGTAGAGTAGGAGAGACAAGGAATAGACTGTGCAGGTGTCGATGTCAACCACACAAAAGAGAAAGTCATCCACGTGTTGTAGAAGAGTGACTCTTGCATATTCTGCAATCCAGTTGATGAGGATGGAGGACATTGTCTTGGTGAAACTTGAAGGGCTTGTTTTGAGCACCTTGAGACAACACTGTCCATATGCACTGCACTGGTGCGTGAAAGCAGGCCTCCAGGTGGAGGGGAAACACTGAAAAAGGTACTGGCCAGGTTGATCACCGTGAATACCGTTGCGGTGACTGGGACTCTTGAGAGCAGAGTGTGATGGTTCAGCACTGTTGGGGTTTCAAATGCCGTAGCCTCTTTCGCGGCCTCCAGGCCTTGCACCATTCTGAACTCAGTGGGGTTTACAGTCTTTTTCTTCACTGTGGAAAACTGGGATTGATTCCGATGGGCGAGGCAGCCCAGTTTGGCCTTGTCCTTCAGTATGCGGCAGGGGACTCCCATCTGCTGATGCAGAGCTGGCGGGAAAACAAGCCGTCTACTAGGATCCACATCATGAGAGATGACGACCAGCTGGCTTTCTTGTTCTCCACCAAGACAGTCACTGTGTTAGCACCTGCTCTGGTCACAGGGGGTCTTCTTGTTGGGACGTTTCCTTAACCGGCTGCTTTTCTCTCAGCACGGGCCATCAGTAGTTTCTTCTTCTCCAGCTCGGTCTCAGGTCAGTATTTGTGCACAAGTTTGAAGAGCTGAGTGGCCTTTTGCCGGTCTAGGGCCTGGGTGAACTGGTTGATTGCAGGGGGCACCTCCTGGTGCTTGCAAAAGATGAACCTCTGGCGTTGGAGCTGGATGAGGTGTTGCCATTCCATGAAGCGAGTAGGGTCCTTCTTGAGTTGAATATCCTGGCCAATGTCAAAGTTCTCAGGCCGTCTTCTTAGGCGAGTTCACTTAGACCTTCAGTTGGTCAGAGACATCTTGACTCTGGGTGATGGAGTGGCTTTTCTGGTACTATGTCCAGCACCTCCTGTGATAGGTCTGCAGTGTGGTTTGTTTGAGGTTCCTGTTTCTTCTTGGGTCAGGGGTGAAGAAAGTGTCATGGTCCCATCTTCCTGGAACACTCTGGTCGCTTTCAGCTTCTGCAGTAGGTTCACTCCCAATAGGTTGAGGGTGCAGGTTTTTTACACAACAAACTGGGACATGATGGAGTGTTCTGGCTGAGTCCACACGCTCAGGGGCTTCATAATCTGGAAATATCTGACTTGACCATCAATTCCCATGCAGGAAGCAGAAGATTCTGATAGATAGGTGAGGTTGCGGAGTTCCACAAGAAAAGATCTGACTATGCCATCCACTCTCAGGATATTGGTCCCACTGGTGGGGTTCCCTGTGGACTTGGTGTGCTCTTGTCCTATGGACGGGGTTCTTCACTGCTTTCTGTGTTTCCTCTTTTTCTGGGTGAAGTCAGTGTTCTGCACCGGTTCCGGAAATGACCAAACTCGCCACAGTTGTAACACTTGACATACCTTCTGTCCCGGCGGGACTCAATCCTTTTTGCTACTGTGAGCAGGATATCCATTGCTATTGACGTGTACTCAGGCCTGGCTGCTACCAGTGGTTTCCTGATTGGTTCTCTCAGTCCATGCACAAAAGCCTGTGCCAACATCCGTCTGTGTGTCTGATCGTGGGTAATGAGGCCCAAATCTTGAAACACTTGCATTACTCTGTCATGGAACTTTTCCACAGACTCTGTCTTGTCTTGACTCGTGACATGTAGGCTGAGAATTTGTCCTGTCAGTCTGCTTTTGGCCCATTCTCTGAGTTGTTCAATTAGCTTTGGTCCTGTCTCCCAGGCATATGCATCTAACTCTGCTGGAAGCTTGAAGTGTTCTCTCATAATTGACCAGAATGCATCACCTGCTTTTATTTCCATTTCGGTCCAGAGATCAATCCAGGCTGCTGTATACGTTTGCTGGATCTGCTGCATTTTTTGGCAAAATAGCATGGGGTGTATCCCTGGGTCTGGCAGCATACTGATCACCTGGCTTGGGATGAAGGGCTCATAGGATGGTGCCTCTACCTGTCCCTGCTCTATTGGTGTATACACTGGGTGAGATTTGGGCTTTAGGCTAAGTGCACACGATCAGGAATAATTGCGTTTTTTTCGCGGTTTTTCCGCGGTTTTCCGCGGTAAAAACGCGATAAAAACGCAAGCATTAAGCATCCTATACATGTTAATTGATTCCGCATGTTTTGGCCACATGTTGCGTTTTTTTCCGCGAAAAAAACGCTTTGCGGAAAAAATAGCAACATGTTCATTAATTTAGCGTAACCGCGGTGATTCCGCCGCCATAGGAATGCATTGAACCGCTCACTTTCCGCATGTGGCTATGCCCACTATGCGCAATGTAAGCGGTTCATGTGCGGATGGTACCCAGGGTCTGGAGCAGAGGAGACTCTCCTCCAGGCCCTGGGTACCATATCCCTGGTAAAACAATAATTAAAATAAAAAATAATGATATTCTCACCTTCCGGCGGCCCCCGCAGCCTTCCCGCGGCCCCCGCAGCCTTCCCGCCTTCAGCGACGCTCCCGGCAACTTCCGGTCCCAAGAGTGCTTTGCGAGAATCACCCAGATGGCATAGCGGTCTCGCGAGATGCTACGTCATCGGTGTGATTTGTTGCAAAGCACTCCTGGGACCGGAAGTTGCCGGGAGCGTCGCTGAAGGCGGGAAGGCTGCGGGGGCCGCCGGAAGGTGAGAATATCATTATTTATTATTTTTTTTATTATTTTTACATTAGATCTTTTTACTATTGATGCGACATAGGCGGCATCAATAGTAAAAAGTTGGTCACACTTGTCAAACACTATGTTTGACTCGTGTGACCAACCTGTCAATCAGTTTTCCAAGCGATGCTACAGATCGCTAGGAAAACGCTAGCATTCTGCAAGCTAATTACGCTTGCAAAACGCTATTATTCTGGCGGGAATCAGCATAAAAAAACGTGCGTATTTCCTGCGGGAGAAGTGCGGGATTGCCGCGGAAATTTCCGCGGCAATTCCGCAACGTGTGAACTTAGCCTTAAAGTTGTCTTGCTGCATGGGGATTTCCCACTTCCTTGCTGAGGCTGCGGTGGATCAGTGTCATGGTTCCATGCTGGCAGCCCTGCTCGGCACTGAGGTTCCACATTTGTCTCTGTAGCTATACCACCCCCCTGTGAAGCCCTAGCTGTGGACTGTTGTGTCTGGGGGCTACATGTAGCGTTTTGTGTAGGGAGATTTGCACTTTCTTCTCCTGATATAATGACTAGGGAGAGGTGGGGGGCACCGCATGCTGCACAAGTGTCCCTGTACCATGGATTCTGTTGAGAACAGACTGAACATGTCCAATATTTCCCTTCACCATATGGGGGTGGTGATGGCTTAGCATCTTTCCCTATCTTGTACACATAAAAATCATATCCTGGCTTGTTCACATATCTTTCTGAACTTCCTAAGCGATGCAAGTTTACTGCCACTTTGTACCATGCATTTGCATCAGTCAGCAATTTTGAATCTACTAGCTTCCCTTTTCTATTTTTCAATACATCCTGCCATTCCGCAGCTTGGAGTCTGCCCTTCTTATGGATTTCACACACTTTCATGAGCTGTCTGTAATTTTTTACATACTTTACTCCTTCTTGTTCAGCTACCAGCTGGGGGGCAGTTTTCTCTCCATGAAGCATAAGACTCTCCTGCTTGCCCATCTTGTTCCCCATTTTAAAAAGAGAAATCTTTCCAAAACAAAAACTTCAACACGAAAGTTTGATTTTAGAAAAAAACAAACAAAAAAAAACAAAAACAAATTATTATTTCCTCGCCGAATGCCCGATGGGAGGGGCTACTCAAACCGCTGCGCAGTTTGTGTCTGCTCTCTCCCTCAGCCTGTAATTCTCCTTATCTATGTGACCTTGGTCTAAAGCAAGCTTGTAGAAAAAAAATGGCTGGAGAAATAAAACTCTAAAATAAATTGCTTAGAGAAAAAAAAAACAAAAAACCTTTCCAAAATTATTTAAAAATGCACTTAAAAGAAAACTTTAAAAACAAAAGTTAGATTTAGTAAAAAACTCTAGAAAAAGGAAAAAAATAAATTCACCAAAAAGGGGAGAAAAGAAAAAAACGTATTAATCATAAAACTCTGAAAAACAACCCTTGTTGCTAAAACAGCTAATTAAAAAACAGAAAAGAGGTGGAAAAAAAACTGATTGTAAAATGATAAAAAACAAAGGTTTTGTCTGGTAGCGTAGGCTTTTTTTCTACCGCCCTCTGGAATGTCAGCTGGCTGCTGCCAGCACTTCCCCCCTCCCTTATATCTCTGCTTGCTGTCTCTCCAGACACTGAAATCACGTAAAAAAAAATAAAAATAAATTATTATTCCTCAGAATAGCAAAAAATGAATATAGTTCAGTCTGAATGCCTGAGAATTTTCACGTTAAAACCTGTAGCCAAAAAAAACTAGCTTAAAAAAAAAATCAAAAAACAGGAAACAGATGTAACAACGTGATTAGCAGAGGAGGGGGGGTCAAAGGGGTTTTCTCGCTGCTACAGCCAGCAGTGAATGAGATACTGACAGAGCGCACGGAGATGAGATTTAAAGCGACAGTACCTGATACAGACAGTTGACACGTACAATGAGACAGACACCCGGGAGAATACGAATCCCTCTTTTGATGATCTGTGACCCATACAAGCTGCTCTGGTAGCTGATAACTCACCAATTGCACTGAGCACGGTGAGGCTCGAGGTCTATCGCTCTCTGTACCGTACGCCCTGGCCGCTGCGCCGGTCACAGTAATCTGCAATAGCCTTAATCAAAATTCTCACTATCCACGTCTGATTTGACTGGGATGGCCTCCCGGTGCGTGGACGAATCCACGTCTGATTTGACTGGGATGGCCTCCCAGTGCGTGGACGATTATTGTGAGAACTTTTCCAGCAATTTGTCTTTTGCTATCCAGCCCCAGATGACACATTCAAGCTGCTCTGGTAACTGATAACTCACCAATTGCACTGAGCGCCGTGAGGCTCGAGGTCTATCGCTCTCTGCACCGTACGCCCTGGCCGGTGCGCCGGTCACAGTAATCTGCAATAGCCTTAATCAAAATTCTCACTATCCACGTCTGATTTGACTGGGATGGCCTCCCGGTGCGTGGACAATTATTGTGAGAACTTTTCCAGCAATTTGTCTTTTGCTATACAGCCCCCAGAAATCAGCAAGCAAAAACACAGTCACCGTTCCAACTTTCTCCCGGTTCACATAAAACATGAAACATATACAGCACAGCAGCAAACGACTCGGCTTATATCCCAGGGCTTTTGGATAAGGGTATGGACTTTTTACACAACCTGGGAATGCGGTGATGACCACGTCCGACCGGCTGGAAGTGTAGGCTAGGACTAGGCACAGGGAACATTCAGGTAAGATGACAGAGTTTTCTTACCTTACTTATGGAGCTGCAGTCTCCGTCCCATGTGCCAAGGCCAGGGCCAACACCCCCGTCTCTCCGGTCGGCCGGGTCCTCGTGCGTTTCGTCCAATGCCCGCGTGCAGGCGCCAACTGATATGGAAATTTAATTAGGATAAAAATATCCTTCCGTGTTTGCTGCTTGCCATGTCCAAATCTCTATTTTAATGTCTTCTTTGAGCGCTCAGAACGAAATGAAAACTGTCCACAACGCAAGTGTCAGTATAACAGTTCGTCAAAGACATACATTTATTATTCATTCAAGGTTTTATACGTTTACAAAAAGGGGCTGGTTAGTCAATTAACATACAATTAAAAGCTGCTAGACTATTGGCTGTTCTAGTGTAAATATGATAATTATGATAATCATGGTAAATGAGCTGAAGTTGCAGAATTATTGTTTTATATTCTTTTGACCTAGTTGTCTTGCATGACTATAAGGTAAACAAAAGATAGCTAATAAGACTTTATGTACTTCATGTACTTGTTCCTTATGAAGGCCTTATGAAGGCCAGATTTCTTTAAAACGACTGATTATAGCTGGCCTAAAATATGTGAGCACAGGGTTTTTTAGCAAGTGAGATCTATCTAACTGTGAACTGTGAATACATATATGTGAATATACTTTGAATATATGGAATACATATATATTTCCATGACAATGTGACCACAGAGCAGCCAGTCACAGCTCAAGTTTCACTTGTCCTCATACATGCACTGTCTTCTTACATCTTTGCCTATTGGCATCCTGCCCTGTGTTCAGTGTGTTGTAGTGACGGTACCTGTCTGGAGGAGAGAGTTAGAGACAGGCAGGCAGAGGTGTGTGTGCTGTTACAAGAATCCCAGTCATATTACAGTGAAAGCAGATGGAGAATCCTGAAGTCTCTCCACAGGTTTGTGTTGTAAAGTGTGTGGTTTCTGACAAATTCCATCAGTAAAAAGTGACTGATCATAACACTACTGTGCAAAACACATGATCAAAGATGAGTGACAAACGGCAGAAGAGAAGCAGCATTTGGGCTCACTTTGATGACATTGGAAACAGTAAGGCTCAATGCAGACTTTGTAAGCACACACTATCTTTTCGAGCAGGGTCTACCACAAACCTTCATAGGCATATCAGAACTGCACACCCTACAGTGCCTATTGAAGATAGCACACAGGTATCTGCTCCAGACCATGTGACCCCCAGTACGTCATCTACTGGTACTGCGGCTGCAGCGTCTACAGCCACCCCTCAGGCATCAGTTAGACCAAAAACTAGTACCCAAACCTCTATGCACCAATTTATGCCAAATAAAGCCCTTACCCCAGCAAAGAAAATTTCAATTGACGAAGAATTGGCCAAAATGATTGCGAAGGATTTCCAACCATTCTCAATTGTGGAGGATAAGGGGTTTAGAAGCTATACCCAAGCTCTCAATCCTATGTATGTTATTCCATGCAGAAGGACACTCTCCCAAACAATTATACCAAGATTGCATGACATAGAACGTGCCTCATTGCAAGAAAAGGTTAGCATGGCTTCATCAGTTTGCCTGACAACAGACTGTTGGACATCGAGAGCGACCACTTCCTTCATGTCTGTCACATGTCACTTCATTGAAAATTATAAAATGGTCTCATGCCTTCTGGATTGTTTTGAATTTACAGAGAGGCACACTTCAGATAACTTGGCAGCTGAATTGTTCAGAGTTGTAAAAGAATGGCATATAGAAAGTAAAGTGGTTTGCTGTGTGAGCGATAATGCTGCCAATATCACCAAAGCTATTAAAAGCTTAAAGTGGACACACTATCCATGTCTTGCACACACCATTAACCTGATAGTAAAAGATGCCCTGAAGATGGTGAAACCCACTGTGGACAAAGTGAAAATGTTGGTCGAATTTTTTCATAAGAGCACAACAGCTACAGAGAAGCTAAAATCTATTCAACAGCATATGTGTATGCCTCAGCTGAGGCCCATACAGGAATGCCCAACAAGGTGGAATTCTACATTCTATATGCTGAAACGGATTATAGAGACCAAGGACGCAATCATCTCTACACTGGCCTTATCAATGCATCTGTTGACACTCTGAGCCAAGACTAGGTTGTGAGAGAGATATGCGCTATCCTGGAGCCCTTTGAACAGGTCACTGTGGAGATCAGTGCTGAGAGGTACAATAGACAATTACTACATTATTTGTATAGTTGAAAAAAGACAGGTCCATCAAGTATAAGCTTTTAAAGAGAATTTGTCAGCTTGTTTGAGTCCTATAAGCTATGTTTATGTGCTCAAAGGAGCTAATGGGCTGATTCTGATATGCCATATACCATATTAAAACATAATTTTCTAAGTAGATTTTCTCTTTTTTTCAGCTATGTAACATCATCCAAAATGCTGCTCTTGTGCAAGGGTCTGCAGAAAGTGACAGCTGACCGAGAAAGAGAAGGAGCACTAACTACAGAACAAGGGAGACAGTTGGTGTCGGCCCTCATTGCAACTATGGATAGAAAGTTCCATAACATGGAATATAATATTGTATTCTCAGAAACAACATTACTAGATCCAAGATTCAAAAAGCTAGCCTTTAGCGATACCAGAGCTGCTGAAGAGGCAATTAAGAGAATAACAGCAGCAGCAAGATGCAGTCAAGAGACTCCAGATAGCCAGCCGATGCCATCATTGGGAGGCCAAGATGATGAAGCACAAGCGGCAGCAGAGGCACCTGAGCCACAGCCACAGTCATCTGCTGTTTGGAGGCTCTTTGATGAAAAGACAACAGAAAGCACTGCAAGAAGAAATCCCTCAGCAGATGCAATACTGCATTTTTTGCATTTGTTTGATGTTCTTATAATGAAAAATAATATAAACAATGTTAATCTGTTAACTAGAAGGTTTTGTGTCATTATTTTGGTGAGATTACTGAAGAGCCGATTCAAGAGCCGAAAGAGCCGGCTCTTCTTGCTGAGCCGAGCCGATTCCCAAAAAAAACCCCGAAGTCCCATCACTACTCTCTACACATGGACGGCCGGTGACTACTGCCCTGCTCCGTACTAGTCGCGTCACACAACCTCTGCTGCCGCGCTAGTGTCTGACACTCTCTACACATTGACGGGCGGTGTATGACTGCCAGTGACTACTGCTCTGCTCCGTACTAGTCGCGTCACACAACCTCTGCTGCCGCGCTAGTGTCTGACACTCTTTACACATGGACGGCCGGTGTATGACTGCCGGTGACTACTGCCCTGCTCCGTACTAGTCGCGTCACACAACCTCTGCTTCCGCGCTAGTGTTTGACACTCTCTACACATGGACGGCCGGTGTATGACTGCCGGTGACTACTGCCCTGCTCCGTACTAGTCACGTCACACAACCTCTGCTGCTGCCCTAGTGTCTGACACACTTTACACATGGACGGCCGGTGTATGACTGCCGGTGACTACTGCCCTGCTCCATACTAGTTGCGTCACACAACCTCTGCTGCCGCCCTAGTGTCTGACACTCTCCACACATGGACGGCCGGTGTATGACTGCCGGTGACTACTGCCCTGCTCCGTACTAGTCGCGTCACACAACCTCAGCTGCCGCGCTAGTGTCTGACACTCTCTACACATGGACGGCCGGTGTATGACTGCCGGTGACTACTGCGCTGCTCCGTACTAGTCG
The DNA here is from genome assembly GCA_033576555.1 of Oophaga sylvatica. NCBI lineage: Eukaryota > Metazoa > Chordata > Amphibia > Anura > Dendrobatidae > Oophaga > Oophaga sylvatica. The sequence continues at coordinate 98,759,775 of JARQOD010000004.1, read as the reverse complement.
TGTCACACAACCTCTGCTGTCGCCCTAGTCTCTGACACACTTTACACATGGACGGCCGGTGTATGACTGCCGGTGACTACTGCTCTGCTCCGTACTAGTTGCGTCACACAACCTCTGCTTCAGCGCTAGTGTCTGACACTCTCTACACATGTGTGATGATACTGGAGCTCCATGTCTTGTGCTGTTGCTAGAACTACAACCCCCACCGTTTGCAAGCACAGGGCAAAGTTACCCCTCCCTCCTTCTCTCTGCAGCTCACTCTATCTCTCATCCCTCCCACCTCAGGAATTTTTCTTTGTCTTCCCAAACCCTGCAAAAGTCCTATAGCAGCCATTTTGGAGAATTCATCCTTTTGGCTTATAACACGGTGGGAAGTTGCGTCAGAAACACGAACGTCACTGTGTTGAACCATGCGCCGACGGGCATCGTTCTCGTGGTACCGGTGAACCCGTAACTCCAACAGAGCCCGAGAAATGGAATTCTCGGGTGCCCCATGAGCTATGTCACCCAAGTTTGGGTTCATTTGAACCATTATTTCAAAGCAAGATCATTGATAGGTCTGCCATTATTCTGCTAGAGTTCCCCGCTGAGTTATGGACCTTATAATATTGCAGAGCTCAAACCATAGCTTGCAGCCGGGGGAGGTGGCCAGAATAACCATCCTCGTTTGTGAGGTCAGCAGCCCCCAGGTATAAGTCTTGCAGTTCAGCCCCCCTTGGGGAGTCCTCGCTGTGATGTCCTGACTAAGAGATCTGCAAATGAACTATGACGTGTGGCTCCTCCCCCCCCAGCCTGGCTTGCCTGTAAATGATCTAACAACCATGTGAGTGATTTTCATTCTTAATCCTATTTAATTTTATAACTGCATTTGTACATAATGATATTGTCTCAGTTTGTTCCATCTTTTATTATTGTATAAGCACTGCCTGTCTTTTTAAGGAATAAACCTATAAATTTATTAGTTTGTTTCTCCTGCTCTATAAACGAATTTGCACGTGCCTGAAGCACTACGCTACTGTTTTGGGGTTGCTACGGACCCTCTTGATAAATTGTTCAGTAAGAAAAACCGTAGCTGGTGGCAGCTTAAAAGAAGGGGTGTAAAGTGTTGACATATGGGGTGGCGTTGGCAGTGACGGAGCGGGTATTATAAGTGTATTACCCGGCTGCGGCTCGGAGTAATTATAATTCCCTCACTGCAGCGTGCCCAATAGCGCACACACATCCAAGTGACCCGCTGGCGACTGATTATCCTAGGTGCAGTTCCCTGACTGACCTGAGGGTAAGGGGGGCGCCAGAGAGCTGCAAGTTCCTAAGTGGAAGTGGGATAATTATAAATCCCTGCAGTTTACCGGGTCGGACGGCAGCAGCCGTCGTGTGTGTGCACCGTTTCATCACATATTGTGTGGCAGACGCGTGGGATTATAAGGCATTAGTGGATCTGGTTTGAGCAATCATTCCATTCACTAAAAAACTTGCACGGTTCTTCAGCGACCCTGCAACTAAAGTTTTGGAGAACAGACTCAGTGTTTATTAGTCCTGAGACAATTGTGTGTACTTGCGGTTACCCCTCCCTTCTCTTTGTTTTTCTATCCTATCTTTTATTTGGCAAACATGGCTACAATAGGAGCAAGTTGGTACAAACTGCAGAAAAGGGACACTCTTGCTGGAATATGCATTTCCCGAGGCCTTGACCCCATGGGCCAAACCAAAGCTCAACTGATCAAGGTCCTGATGTCACAGGACCACGCTGAGAGCGAGGAGGGCACAGAAGCCGGCCCAAGCCAAGGTGGGGCGGCAGCAGAGGCCCAAACCCTGCAGGCTTACACCCAGGGCGGGCTGGACCCTTACCTGCAGGCGGCCCTGGAGGAACTCCCCACCGACGACCGGGGGGAGCGCCTGAAGCTGATTCAGCAATACCAGCAGGAGGCCCGAGCCGAGCGCCAAGCCGAGCGCCAAGCCCAGCGAGAGGCTGAGAGAGCCGAGCGGGAGGCTGAGAGAGCCCGAGCCGAGCGGGAAGCCCAAGCGCAGAGAGCCCATGAGCTGGAGATGGTCCAGCGAGGGGCAATGCCCTCCACAGCCCAGAGCAGTGTGCCCAGCAGCACTCAGAGTCCCAAGCCCCGGCCGGAGCACTTTCCCGTGCTGGAAAGGGACGGAGACTTGGACACTTTTCTGCGGCCTTTGAGAAAGTCTGCAGACAGTACCGGCTGCCTGCCGACCAATGGGCCAGGTACTTGACCCCCGGGCTAAAGGGCAAAGCTTTGGAGGCGTTTGCTTCCCTCGCGCCAGATCAAGACAGTGACTATGAGGCCATCAAGCAGGCCCTGATTGCCAAGTACCAGCTAACCCCTGAGGTATACCGAAAGAAGTTCCGGAACCTCCAACGTGGCCCACATGACAGCTATAGCGATGTGGTGCAAGGACTCAGGACCCACTTTGACCAGTGGATCCAGGGACTGTCAGTTGACACCTATGAGGAGCTGAAAGACCTGATGATCAAAGACCAGTTCCTGCATCTGTGCCCAGCTGAGGTCCGACAGTTCATCCTGGACCGAGAACCAGAGGACGCGGTCACAACAGCCCGGATCGCCGACAGCTATGAGGCCAACCGGAAACCCGAGGTGCGGAAGCCCGTCACCACCCGCTGGGGAGGGGGTAAGCCTGCAACCAACCCCAGTGCCCCGGCCAGTCGTCCCTCTGGAGGCACTATCCCCTTTGCCAGCGCCAGGCCTACATCAGACCCCCGCCAGTGTTTCTCCTGTAAACGGACAGGACACATCAGCGCCACCTGTCCGGAGAGGCAGAAGAACCCCCCAGCCAAGGCCTCCGGGCCCAACGCCTCTGTTCTTTTGGTGGGTGGTGTGGTGGGGAGGGTTGATGACAACGTGCAGCCCGTCCGCGTGGGGGCCCGTCTTGCTACAGGCCTCAAGGACACCGGGGCTGAACGAACCCTCATCCGACCCGAACTGGCGGCCCCTGAAGAGTTGATTCCGGGGAAAACCTTAACTGTCACAGGGATTGGGGGCGTCCACTACCCCTTGCCGATAGCCCGAGTTTTCATTGACTGGGGTGCCGGGAGCGGGGTGAAGGAAGTGGGGGTGTCCGAAAACCTGCCCACTGATGTTTTATTGGGGACTGATCTGGGGAGGATGGTGGCGTACTATGTCCCTGACACCCCTTCCCAATCTGATGATAAGGTTAACGTTAACCATGATGTTGATGTTGATGATGATGGGAAACTGATTGTGTTACCTGCTAATGCTTTGCGAAGTGATGATGCAACTGATAACCTTTCTTTCCCTAGGAATGATGTTGATAGTGATGTATCTGTGCCATCTGAATCTGTTAACCCTTTCTCTGAAGTGGTAGATGTGTCCACAGGTACAGGAGCGTTCAGTCCCGTCGCTCTGCGGAGTGAGACGGCTGAGGAACCCCTAGCAGGAGCAAGCGACAGTGCTCAAGGAAATGGGGAGGTGCATGGGAACCGGGAGGAAGGTGACGCCATGACACTGACCAGTGCCACCGAGGAAGGTAACTGGCCCATAAGTAGCACTGCTCCTGAAGTGTTGGGGGTGGATGGGGAGGTAGAGCCCATAGCAGCGCAGGCTGATGGGTCTATAGAAATCCCCGGGGAGACTGCATATGTAGCTGCTGTCACCCGCAGTCAGAGTGCCCGGATCGCAGGTAGGCCCTGCCATCTGGACCCTCCTCCGCTACAGGAGAGACTGAACCAGAGGTGGACCCAGAGCCGGTCCCAGAGGGTCCCAGTGAGGAAGGAACCCTGACGTCACTTCTGGCTGCCTCCAGCCAGGAGTTCCAGGCCGCTCTGCACTCAGATGCGAGCCTGGAGAACTTGAGGCACCTCGCCGAGACGCCCACCTCCGTGACTGATAAGGAGAGGGTGTTCTGGGAACGAGGAAGGTTGTACCGGGAGACAGTACCCGGAGATTCCCAAAAGGAGTGGTTGAGGGAAAAACAGCTGGTCGTCCCGCACCAGTTCCGAGGTGAGTTGTTGAGGATTGCCCATGAGATTCCACTCGCTGGACACTTGGGGATCAGCAAAACTAAGGCACGGCTGTCTCAACACTTCTATTGGCCCAAGATGGGGACAGATGTGACTAACTACTGCCGCTCCTGTATCACCTGTCAAAGAGTGGGGAAGGCGGGGCCTGCTCTTAAGGCTCCCCTGATCCCGTTGCCAGTGATAGAGGAGCCTTTCCAGAGGATCGCGGTGGACATTGTGGGCCCGCTGGCCGTCCCCAGCAGCTCTGGAAAGCAATACATCCTTACTGTGGTAGACTACGCTACCCGGTACCCGGAGGCAGTAGCTCTGTCCTCAACTAGGGCAGATAAGGTGGCGGATGCACTGGTGACCATCTTTTCACGGGTAGGATTTCCCAGGGAGATGCTTACCGATCAAGGGACCCAATTTATGTCTCGCCTAATGAAGGCTCTCTGCAGCAAAATGCAGGTGACGCGTATGGTATCGAGTGCGTATCACCCACAGACCAATGGTTTGTGTGAGCGCTTTAACGGTACCCTCAAACAGATGCTCCGCATGCTGGTTGAGACCCAGGGACGCGATTGGGAGCGGTACCTCCCACACCTGCTATTTGCCTACAGAGAAGTCCCGCAGGCCTCGACGGGGTTTCCCCCTTCGAGCTCCTGTATGGTAGGCGAGTCCGGGGACCCCTTGGGTTGATAAGAGAATCCTGGGAAGATGAGCCAAACCCCACGGAAGTGTCCATCGTGGATTATGTCATGCGCTTCCGCGACAAGATGCAGACTTGACGCAGTTGGTGCATGACAACATGACGCAGGCTCAGGCTGACCAGAAGCACTGGTACGACCAGAACGCCCGGGAGCGGACCTACCAGGTGGGTCAAAAGGTGTGGGTGCTGGTCCCCGTACCAAAGGATAAGCTTCAGGCAGCCTGGGAAGGCCCGTACGTCGTGCACCAACAGCTCAACCCAGCCACTACGTGGTCACGCTTGACCACACTCGGGGTAGGCGCAAGGCCTTTCACGTCAACATGATGAAGGCCCATCACGAACGTGAAGCCTGCGTCCTACCGGTCTGCAATCTGCCCGAGGACGGGGAAGAGGATCCCCTCCTGGACATGCTGGCCCAAGCCCAGGCCAATGGGTCCATTGAGGACATGGAGGTAAATGCCTCGCTAACCGTCTCCCAGCGGTTGCAGTTGCTGACCACTCTGGAACCCTTCCGGGCCGAGTTCACAAACCGACCCGGAAGGACCAAGTTGGCGGTCCACGAGGTGGACACCGGGAATCGCGCCCCGTTACGGCGGACACCTTATCGGATCTCTGAGGAAGTGCAGCAGATTATGCGCCAGGAGATCCAGGAGATGTTGCAGCTGGGGGTGATCCGGCCGTCCAAAAGCGCGTGGGCCTCACCTGTAGTTCTCGTGCCAAAAAAGGATCGGACCACCCGGTTCTGCGTGGACTACAGGGGGCTCAACGCCATCACTACCTCTGATGCGCACCCAATGCCACGCATCGAGGATCTGCTGGAGCGGTTGGCGAATGCCAAGTACATATCCATCATGGATTTAAGCCGGGGATACTGGCAGATTCCCCTGAGCCCTGCGGCGCAGGAGAAATCTGCCTTTATCACCCCTTTTGGACTGTACGAGTCCACGGTCATGCCTTTCGGCATGAAGAATGCCCCTGCCACTTTTCAGCGGATGGTCAACCACCTGCTTCAGGGACTGGAGGAGTACGCTGTGGCGTACCTGGACGACATTGCCGTCTTCAGTTCCACCTGGGAGGAACACCTTCAGCATCTCCAGGAGGTGCTCAAGCGTATTCACCAGGCAGGTCTGACCATCAAGCCGGGAAAATGCCAGATGGGCATGAGGGAGGTCCACTACCTGGGGCACCGGGTAGGCGGGGGTTCCATGAGTCCAGAGCCCGAGAAAGTGGACGCGATCGTGTCCTGGCCCACCCCCAGGACCAAAAAGCAGGTGAAGTCCTTCCTGGGCACTGCAGGGTACTATAGGCGTTTCGTACCGAACTATAGCGCCATTGCAAAACCCTTGACGGACCTCACCAAGGGCGGTCTACCCAAACAGTCAACTGGACAGATGGCTGTGAGGCGGCATTCCGAGCTTTGAAAACAGCCCTGTGCAGCTCTCCAGTGTTGAAGCCGTCGACAGCAGTCGGCCATTCCTGGTACAGACTGACGCCAGCGAATTTGGCCTCGGTGCTGTACTCAGCCAGGTTGATTCGGGGAACCAGGAGCACCCCGTGTTGTACCTGAGCCGGAAACTTCTGCCAAGGGAAGTGGCATACTCCACCATCGAGAAGGAGTGCCTGGCCATGGTCTGGGCACTGCAACGTTTGCAGCCCTACCTGTACGGGCGCACCTTCAAGGTGGTCACCGACCACAACCCTCTGAGCTGGCTGCACACAGTGTCCGGAACCAATGGTAGGTTGCTACGCTGGAGCCTTGCCCTACAGCAGTATGATTTTGCCGTACAACACAAGAAAGGCAGCGAACATGGGAATGCTGATGGGTTATCACGACGTGGCGAACCCGCTGAGGTGCGCATGTCGGATTACCGACAGGTCATGCCTCCGTAGCGCCCTCTAAAGGGGGTAGGTGTGATGATACTGGAGCTCCATGTCTTGTGCTGTTGCTAGAACTACAACCCCCACCGTTTGCAAGCACAGGGCAAAGTTACCCCTCCCTCCTTCTCTCTGGAGCTCACTCTATCTCTCATCCCTCCCACCTCAGGAATTTTTCTTTGTCTTCCCAAACCCTGCAAAAGTCCTATAGCAGCCATTTTGGAGAATTCATCCTTTTGGCTTATAACACGGTGGGAAGTTGCGTCAGAAACACGAACGTCACTGTGTTGAACCATGCGCCGACGGGCATCGTTCCCGTGGTACCGGTGAACCCGTAATTCCAACAGAGCCCGAGAAATGGAATTCTCGGGTGCCCCATGAGCTATGTCACCCAAGTTTGGGTTCATTTGAACCATTATTTCAAAGCAAGATCATTGATAGGTCTGCCATTATTCTGCTAGAGTTCCCCGCTGAGTTATGGACCTTATAATATTGCAGAGCTCAAACCATAGCTTGCAGCCGGGGGAGGTGGCCAGAATAACCATCCTCGTTTGTGAGGTCAGCAGCCCCCAGGTATAAGTCTTGCAGTTCAGCCCCCCTTGGGGAGTCCTCGCTGTGATGTCCTGACTAAGAGATCTGCAAATGAACTATGACGTGTGGCTCCTCCCCCCCCAGCCTGGCTTGCCTGTAAATGATCTAACAACCATGTGAGTGATTTTCATTCTTAATCCTATTTCATTTTATAACTGCATTTGTACATAACGATATTGTCTCAGTTTGTTCCATCTTTTATTATTGTATAAGCACTGCCTGTCTTTTTAAGGAATAAACCTATAAATTTATTAGTTTGTTTCTCCTGCTCTATAAACGAATTTGCACGTGCCTGAAGCACTACGCTACTGTTTTGGGGTTGCTACGGACCCTCTTGATAAATTGTTCAGTAAGAAAAACCGTAGCTGGTGGCAGCTTAAAAGAAGGGGTGTAAAGTGTTAACATATGGGGTGGCGTTGGCAGTGACGGAGCGGGTATTATAAGTGTATTACCCGGCTGCGGCTCGGAGTAATTATAATTCCCTCACTGCAGCGTGCCCAATAGCCAGCACACATCCAAGTGACCCGTCTGGCGACTGATTATCCTAGGTGCAGTTCCCTGACTGACCTGAGAGTAAGGGGGGCGCCAGAGAGCTGCAAGTTCCTAAGTGGAAGTGGGATAATTATAAATCCCTGCAGTTTACCGGGTCGGACGGCAGCAGCCGTCGTGTGTGTACACCGTTTCATCACAACATGGCCTTGCCTGTGACGGTGACTACTGCTCTGCTCCGTACTAGTTGCGTCACACAACCTCTACACATGGCCGTGCCTGTGACTACTGCTCTGCTCCGTACTAGTCGCGTCACACAACCTCTGCTGCCGCCCAGTGTCTGACGCTCTCTACACATGGACGGCCGGTGTATGACTGCCGGTGACTACTGCCCTGCTCCGTACTAGTCACGTCACACAACCTCGGCTTCCGCGCTAGTGTCTGACGCTCTCTACACATGGACGGCCGGTGTATGACTGCCGGTGACTACTGCCCTGCTCCGTACTAGTCACGTCACACAACCTCTGCTGCCGCCCTAGTGTCTGACGCTCTCTACACATGGACGGCCGGTGTATGACTGCCGGTGACTACTGCCCTGCTCCGTACTAGTCACGTCACACAACCTCTGCTGCCGCCTAGTGTCTGACGCTCTCTACACATGGACGGCCGGTGTATGACTGCCGGTGACTACTGCCCTGCTCCGTACTAGTCGCGTCACACAACCTCTGCTGCTGCCCTAGTGTCTGACGCTCTCTACACATGGACGGCCGGTGTATGACTGCCGGTGACTACTGCCCTGCTCCGTACTAGTCGCGTCACACAACCTCTGCTGCCGCGCTAGTGTCTGACACTCTCTACACATGGCCGTGCATGTGACGGTGACTACTGCTCTGCTCCGTACTAGTCGCGTCACACAACCTCTGCTGCCGCCCTAGTGTCTGACGCTCTCTACACATGGACGGCCGGTGTATGCCTTCCGGTGACTACTGCCCTGCTCCGTACTAGTCGCGTCACACAACCTCTGCTGCCGCCCTAGTGTCTGACGCTCTCTACACATGGACGGCCGGTGTATGACTGCCGGTGACTACTGCCCTGCTCCGTACTAGTCGCGTCACACAACCTCTGCTGCCGCCCTAGTGTCTGACGCTCTCTACACATGGACGGCCGGTGTATGACTGCCGGTGACTACTGCCCTGCTCCGTACTAGTCACGTCACACAACCTCTGCTTCCGCGCTTGTGTCTGACACTCTCTACACATGGACGGCCGGTGTATGACTGCCGGTGACTACTGCCCTGCTCCGTACTAGTCACGTCACACAACCTCTGCTTCCGCGCTAGTGTCTGACACTCTCTACACATGGACGGCCGCTGTATGACTGCCGGTGACTACTGCCCTGCTCCGTACTAGTCACGTCACACAACCTCTGCTGCCGCGCTAGTGTCTGACACTCTCTACACATGGACGGCCGCTGTATGACTGCCGGTGACTACTGCCCTGCTCCGTACTAGTCGCGTCACACAACCTCTGCTGCCGCCCTAGTGTCTGACGCTCTCTACACATGGACGGCCGGTGTATGACTGCCGGTGACTACTGCCCTGCTCCGTACTAGTCGCGTCACACAACCTCTGCTGCCGCGCTAGTGTCTGACACTCTCTACACATGGCCGTGCCTGTGACGGTGACTACTGCTCTGCTCCGTACTAGTCGCGTCACACAACCTCTGCTGCCGCCCTAGTGTCTGACGTTCACTATACATGGACGGCCGGTGTATGCCTTCCGGTGACTACTGCCCTGCTCCGTACTAGTCGCGTCACACAACCTCTGCTGCCGCCCTAGTGTCTGACGCTCTCTACACATGGACGGCCGGTGTATGACTGCCTGCTCTGCTCCGTACTAGTCGCGTCACACAACCTCTGCTGCCGCCCTAGTGTCTGACACTCTCTACGCATGGACGGCCGGTGATGACTGCCGGTGACTACTGCTCTGCTCCGTACTAGTCGCGTCACACAACCTCTGCTGCCGCGCTAGTGTCCAACACTCTCTACACATGGACGGGCGGTGTATGACTGCCGGTGACTACTGCCCTGCTCCCTACTAGTCACGTCACACAACCTCTGCTTCCGCGCTAGTGTCTGACACTCTCTACACATGGACGGCCGGTGTATGACTGCCGGTGACTACTGCCCTGCTCCGCACTAGTCGCGTCACACAACCTCTGCTGCCGCGCTAGTGTCTGACGCTCTCTACACATGGCTGTGCCTGTGACGGTGACTACTGCTCTGCTCCGTACTAGTCGCATCACACAACCTCTGCTGCCGCCCTAGTGTCTGACGCTCTCTACACATGGACGGCGGTGTATGCCTTCCGGTGACTACTGCCCTGCTCCGTACTAGTCGCGTCACACAACCTCTGCTGCCGCCCTAGTGTCTGACGCTCTCTACACATGGATGGCCGGTGTATGACTGCCGGTGACTACTGCCCTGCTCCGTACTAGTCGCGTCACACAACCCTGCTGCCGCCCTAGTGTCTGACGCTCTCTACACATGGACGGCCGGTGTATGACTGCCGGTGACTACTGCCCTGCTCCGTACTAGTCACGTCACACAACCTCTGCTTCTGCGCTAGTGTCTGACACTCTCTACACATGGACGGCCGCTGTATGACTGCCGGTGACTACTGCCCTGCTGCGTACTAGTCGCGTCACACAACCTCTGCTTCCGCGCTAGTGTCTGACACTCTCTACACATGGACGGCCGGTGTATGACTGCCGGTGACTACTGCCCTGCTCCGTACTAGTCGCGTCACACAACCTCTGCTGCCGCCCTAGTGTCTGATGCTCTCTACACATGGACGGCCGGTGTATGACTGCCTGCTCTGCTCCGTACTAGTCGCGTCACACAACCTCTGCTGCCGCCCTAGTGTCTGACACTCTCTACGCATGGACGGCCGGTGTATGACTGCCGGTGACTACTGCTCTGCTCCGTACTAGTCGCGTCACACAACCTCTGCTGCCGCGCTAGTGTCTGACACTCTCTACACATGGACGGGCGGTGTATGACTGCCGGTGACTACTGCCCTGCTCCGTACTAGTCACGTCACACAACCTCTGCTTCCGCGCTAGTGTCTGACACTCTCTACACATGGACGGCCGGTGTATGACTGCCGGTGACTACTGCCCTGCTCCGTACTAGTCGCGTCACACAACCTCTGCTGCCGCGCTAGTGTCTGACGCTCTCTACACATGGCCGTGCCTGTGATGGTGACTACTGCTCTGCTCCCGTACTAGTCGCATCACACAACCTCTGCTGCCGCCCTAGTGTCTGACGCTCTCTACACATGGACGGCCGGTGTATGCCTTCCGGTGACTACTGCCCTGCTCCGTACTAGTCGCGTCACACAACCTCTGCTGCCGCCCTAGTGTCTGACGCTCTCTACACATGGACGGCCGGTGTATGCCTTCCGGTGACTACTGCCATGCTCCGTACTAGTCGCGTCACACAACCTCTGCTGCCGCCCTAGTGTCTGACGCTCTCTACACATGGATGGCCGGTGTATGACTGCCGGTGACTACTGCCCTGCTCCGTACTAGTCGCGTCACACAACCTCTGCTGCCGCCTAGTGTCTGACGTTCTCTACACATGGACGGCCGGTGTATGACTGCCGGTGACTACTGCCCTGCTCCGTACTAGTCACGTCACACAACCTCTGCTTCCGCGCTAGTGTCTGACACTCTCTACACATGGACGGCCGCTGTATGACTGCCGGTGACTACTGCCCTGCTGCGTACTAGTCGCGTCACACAACCTCTGCTTCCGCGCTAGTGTCTGACACTCTCTACACATGGACGGCCGGTGTATGCCTTCCGGTGACTACTGCCATGCTCCGTACTAGTCGCGTCACACAACCTCTGCTGCCGCCCTAGTGTCTGACGCTCTCTACACATGGATGGCCGGTGTATGACTGCCGGTGACTACTGCCCTGCTCCGTACTAGTCGCGTCACACAACCTCTGCTGCCGCCCTAGTGTCTGACGCTCTCTACACATGGACGGCCGGTGTATGACTGCCGGTGACTACTGCCCTGCTCCGTACTAGTCGCGTCACACAACCTCTGCTGTCGCCCTAGTGTCTGACGCTCTCTACACATGGACGGCCGGTGTATGACTGCCTGCTCTGCTCCGTACTAGTCGCGTCACACAACCTCTGCTTCCGCGCTAGTGTCTGACACTCTCTACACATGGACGGCCGGTGTATGACTGCCGGTGACTACTGCCCTGCTTCGTACTAGTCGCGTCACACAACCTCTGCTGCCGCCCTAGTGTCTGACACTCTCTACGCATGGACGGCCGGTGTATGACTGCCGGTGACTACTGCTCTGCTCCGTACTAGTCGCGTCACACAACCTCTGCTGCCGCGCTAGTGTCTGACACTCTCTACACATGGAAGGGCGGTGTATGACTTCCGGTGACTACTGCCCATGCTCCGTACTAGTCGCGTCACACAACCTCTGCTGCCGCCCTAGTGTCTGACGCTCTCTACACATGGATGGCCGGTGTATGACTGCCGGTGACTACTGCCCTGCTCCGTACTAGTCGCGTCACACAACCTCTGCTGCCGCCCTAGTGTCTGAACGTCTCTACACATGGACGGCCGTGTTGACTGCGGTGACTACTGCCTGCTCCGTACTAGTCCGTCACACAACCTCTGCTCCGCCCTAGTGTCTGACACTCTCTACACATGGACGGCCGCTGTATGCTTCCGGTGACTACTGCCCTGCTGCCGTACTAGTCGCGTCACACAACCTCTGCTTCCGCCTAGTGTCTGACACTCTCTACACATGGACGGCCGGTGTATGCCTGCCGGTGACTACTGCCATGCTCCGTACTAGTCGCGTCACACAACCTCTGCTGCCGCCTAGTGTCTGACCTCTCTACCATGGAGGCCGGTGTATGACTGCCGGTGACTACTGCCCTGCTCCGTACTAGTCGCGTCACACAACCTCTGCTGCCGCCCTAGTGTCTGACGCTCTCTACACATGGACGGCCGGTGTATGACTGCCGGTGACTACTGCCCTGCTCCGTACTAGTCGCGTCACACAACCTCTGCTGTCGCCCTAGTGTCTGACGCTCTCTACACATGGACGGCCGGTGTATGACTGCCTGCTCTGCTCCGTACTAGTCGCGTCACACAACCTCTGCTTCCGCGCTAGTGTCTGACACTCTCTACACATGGACGGCCGGTGTATGACTGCCGTGACTACTGCCCGCTTCGTACTAGTCGCGTCACACAACCTCTGCTGCCGCCCTAGTGTCTGACACTCTCTACGCATGGACGGCCGTGTTGAGCGTGATACTGCTCTGCTCCGTACTAGTCGCGTCACACAACCTCTGCTGCCGCGCTAGTGTCTGACACTCTCTACACATGGAAGGGCGGTGTATGACTGCCGGTGACTACTGCCCTGCTCCGTACTAGTCACGTCACACAACCTCTGCTTCCGTGCTAGTGTCTGACAATCTCTACACATGGACGGCCGGTGTATGACTGCCGGTGACTACTGCCCTGCTCCGTACTAGTCGCGTCACACAACCTCTGCTGCCGCGCTAGTGTCTGACGCTCTCTACACATGGCCGTGCCTGTGACGGTGACTACTGCTCTGCTCCGTACTAGTCGCGTCACACAACCTCTGCTGCCGCCCTAGTGTCTGACGCTCTCTACACATGGACGGCCGGTGTATGCCTTCCGGTGACTACTGCCCTGCTCCGTACTAGTCGCGTCACACAACCTCTGCTGCCACCCTAGTGTCTGACGCTCTCTACACATGGACGGCCGGTGTATGCCTTCCGGTGACTACTGCCCTGCTCCGTACTAGTCGCGTCACACAACCTCTGCTGCCGCCCTAGTGTCTGACGCTCTCTACACATGGATGGCCGTGTATGACTGCCGGTGACTACTGCCCTGCTCCGTACTAGTCGCGTCACACAACCTCTGCTGCCGCGCTAGTGTCTGACACTCTCTAACACATGGCCGTGCCTGTGACGGTGACTACTGCTCTGCTCCGTACTAGTCGCGTCACACAACCTCTGCTGCCGCCCTAGTGTCTGACGCTCTCTACACATGGACGGCCGGTGTATAGCCTTCCGGTGACTATGCCCTGCTCCGTACTAGTCGCGTC
>JARQOD010000004.1:98637330-98745840 GCA_033576555.1 Oophaga sylvatica | reverse complement strand
GATCTGCCCGATTTAGAATCCTCCAATACATGATGGGCCCCATGGATGATGCTCCAGTGTCTTATGGGCCAAAAGAAAGCTCCATATATAATGGGCCCCATTATTAATGTTCCAGTGTATAATGGGCCCCAGAAATGCTGCTCCTGTGTCTGATGCCCCCCATTTACAATACTCTAGTATATGATGGGCCCATGGATGATGCTCCAGTGTCTTATGGGCCAAAAGAAAGCTCCATATATAATGGGCCCAATTATCATTGTTCCAGTGTGTCATAGGCCACGTAAATGCTGCTCCAGTGTGTGATCTGCCCCATTTAGAATCCTCCAATACATGATGGGCCCCATGGATGACGCTCCAGTGTCTTATGGGCCAAAAGAAAGCTCCATATATAATGGGCCCAATTATTAACCCCTTCACCGCCAAGGGTGGTTTGCACGTTAATGACCAGGCCAATTTTTACTATTCTGACCACTGTCTCTTTATGAGGTTATAACTCTGGAATGCTTCAACGGATCTTTGCGATTCTGAGAGTGTTTTCTCGTGACATATTGTACTTCACGATAGTGGTAAAATTTCTTCGATATAACCTGCGTTTATTTTTGAAAAAAACGCAAATATGGCAAAAATTTGAAAATTTAGCAATTTTCAAATTTTTAATTTTTATTCCCTTAAAACAGAGAAATATGTCACACAAAATAGTTAATAAATAACATTTCCCACATGTCTACTTTACATCAGCACAATTTTGGAACCAAAATTTTTTTTGTTAGATAATTATAAGGGTTAAAAGTTGACCAGCGATTTCTCATTTTTACAACAAAATTTACAAAGCCATTTTTTTAGGGACCACCTCACATTTGAAGTCACTTTGAAGGGTCTATATGGCAGAAAATACCCAAAAGTGATACCATTCTAAAATCTGCACCCCTCAAGGTACTCAAAACCACATTCAAGAAGTTTATTAACCCTTCAGGTGCTTCACAGGAGCTGAAGCAACGTGGAAGGAAAAAATGAATATTCAACTTTTTAGTCACAAAAATGATTTTTGCAAACTTTTTTTCATTTTCACAAGGGTAAAAGGAGAAAATGGACAGATAAAGTTGTTGTGCAATTTCTCCTGAGTACGCCAATACCCCATATGTGGGGGAAAACCACTGTTTGGGCACACGGCGGAGCTCGTAAGGGAAGGAGCGCCGTTTGACTTTTTCAAACCAAATTGGCTGGAATTGAGATTGGACGCCATGGAGAGCCCCTGATGTGCCTAAACAGTGGAAACCCCCCACAAGTGACACCATTTGGGAAACTAGACCCCCTATGGAACTTATCTAGATCTTTTGTGAGCACTTTGAACCCCCAAGTTTTCACAAAAGTTTATAATGCCTGGGTGAGAAAAACAAAAAATATTTTTTAGTCCCAAATTTTGATTTTTCCCAAGTAAATTGGACCCCAAAAGTTGTTGTCCAATTTGTCCTGAGTACGCTGATACCCCATATGTGGGGTGGGAACTGTTTGGGCGCACGGCAGGGCTTGGAAAGGAAGTAATAATGTTTTGGAATGCAGACGTTGATGGGGTCATGTTCCGTTTGCAGTGCCCCAGATGTGCCTAAACAGTGAAAACCCCCCACAAGTGACTCCATTTTGGAAACTAGACCCCCTAAGGAACTTATCTAGATCTGTGGTGAGCACTTTGAACCCCAAGTTCTTCACACAAGTTTATAATGCCCGGGCATAAAAATAAAAAATCCTATTTTTTTCCCACAAAAATTATCTTTTAGTCACCAATTTTTTATTTTCCCAAGGGTAAAACTAGAAATTGGACCACAAAAGTTGTTGTCCAATTTGTCCTGAGTACGCTGATACCCCATATGTGGGGGGGACTACTGTTTGGGCGCACGGCAGAGCTCGGAATGGAAGGAGCACCATTTGACTTTTTCCAAAGAAAATTGGCTGGAATTGAGATTGGACTGTTATGTTTCGGTAGCTGAGGAGTGCAGGTAAAAAAAAGGCAATACACCAGAGCAGTTGGAATCTATGGGATTGCAGTACCCTGACTAACCACCACAACTAGAGGCAGCCGTGGAGCGTTCCTACGTTGGTCCTAGACGCCTCGTCACAGCCTGAGAAACTAACTACACCTAAAGATAGAAATAGGAAAGCTATCTGCCCCGGAGCAGAACCCCAAAGATAATAGAAAGCCCCCAAACATGTAATGGCGTTAGACAAGAGGAAATACTGACACAGAAAGAAAATAGAATGAACAAACGCTGGGGCCCAAACTATCTAAATAGAAAAGGATAGGAAGGGTACTTACTGCAATCCCAGAAAACCCTGAAAAACACCAACTCTACTAATTTCAAAATCACCTGAGATCACACGACCTCTACCACCTAAATTAGCTCTCTGGTGTAACAAAATCAAAACAGCAGCCACTGAAAAAACTGGAAAAAGCAAAAGAACAAAACTCAGTGGCTGAACTAAACTGAGAAGGCAGAAGCCCCCGGAGGGGACCCAGAAGGCCCAAAAGAAGTGCAAGACAAAATGCAAAAATATAGCAATAACACAAAAGAAGAAAAAATCTTATCTGGTAGCAGGAGATGCAGACACGACACAGCAGGCTACAAGGGAAACTGGAATGAAGGATTCAGACCAGAACAATTGATCACCGGCAACCCTGATGGGAAAATGACTCCCTTATATAAGACCAGTCAGTAACACCTGATTCCCAGTCCTCACAATCTTCACTAGTACCGCTTGTAACCACCAGAGGGAGCCTCTGCTCAGAACTCATCTCAAACCCATTCACAACAGTACCCCCCCCTTGAGGAGGGGTCACCGAACCCTCATTTGAGCAACCAGGTCGGTCAGGATGAGTTCTTGATACGCACGGATAAGTCTCCTAGCATGGATGTCCGAAGCAAACACCCAAGAATTGTCTTCCTGACCATAACCTCTCCATTTAACCAAATACTGGAGTTTCCGTCTAGAAAAACGAGAATCTAATATTTTCTCAACCACATACTCCAGATTGCCCTCAACCAAAACAGGGTCAGGAGGCACAGCAGCAGGAACCACTGGCTCAACAAACCTCTTCAACAAGGACTTGTGGAACACGTTATGGATCTTAAATGTCCCTGGAAGAAGCAAACGAAAAGAAACAGGATTAATAATCTCCATGATCTTATAAGGTCCAATGAACGTAGGCTTAAATTTAGGAGATGCTACTCTCATAGGAATATTCTTTGAGGACAACCAGACCAAGTCCCCCACTCCAAACCGAGGACCATCAGTCCTATGCCGGTTAGCAAACCGCTGGGCCTTCTCCTGAGAGAGGGACAACCTCTCCACTACCCGGTCCCAAATCTGTTGCATACGCTCCACAACAGAGTCAACACCTGGACAGACAGAAGCCTCCGTCTGTCCTGAAGAAAATCGAGGGTGAAACCCAGAATTACAGAAAAACGGAGACATCAAAGTGGCAGAGCTAGCCCTATTATTAAGAGCAAACTCAGCCAAAGGCAAAAAAGAGACCCAGTCATCCTGATCAGCAGACACAAAGCATCTAAGATAAGTCTCCAATGTCTGGTTTGTTCTCTCAGTTTGACCATTGGTCTGAGGATGAAATGCCGAGGAGAAAGACAATTGAACACCCAGTTTAGAACAAAAAGTCCTCCAAAATTTGGAAACAAACTGGACTCCTCTGTCAGACACAATGTTCTCAGGAATGCCGTGTAAACGAACCACGTGCTGAAGGAACAACGGCACCAATTCAGAGGAGGAAGGCAACTTAGGTAATGGCACAAGATGTATCATTTTGGAAAACCTATCACAAATTACCCAGATGGTGGTCATTCTCTGAGAAACAGGAAGATCGGAAATTGAAATCCATAGAGATATGGGTCCATGGTCTCTTGGGCACAGGCAATGGCATCAACAAACCACTAGAGCGAGAGCAAGGCTTGGAGCGAGAGCAAGTCCCGCAGGACTGCACAAATTCCCTGACATCACGAGACAAGGTAGGCCACCAAAAGGACCGACTAACCAAGTCTCTGGTACCAAAAATTCCGGGATGCCCAGCCAATGCGGAACAATGAATCTCAGACATCACACTCTTTTTCCATTGGTCCGGGACAAACAATTTTCCAACAGGGCAGCGCTCGGGCCTATCCTCCTGACACCCCTCCAGAGCAAGTCTCAAATTGGGCGAGATGGCGGAAAGAACTACACCCTCTTTCAAAATAACAGAAGGATCAGATAACTCAGGAGAGTCCGCAAGGAAACTCCTCGAGAGGGCATCCGCCTTAACATTCTTAGTGCCAGGAAGAAAGGAAACCACAAAATTAAAACGTGTGAAAAACAAGGCCCACCTGGCCTGTCTAGGATTGAGTCGCTTGGCAGATTCCAGATAGACCAGATTCTTATGGTCCGTAAGGACCACCACCTGATGTTTGGCTCCCTCCAGCCAATGTCTCCACTCTTCAAAAGCCCACTTCATGGCCAATAACTCCCGATTACCCACGTCATAATTACGTTCAGTAGGAGAAAATTTTCGAGAGAAAAAGGCACAAGGGTTACTTTTAGAGGTCTCTGGATCTTTTTGGGACAAAACGGCACCTGCCCCAATTTCAGAGGCATCAACCTCCACCTGAAATGGCAGAGAAACATCAGGCTGCCGTAGAACAGGAGCAGAAGTGAATCTCTGCTTAAGTTCCTGAAATGCAGAGACTGCCTCAGGAGGCCAATTCACCACATCAGAACCTTTCTGGTCAAATCAGTTAATGGTTTAACAATAACCGAGAAATTACCAATAAATTTACGATAAAAATTGGCAAAACCCAAAAATCTCTGAAGAGCCTTTAATGAAGTAGGTTGGACCCAATCACAGATGGCTTGAACCTTGACCGGGTCCATTTCAATAACAGATGGGGACAAAATGAATCCCAGAAATGAGATCCTCTGTACGCCAAAAAGACACTTTGATCCCTTCACATACAGAGCATTCTCTCTCAAAATCTGGAACACAGTTCGAACATGTTTCACATGAGAGTCCCAGTCATTAGAAAAAATCAAGATATCATCCAAATAAACAATCAGAAATTTGTCCACAAAATCCCTGAAAATGTCATTCATGAAGGACTGGAAGACGGAAGGAGCATTAGTGAGCCCAAAGGGCATCACTAGGTACTCAAAATGCCCTTCAGGGGTATTGAATGCCGTCTTCCATTCATCCCGTGCTTAATGCGAATAAGGTTATACGCCCCCCTGAGGTCAAGCTTGGTAAACCAAGTAGCGTTTTTCACCCTGGAAAACAGGTCAGAAATCAAGGGTAACGGATATTGATATTTCACAGTAATATTGTTCAAGAGACGATAATCAATACACGGCCTTAATGAACCATCTTTTTTGGCCACAAAGAAAAAACCGGCACCTAAGGGTGAAGAGGATGGTCTGATATGACCCTTCTCCAAAGATTCCTTGATATAAGACCGCATAGCGTCATGTTCAGGTACAGACAAGTTAAAAAGGCGACCTTTAGGGAATTTACTACCCGGCACTAATTCAATAGCGCAGTCATAGTTCCTATGGGGAGGCAAGGATGCAGATTTACTTTCGCTAAACACATCAGAAAAATCAAACAAAAAGTCAGGAACATCCTGAGTCTGGGGTGAGGCAGAAAAAACAGGAGTGTTGGTATTAACACATTGGCAGCCCCAACTGGCCACAGACACAGATTTCCAATCCAAAACAGGATTATGAGACTGTAACCATAGGAAACCCAGCACGATAATGTCATGCAGATTATATAGAACCAAAAATTTGCAGCACTCCTGGTGATCAGGTTCAACCCTCATTATCACCTGAGTAGAAAACTGGGGTTTATTCTCAGCCAAAGGGGTAGAATCGATCCCCAGTAGGGGAATAGACTTCTGTAGGGGTATCAAGGGGAACCCACAACGTTTAGCAAAATCATAATCCATCAGGTTAATAGCTGCTCCAGAATCAACGAAAGCCTGAGCAGAAAATGAGGACAGAGAGCATATCAGAGTGACCGTTAATAAAAACTTAGTCTGAACACTACCCAAGACAACTGAGCGTGCAAAACGTCTTCCCGCTTAGGGCAGACTGAAACAGCATGAGAGGCATCACCACAGTAGAAACATAACCCATTGCGCTTTCGAAACTCATGACGCTGTGCCCCAGACACCACTCTATCACACTGCATGGTTTCAGGAGCTGGTTCACAAGGCAACACCATTCCACGCATACTTCTCCGCTCACGCAAACGTCTGTCAATTTGAATCGCTAATGACATAGAATCATTGAGACCAGAGGGGACAGGGAATCCCACCATAACATCCTTTACATTATCTGACAGACCCTTCCGGAAAAGGGCTGCCAAAGCGTCGTCATTCCACTTGGTCAGAACTGCCCACCTACGGAATCTCTGACAGTATAACTCAGCGTCATCAAGCCCCTTGATTTAATGCCAACAAGGCTTTTTCAGCTTGATCAGTGACATTAGGCTCATCGTACAATAACCCCAAAGCCTGAAAAAACGCATCAACATCACTCAAAACAGGATCCCCAGGTATCAGGGAAAAAGCCCAATCCTGAGGATCGCCGCGCAGGAGAGAGATGATAATTTGAACCTGCTGCGCTGCGTTTCCTGAGGACTTAGATTTTAAGGCAAAAAACAATTTACAATTATTTTTGAAATTCTGAAACTTAGCTCGATCCCCTAAAAACAAATCTGGCATGGGGATCCTAGGTTCCACAACAGGCAACCCAGCAAGATAGATAACAATACTCCGAACCTCAGTGGCAAGCTGATCCACACGGCCAGACAACTGTGCAAACTCCATTGAGAGAAAAGATCCTCCCCAGCACCCAGAGATACAGAGGGAAAAAAAAAAAAATGCAACAAACAGAAAAATATCTCTGACAACTCTGACAACCTTTTTTTCTATCACAATATTTTTTCCCTTCTGTGAGTACCATACAATTTTCTATTGGCCGGTGATACTGTTATGTTTCGGTAGCTGAGGAGTGCAGGTAAAAAAAAAGGCAATACACCAGAGCAGTTGGAATCTATGGGATTGCAGTACCCTGACTAACCACCACAACTAGAGGCAGCCGTGGAGCGTTCCTACGTTGGTCCTAGACGCCTCGTCACAGCCTGAGAAACTAATTACACCTAAAGATAGAAATAGGAAAGCTATCTGCCCCGGAGCAGAACCCCAAAGATAATAGAAAGCCCCAAACATGTAATGGCGGTTAGACAAGAGGAAATACTGACACAGAAAGAAAATAGAATGAACAAACGCTGGGGCCCAAACTATCTAAATAGAAAAGGATAGGAAGGGTACTTACTGCAATCCCAGAAAACCCTGAAAAACACCAACTCTACTAATTTCAAAATCACCTGAGATCACACGACCTCTACCACCTAAATTAGCTCTCTGGTGTAACAAAATCAAAACAGCAGCCACTGAAAAAACTGGAAAAAGCAAAAGAACAAAACTCAGTGGCTGAACTAAACTGAGAAGGCAGAAGCCCCCGGAGGGGACCCAGAAGGCCCCAAAAGAAGTGCAAGACAAAATGCAAAAATATAGCAATAACACAAAAGAAGAAAAAATCTTATCTGGTAGCAGGAGATGCAGACACGACACAGCAGGCTACAAGGGAAACTGGAATGAAGGATTCAGACCAGAACAATTGATCACCGGCAACCCTGATGGGAAAATGACTCCCTTATATAAGACCAGTCAGTAACACCTGATTCCCAGTCCTCACAATCTTCACTAGTACCGCTTGTAACCACCAGAGGGAGCCTCTGCTCAGAACTCATCTCAAACCCATTCACAACATTGGACGCCATGTTGCATTTGGAGAGCCCCTGATGTGCCTAAACAGTGGAAACCCCCCACAAGTGACCCCATTTTGGAAAATAGACCCACAAGGAACTTATCTAGTTCTGTGTTGAGCAATTTAAACCCCCAAGTGCTTCACACAAGTTTATAACGTAGAGCCGTAAAATTAAAAAATCATATTTTTTACAAAAAAAGTGATCTTTTCACCCCAATTTTTATTTTCCTAAGGGTAACAAGACCCCAAAAGTTATTGTGCAATTTGTCCTGAGTACGCTGATACCCCATTTGTGGGGGTAAACCACTGTTTGGGTGCATGGCAGAGCTCGGAAGGGAAGAAGCGCTGTTTGACTTTTTCAACGCAGAATTGGCTGGATGCCATGTCGTGTTTGGAGAGCTCCTGATGTGCCTAAACAGTGGAAACCCCCAAAAATGACACCATTTTGGAAACTAGACCCCTCAAGGAACTTATCTAGATGTGTGGTGAGAACTTTGAACCCCCAGGTGTTTCACTAAAGTTTATAACGCCCGAGCATGAAAATAAAAAAATCATATTTTTTCCATAAACATGATCTTTCAGTCTCCAACTTTTTATTTTCCCAAGGGTAACAGGAGAAATTGGACCCCAAAAGCTGTTGTCCAATTTGTCCTGAGTATGCTGATACCCCATATGTGGGAGAAAACTACTGTATGGGCACAGGTCGGGGCTCGGAAGGGAAGTAGTGACGTTTTGGATTGCAGACTTTGATGGAATGGTCTGCGGGCGTCATGTCGCGTTTGGAGAGCCCCTGATGTGCCTAAACAGTGGAAACCCCCCACAAGTGACCCCATTTTGGAAAATAGACCCCACAAGGAACTTATCTAGATGTGTGGTGAGCGCTATGAAGCCCCAAGTCCTTCACAGAAGTTTATAACGCACAGCCATAAAAAATCTTTTTTTTTTTTACAAAAATGATATTTTCGCTCCCAATTTTTTATTTTCCCAAGGGTAACAGAAGAAATTGGACCCCAAGAGTTATTTTGCAATTTGTCTTGAGTACGCTGATACCCCATATGTGGGGGTAAACTACTGTTTGGGCGCATGGCAGAGCTCAGAAGTGAAGGAGCACCGTTTGACTTTTTCAACGCTAAATTGGCTGGAATTGAGATCAAACGCCATGTCACATTTGGAGAGCCCCTGATGTGCCTAAACAGTGAAAAAACCCCAATTCTAACTCCAACCCTAACCCCACACACCCCTAACACTAGTCCCAACCCTAACCATAACCCTAACCACAAACCTAACCCTTACACACCCCTAACCCTAATCCCAACCCTAATCCTAATCCTAACTTTATGCGCAAGCCTAACCCTAACTTTAGGCGCAACCCTAACCCTAATCCTAACGGGAAAATGGAAATAAATACATTTTTTTAATTTTATTATTTTTCCCTAACTAAGGGGGTGATAAAGTGGGGTTTGATTTACTATTTATAGCTGGTTTTTATGATTGGCAGCTGTCACGCTAAAAGACGCTTTTTATTGCAAAAAATAGTTTTTGCATCACCACATTTTGAGAGCTATAATTTTTGCATATTTTGGCCCACAGAGTCATGGTAGGTCTTATTTTTTGCGGTATGAGTTGACGTTTTTGGTGGTACTATTTTTGGGTATGTGACATTTTTTGATTGCTTTTTATTTCGATTTTTGGGAGGTTAGAATGAACAAAAATCAGCAATTCATGAATTTCTTTTGGGGGGGCGTTTATACCGTTCCACGTGTAGTAAAATTGATAAAGCAGTTTTATTCTTTGGATTAGTACGATTACAGCGATACCTCACTTATATCATTTTTTTATGTTTTGGCACTTTTATACATTAAAAACAATTTTACATAAAAAATAATTATTTTTGCATCGCTTTATTCTGCGAGCTATAACTTTAATTTTTCTCTGATGATGCTGTATGGCAGCTCGTTTTTTGCGTGACAAGATGACGTTTTCAGTGGTACCATGTTTATTTATATCGGCCTTTTTGATCGCATGTTATTCCACTTTTTGTTCAGCGGAATGATGATAAAGCATTGAATGTTTGCTTTGCTTTTTTTTTTTAAGGCATTCACTAAAGGGGTTAACTAGTGGGACAGTTTTATAGGGGGGGTCGTTACGGACGCGGCAATACCAAATATGTGTACTTTTATTGGTTTGTTTTTTTTATTTACAGGAAGAAATGAATTTATTGGGGAATTTTTTTTCCTTTATTTTGGAATTATTTTTTTTTACACTTGTTATTTTTATTTTTTAACTTTTTCACTTTGTCCCAGGGTGGGACATCACTGTATTTTATCAGATCGCTGGTGCACAGCACTCTGTGAGACCAGTGATCTCACAGGCAGTGCTGCAGGCTTCCTCAGCAGGCACTGAGGAAGCCTCCTCCCTGCAGGACCCGACGGCCATCTTGGATCCTTGGTCCTGCAGGGAAGAGGCCTTCAGAACAGCGTGGTCACATTGCGCTGTTCTGAGGGCCTCAGGGGAGCATGCAGGGAGCCCCCTCCCTGCACGATGCTCCTCTGTGCCCCGGTACACCGCGATCACATAGTGCCGGGTGTCAGCTGTGATAAACAGCTGACACCCGGCTGCGATCAGCTGCACTCCCCCCGTGAGCGCAAGCTGATCGCTTCGACATACAATCCCGTCCATGGTCAGATTGTCACGGGTTTCATGGACGGGATAGTACGTCGGATGGGAGAGAGGGGTTAATGTTCTAGTGTGTAATGGGCCACGTAAATGCTGCTCCAGTGTGTGATCTGCCCCATTTAGAATGCTCCAATATATGATGGGCCCCATGGATGATGCTCCAGTGTCTTATGGGCCAAAAGAAAGCTCCATATATAATGGGCCCAATTATTAATGTTCCAGTGTGTAATGGGCCACATAAATGCTGCTCCAGTGTGTAATCTGCCCCATTTAGAATCCTCCAATACACGATGGGCCCCATGGATGATGCTCCAGTGTCTTATGGGCCAAAAGAAAGCTCCATATATAATGGGCCCAATTATTAATGTTCCAGTGTGTAATGGGCCACATAAATGCTGCTCCAGTGTGTAATCTGCCCCATTTAGAATCCTCCAATACACGATGGGCCCCATGGATGATGCTCCAGTGTCTTATGGGCCAAAAGAAAGCTCCATATATAATGGGCCCCATTATTAATGTACCAGTGTATAATGGACCCGGAAATGCTGCTCCTGTGTCTGATGTCCCCCATTTACCATACTCCAGTATATGATGGGCCCCATGGATGATGCTCCAGTGTCTTATGGGCCAAAAGAAAGCTCCATATATAATGGGCCCAATAATTAATGTTCCAGTGTGTAATGCGCCACGTAAATGCTGCTCCAGTGTGTGATCTGCCCCACTTACAATCCTCCAATACATGATGGGCCCATAGATGAGTAGGGTTGAGCGATACTTTCCGATATCAAGAAGTATCGGATCGGAATGGGTATCGCCGATACCCAAAAAGTATCAGTGATACCCGATTCCGATACCGGAAATCCAATGCAAGTCTATGGGACAGAAATATCGTAACTAAAAAACCCTTTCTTTCCTTGTAAACACTAAATATACACACATAGAATACATATATAAATATATATACATGTCATTGTGACATATATATATACATATATTTATAGTTCATACACTTCTACATAGTATAATAGCCTCTGATTCAATTGCCGGGTAATGCCGGTTTTTGTGAAAATACAGAAGCACCCGACATGAAATGACACATGGTTTACATAGAGTTAACCATGTATTTTCAAGTAGTTTGATATCTGATTTTCACAAACAATTACATGAGTGTATGTTTGCAAAATTTCACACCTGTAGGGGTTAATTAAAGGTGTAAATTCGTTGTAAAAAAAACGGACTTTTTTGCTACGAATTTACACCTTTAATTAACCCCTACAGGTGTGAAATTTTGCACACATACACTCATGTAATTGTTAGTGAAAACAATATATCAAACAACTGAAATGACATGGTTAACTCTATGTAAACCATGTGTCATTTCATGTCGGGTTCTGCATTTTCACAAAAGCCGGCAATTGAATTAGCGGCTATTATACTATGTAGAAGTGTATGAACTAATTAAATATAAA
Source organism: Oophaga sylvatica (assembly GCA_033576555.1). Classification (NCBI taxonomy): domain Eukaryota; kingdom Metazoa; phylum Chordata; class Amphibia; order Anura; family Dendrobatidae; genus Oophaga; species Oophaga sylvatica. Next base: position 98,733,832 of record JARQOD010000004.1, on the reverse strand, counting down.
TATATATGTGTCACAAATTCAATGACATGTATATATATATATATGAGGTGTAAAATTGTTGAAAAAAATGCGTGGGCTCCCGCCCTATTTTCTCAACCAGACAGACAAAGCCAGCGAGTGGGGGCAGATAATAATAGCCCAGAGAGGGACCATTATTTTTGCCCCCCCCCCTGGCTACTAACATCTCCCCCCAGACACCCCAGAAAAGACAAATCTATAATTAGATTCGCCCTTTCTGGCACTTTGCCCGTCTATTCACATTGCCCTGTAGCGGTGGCGAATGGGTTAATAAGGGGTTAAAGCCACCTTGCTATTGAAAGGTGACCTTAAGCCAGGTTAATAATTGAGAGCTGTCAATTAGACAACTATCAATTATTAATCCTATTGCATGAAATAAAAATAAAACACACACACTTTAATTAAAAATCATTTTAATGAAATAAAGACACATGTTTTTGACCATCTTTTATTTTACTGCAAAAATCCATTTCCTGTAATAAAAATAAAATAAAAAAGCAAAATTATTCTTACCTATCACATGCACAGTCAGGTCCCTTTGTGTAATCCATCAGAAAGGGTTAATGTTTACTGCAGGGACCGCAGCTAATGCCGCAGCCTCACAGTAAACCCCCGAATAAATCTTCTCCTCTCCTGGCTGACAGGAGAGGAAGTGGAAAGCTTAATTGATTGCTTTCCACTTTCACTTCAGGTCAGCCAGGGACACCATCAGTGACGTCAGAGGGAACTGATTAACAAAAATAGGGTATCCCCTAGAAAAAATAATGGCGTGGGGTCCCCCCTATTTTTGTTAACCAGCCTGATGAAGCAGACTGCTGAGGCCTGGATTTTCAGGCTGTTAAGGAGCCAAGATCCATGAACCTTGTCAGCCTGATAATACCAGGCCACAGCAGTCTGCTTATCTTGGCTGGTTAACAAAAATAGGGGATCCCCTTGAAAAAAAAAATGGCGTGGGGATCCCCCCTATTTTTGTTAACCAGCCAAGTAAAATGCAGACTGCTGCGGCCTGGTATTAAAAGACTGTCAAGGCCCATGGATTTTGGCCCTCAACAGTCTAAAAATACCAGGCATCAGCAGCCCCACATTTGGCGCATCAAAAGATGTGCCAATTGTGGCACTTTACCCGGCTCTTCCCACTTGCCCTGTAGCGGTGGCAAGCGGAGTAATAAGGGGTTAATGTCACCGTTGATTGCACGGTGACAATAAGCCCAGTTAATAATGGAGAGGCGTCAATAAGACACCAATCCATTATTAATCCCAAAGTTTTTAAATGTTTAACAAAAAGACACAGCAAGAAAAAAGTCTTTTAATGAAATAAAAGAGACCACACAGTTTTTATTTCTTTTATTACACTCTCATTCCTGCGACGCCATCGATCTGGAAAAAAAGAAAAAACAACAAACCAACAGTATACCACCTGTCCGACGCAGTCCATAGTAACGAGTGTCCCACGACGATCCAGCTCTGCTACATCGGAATGTCAGGCAGAGCCTGTCATCCCGACGCAGCACAGCTGCTTACCAGCTTCCCCGGCGGTGAGGTCATCGGACTGCTTTACGGCTGTGATTACCCGGCAGCACGTGCAGTTATCGCGAGAAACTGCACGTGACCGCCAGGGAGAAGATGATGGCGGCCATCAAGCAGTCCAGGACGTGACCACCGGGGATCTTCTGCCAGGTAAGTGCCGCTGACTCCTGACAGACCCGACCGACGGACACTGACAGTGACAGGAACATTCCGATTCCGGTATCCGATATGATAAAAATATCAGATCTCAGAATCCGAATTCGATACAGCGAATATCGGCCGATACCCGATATTTGCAGTATCGGAATGCTCAACACTATAGATGACGCTCCAGTGTCTTATGGGCCAAAAGAAAGCTCCATATATAGTGATCCCCATTATTAATGTTCCAGTGTGTAATGGGCCACGTAAATGCTGCTCCAGTGTGTGATCTGCCCCATTTACAATCCTCCAATACATGATGGGCCCCATGGATGATGCTCCAGTCTCTTATGGGCCAAAAGAATGCTCCATATATAATGGCCCACATTTATTGATCCAGTGTAAAATGCTCCCCATATATTCCTCCAAACATTAGAAAAAATGAAATATCTCTCCTCGCTGTGCACTGCTCTACTCTGGACTCCTTAGCATCGCCATCTTACAGCTCTCTGCACTTTGACCGTTTAGGTAGAGGGAGTACATTGCGCTCTTGTAACCTGAATGTTACTGTCTGGAAACGCGGAAGACGTCATAGCAGTGGAGCATGGAGAGGTAAGTATTGCAAGTGCTTGGGCCCTTAGCAAGCAGGGGGGGCTGACTCGTGGGGCACGTCACTGGCACAGGGCCCCTCATAGTATGCCGGTGTGTCTGACGGCGAGTGGGCCCATCCCACCGTCAGAGACAAATTTTTGTACTATGAGGGGCCCTGTGCCAGCGCCGTCGCCCACGAGTCGGCCCCCCCACCTGCTCAGGAAACCTGCACTTGACCGGGTGCGCCAGGTGCTGACGCCGGCCCTGGGGGGGGGATTTGTAGGTTTTGTAGTCCGTCCACGATTGCAAGTGTGTGGCACCCCAGGAGTTTGGTTGCCACAGTGACCTTGCCTCCTCCAGGGGGGAGTGATGTCATGCCTGAAAGCAAAGAAGGATCCCTTTAACAGGTAACACAGCATACAACACCTTTCCTACTTCAGACCAGAAGGGGGAGATCCAACAACTGATTTCAGGAGAGCTCCTCGAGAACATTCTGGCTAGGGAAGGTGTTAGTGAGTGTGGCTGGAGTGACAAGAGAGGAGAGACGTGTGGAGACAAGCTGGGGAAAAGAGGGGCTATAGAGAGCTCACCCCAGGTCAGAGCGCCAGAAACCGGACCCCCAGAGTCTGAGGCTGAGTGGGTAAACTATAGTCCCAGCAGCAGAATCCAGAGGGCAAGAGACAGCAGGTTCTCTGCCCCAACTAATACTCTACTACACAGCAGCAGCACATGTGAGGCGTAGACTCCATAAGTGAGTGATTCCTGAAGCAGGTTACAGCTGACTTATTAGAGTGAAGTTCTACCTAGACAAGAGACAGAGAGAGGAAGTTGGACGGAACTTATAGCAGCCAGTGCCTCAGAGAATAGCGCTAGAAAGGAGACCTCACATCCCACCTGAAGTAAGGGGATTCCAAATTGCTTTCAGGCCGACCGACTCCAGCACCATCTGTACTCAGTGCACTGGACACTTTGCCTGCAAAAACTGTGAGGAAAGCTTTGGAAACTGCATCTGACTGTGTCTTCCCAAGTCCTTCCTGCAAAGCACACTCCACTCTGCTACATCTTTCAGCACCATTACTTTCTATACCATCTCTCTGCCCTGGGACAAGCTTCACTTGTGGGAAGCTATTCCAACTCTGCTGCATCACACCATCTGTCCCAAAGGATCTGTACTGCAGCGCTTGTCACCTCTGACCAGAAACCACAGGTGGCGTGACGAATACCTTACTACAAACTATCATCCCCTGTACATATTCCCCTTTTATTGGACGCCAAGGGCCACGGACCGGGTCACTGACGCTGTGACACATCCCCTTTAAGACACCAGCCTGGTACCGAGGATCCCACTGCCCTGGCGGGCGATCCAAGTGCATGTTCATGAAATATCTAAGCATGCAACTGGTATTAACATTTCTGAGATTTTTCCCTCGGCTAAAGGTCCTTCCCATTGTTTAGAGATAACCTTTGCCTCATCAATAGGATTTCTGTCCAAAAAGTGGCACACTGGACTCTTCCTATTGTGGTATCAATTTTCAGGCCTTGCACGCTGTTTAAATTTGACCGTCTGGCCAAGCTGTCCTGCAATTCTCTTTTTGTTTTTTAACACCTTTTTGGACCGCTACGGGCCTGCCAGATAACGGCTGATGCGATGTCGATGCCTGCTGCGGATCCTTCTCCTCTTCTGAGCTATTGCCAGCGGCACCCTCTATCCCCAAATGGATGCCAATCCGTGTCAACAACTGGGTCATCCATCACCTCCTCTTCAATATAATCTGGGGCACCTGAGTTTCATCAGGGTCAGATTCTGGCTCAGTAGACTGCGAGGGAAATGTAGTTCTCTGGGTGAATGTACCAGCAGAATCATCTAGCAGTGGCTGTGCATCATAATGTGCACTCCACCTCTGGTTCATGTTGGACTGGGTAATTGAGGATTTGACTTCATAACCCAGGCATGGTATGTGAAAAGAGCTCCATGGACTAATCTGAAGTGTTGGCTGACGCATCCTTCACTTTTGGTGGGGGTGAAGCACACAAGTAAAGGTGTTGCTCCTAACCAGGAGCCAGCACTGACGACTTAGTCCTTACATTTTTTGAAAGTTCAGAAGAGGAGGTGATATACAAAATAATGGAAACACCTAACGTTTGGGCATCATCATCTTTGAACATGTTATAAACCTGCAAACCGTGACACATGGCAATGTTTTATAGTTGATTATTTGTGTTATGTCATATGTGTATGTAAATTAACTGTTTGTTTTGCATAATTGTAAGAACATTGGTGAGAAACTGATACCAATGGCAGACCTATCGGATTTTCAAAGAGGCAAAATTGTTGGTGCTCAGATGGCTGGCGCTAGTGTAACCAAAGGTGCCCGAATGTTTGGCGTGTCAAGAGGTACTGTCTCCAAAGTAATGACTGCGTTAGAAAGAGAAGGAAAAACGTCCGCAGTAAAGCATATTTCCGGCCGAAAGTCGAAGCTGACTGAGAAAGACCGTCGGACTGTAAAGCGAACTGTGAGAGAGGACTGCAAGACCACGGCTCCGAAAATCGCTGCTGAGCTCAATGAACACCTGCAGAACACAGTTTCCACGAAAACGCTTTGTCGGGAGCTGAACAAATGTGGATTCCACGGAAGAGCTGCAATTCGAAAACCGCTGCTCTCAATGACAAATGTTTCCAAGCGTTTAGAGTGGTGTAGAAACCTCCAGAATTGTTCCCTCGACCAGTGGAAACGTGATATTCTCAGAAAAAACATTGTTTACCCTATTTCCGACCTCCGGCTGAGTGTACGTTTTGAGACAGCCGAAAGAAGCATTCCATCCTGACTGCCTTCTCCCAAAGGTAAAACATGGCAGAGGTTCTGTGATGATCTGGGGTGATATTTCATGGAGATCCGCCAGGCCAATGATATCCCTTCATGGAAGAATTAACAGCCATGATTATTTAGGCATTTTGGACGACCAAGTGCATCCTATGGTTCAAGCACTGTTCCCAGAGGGGAACGTCATCTTTCAAGATGATAATGCACCAATTCATACAGCTACAATCGTTAAATCATGCCCGAGGAACATTCTAATGAAGTTGAGCATCTCATCTGTCCCCCACAATCCCAAGACCTCAACATTAGAGTACAGCTGTATACAGTGTGGGGGGACTTCTTAATCTCCGTACATATTTCCAGAGGAACACCCACAGTCAGAGGCCCAGTCTGGCTAACACCCAAATCTGAAAAGCAGGCAGGTTTACTTTATCAGTAGAGTACAGCTGTATACACATACAGTGTTGGGGGGAATTATAAATCTCTGTATATATTTCAGGAGCAACACACACAGTCAGAGGCCCAGTCTGGCTAACACCCAAATATGAAAATCAGAAAAGTGTACTCTATCAGTAGAATACAGCTGTATACAGTGTTGGGGGAATTGTTCATCTCCGTATATTTTTCCGGAGGTACACCCACAGTCAGAGGCCCAGTTTGGCTAACACCCAAATATGAAAAGCAGGAAAGTTTACTCTATCAGTAGAGTACAGCTGTATACAGTGTGGGGGAATTGTTAATCTCCGTATATATTTCCGGAGGAACACACACAGTCAGAGGCCCAGTTTGGCTAACACCCAAATATGAAAAGCAGGAAAGTTTACTTTTTCAGTAGAGTACAGATGTATACAGTGTTGGGGGAATTGTTCATCTCCGTATAAATTTCCGGAGGAACACCCACAGTCAGAGGCCAGTCTGGCTAACACCCAAATATGAAAAGCAGGAAAGTTTACTCTATCAGTAGAGTACAGTGTGGGGGGAATTGTTCATCTCCGTATATATTTCAGGAGGCAGACACTGACGCTCACAAGCTCAGTATGGATTACACTAGAATATAAAAAGCAGATCCACAAGAAATAATCACACATGTGGGCCAGTGTTCCCGGTGTCAATGATGCACTGATATAGTGCCCACCTTTTTCAGAAATTCCCAAAGAAGATCACAACTAAAGGCGTCATCTCTCAGGAATCTGTCTGGGAATATGTGGATCTCATCTGGCCTGCATGTACCAAGGATATGTGCCTCCTGCGTTTCTGCCCCCAGACCAGCAGTGATACGGTGTTCTACAGCCGGCTCTATTCCTACCTCAACCGCAAACTAAGATATGCAATTATAAATGCCAACAACATGGAGGCCTTTATAATTCTACTCCAGCATGCCAGCCAATACCTGCCAAACATCACCCCTTAGGGGGGCCAGGTCTTGAGGATGAACATAGTCATCTTTTACTGGTTCTACTTTTTCCAAACCATCCATTCTGGTCTTCATGTCCCAGAAAGGTCCCCAAAATTCAGAGAGAGCAGGATCTGGATATTCCTGATGACATATTCACATCTATATTTGAAGATGTCGAAAGAGAGGAGAATTTGATGGGGGAACAAGGACACCCATCTTTAGGGCAGGAGATACCTGGTATGGGAGAAGTGGGCATTGCAGAGCTGATAAATATTATGACTTATCTGTCAAATAACCTGCAGAAAATTGCTGACCAAAACAACAATAATTTTCAGTCTACGCCTCCAACTAACCAGCCAAACCCCATACCAGCAGCAGACCCTGTTTGGCCATCATGTCCAATGGCACTCACTTTTCAGGCTCCTGTTATTTTTGGCAATGATCCAGCTGCCATGTTTGATCCTTCGACCTTGTATGGTCCATCGGGGAGTAACCCTTATACTTTCAAAACGCAACGTGGCAATAGGTTTCTAACACAATTCTTAAGGTTTTAGACTAGGTATATAGAAAAATTTGTTCATGTTTTCAAGAACCTTTATGCCAATTTTTATTCTTATCACAGACCTATTAAACATTTCTAAAGATAGTTTTCACATTTTTAGGTTGGTTAATGTTTGTATTGTTCACAAAGCATATTAAAATATAAATATCATACTGTTTCGCCTGATAAAGGCATATATAGTATAGTCAATCACGCTGAAAGGCTCAGTATGGATTACACAAGAATATAACAATTTTGTTGGTGGAGGAGGGGTGGTGGGGCAGCCCAGATAGGGAGATTGCAATAATGCCATATGTTGAGGTGTATAATTGACATAAAGCAGCTGGAAATGGATTAATTGGAGAAGTCCGAGGAAGAGGAGGCCAAAAAAGGGCTACTGTATCACCAGATAAAAGGTATATATAGTCTAGTGAAAATATTCTAAATCTCCTTATATAATTCAGGAGGCAGACAATCACGCTGAAAGGCTTAGTATGTATTACGCAAGAATATAACAATTTTGTTAGTGGAGGAGGGGTGGTGGGGCAGCCCAGATAGTGAGGTTGCAAAAATGCCATATGTTGAGGTGTATAATGGATGTAAAGCAGCTGGAAATGGATTAATTGGAGAAGTCCGAGGATACCGAGGGGTACTGTATCACAAGATAAAAGGTATATATGGTCTAGTGAAAATATTCTACATCTCTGTATATATTTCAGGAGGCAGACACAGACCCTCACAGGCTCAGTCTGGATTACACAAGAATATAAAAAGATACACAAGAAATAATCACACATGTGGGCCAATGTTCCAGATGTCAATGATGCAAAAACAGTTGTTGGGGGGAGGACGACTTTCTGCAAAAATGGTTACTGTATCCCAAGCGGACAGCTGTATATACAGTCTAAGGGTAATTGTAAATCTCCGTATTTATTTACGGAGTAAAGGTACTGCCACACTTCACAATCCCGCTAGCGATCTCGTTAGCGTCGCATACTAATGAGATCGCTAGCGGGATTGTTTCTATATCGCTAGTAGCTACCTATTTTAGCGATGTCGTTAGGACGCTATCGCGGTTAGCGATCTCCTTAACGACTTTAGCGGTACAAAAGTACCGCTAAATCGCTAAAAAAGGTGCCACACTCAGCGATTAGATACTTACCAGCGGGGCGCCAGCGACGAAAATAGGGTCCGGAACGATCGCTGTGATGAACGACATCACAGCAGGGGCCTCGTCGCTGGTAGATGCCGCACACAACAACATCGCTAACGGGATCGCTAAATAGTGACGTTTTTTAGCGATCCCGTTAGCGATGTTGTTTAGTGTGGCATACCCTTAAAAGACAGACGCTCACAGGCTCTGCATGGATTACACCACAATATAAAAAGTTGACAAACTGTACTGTATCAGCAGCGTACAGCTGTATACAGTGTTGAGGTAATTTTAAATGTTTGTCTATATTTCAGTCTCAGTAAGCCAGTCAAGACTCTCCGCTACAGGAAACAAGATGGATACAAGTACACACTGAAAGTAGAGTGATAGCAGAAATTTGGTAATTACTAATAATCAGGCTAAAACCTCCCAGTAGAATTATGAGAGGTGATGCTGACCCTCAATTACTTTATCTGTGGAGCCAGCGAAAACTGTTCTTTGTGAAGAAAGGGTTGCTGTATCGCAGTAGCATCGATCCCATCACCGTTATTTGTCTCCATCAAATTGTGATGCCAAGGTGAGATGTAGACATGGTCCTCACTGCCTATCATGATCAGTCTGGTCACTTTGGAGTGCTAAAGACAGAAGCCACAGGCCGTAGGCGATTCTATTGGATTGGCATGAGAGGAGACATTGAAAAATGTTGCCAGGAATTTCACATGTCTGTGCCTAGTAAAACTGTGAAAGATGATCAGAAAGCAACACTGCATCCGATTGTGAGTCGACGTCCATTAGAAATGGTAGCCATTGATCATCTGAAGGTAGAGCCCAACAGGACAGGCCATAGCTACGTCTTAACCATCATCGATCAGTTAACGATATTTGTAGTGGCTGTCCCTGTGAAGGATTTAACTGCCCAGACTCCACAGCGGTGGAGCAGGGAGAGGTAAGTATTGCAAGTGCTGGGGCCCTGAGCAAGCAGGTGGGGCCGACTCGTGGGCGATGGCCCTGGCACAGGGCCCCTCATAGTACGCCTGAGTGTCTGACTGCGAGTGGGTCCTCCCACCATCAGAGACAGTTTTTGGTACTATGAGGGACCCTGTGCCAGGGCCATCACCCAGAGTGGGACCCACCACCTGCTCAGGGCACCGGCACTTGGCCAGGTGCACCAGGTGGTGACCCCGTTCCTGGGGGGGGAGACAGCCCAGAAAGGGTGGTGGCAAAAATGGCATCTGTTCAGGCGTAGGCTGGACGTTCAGCAGCTACAAATGGAGGAATTAGAGAAGTGAGAGGAAGAGTAGGACAAAGCGAGCCATTTTGCTGGCAACCTAGGTGTCATCAGGGGAAGGTGGCACAAAATCCTTTGAAACCCATGCATGGTTCATTTTAATGAAGGTTAGATCATCAACATTTTGTGTCGACAGACGGGTCCTTCTTTCTGTAAGGATTGATCCAGCAGCACTGAAGACTCTTTCTGATAGCACACTACCAGCAGGGCAAGCGAGCTCCTGTAAGGCATATTGTGCCAATTCAGGCCATGTGTCCAGTTTACAGGCCCAGTAGTCGAAGGGGAATGACTGGTGAGGGAGAACATTGATAGGGGAGGAGAAGTAATTTGTAACCATAGTTGACAATTGCTGTCTCCTGTCTGTTGCTATACATTCCTGATTACCAGGCGTGTGAGCTGTCCTGGAGAAATCAGTCCACAACATGGTCATGAAACCCCTGTCTCCAACGCCACTTCGGCTGTGTGCAACACGAACACCTCTTCCATTTTGGCCAGTACGGCTCGTGTTAGATCCTGCACCACTGCTGTTTGCTGGGAATGCGTCTACCAAACGGTTTACCAGAGTAGCTTGTTTGTTGGCCAATATTAGCTCTAGGTTCTCCTGTGGCATTATGTTCTGTAATTTGCCTTTATAGCGTGGATCGAGGATGCTAGCCAACCAGTAGTCGTCATCCTTTATCATTTTGCCAATGCGGGGTCCCTTTTTAGGATCCGCAAGGCATAATCACACATGTGGCCAATGTTCCAGGTGTCAGTGATGCACTAACAGTGGTGGGTTGGGTGGAGGAGCACTTTCTGCAAAATCAACATCCCTCCAGTCACGCACAAACCTGGACCTGAAGTTGGCAAGCCAACATTTTCTCTTGGCCCTCAGAAGCATCCTCCTCCCCAAAATAATCATCCCCTCATCCTCCTCCTCCTCTTCCTCCACCTCATCCAGGATAGTTCCCTGAGCAGACAATGGCTGACAGTCATCAAGGCTTCCCTCTTCCTCATCTTCCTCCTCTACTGCAGACGCCTGATCCTTAACCCTCTCTGACATTAGACGTACTATCCCGTCCATAAAACCCGTGCCATTCTGACCATGGACGGGATAGTACGTCATAGGCGATTAGCTGCGCTCCCGGAGGGAGCGCAGCTAATCGCCGCGGGTGTCAGCTGATTATCACAGCTGACACCCGTGACTGTGTGTCAGGAGCGGTCACGGACCGCTCCCGGCACATTAACCCCTTGCACACCGCGATCAAACATGATCGCGGTGTTACTGGGGGCACAGGGGAGGATCGCGCAGGCAGGGGGCTCCCTGCGCGCCCCCCTGAGACCCTCAGACCAGCGCGATGTGATCGCGCTGCTCTGAGGGCTTCCTCCCTCCCAGGACCCGGATCCAAGATGGCGCTGGGGTCCTGGAGGGAGGCGGCTTCCTCAGTGCCTGCCGAGAGCAGGCATGAGGAAGCGTCCTGCACTGCCTGTCACATCGCTGGTGTGACAGAGTGCTGTGCACACTGTCACACCAGCGATCTGATGAAATACAGTGATGTCCCACCCTGGGACAAAGTAAAAAAGTAAAAAAAAAGTAAAAATAAACATGTGTAAAAAAAAATCCAAAAAAAAAAAAAAAAAAAAAAATATTCCCCAATAAATTCATTACTTATTGTAAATAAAAAAAATAAAACAATAAAAGTACACATATATGGTATCGCCGCGTCCGTAACGACCCCCCTATAAAACTGTCCCACTAGTTAACCCCTTTTGTGAACCCCTTAAAAAATAAAAAATAAAAACGAAGCAAAAAATCAGTGCTTTATCATCATACCGCTGAACAAAAAGTGGAATAACACGCGATCAAAAAGACGGATATAAATAAACATGGTACCGCTGAAAACGTCATCTTGTCCCGCAAAAAACGAGCTGTCACACAGCATCATCAGCAAAAAAATAAAAAAGTTATAGCTCGCAGAATAAAGCGATGCAAAAATAATTATTTTTTATATAAAATTGTTTTTATTCTATAAAAGCGCCAAAACATAAAAAAATTATATAAATGAGGTATCGCCATAATCGTACTGACCCGAAGAATAAAACTGCTTTATCGATTTTACCACACGCGGAACAATAAAAACGCCTCACCCAAAAGAAATTCATGAATTGCTGATTTTTGTTCATTCTAACCTCCCAAAAATCGAAATAAAAAGCGATCAAAAAATGTCACGTGCTCAAAAATGGTACCAATAAAAGCGTCACCTCGTCCCGCAAAAATTAAGACCTCACATGACATTGTGGGCCAAAATATGCAAAAATTATAGCTCTCAAAATGTGGCGATGCAAAAAACTACTTTTTGCAATAAAAAGCGTCTTTTAGCGTGACAGCTGCCAATCATAAAAACCGCTATAAATAGTAAATCAAACCCCCTTTATCACCCCTTAGTTAGGGAAAAATAATAAAATAAAAAAAATGTATTTATTTCCATTTTCCCATTAGGGTTAGGGTTAGGGTTTCGGCTAAAGTTAGGGTTAGGGTTGGCGCTAAAGTTAGGATTAGGGTTAGAGTTAGGATTAGGGTTAGGGTTGGGATTAGGGTTGGGACTAGGGTTAGGGGTGTGTTGGGGTTAGGGTTGGAGTTAGAATTGGGGGGTTTCCGCTGTTTAGGCACATCAGGGGCTCTCCAAATGTGACATGGCGTCTGATCTCCATTCCAGCCAATTCTGCGTTGAAAAAGTCAAACGGTGTTCCTTCACTTCTGAGCTCTGCCATGCGTCCAAACAGTAGTTTATCCCCACATATGGGGTATCAGCGTACTCTGGACCCCAAGAGTTATTGTGAAATTTGTCCTATTTCTTCTGTTTCTTGGGAAAATAAAAAACTGGGGGCGAAAATATTATTTTTGTAAAAAAAATAAGATTTTTTTGTTTTTACGGCTGTACATTATAAACTTCTGTGAAGCACTTGGGGCTTCATAGCGCTCACCACACATCTAAATAAGTTCCTTGTGGGGTCTATTTTCCAAAATGGGGTCACTTGTTGGGGATTTCCACTGTTTAGGCGCATCAGGGGCTCTCCAAATGCGACATGACGCCCCCAGACCATTCCATCAAAGTCTGCAATCCAAAACGTCACTACTTCCCTTTCCGAGCCCTGACATGCGCCCATACAGTAGTTTTCTCCCACATATTGGATATCAGCGTACTCAGGACAAATTGGACAACAACTTTTGGGGTCCAATTTCTCCTGTTGCCCTTGTGAAAATAAAATATTGGGGGCGAAAAAAATCATTTTTGTAAAAAAAAAGGATTTTTTATTTTTACGGCTGTGCGTTATAAACTTCTGTGAAGCACTTCGGGGTTCAAAGTGCTCACCACACATCTAGGTAAGTTCCTTGTGAGGTCTATTTTCCAAAATGGGGTCACTTGTGGGGGGTTTCCACTGTTTAGGCGCATCAGGGGCTCTCCAAATACGACATGACGCCCCCAGACCATTCCATCAAAGTCTGCAATCCAAAACGTCACTACTTCCCTTTCCGAGCCCTGACATGCGCCCATACAGTAGTTTTCTCCCACATATTGGGTATCAGCGTACTCAGGACAAATTGGACAACAACTTTTGGGGTCCAATTTCTCCTGTTACCCTTGTGAAAATAAAATATTGGGGGCGGAAAAAATCATTTTTGTAAAAAAAAAAAGGATTTTTTATTTTTACGGCTGTGCGTTATAAACTTCTGTGAAGCACTTCGGGGTTCAAAGTGCTCACCACACATCTAGATAAGTTCCTTGTGGGGTCTATTTTCCAAAATGGGGTCACTTGTGGGGGGTTTCCACTGTTTAGGCGTATCAGGGGCTCTCCAAATGCGACATGACGCCCCCAGACCATTCCATCAAAGTCTGCAATCCAAAACGTCACTACTTCCCTTCCGAGCCCTGACGTGCACCCATACAGTAGTTTTCTCCTACATATTGGGTATCAGCGTACTCAGGACAAATTGGACAACAACTTTTGGGTTCCAATTTCTTCTGTTACCCTTGTGAAAATAAATATTGGGGGCGAAAAAAATCATTTTTGTAAAAAAAAAAAAGGATTTTTTATTTTAAGGCTGTACGTTATAAACTTTAGTGAAACACCTGGGGGTTCAAAGTTCTCACCACACATCTAGATAAGTTCCTTGAGGGGTCTAGTTTCCAAAATGGTGTCATTTGTGGGGGGTTTCCACTGTTTAGGCAGATCAGGAGCTCTCCAAACACAACATGGCGTCCAGCCAATTCTGCGTTGAAAAAGTGAGATGGCGCTCCTTCCCTTCCAAACTCTGCCATGCACCCAAACAGTGGTATACCCCCACATATGGGGTATCAGTGTACTCAGGACAAATTGCACAATAACTTTTGGAGTCTTGTTACCCTTGGAAAAATAAAAATTCGGGTGAAAAGATCATTTTTGTGGAAAAAATATGATTTTTAAATTTTACGGCTCTACGTTATAAACTTGTGTGAAGCACTTGAGGGTTCAAATTGCTCACCAAAGATCTAGATAAGTTCCTTAGGGGGTCTAGTTTCCCAAATGGGGTCATTTGTGGGGGGTTTCCACTTTTAGGCACATCAGGGGCTCTCCAAATGCAACATGGCATCCAATCTCAATTCCAGCCAATTTTGGTTGGAAAAAGTCAAATGGTGCTACATTCCCTTCCGAGCTCTGCCGTGCGCCCAAACAGTGGTTCCCCCCACATATGGGGCATCAGCGTACTCAGGACAAATTGGAAACAACTTATGTGGTCCAATTTCTCCTGATACCCTTGGGAAAATAAAAAATTAGTGACTAAAGATAATTTTTGTGGGAAAAAAATAGGATTTTTTATTTTCATGCCCGGGCATTATAAACTTTTTGTGAAGCACTTGGGGGTTCAAAGTGCTCACCAAAGATCTAGATAAGTTCCTTAGGGGGTCTAGTTTCCAAAATGGGGTCACTTGTGGGGGATTTCACTGTTTAGGCTCATCTGGGGCACTGCAAACGGAACATGACCCCCATCAACGTCTGCATTCCAAACGTTACTACTTCCTTTCCAAGCCCTGCCGTGCGCCCAAACAGTTTTCCACCCCACATATGGGGTATCAGCGTACTCAGGACAAATTGGACAACAACTTTTGGGGTCCAATTTCCTTGGGAAAATTCAAAAATTTAGGACTAAAAAATCATTTTTGTGGAATTTTTTTTTTTTTTTTTTCACACCCAGGCATTATAAACTTTTGTGAAACACTTGGGGGTTCAAAGTGCTCACAACAGATCTAGATAAGTACCTTAGGGGGTCTAGTTTCCAAAATGGTGTCACTTGTGGGGGGTTTCACTGTTTAGGCGCATCAGAGGTTCTCCAAGCGCGACATGGCGTCCAATCTCAACTCCAGCCAATTTTAGTTTGAAAAAGTCAAACGGCGCTCCTTCCCTTACGAGCTCTGCCGTGTGCCCAAACAGTGGTTTTCCCCCACATATGGGGTATTGGCGTACTCAGGAGAAATTGCATAACAACCTTATCTGTCCATTTTCTCCTTTTACCCTTGTGAAAATAAAAAAAAAGTTTGTAAAAGATCATTTTTGTGGCTAAAAAGTTAAATATTCATTTTTTCCTTCCACGTTGCTTTAGTTCCTGTGAAGCACCTGAAGGGTTAATAAACTTCTTGAATGTGGTTTTGAGTACCTTGAGGGGTGCAGTTTTTAGAATGGTGTCACTTTTGGGTATTTTCTGTCATGTAGACCCCTCAAAGTGACTTCAAATGTGAGGTGGTCCCTAAAAAAAATGGCTTTGTAAATTTTGTTGTAAAAATGAGAAATCGCTGGTCAACTTTTAACCCTTATAACTTCCTAACAAAAAAAAATTTTGATTCCAAAATTGTGCTGATGTAAAGTAGACATGTGGGAAATGTTATTTCTTAACTATTTTGTGTTACATATTTCTCTGTTTTAAGGGAATAAAAATTCAAAGTTTGAAAATTGCTAAATTTTCAAAATTTTCGCCATATTTGCGTATTTTTCAAAAATAAACGCAAGTTATATGGAAGAAATTTTACCACTATCATGAAGTACAATATGTCACGAGAAAACAATCTCAGAATCGCGAAGATCCGTTGAAGCGTTCCGGAGTTATAACCTCATAAAGAGACAGTGGTCAGAATTGTAAAAATTGTCCCGGTCATTAACGTGCAAACCACCCTTGGGGGTGAAGGGGTTAATGTGCGTCAAAGTTTGCATGAGCAGACGCATAAGTGGGATGCTCATGCTTATGATGGCATCGTCTGCGCTTACCAACCGTGTGCATTCCTCAAAACACTGAAGGACTTTACAGAGGTCTTTCAGCTTTGACCACTGCACACCCGACAACTCCATGTGTGTCCTCGAACTGCCTGCCCGTGTATCCTCCCACAAATGCATTACAGCCTGCCTCTGTTCGCATAGCCTCTCAACCATGTGCATGGTGGAGTTCCACCTTGTTGCAACGTCTATGATTAGGCGGTGCTTGGGGAGGTAGAGCGATCGCTGCAGCCTTTGCATGCGACTGGAGTCCACGGGCGAGCGACGGATGTGCGAGCACAGTCTTCACACTTTATGGAGCAGGGCTGTTAAGTCAGGATAATTATTTAAGAAGCACTGCACTACCAGGTTCAATGTGTGAGCCAGGTAAGGTATGTGTCTGAGTTTTTCCAGGGCTATGGCCACCACAAAATTATGTCCGTTATCACAGACTACCTTGCCTGGCTCAAGATGTATACTGCCCAGCCATGTCTCAGTTTCTCGCTGCAAGTATTGGGCCAGTACGTCCACAGTGTGTCTGTGGTCGCCCAAACACATCATTTGTGAAACAGCCTGCTGACGCTTACCACTAGCTGTTCGATAGTGGGACACCTCATGTGCAACACTGGCAGTTGCTGATGGAGTGCTCGTGCGACTGAGCTCTGTTGACGAGCTTTCGCTTCTAGAGGAGGAGGAGGAGGAGGGTCGAACGCCTACAGCCAACTGTTGCCTATACTGTGGGCTAGGCAGCACTGTCCCACCGCCGCTGTCCCCTGTGGAGCCTGCATCCACCACATTAACCCAGTGTGCAGTGATGGACACGTAACGGCCCTGGCCATGCCTACTGACCCATGCATCTGTTGTGAGGTGCACCCTTCCACTCACTGATTGTTTGAGTGCATGGACAATGCGGTCTTTCACATGCAGGTAGAGGGCAGGGATGGCTTTCCTGGAAAAGAAGTGGCGACTGGGTAGGTCATAGCGTGGGACAGCGTAGGTCATGAGCTCTCAGAACGCTACACTTTCACCCAAACGGAAGGGCATCGTCTCTAATGAGATCAGTTTTGCAATGCAGGCGTTCAAACCCAGTGTATGCGGATGAGAGGATGAGTACTTTCTTTTCCTACTAAGAGTGTCTGGTAGGGTGAGCTGGAGTTGAGAGCTGCATATGGTGGAACTATCGGTGGACATGACGGACTGAGAGGGGGTTGGTGATGGTGATGGTGGTGGTGGTGGCCTAGATGCAGTCTTTCATTGCAAAAACATTGTGATTCCCCGACTGCTTTGGCCTTGCGACGACCCTCAACATTTCTTGCTGGTGGTGTGCCAACCGGTGGGCTTACAGTGGGGGAAGCGAAGGATCGTTGCTGGCTAACTTCAGTCGGAGCCGGTGCACATGTGCTACCTGAGTTTTTGTAGTCCGTCCACGCTTGCATGTGCATGGTCAGTAAATGTTGAAGCATGCAACTGGTATTCAAATTTTTGAGATTTTCCCTCGGCTAAAGATCCTTTGGCACTTTTTACAGATAACCTTTGCCTCTTCACTAGGATTTTGGTCAAAAAAGTGCCACACTGGACTCTTCCTACTATGGTATAAATTTTCAGTCCTTGCACGCTGTGCTAATTTGACCATCTGGCCAACCTGTCCTGCAATTCTTTTTGTTTTTTTAACACGTTTTTGGACTGCTACGGGCCTGCCAGATAACCCCAGCTGCGATGTTGATACCTGCTGCGCATCCCTCTCCTCTTCTGAGCTAGTGCCAGCGGCACCCTCTTCCCCACTGGATGCCAATCAGGGTCAACAACTGGGTCATCCATCACCTCCTCTTCAATTCCATCTGCACCTTCCTCTATGTGACCGTGTAAGGTGGTAGAGTATGCGGGAAGGGGCACCTGAGTTTCATCAGGGTCACATTCTGGCTCAGTACACTGCGAGGGCAATGTAGTGCTGTGGTTGAATGTACCAGCACAATTTTCTAGCAGTGGCTGTGCATCAGGGCACTCCATGTCAGATTCATCTTGGACTGTGGAATTCAGGATTTGACTTGAAAACCCAGGCATGGTATGTGAAAAGAGCTCCATGGAGTAATCTGAAGTGTGGGCTACTGCATCCTTCACTTTTGGTGGGGGTGAAGGACACAAGGAAAGGGGTTGTTCCTGACCAGAAGCCTGCACTGACGACTCAGTGCTTGGAGCTTTTGAGACTTCAGTGTAAGACAAAACCTCTTCCTGATGCTCCCGCTTCAAAAGCTGTTTACCTACTCCCAGAAAAGGGAGCCTTCCAGGTCTTCTGGAGCCAGACGATGAGGCAGGCTCAACACCTCCTGCTTTAGGTGCTATTGTGCTTTTGGCACTACTAGCAGATGCACCACCACCATCAGTAGCAGGTGGCCCCCCACGACTATGTCCGCGACCTCATCCACTGTACTTCCTCATGTTTGGGTAAATGTACCCAAAATAACAGCAGAAATATATGGTACAGTATCAGAAGCGTACAGCTGTATATGGTGAAGGTTAAAAATTTTAATCTCCGTATATATTTGCAGAGTAACAGACACAGACTCTCACATGCTCAGTATGGATTACACTAGAATATAAAAAACAAAAAAGAGTACAGTATCAGAAGCGTACAGCTATATACAGTGTTGGGGGAATAGTAAATCTCCGTATATATTTCAGGAAAACACACACAGTCAGAAGCCCAGTCTGGCTGACACCAGAATATCAAAATCAGGAAAAGTGTACTGTCTCAGTAGCGTACAGCTGTATACAGTGTTGGGTGAATTTGAAATCTCCGTATATATTTCAGCAGGAAGACACACGGTCACATGCCCAGTCTGGCTAACACCAGAATATCAAAATCAGGAAAAGTGTACTGTCTCAGTAGTGTAAAGCTATATACAGTGTTGGTGGAATTTTAAATCTCCGTATATATTTTAGCAGTAAGACACACGGTCACAGGCCCAGTCTGGCTAACACCAGAATATCAAAATCAGGAAAGTGTACTGTCTCAGTAGCGTATAGCTGTATACAGTGTTGGGGGAATTTTAAATCTCCGTATATATTTCAGGAGTAACACACACGGTCACAGGCCCAGTCTGGCTAACACCAGAATATCAAAATCAGGAAAAGTGTACTGTCTCAGTAGCGTTCAGCAGTATACAGTGTTGGTGGAATTTTAAATCTCCGTATATATTTTAGCAGTAAGACACACGGTCACAGGCCCAGTCTGGCTAACACCAGAATATCAAAATCAGGAAAAGTGTACTGTCTCAGTAGCGTTCAGCAGTATACAGTGTTGGTGGAATTTTAAATCTCCGTATATATTTTAGCAGTAAGACACACGGTCACAGGCCCAGTCTGGCGAACACCAGAATATCAAAATCAGGAAAAGTGTACTGTCTCAGTAGCGTACAGCTGTATACAGTGTTGTGGGAATTTTAAAGCTCCGTATATATTTCAGCAGGAAGACACATGGTCACAGGCCCAGTCTGGCTAACACCAGAATATCAAAATCAGGAAAAGTGTACTGTCTCAGTAGCGTACAGCGGTACACAGTAAGACCGTGTTGAGAAATACAGAAGAACAGCACCAAGAAAAGTCTACTCACTGGTGGGGGTGATGACTCCTTAATTTTGGACACATAGGTGGTTTCAATGCGGTTGATTCGGTGCTTGTAAGAAAACTCATGTAGTGGCAGACTGATATGCAAAGGAAATAGATGCAGCACTCTTCAATTCCATTAAAAAACCAAAGTCCTTTACTCAAATTTTGGACAAGGTTAACATCGGGCTAGGTATATGAAAAACATGCAGTGAAAAAAGACAGGACTACGGCCGTTTCGCGTTATGCACTCTTCAACGGGTCCAGGTTCATTAATTACATCGTCATTTCCTTTTATAAGGCATGTCTCCAGAAATGACCATAAGGCCGGCATCACACTGGCGAGTTTGATGCGATTAAGTCGCACGACTTTCTTGCATCAACACCCGGCACGGCCGCCCGCTCTCGGACACGAGTGTGCGGCTGCATGTATTTCTATGCAGCCGCGCACTCGGGTCCGAGAGTGGGCGGCCGTGCCGGGTGTTGATGCGAGAAAGTCGTGCGACTTACTCGCATCAAACTCGCCAGTGTGACGCCGGCTAAAAGGTAATTTGCATAACAAATTAAAAACAACAGCATTTTTTTTTCATTGTTAAAAAAGACAGACATAATTACATACATCAAATTACGGATTGCAGGGGGCGTGGCTACCGCCTGAACTGACAAGACGCACTAACTTGTGAGCTCCTGTAACACCCTCTAACAACGACTATCCACAGCGTTTATTCTGGTCACCTCTAGCTTCCAGAGGTGCTCTACAGACCCGGGTACCGGAGGATGTCCACCAGGAAGAAGAGTAGTGGCAATTCAAAGAGGCTGACTGACTTTTATTCGGCAGACCTCAAGGCGGAGAGATCCAACATGGCGCCCGCTCGCAACAAGTTGCAGCCTCTGTCCACAGGACCCACTAGGCGCTCTGCTGCCTCTTCTGCCTCCAGCCGAAGATCCCACCTTTCCCGTCTGCTTCTGTACTTACTGTGGCGGCTCCGGAGACAAGACCCCGCTCCACATCACCAGCGTCTACATCTGCCTCACCGCCATCACCCTCGTCTGTGGGACGGAGCTCCACTTCCACCGCTGAGACCTGTGTACGCAGCCAATCTCCAGCTCCCAGCCCTGAGCAACAATACACAGAGGCTGATGTGGGTGTCTCACTGCATACTGTGAGTAGTGCTGCTGCCGCAGTTACAGATCTGCTTTCCTCAGCCCCAGCATCAACCCAGCCCGTTACAGAGCATTACCTTAAAGAGCTTATATTGGCTCTGAACACATCTCTCCAGAGTAAACTGGATGGCCTGCAACATTCTATGGATAAATCGCTCACAGGAGCGTTGACAAGAGTGAGTGCAGTGGAGGATAAAGTGGGGGAGGTGATAGAATCACACAACAGCTTGCTTGATGCCCACTATGCACTACAGGATGAAGTCACTGCGCTACAAGCCAAATTGGTGGACTTAGAGGACAGAAATCGCAGAAATAACCTGAAGCTTAGGGGGGTTCCTGAATCTGTTCTAAGGGATGATCTCAGGGACTATGCGACTACTCTGTTTAAAGCTTTACTGCCTGCCGCCACATCTCGTGATCTTACCTTGGACGGAATACACCGCCTGCCAAAAGCGAAATTTCTTGCGAAAGACATCCCCCGTGATGTGATTCTTAGGGTTCATTACTTCCATATCAAGGAGGAACTACTGCTATCCGCGCGAAAGAACTCTCCCCTGCCTGGTCCCCATTCTGACATCCAGATCTACACAGATCTATCGCGAGCCACCCTGCAAGCACGTTGTAATTTAATGCCTATTACCACTGCACTGCGTGCCTCTGATGTGCAATACAAATGGGGATTCCCCACGAAAATCATTTTTCGCTATTGCAATGAGACTCATGTAGTTTCAGCTCTGAAATCTGGCTGTGCCCTGCTGGACTCCCTGGGCATCAAGGTGGACTATCCTGAACATTCTCCCCCAGACGCGAGGCCCGCGAAGGCAGTAGCTGACTGGTTTCGTCAATCCTCGCGTCGCTGAACGTCGATAGCCGGGTCTCCTGCATTCTTTTCCCCCTCGGGTTCATGCTCGCTTTACACCTAAAGTTGGCCAGACTCTTTCCTGCATATAGGGGGTGTTCAGGTTGGTTGGTTTGAACTTTGCCCTCAGTTGAAATTCCAAGTGATTGTTTATTAGAGAGCGCACGTATGTCTAGTGCTCTCTTGCTATACTGTTTATCACTTGCTTTTGTTGTCTTCCCCTACCCTTTTGTGTCTCCCCTTTTTCCCTTCCACAGAGTTATGATTCTGTACGCTCATGTTCCTCTGCTGACATCCTGGCAAACTTGTAAGGAACCTCCACACCTGATGTTTGGCCTTTTACTGTATCCTAGAGATGGTAACGCATTTCCTGATTTTATTTCCCATGGCTGTGTCGGTATGGTCTATTAATGCGAAAGGTCTCAATTCTCCCTATAAACGATCTCAGCTCTGGCGGGATGCATTATCTTCTAGAGCTGACGTGATCTTTGTACAGGAGACCCACTTCCGTATTTCAGACTCTCCGGGGTTGAGCAATACCAGGTTTCCACAGACATTTTTTTCATCATTTACTAAAAAGAAAGCTGGTGTTGCGGTTCTGTTCCAGGCGGGCACGGATTTTAGCTGCGATAAATCCTACTGTGATCCGGGGGGTCGATATATCATCCTAGTGGGCAACATTCAATCGACACCAGTTACCTTTATAAACGTATACGCTCCAAATTCCCGTCAAATCCGCTTCCTTAACAAGGTCATGCGCAAGGTTCGACAGATGGCGGTGGGTAGCATTATCATGGGGGGTGATTTCAACCTGGTTCCGGACCGCTCGGTGGACTCCACTGGTCCGCGGAGAGGCTCGGCAACATGCCTCCAACACTGGCTGCACTCCCAGGAACTTTTCGACACCTTTCGTTGTCTTAACGCTAGCTCCAGGGAGTATTCCTTTTATTCGCCACGACACAGATCTTTTTCAAGAATTGATCTCTTAGTGGTTGATATGTGGACTCTGCCGTCTATTGCTGAGGCGAGGGTTGGAACCTCCACGTGGTCCGACCACGCCCCTGTCCAACTGCGCTGGTCTTTGCGACCTCCCCCAACTATGAATAGAACTTGGCGAAACAATACCTCCTTCTATTCGGACCCTGACTCTGTGTCACTTCTCACGAAACATATCACGGAATACTTTGACCTTAACTCCACTGCCGATATTAGCCCCACCACGCTTTGGTTCGCCCACAAATCGGTCATTCGGGGTATTTTAATCCAGTTAGGCGCTCGTCGTAAAAAGCTACTAACGCATACCATGGATAAACTACTTGCAGACGTTAAACATGCGGAACAACAGCTGCAGTCGCAACCCTCCATTGCCAACCATAGAGCTTTGATGGATTGCCGACACAAACTTCAACTACTTGTACTTTCAATGCATGACAAATATATCACAACACTGAAAGCCACACACTACTCCTCAGTGAACAGAACTTCACGATACATGGCAAATAAATTGAAGCAAAAGCGTATAAAAACCTCCATACCATACTTAATAGATGATCGAGATCCTTCACAGAAAATATCCCACCCTAATGATGTTGCGCAAAAATTCTGCCAATTTTACCAAACTCTATATAATTTAAAAGACGACCCTACCACTGTTCAGCCAGCCTCACGCGCCATAGATTCCTTTCTGGATTCTGTGAATCTCCCACAAGTCCCACAGATAAAATAGCTTTTCTCAATGCTCCCTTCTCCACCGACGAAGTCCTCCACACTATCAAACATGCTGTCCGCGGGAAGGCCCCAGGGCCTGATGGCTTCTCAGCGGAATATTTTCAAACATTTTCTACTGTCCTGCTAAGACCCATGACCGCTATGTTCAACTCCATGCGACGATCCTCCACTCCACCCCGCGAATTTCTGTTGGCCACAATAACCACAATACCAAAATCCGGTAAACCACCCAATACCCGGGCAATTTTAGGCCCATCTCTCTATTGAATATAGACACGAAACTATACGCCAAAATTCTTGCTACTAGACTGATGACGGTCCTGCCATTACTTATCCACAATGATCAAGCTGGCTTTATTACTGGTAGACAGACCTCTGATGCCACACGCAGGATACTGAACCTACTGCAGCACATGGGTCGAGAGCGGACGCCTTCTCTGCTGCTATCTTTGGACGCGGAGAAGGCGTTCGACCGCATACATTCGGGCTATGCCTTTAGAGTTCTGGAGAGATTTGGCTTCGACGAACCATTCATTCGCTCAGTCAAGTCTCTGTACTTGTCCCCATCCGCTAGGGTTCTTGCCGGTGGCGCCCTGTCTCCCCTCTTCGAAATAACGAATGGTACCCGACAGGGTTGTCCCCTGTCCCCTCTATTATTCGACATGATAATGGAACCCTTGGCCGAAAAAATCCGAACTGAGTTGCGAGTCAGAGGTGTGGCAGTGGGGGGTCGACAGCATAAAATCAGTCTATATGCGGACGACGTCATATTGATGTTGAACGATCCGCTACCTTCGTTAAGGACAGCTTGTGCAATCTTGGATGAATTCAGCTCCATCTCCTATTACAAGATTAATTACACCAAGTTCAACATACTTGGGATTCATATCCCATGGAATCTCAAACAGGCCATTACCACTGAATTTAACTTCCAATGGGCGGAATCGCAGATCCGATACCTCGGTGTAGATTTACCAGCCAACTTTAAAAACCTACTGCCCATCAATATTTCTTCCCTGCTAAAATCCATCCAGAATGATATAGACTCTGTACATAAAGTGGAACTTTCCTGGTGGGGCCGTATTACGGCCTATAAAATGACTTCCCTTCCTAAAGTGCTGTATATTTTTAGAGCCCTGAATGTACCTTTTGCAGCCAGATACATGCATGCTCTGCAAAGACAGTTATCCAGCTTTGTTTGGGATAGGGGTAAACCACGCGTCTCCACAACAATTCTACAAAAAACTAGAGAACATGGCGGAGCTGGGGTCCCAAACCTTCTGGCATACTATTATGCCACTCTAATACGACAATCGCGGCACTGGTGGTCTACTTCCACGCATTCATCGTGGCCGCTGATTGAGAAAACGGTATATGGGCGGGAAGATATGGGTAACCAACTTTTAGCTTATCTCATAACTAAAGTTAAACCTTCACTGCCCCTTTCTACTGTAAAAGTGACGTTTCAAAGCTGGGAATTGCTGAGTACTAAACTCCGAGATGACTTCGCAATCACCGCGGCTAACTTGCCTGTTAGGGTCCTTCAATCTTGCATTCAAGGTCTGGACTGTCGTAATTGGGATAAATTGGGAATAACGACATGGGGAGACGTAATGAACTTTCCTATGTTGGGGGAAACTCCTCCCTTAACCGCTTTCCACCTCACTAAAGCCCGTTCGTTTCTATCGTCGGAAATACTACAACGTACTCTGCCCCTCACTGTCTTCGAATACGTCTCTGGTATCCGGATCTCTGATCGCCTCATATCGACTCGGAACCTCTATAACCTGTTTAATGATGATGCGGTCCTTGTCAAGTCACGCCATATGGACAACTGGGAGTCTGATTTTGGCAAACATTATTCCGATACTCAGTGGTCATTAACTATAAAATGGGCCAAACAATCATCCCACTCCGCCACTTTGGGGGAATCACACCTAAAGTGCATTACTAGATGGTACTTTACCCCCTCCAAACTGGCAATTTTTTTCCCAGGCACATCCGACAGATGCTGGAGACTCTGTGGAGACAAAGGTACCATCCTACATATATTTTGGTCCTGCCCTCTGATTAGAACATTTTGGAGGGACGTGATTCACCTTATTGATCAGGTCTTTGGATATCAGATATCTGATGACCCATCGCTGTTGCTGTGCCTGCTTGGAATGGATAACATACCTTTAAAAATGCGCAGACTTATTGGTCATATGCTTCTCTTAGCTAAAACCCTGGTTGCTCAGCACTGGAAAGCGCCTCTCTGCCCCTCAGTGTCTCAGCTGATACAGAAACTCCAAGATCATTACACATTGGAAATCTTATTTGCCAAACGTTCTAATACACTTGCCAGATGTGAACGCATTTGGGCCTCTTGGAAGGCCTATTATCGATCAATATAGAATGATTAGAGTCCTATACTGTGCCTCCTCTTCGGATTCATATCCTTCCTTGCTCCTTCCCATACCCCCCTCCCCGCCCTTTGTAATCTGTTCGTCTTGTTTGTTTGTCTTTGGGTTGTTCATTCGTATTATTCTATGATCGTTATAGTGTAAACACGTGAGACTTTTCAACGTTATCTATGTCCCATGGAACTTATAACATGTAGAAATGTACATATCGGACCTATTGTCCACTTGTGGATTGTTGCATTTTCGATTTTCAAGATATAATTCAATAAAAATTATTGAAACAAAATTACGGATTGCAAATAAAATATTTAAAGAAACTTTACATGTCACAGGAATACAGAATAATCCAACTTTTCATTTAACCCCATTGGTCCTTGCACGTTTGTTTTAATAATCCACTTTGCTTCACGTCTCAATAGTAATTTATTGTGGTCACCTCCTCCGGGTGGAAACTTCACTATTTCTAAACCTGCAAAGCACAAACAAAGCGGGTTGGAATCATGCATCTCCTGGACATGTTTTATTAGCCTCAAAGACCCTTTCCTGTTGAAATGGAACGAACATGCTCACGAAAACGTATAAACAAAGATCTTATTGTCTTCCCTATGTAGTAAAAGGAACATGGATAGAAAACCATATAAACAACAAATTTAGTTTTACAGGTAATCAAATCATGTATTTTATGGTGAAAGGGACCGACCTGCAATGAATTACCAATTACAGTATATGCTGAGTACAAAAACTGCAATTTCCACATTCGAATTCGCAACATTTGACTATAAGGCAAACTTTTTTTAGTATAGTGAGGATGTGCCAAATAAAAATGTAACAATGAATTTGTAGACGTTATTTTTCTATGTACTTTAGTAAGAATGACATCATCTCTTATAGTTACATCAATATCCAAAAAATTCAGATTATTACCTCCAATGCAGGAGGTGAATCGCATATTTTCATTGTTGGTATCATTTAAATATGCTACAAATTCATTAAAATCCTTTTCCACTCCATCCCAAACGATGAATATATCATCCACAAAACGTAAAAAACATTTTATATGTTTCAAAAAGGGGTTGCTAGAACTGGTAATGTATTTTTCTTCAAAAGCCGCTAAAAATAAATTGGCGAACACACATGCCACAGGCGTACCCACAGCGGTACCGACCTTCTGCAGGTACCACTGATTAAGAAATTTGAATGCATTATGAGTCAAAATAAATTCTAAGCCTACTACAATGAAGGAAATAAATTCTATGGTTTTATCAGAATTTTGTAAAAATTTTTTGATTACCGTATATACTCGACTATAAGCCGACCCGAGTATAAGCCAACCCCCCTAATTTTGCCACAAAAAACTGGGAAAACTTATCGACTTGAGTATAAGCCTAGGGTGGAAAATGAGATTATGCTGCCCCATGTATTATGCCCCACAAGATGCTCCATAGATTGTGCCCCATATGCTGCCCATTTATTGTGCCCAATATGCTGCCCATGTATTGTGCCCCAATAGATGCTCCATAGATTGTGCCCCCATAGATGCTCCTTATATTATGCCCCATAGATGCCCTATGTATTATGCCCTCATAGATTATGCCCCATAGATGCTCCATAGATTGTGCCCCCATAGATGCCCCATGTATTATGCCCCCATAGATTATGCCCCTACAGATGCTCCATAGATTGTGCCCCCATAGATTATGCCCCTATAGATGCTCCATAGATTGTGCCCCCATGTATTATGCCCCCATAGATTATGCCCCTATAGATGCTCCATAGATTGTGCCCCCCATAGATTATGCCCCGTAGATTATGCCCCCATAGATTATGCCCCATAGATTATGCCCCATAGATTGTGCCCCCATAGATTATGCCCAATAGTATAGGTCCCTTATGCTGCCACAGCTGCTGCAACAAAAAAAAAAAAAAAAGACATACTCACCTCTCGTCGCTGGGGGCCAGGTGCCGGTGTCCTGAGCAGGCGGGGACACCGGCGCACTATGGGGGACAGGTGCCGGTGTCACCGCTCGCTCAGGGCCCCGGCACCTGCGATATTTACCGGTCACCCGTTCTGCCGCTGTCTTCCTGGTCCTCCAGCAGTGAATGATCAGGCAGCAAGAGGACCCGAGGACACAGCGGCGAGCAGCGGTGGAACGGGACAGATAAATATCGCTTATACTCACCCTTCTGCCGGCGCGTCTCTGCCGTGATCTTCTCCCGCGGTCTCCGGCGCCAGTGTTCAGCGGTCAGGTGGTACCGCTCATTAAAGTCATGAATATGTGCTTATTCATGACTTTAATGAGCGGTACCACCTGACCGCTGAACACTGGCGCCGAGAGACCGCGGGAGAAGAGCAGAGGTTGCAGAGACTGCGCCGGTGGAGGGGTGAGTATATAGCACAGCTGCGCTCCGCCTCCCCCCTGTATATGACTCGAGTATAAGCCGAGAGGGGGACTTTCAGCCCTAAAAAATGGGTTGAAAATCTCGGCTTATACACGAGTATATACGGTACATCAATTCCCAATTTATGTGGTATCCTGGTATATAGATTTTCCACGTCTAGGGCAAAATTGGGTTACCATTCAAAAGACTCTAATGCTAATAAAAAATCTCCGGAATCTTTTACATAGGAGGGAATCTGTTCCAAAAGCGGCTTTAAACACCAGTCTAGATACTGAGATAAAGGTTCAGTAACCGATAGGATGTCCTGGGGGTTTCGACATTGATTTGTGGATTTTGGGGATACTATACCAGTGGGGGATCCCTGGATGGATAGGAAACAGTTTCTCCCCTTCCTTTTTGTTAAAACCCCATTCTCAATGTTTTTACGTAAAAAGGACCTTAATTTGTCTTTAAATTTAGGGATGGGATTATGATCCAGTCGTAAATATGTATCAGCATTACTTAATTGAGATAATCCTTCTTCAATATAATAATCTTTATCTAGCAAAACTATGTTGCCCCCTTTATCTGCTTTACGAAAAATTATATCATCCCATTGCTGCATTTCTTTCAGTGCACGGGATTGAATTTCAGACAAATTTTTATTTGGAGCTTGATAAATTAATGCTTCCGCATCTTTAACCACTAGATCATGAAAAGATCAACTGAATTACTCGATGGAATGGGGGGCATATAACTAGATTTAATCCCTCCCAAGAACGGTAAGATGGAATCTGTATTAACATTAGGATTAATGAGATTTATATCAGGGTGCATTATTTCCAAAAGCGCCGCCACATCATCCATATGATCTGGGTTCTCAGGCGGATATGCCATAAAACCCAAGGTTCCAATAGAACCAAATTTTTCTTTTCCACTAGTGGATTAGTTTTATCTTTATTGGCAAACGCTTTATGTAAATGAAGCTTTCTAACACATTTAAAAAGATCCACAATTCTGTCAAGTCAAAAGGTTCAGGAATAGAAAAATTTAACCCCTTAGACAATACGATATATGTTCAGCAGTTAGTACTCTTTTCGATAAATTTACTATTTGCAAATCATCAAGAGGATTAATCACTTCCTCCAGGTTACATGCTTGCGTTTTCTCTCTGAATTTATGACCTCTCCCCCCTCGTCTTGTTTTTCTCTTCCTAAAGGGACAGCTTGTGCTACATGAGGCTGAATTAGTAAAGTCCAT
Source organism: Oophaga sylvatica (assembly GCA_033576555.1). Classification (NCBI taxonomy): domain Eukaryota; kingdom Metazoa; phylum Chordata; class Amphibia; order Anura; family Dendrobatidae; genus Oophaga; species Oophaga sylvatica. Next base: position 98,704,696 of record JARQOD010000004.1, on the reverse strand, counting down.
GCAGTCTTCAGCTGCACTTGAATCAGAGTCGGTGATCCAGCCATCCATATCTTGTTTTTTCTTATACATTTTTTGATTACGATTTATATTATTAAATGTCCTCTTATATATTAGATTGTTTCCAAGAAAAGATGCGATTCATATCGAAATCCTGTTTGTCCCGCAGGAATTTTTCTTTTTTATTCTGTTTAGTTTCCGGCTGGATCAGCACTAATTTTCTTTCCAATTTTTTCTGGAAGTTTTTACACTGGTTTTCGTTGCAACAAGAAGAAAGTTCATTTCTAGCTTTTTCCAATTAGGCACAAACCATTGAATATTCTTGCTCATTTTTTGTTGTTATCAGTTGTAATAATTTATGCGAGCAATCAAGATGAATTGCTTCCCATTCTTTTGGAAACACAGAATCTTCATGAAATTGTGAAATCTCCTTGAAGACCCGCAAACCTCTGGGTACTCTTTTGCATTCAATATACGATTTTAACGATTTGATTGTCCAAAACAAACGTATTTCCTTTTCAGCCAAGAATTGGATTTTATATTCCAAAGATTTCGTACTAATAATTTCAAGTTCATCTTTATCATTACAATCAGTAAAAAATTCACCTGCATTTTCACGACCTTTCAATAGCCCAGAATTCACTCCTAGTGTCTCATCAGAGTCATGTAAATCCTCCAGTCCACAATCCAGTATAAATAGCAGTAGATATAAATCTTGCGCTCAGTTCATATGTGAGAACATCAATAAGACCATGTTGAGAAATACAGAAGAACAGCACCAAGAAAAGTCTACTCACTGGTGGGGATGATGACTCCGAGTCCTGAATTCTGGACACATAGGTGGTTTCAATGCGGTTGATTCGGTGCTTGCAAGAAAACTCATGTAGTGGCAGACTGATATCCAAAGGAAATTGATGCAGCACTCTTTAATTCTGTTAAAAAACCAAAGTCCTTTATTCAAATTTTGGACAAGGTTAACATCGGGCTAGGTACCTGAAAAACATGCAGTGAAAAAAGACAGGACTACGGCCGTTTCGCGTTATGCACGCTTCAACGGGTTCAGGTGCATTAATTACATCGTCATTTCCTTTTATAAGACATGTCTCCAGAAATTACCATAAAGGTAATTTGCATAACAAATTAAAAACAACAGCATTTTTTTTTTCATTGTTAAAAAAGACAGACATAATTACATACATTAATTACTGATTGCAAATAAAATATTTAAATAAACTTTACATGTTACAGGAATACAGAATAATCCAACTTTTCATTTAACCCCATTGGTCCTTGCGCGTTTGTTTTAATAATCAACTTTGCTTCACGTCTCAATAGTAATTTATTGTGGTCACCTCCTCCGGGTGGAAACTTCACTATTTCTAAACCTGCAAAGTGCAAACAAAGCGAGTTGGAATCATGCATCTCCTGGACATGTTTTATTAGCCTCAAAGACCTTTTTCCTGTTGAAATGGAGCAAACATGCTCACGAAAACGTATAAACAAAGATCTTATTGTCTTCCGTATGTAGTGAAAGGAACATGGACAGAAAACCATATAAACAACAAATTTAGTTTTACAGGTAATCAAATCATGTATTTTATGGTGAAAGGAACCGACCTGCAATGAATTACCAATTATATGCTGAGTACAAAAACTGCAATTTCCACATTTAAAATTTCCTTTTGGAGAATTTGATGTTAACCAAGTATCTTGTGTTTTAAAAACACGATTATGCACCAATAAGTCAGCGAGATTATTAGCCCTTTTATAGCAGAAGCATGGTTTAATTTTGCATGATTTTGCGTAGAATGTAAGTCCGCAAGGACAGGATCCTCTCCCCTCTGTACCAGTCTGTCATTGTAAATTTGTTTACTGTAAATGATATCTATAACTTTGTATGTAACCCCTCTCATGTACAGCACCATGGAATTAATGGCGCTATATAAATAAATAATAATAATAATAATAATTAAGGTCTTTGTCAGCATCTAACACATATCAATTCTTTTGAATGGATGCATGAATTACCCTATCAAGAGGACTGTGTTTAAAGCAAAAATTAAAACATATTAACGGATTTGAAGAGTGCTGCATCTATTTCCTTTGGATATTAGTCAGCGGTACACAGTGTTGTGGGAATTTTAAAGCTCCGTACATATTTCAGCAGTAAGATACACGGTCACAGGCCCAGTCTGGCTAACACCAGAATATCAAAATCAGGAAAAGTGTACGGTCTCAGTAGCGTACAACTGTATACAGTGTTGTGGGAATTTTAAAGCTCCGTATATATTTCAGCAGGAAGACACACGGTCACAGGCCCAGTCTGGTTTTCAGACAGGGGGTATACATCAAATAAACTGCACAGTCTCTCCCTGAAATCGCTCAGGGTATACGACTCCCCTGAGTACTGTGGTAGCCAGGCCGCTCCCGGTATATATGGCGTTGAGAGCAGCATTATAGGGACTGCTGCGGTGGTCGCCAGATCTTGCTGCGCTCTGAGGGGTGCGGCTGCGCCCACTGCTACATCTTCTCCTGCGTGAGACATTCTCTTCCCCCCTAGTTAATTTTAGCCAGGCTCTGCGTTTCCACTGGCTTACCAGGATATTGCTCTGCTGGCGTGGTGAGCTGTGCACGCTGTGACGCCAGGCCTCAGCTCCCTATGCTCTGCAAGCTGCCTTTTTTCGCTGTCAGCACCTCACTTTTCGCGCGCTCTCACTCTGGCTCCGCCCATGATGGCACGCCTCTCTTCTCTCTGCGCGCCTCATGGCGTTGTAATGGCGGCAATCACACAAAACTTTCAGCAAAGTCTGTGGTACAATAAACAGTTCAAAATAGGCACACAGGACCCGGTGATACTGGGCTTCGATATCCTGTTCGTGACGTCAAAATGGATCGCCCGCCAGGGAAGGGATACTCGGTACCGGACCGGTGTATTGAAGGAATGTGTCACAGCGGCAGTGACCCGGTCCGTGGCCCTGGTCGTCCAATAAAAGGGGAATATTTACAGGGGATGATAGAGTTTGTAGTAAGGTATTCGTGATGCCACTTGTGGTGTCTGGTCAGAGGTGACCAGCGCTGCAGTGCAGATCCTCTGAGACTGATGGTGTGATGCAGCAGAGTTGGAATAGCTTCCCACAAGTGAAGCTTGTCTCAGGGCAGTGAGATGGTATAGGAAGTAATGGTGCTGGAAGATGTAGCAGAGTGAAGTGTGTGCTACAGGAAGGACTTGAGAAGACACAGTCAGATGCAGTTTCCAAAGCTTTACTTACAGTTTTTGCAGGCAAAGTATCCAGGTCATTGAGTACAGATGGTGCTGGAGTCGGTCGGCCTGAAAGCAATTTGGAATCCCCTTGTTTCAGGTGGGATGTGAGGTCTCCTTTCTAGCGCTGTTCTCTGAGGCACTGGCTGCTATAAGCTCTGTCCAAGTTCCTCTCTCTCTGTCTCTTGTCTAGGTAGAACTTCACTCTCATAACAGGCAGCTCTAGCCTGCTTCAGGAATCACTCTCTTATGGAGTCTCCGGCTCACATGTGCTGCTGCAGTGTGGTAGAGTCTTAGTTGGAACAGAGAACCTGCTGTCCTCTGCCCTCCAGATTCTGCTGCTGGGACTTTAATTCACCCACTCAGCCTCAGACTCCGGGGGTCCGGTTTCTGGCGCTCAGACCTGGGGGTGAGCTCTCTCTATAGCCCCTCTTTCTCTACACATCTGTCCTCTCTCGTTCCTCCAGCCAGACTCCTAACTCCTCCCCCAGCCAGAATCTTCCTGAGAAGCTCTCCTGAAAATCAGGTGTTAGAGCTCCTCCTTCTGGTCTGGAGTAAGAAAGGTGTTGTATGCTGTGCTACCTGTTAAAAGGATCCTTCTTTGCTTTCAGGCATGACATCACTCTTCCCTGGAGGAAAGCAAGGTCACTGTGGCAACCAAACTCCTGGGGTGCCACATTCCCCCCTAGTGCAATTCAGTACTCCTGGACTGAGAAAACATAAAGAAAGCATATTATAACTATTTACAGAATTATAACATCAAATATATACATTTGGCGAAGTCTTGAAATGGGGTGTCATTTTTCACCCTACAAAGTACAATGTGAGGGACCCGTCTCAAACCCTCAACGTAGGCCTTGGGCGGGCTACAAGGCATGGCTGGTCTCCCTTTTGGACCACGTCTTTGGCCACGCCAGACGGTTTTTGTTCTGTAGTCATTAATATTAACTATTTACAAGCATTGTCCTGGTCGCTATGAGTCCAGTGACCCAATCGTCCATTTAAAAGAATGAAATCAGAATGGTTAAAAGTTTCAATTATAAACATTAACTTATTTACAATACTAGAACAATAGCATTTTAGTCCATATACCTGGCTGGGATCTGACTTCTAGTACTACGGATTGACTTACGCAGTACAGGTGTCTCTAGTGATCTAGCCTGGTCTAGTATGTGTGTTGGTAAACTGGGCAGTAACCTTCTGCGATTTCCTAGACTCACTGTGGGCATGACAGATTCACCGCTAGCAGGTGACAGATTGTCACGTTCCACTGCAGGTGTGGCTTCTGGCACTTGAACTGGCAGTTCTTCGGGCTGATCCTGAGTCTCTTCTCTTTCAAGCACTGCCGGTTGGGCAAAAGTCAAGACGGGCACTACTATGGCCTGGTTTACTCTTGTCCAATTCGATGGGAACTCACCAAGTACAGTGCGGACCTTTTCTTCCACCTTTTCTACTGACAAAGGAATGTCCTTATCTCCAATATTTCCCTTTAACTGGTCAGGGCACGATTTTAGGTGATCCCTGAACACTGCTGTGGAGTTTTCTCCTCCATCCTTGCTGATAAGGCACACCTTGGTATTGTCGAAGTCCGAGGGCATAATGGTATATGGCTTAGCTTCCCACTGGTTGTCAAGCTTTTTGAGTCGCCTTTTCCTTTTCAGTACCTGTTCTCCAGGTGACAAGGGAACTGCAGGTGCATGCTGATTGTAATTTCTTTTTGTTTTTGTCTTGCCTGAGACAAACTCTTCTCTACACATTCTTGCACATTGCGGTACTGTTACTGCCGCTCAGTATCCCCGTCTGCATCTGGTGAGGTTACCTCAGGTGTCAGGACTCCCATGTCCAAATCAATTGGTAATTTGCAAGGTCTTGCTCTCATTAGGTACGCCGATGTACAGTTACATAGTAACATAGTAACAGTTATTAAGGTTGAAGGAAGACTTTAAATCCATCTAGTTCAACCCATATCCTATCCTAACCTGCCCTAACATGTTGATCCAGAGGAAGGCAAAAAAAAACCCAAGTGGCAAACAGTAAGCTTCACATTGGGGAAAAAAATTCCTTCCCGACTCCACATACGGCAATCAGACTAGCTCCCTGGATCAACGCAATATCTAGCAAACTAGTGAATATAGCCTGTAATATTATACTTTTCAAGAAAGGCATCCAGTCCCTTCTTAAATTTTAGTAGGTAGTCACTCATTACAACATTATACGGCAGAGAGTTCCATAGTCTCACTGCTCTTACAGTAAAGAATCTGCATCTGTGATTATGGCTAAACCTTCTATCCTCCAGACGTAGAGGATGCCCCCTTGTCCCCGTCACAGGTCTAAGAGTAAAAAGATCATTAGAAAGGTCTTTGTACTTGTGAGGAACTAAGCCGACCGCCACATGGTAGCCCGGGTATCACAGCTTCTGATCCCACCTCCGCTACCAAATGTGACGGACGATCCCCTTTCCTCCCACGTCACCAATGGGACGTAACTCCACAGGTACAGCTCTCCGGCGCCCCCTTTGTCTCTCAGGTCAGTAAGGGAACTGCACCTAGAGCAAATGGCCGCCGGGGAGGTTGTCCTGTTACCCACTGGGTATTCTAAGATTCGTGATCAGAGTAAAAGCATCAGCCCAAGATTAATTTTATGGTTTAATCGCCTTAAGAGCGCACTAGATAATTACAGAAATATACAGTAAAGCTATACAACGTAATTACAATGGATTTGCAGTCAGAGAAAAAAATACAACGATAATGTACAAGGCTTAAAGGTATAAGCTATAGATCAATATTACTGGGTATTATGGTCATGGGAAGGCCTTGGCTCTGCCGTTCCCAGGTACAGTCTTCAGTTGCTGGATAGTCCCTTGGTCTTTCCTAGACCATCTTCTTGGCTTCTGTGTGTGAAATGGAATGAACAGCAGCCTGGTCATGGCTAGTTCTTAAACCTGCTAGGCCCATCCCCTTTGCTTTGAAGCACGCATATTAACTGGCCTGCAATTCATATGGAGCAGCAAACAATGGCTTGAGCTTGAGCTATTTACCATACGACTGACCATCTTATTCAGACACTGGCCTAAACTAATTAGCATGCTAAAGCCCCTTTGATTCCTAGTGGACATCAAAACCTGTCGTACTGGATATGCTAATAGGCAATGTGTAGTTAATAGTTTGTGGCTCTGTGAACTGACAAAATGGAGGCTGGTACAGGCTCTATACAAAATGGTGGCGGTCCCGACCTCACACCTCCCTGCTTTTGAGGGCGCTAGGGGGTATCACATTCCTGTGTTCCCCCGTGCGCCCTACCGCACCCTCTCTTTGGCTAGGGTGGCAGATCCAGAAGGATTTCTGACTCTCTGTCCTCTGAAAGGTTGCACACTGGTTGGGCATAAGCCTCACGCTCATGATGGGCCTTCATCATGTTCACATGGAAGGCCTTCCTCCTTCCACGGGCGTGGTCCAGGGTGACCAGGTAGGTGACGGCGTTGAGCTGCTTGTGCACGAGGTATGGACCCTCCCAGGCCGCCTGAAGCTTGTTTTGGGGTACGGGGACCAGTACCCACACCTTTTGACCCACCTGGTAGGTCCGCTCACAAGCATTCTGGTCGTACCATCGCTTCTGGTCAGCCTGAGCTTGGGCCATATTGTCATGCACCAGCCGCGTCAAGGCCATCATTCGGTCCGGAAGCGCACGACATACTCAATGACCGACACTCCAGGGGTGGCTAAATCCCCTTCCCATGCTTCCTTCACCAGAGCAAGGGGCCCCCGTAACGTCGCCCATACAGGAGCTCAAAGGGGGAGAACCCCGTTGAGGCCTGTGGGACCTCCCGGTAGGCAAACAGCAGGTGTGGGAGATACCGCTCCCAGTCTCTCCCGTGGGAGTCGACCAACATCTTCAGCATCTGCTTTAGGGTGCCATTGAACCGCTCACACAAGCCATTGGTCTGTGGGTGATACGGGCTGGCCACCAGATGTTGCACATGTACCTGCTTACAGAGAGACTCCATCAGCTGCGACATGAACTGGGTCCCTCTGTCGGTGAGCATTTCCTTGGGAAACCCCACTCTGGAGAAAATCTCCAGTAAGGCAGTGGCCACTTTGTCGGCCCGAATGGACGACAAAGCTACCTCCTCCGGGTACCGGGTGGCATAGTCCACTACCGTTAGTATGAAGCATTTCCCGGAGCGGCTGGGAGTGGACAGAGGTCCAATGAGATCCACAGCCACCCTCGAGAAAGGCTCTTCAATGATGGGCAGAGTTACCAGTGGGGCTTTGGGGCGCGGCCCCGCCTTCCCCACCCTCTGACAGGTGTCACACGAACGGCAGTAGGCTATCACCTCGGTCCTCATTCCGGGCCAGTAGAAATGCTGAGCTAGCCTGGCCCTGGTTTTAGTGATCCCTAGGTGTCCGGCCATTGGAATCTCGTGTGCGATCCGCAACAATTCCGCCCTGAACGGATGGGGTACCACTAACTGTCGGTCCCTGGGCCACGCCTCCGGTGATCCCTGCTGGACCGTTACCTGATACAGCCGTCCCTGGTCCCAGACCACTCGCTCGCGGTCGGACTCCAGGGGAGGCTGTGCCGCCTGTTCCTTGAGAGTCTTCAGGCTAGGGTCAGCTTCCAACGCTGCCTGAAATCCCTGACTTGATGTGGCAAGAATTGATGAAACTGCCATGTCCTCTGTCAGTTCCCCGGGATCTGTCTCCTGGCTACTGTCTGACTCGGCAGCCACTTGGTCGGAGAGGGGGAAACCGTCGGACCTCCGCGAGGCTCCTTGGGCTTCAGCGCTCCCACTCCTGGTAACAGCGGCCACGACCGCTGAGACCACGGGTAGCGCCTGCTTTCCCTCGTCCCCTGACCAAGTCGCCGGGTCAGGCAGACTTCCCTGACTCCCTGACATCCCGGATGTGGGGAACTCCTGCCCTGGGGTCTTCGCTTGTGGCTCCTCTCCCGGGACGCCTCCTCCCCCCATGGCCTGTTCCTCTTCCTGCAGGGGCCCTAAACTCAGCAGGCTGGGTTCACTTAGGGGCCCTACACTGCCCATAGCAGCCCCTCCCCCACCTCTGAGCTCTCCGTGCAGCCTCCTCACCTGTCCTCACTGTGAGCCCTGTGTGTGTAGTGTCAGTGCATGGCTTACCATCAGGTTTCACTCCCTCCCCCACTGTTGAAGGCACATTCAATACATTAACATTCACAGTATAGTCATGACATTCTTGGGGAGCCGAACTTGGGGGTTCAGTGGCCACATACTGGGACACTAGCCGCCCCAAATCGGTCCCAAGCAACACATTTGCAGGAATATTCGGCGTTACTCCCACCTCCCGCATCCCCCTCCCGGCGCCCCAGTCCAAATACACCTTGGCAACGGGCAGCGCCGGTTCAATGCCTCCAATTCCGGAGACGGAAAGGGTTTTCCCAGGTACCAAGTCTTGAGGGGACACCACCTCAGGGCGTACCAGGGTTCGTTCAGCGCCTGTGTCCCGCAGTCCCATGACCGCTGAGCGGCCGATGGTGACGGGTTGGTAATTGTCTAGGGACCTCCCACCACCCCCTCCCACACACAAAACAGTGGTCGGTTTCTGGGACAGGGATGGGGCCTTCTGGCGCTGGGGACACGCAGCCTTAAAGTGTCCTGGCTGATTGCAATTATGACAACGTCTGGGTTCTGTTCCTGGCCTGGAGAGGGCAGCCGGGGGGTACACCCCTTGCACTCTGGGGGCTGGATATGGGGCTGGGGCAGGATTGGGCTTACCCCCTCTCCAGGTGCTGCTGGCAGGCTTCTTTGGCTCCGGTGCCCTGTTGTTGGCATACTCGTCTGCCAGGGCGGCTGTAGCAGAAGCCCCCTTTGGTTTCCGATCACGGAGGAACTGCTGGAGGTCCTCTGGGCAGTTCCACAAGAATTGCTCCACGACAAACAGTTCCTGGACCTCCTGGCGGGTAGTGAGCTCTAGACCCGAGGTCCAGTGCTCCGCAGCTCTCAGCAGGGCCCGCATGTGGTCGGTCCAGGTGTCCTTTGAACCCCGCTGCAGGCTCCTGAACTTCCTGCGGTACGACTCCGGGGTGAGGTTGTAGTGCTGGATCAGGGCCCGCTTGATGCTGTTGTAGTCCTGCTCCTCCCCGGCAGGTAAGTCCCCCAAAACTTCCAGGGACTTACCCCTCAAACGGGGGGTCAGGTACCTTGCCCACTGATCCAGGGCCAGATGATGTTGGAGGCATGTCCTCTCAAAAGCAAGCAGAAAAGGAATCCAGGTCTCCATCCTTTTCAAGTAAGGGAAAGTCCTCCGCCCGGACCTTGGAAGCCCTTGTCTCCGGTGGGCCTGGTGCATCCAGTGGGGGCCCGTGCTGAGCCATCTCCAGTCGGTGCCGGCGCTCCGCAGCTTCACGGCGTTCTGTATGCTCACGCTCCGCTGCTCTCTCTGCTGCTGCTTGCTCCCGCTCTGCTGCTGCTTGCTCATGCTCTGCTGCTTTCTCTGCCGCCACCAGGAGTCTGTCATAGGCGGCGTCATTACCAGCCTCGAGCTGTGCCATAGCCGCTTGGAAGAGGGCCTCCGATCTGGACAGGCTGGGACGGGCAGGGGGTGGACAGTCCACTGTGAGACTGAGCACGGGGGTCGGGCTCCTTGGGGAGCCCTGGCTGAGCTCCCCCTCATCGGTATCAAACACCTCATAGGCCACAGCATTGGCCTCCCCCTTTGCCCTACTCCTGGTGCCTTCCGCCATCTTGGGAACCTTTGGTTACTGAAACAGCTGCAACCCTGACCTTGCACACAACTTATTATATTTACACTCTGACCGTCTAGTGCTGGGCTGACCTTGAGACCCCAGCAGTGAAAGTACCGCTGGTAGTCTCTAGTGTCTGGGAGTAGGGGTCCCACGCACACTATTACTCTGATCCCACCGCTGCCACCAATTGTGAGGAACTAAGCCGACCGCCACATGGTAGCCTGGGTATCACAGCTTCTGATCCCACCTCCGCTACCAAATGTGACGGACGATCCCCTTTCCTCCCACGTCACCAATGGGACGTAACTCCACAGGTACAGCTCTCCGACGCCCCCTTTGTCTCTCAGGTCAGTAAGGGAACTGCACCTAGAGCAAATGGCCGCCGGGGAGGTTGTCCTGTTACCCACTGGGTATTCTAAGATTCGTGATCAGCGTAAAAGCATCAGCCCAAGATTAATTTTATGGTTTAATCGCCTTAAGAGCGCACTAGATAATTACAGAAATATACAGTAAAGCTATACAACGTAATTACAATGGATTTGCAGTCAGAGAAAAAAATACATCGATAATGTACAAGGCTTAAAGGTATAAGCTATAGATCAATATTACCGGGTATTATGGTCATGGGAAGGCCTTGGCTCTGCCGTTCCCAGGTACAGTCTTCAGTTGCTGGATAGTCCCTTGGTCTTTCCTAGACCATCTTCTTGGCTTCTGTGTGTGAAATGGAATGAACAGCAGCCTGGTCATGGCTAGTTCTTAAACCTGCTAGGCCCATCCCCTTTGCTTTGAAGCACGCATATTAACTGGCCTGCAATTCATATGGAGCAGCAAACAATGGCTTGAGCTTGAGCTATTTACCATACGACTGACCATCTTATTCAGACACTGGCCTAAACTAATTAGCATGCTAAAGCCCCTTTGATTCCTAGTGGACATCAAAACCTGTCGTACTGGATATGCTAATAGGCAATGTGTAGTTAATAGTTTGTGGCTCTGTGAACTGACAAAATGGAGGCTGGTACAGGCCCTATACAAAATGGTGGCGGTCCCGACGTCACAGTACTGTCCCCTCATATATTTATACATTGTAATAAGATCACCCCTAAGCCTTCGTTTTTCCAAACTAAATAACCCAAAGTGTAATAACCTGTCTTGGTATTGCAGTCCCCTCAGTTCTCTAATAACCTTGGTCGCTCTTCTCTGCACCCGCTCCAGTTCAGCTATGTCTTTCTTATACACCGGAGGCCAGAACTGTAAACAGAATTCTAAGTGTGGTCGCACCAGTGACTTGTGTAGAGGTAAAATTATGTTCTCCTCATGAGCATCTATGCCTCTTTTAATGCATCCCATTATTTTATTTGCCTTGGCAGCAGCTGCCTGACATTGGCCACTAAATGTGAGTTTGTCGACCACCCATACACCCAGGTCTTTTTCAGTGACAGTTTTGCCCAGTGTTTTACAATTAAGCACATAATTATACATCTTGTTTGTTCTACCCAAGTGCATGACCTTACATTTATCCCCTTTAAAGCTCATTTGCCATTTATCAGCCCAATCTTCTAGTTTACATAAATCCTCCTGTAATATAAAATTGTCCTCCTCTGTATTTATTACCCTGCAGAGTTTAGTGTCATCTGCAAATATTGAAATACTACTCTGTATGCCCCCTACACGGTCATTAATAAGCATGTTAAAGAGAAGCGGCCCCAATGCTGACCCCTGTGGTACCCCACTGCTAACCGTGACCCAGTCCGAGTGTGCTCCATTAATAACCACCCTTTATTTCCTATCCATGAGCCAGTTTTTAACCCACTTACGCATATTTTCCCCTATCCCCATTGTTCTCATTTTATTTATCAATCTTTTGTGTGGCACCGTATCAAAAACTTTTGAGAAGTCCATGAACGCCACATCCACTGCATTCCCTTGGTCCAGTCCGGAACTTACCCCTTCATAAAAACCTATCAGATTAGTCTGACAAGAAAGGTCCTTCATAAACCCATGCTGATACTGTGTCATGAGGTTATTCAGCCTCAGATACTCCAATATAGTATCCCTTAAAAAACCCTCCAGGATTTTACCCACAGTAGATGTTAAGCTCACTGGACTATAATTTCAAGGTTCAGTTTTTGCCCCCTTTTTGAATATTGGCACCACATTTGCTATACGCCAGTCCTGTGGTACAGACCCCGTTATTATGGAATCCTTAAAGATTAAAAATAATGGTCTATCTATGACTGTACTTAATTCCTGCAGTACTCGGGGGTGTATCCCATCCGGGCCCGGGGATTTGTCAACTTTAGTGATTTTTAGACGCCGCTGTACTTCCTGCTGGGTTAAGCAGGTGACATTTAATGGAGAAATTTTTTTTATCACTGATCATGTTATCTGTCATGGGATTTTCTTGTGTAAATACAGTTGAAAAAAAGTCATTTAGCATATTGGCTTTTTCCTCATCCTCATCCACCATTTCACCCAGACTATTTTTAAGGGGACTAACACTATCATTTTTTAGTTTCTTGCTATTTATGTAGTTAAAGAATATTTTGGGATTATTTTTACTTTCTCTGGCAATGAGTCTCTCTGCCTCAATCTTTGCTGTCTTGATTTGCTTTTTACAGAATTTATTCAGTCTTCTGTATTTTTTTAATGCCTCATCACTACCTACTTGCTTTAATTCCCTAAACGCTTTCTTTTTGTCACTTATTGCGCCCCTTACAGCTCTATTTAGCCATAGTGGTTTCCTCCTATTTCTAGCATGTTTATTCCCATAGGGTATATACTGTGCACAGGTCCTATTCAGGATGCTAATAAACGTCTCCCATTTTCTTTGTGTATTTTTATGTCTCAGGATATCGTCCCAGTTTATTGCACTAAGATCATCTCTCATCCGTTGGAAATTTGCCTTCCTGAAGTTTAGTGTCCTTGTAACCCCTCGACTACACATCTTATTAAAGGATACATGAAAGCTTATTATTTTGTGATCACTATTACCCAAGTGACCCCCAACCCTTATTGATATGCGGTCTGGCCTGTTGGTTAATATTAGGTCTAGCAGTGCCCCCCCTCTTGTTGGGTCCTGAACTAGTTGTGAAAGGTAATTGTCTCTCATAGTTGCCAAAAACCTATTACCTTTGCTGGAACTGCAGGTTTCTGTTCTCCAATGTATTTCAGGGTAGTTGAAGTCCCCCATAATAATGACTTCTCCTTGAGTCACTGCTTCATCTATTTGCTTTACAAGGATATTCTCTGTTGCTTCCATTATTTTAGGAGACTTATAACAAACCCCTATCAGTAATTTATTATTTTTCCCCCTCCCCTAATCTCCACCCACAGAGACTCTGCATCTTCATTAGATTCACATATATTATCACGCAGGATGGGTTTTAAGGATGATTTTACATATAAACACACACCCCCACCTCGCTTATTTTTATGGTCATTTCTAAACAGACTATAGCCCTGTAAATTAACCGCCCAGTCGTGGCTCTCATCCAGCCAAGTGTCAGATATCCCCACCATGTCATAATTATGTTCCAACAAAATTAATTCTAATTCCGCCATTTTGTTGGTGAGGCTTCTGACATTAGTATACATGCACTTTATGTATCTCTCTGAACCTCTATTCTTTCTTAAATTATTAACTGTTCTAACCCCACCGTAGAATTCACCGGAATATGGTTGTAGAGATCCACCAGATCTGGCAACTTTTCTGGCCACAAGTTTCTCTCTTCCAGGGGCAGGGTCTTCAAGAGATCTATTACCACTTGGTTCATCTTCTCACAGATGCCATTTGTCTGTGGATGATAAGGCGTTGTTATGATTTTCTTACAGCCGTACATGTTACAGAACTCCTGGAACACTTCTGCTTCAAAGACTGGGCCTTGGTCAGTAAGCATTCGTTCAGGATAACCGTGAGGACGACAAAAGTGTTGTTGAAATGCTTTGGCCGCTGTCTTTGCTGTTTGGTCCTTGACAGGCACAACTACCAGGAACCTTGAGTAATGGTCCATGATGGTAAGGGCATAGACATAGCCTGAATGGCTTGGAGTTAGCTTCATGTGGTCCAAGGCTACCAGTTCAAGTGGCTGTTTGGTGATTATTGGCTGCAACGGGGTTCGCTGGCTGTTACGGTCCTTTCTTCGCAAGTTACATGGTCCACACTCTCTGCACCAATCTTCAATGGCCTTCCTCATACCAATCCAGTAGAACCTCTCGCGAAGTAGGACCTCTAACTTCTTCCATCCGAAGTGTCCTGCTCCATTGTGGTACGCTTCCAGGACCATTGACGCATCTCGCCTCGGGACTACCACCTGCCAGACCAATTTGTGAGTTTGGGCGTTGACACTCCTCCGACACAGCTTTCCTTCGTAGATGAACAGCCTGCCCTTTTCCTTCCACAGCTGTTGGGTCTCTTGTGGAGCCTCTGGACCAGGACACGAGTCAGCTTGCGTCAGTAGCTCCTTTACCAGGCGGACTGCTGGGTTGCTATCCTGTGTCTCTGCCCACTCATGGTGAGGCAAGGGGTTTAATGTGGCCTCTTTTGTAACGTAGCGCTTGTTTTTCACCCCTTGGGTGCATTGGGTCGCAATTGGACGGTGAAAGACTGGTAACTCGATTTCTTCGAGTTTGTCCAGATCTTCTCCCCCATCTGGTAAGTTGGGCATTCTGGACAGTGCATCAGCATTGGCATTCTTATGTCCCGCTCGGTACTTGATGGTGAGCTCATAGTTGGACAGCCGGGCCATCTATCGCTGCTCCAGCGCATCTAGCTTTGCGGTTTCCAAGTGAGTCAGCGGATTGTTGTCCGTGAAGATGGTAATCTTTGCCACAGCTAGGTAGTGTTTGAACTGCTCGGTCACAGCCCAGACGATGGCGAGGAACTCCAGCTTGAAGGAGCTGTAGTTGTCAGGATTCCTTTCAGTGGGACGAAGTTTCCTGCTGGCATAGGAGATCACTCTTTCTTTGCCTTTCTGTACCTGCGACAATACTGCTCCCAGTCCCACGTTGCTGGCATCAGTATAGAGGATGAATGGTTGGTTATAGTCTGGGTAGGCCAGAACTTCATCCCCGTAAGAGCCATCTTCAACCGAGTGAAGGATCTTTCCAGTTCGTCATTCCAATCAAACGAAGAACTCTTCTTCTTGGCCTTCTTAAGCTGGCCCACAAGGAGGTTTTGCAGAGGTGTGGCTATTTCAGTGAAGCCCTTGATGAACCTTCGGTAGTAGCCTACCAACCCGAGGAACTGGCGTATTTCATGGATGTTGCTGTGCCTCTGCCTGTCCGTGATAACAGTGACTTTGTCAGGGTCTTGTGCCGCGCCTTCTGCACTCACTACGTGGCCTAGGTACTGCACCTTGGGCTTCAGGAGGTGGCATTTGGACGGCTTCACCTTTAGGCCAAATTTGGACAGGGCTTCGAACAACTTGGCCAGGTGCTCCAAATGTTCCTCATAGGTCTTGGAGAAGACAATGACGTCATCAAGGTACAACAGAACTGTCTCAAAGTTCATGTGTCCAAGACAGCACTCCATCAACCTCTGGAACGTTACTGGCGCGCTGCAAAGCCCAAACAGCATGTATTTGAATTCTGAGAGGCCCATTGGTGTTGCAAAGGCAGTCTTCTCTAAGTCTGCCTCTGCCACGGGAACCTGCCAATAACCACTAGTGAGATCTAAGGTAGAGAAATAGTTAGCAGTTCTCAGTGCAGCTAGTGATTCCTCTATCCTAGGTAACAGATAGGCATCTTTGTGGGTAATGCTGTTAAGTTTCCTGCAATCAACACACATCCTCATTGTACCATCTTTCTTTCTAACAAGGACTAGTGGAGCTGCCCAGGGGCTACAACTGTCTCTGATAACCCCAGCCTCCATCTCTCGTAGCATACTCTTGGCACATTGGTAGTGATTTGGAGGTACAGGCCGGTACCTTTCTTTAATGAACGGATGATTTCCTGTGGAGATATGATTTTGGACCCATTTTGCCTGCCCAAAATCTAAAGGGTGTTTGCTGAATACCCGTTCAAACTCTTGAACTACTCGGTAAACCCCATTCTTTTGGTGTGGAAGGGTGGAGTCAGTGCCTACGTGCAGCTGCTGACACCAATCATCCAGCTGTTTTGCAGGGCCATTGTCCTCTGCCTGATCAGATGAGACCAAGGGTTCTGCTGCCTGAATTGCATTGTTATTGACAGTAAACAACTTAGCAACGGTGGCATACCGAGGTAGTTTGGCCTCCTCCTCCCCACAATTTAAGATGCGTACAGGTACCCTCCCCTTGCGGACATCGACGACCCCTCTGGCTGTCAGGATAGTGGGCATACTATCAGAGTACACTGGTTCTACCAGGGCTTGGTAATCTCTTCCTCTGAGGCCTATGGCTGCCCGACAACAAATTAACATTTCACTTTTTGGGGATACTGCAATGGGGAATGCATCACTCACTCTGACACTGCCGACTTCTCCGCCAGATAGCTCTACCTGCTGTCTTTGCATCAGGGCCTTGATCTCCTTCTGCAGGACCCGTTGCTCACTGGAACCAGCAGTTTCGGCTGTTGCAACAAAACAATAACCTCGGCAAGAGAATTTTCTATCACATTAGTACCTAAGGTCATCATTGGGTTACATTCTCGTCGATCAATGTCTACAATTATCATACCTTGGGCTTTTAATTCTACTCGCCCCAACTTAATGGTCACTTCCTTATACCCCTTCTGTGGCAAAGGCTGACCATTGCTGGCAACTACTGTCAGCTCATCATCTGGGCCGCGAGTAAGATCAGAGTCAGCCCAATACCGTTTGTAAAGAATATACGGCATAGTCGTCACCTGAGAGCCAGTGTCCAGCAAAGCGTTTATTGGGATGCCGTCAATCACAACTGGGAGGACTGGTCTTCCTCCGACGTACTTGGCTCGCCAGTTCTGTGGGCCTGGTCGTGTTACTCCTGGGGTTGGCCCTCTGCCCCAGGGGTCGCTCAACAGAATCTTGCGATGTGCCCTGCTTTTCTGCAGCGGTGGCAAATGGGACGTCCGTCCTGGTCGTAGCGGTCATTGTCTCTCCCTCTGATCGGCGGGATCCTCTTCTTCCATTGCTACGGGACGTCATCTGGACTGGAGGCTAACTGTATCTTCTCCTTTTGGGGCACTTGCAAGGACTGAACGGTTTTGGGTTGTGCAGCCACGCTTTTGGTCAGCTCCTGAACCTGCAGACGCAGCTCTGCAGATGGGTCATCATCCAGGGTCTGTGCATCAGCCTCAGCGAGAGACTGAGGGAAGGATGCCGCCTCCTGGTGGTATGTAATGGCTGGGCGCCTAGGGGGTGCTGTACGGCTGACATTTGGTTCATGTAACTCCCGGATAGCCCTGTCTTTAAAGTCTGCAAAGCTCAGGTCAGGGTTTTGTTGGCCCATGATGCACAGCTGTGATCTGTGGGTGTTGGACAGGAGTCCCTCAGCAAACTGCTTCTTTAACAACTTATCTCGATCCTGCACACTGTCGGGGTCAACCTGCTTTATGGCCCGCAGTGCCTCCTGAAGGTTAAGAGCATAGTCCAGAATACTGTCCTGCACCCTTTGTTTGCACCCAAAGAACCTCATTTTTATTTCTGCTGCAGTGCGGGTGTCAAAGGTGCTCCTCAGCTTAGCCAGAATTTGCTTAACAGTCTCTTTATCAGTGTGCTGCCAGGACTTTACTTCTCTTTGAGCTGCTCCAGTTAACTGTCCAATGAGAATGTTTACTTTTTGGTTTTCAGACAGGGGGTATACATCAAATAAACTGCACAGTCTCTCCCTGAAATCGCTCAGGGTATACGGCTCCCCTGAGTATTGTGGTAGCCAGGCCGCTCCCGGTATATATGGCATTGAGAGCGGCATTATAGGGACTGCTGCGGTGGTTGCCAGATCTTGCTGCGCTCTGGGGGTGCGGCTGCGCCCGCTGCTATGTCTTCTCCTGCGTGAGACATTCTCTTCCCCCCAAGTTAATTTTAGCCAGGCTCTGCGTTTCCACTGGCTTACCAGGCTATTGCTCTGCCGGCGTGGTGAGCGGTGCACGCTGTGATGCCAGGCCTCAGCTCCCTGTGCTCTGCAAGCTACCTTTTTTCGCTCTCAGCACCTCATTTTTCGCGCGCTCTCACTCTGGCTCCGCCCATAATGGCACGCCTCTCTTCTCCCTGCGCGCCTCGTGGCGTTGTAATGGCGGCAATCATACAAAACTTTCAGCAAAGTCTGTGGTACAATAAACAGTTCAAAATAGGCACACAGGATCTGGTGATACTGGGCTTCGATATCCTGTTCGTGACGCCAAAATGGATCGCCTGCCAGGGAAGGGATACTCGGTACCGGGCCGGTGTATTGATGGGATGTGTCACAGTGGCAGTGACCCAATCCGTGGCCCTGGGTGTCCAATAAAAGGGGAATATTTACAGGGGACGATAGAGTTTGTAGTAAGGTATTCGTGACGCCACTTGTGGTGTCTGGTCAGAGGTGACTGTTGTGAATGTTTTAGAAATGAATTCTGAGCAGAAGCTCCCTCTGGTGGTTACAAACAGTACTGAACCATTCAAAGAGGATTGGCAATCAGGAATTACAGACTGGCTGGATATAAGGGAGGTTCCCTCCCATCATGATTACCGTTGATCAATTGTTCTTGACTCAACGTTGTTTCCTGGTTCACTTGGAAGCTTGCTGAGTCTTGCCTCTTCTCCTGCTCTCAGATAAGATATTTTCTGTTTTTTGTTTTTGTGCTTACCATTTGCATATTTCTCTGCATTTCTGTGAAGTTAGCCAGGTCCCTCTCACCGGGGGGCTTGGGCTCCTCTCAGTTCCTCTGGAGCCACTGTTATTTGTTCATTTGCCTTTTCTAGTTTTTTCAGTGGCTGCGGCTTAGTTTTGTTACACCAGAGAACAAATTTAGGTGGTAGAGGTCGTGTGATCTCAGATGTTTTTGCAATTAGTAGTGTTGGCTTTTTTTAGGGGTTTTTTTTGGATTGCAGTAAGTATCCTTCCTATCCTTTTCTGTCTAGGCAGATTGGGCCCCAACGTTTGCTCATACTATTTTCTGCCTGTGTCTGTATTTCCTCTTGTCTAACCGCAATTACATGTTTGGGGGCTTCCTATGTTCTTTGGGGATCTGCTCCGGGGCAGATAACTTTCCTCTTTCTATCTTTAGGTGTAGTTAACCTCTCAGGCTGTGACGAGGCATCTAGGACCAACGTAGGAACGCTCCACGGCTGCCTATAGTTGTGGTGGTTAGTCAGGGTACTGCAATCCAGTAGATTCCAACCTCTCCGGTGTATTGCCATTTTTGCCTGCTCTCTTCAGCTACCAAAACATAACAGGTGACCAGCGCTGCAGTGCAGATCCTCTGAGACTGATGGTGTGATGCAGCAGAGTTGGAATAGCTTCCCACAAGTGAAGCTTGTCTCAGGGCAGTGAGATGGTATAGGAAGTAATGGTGCTGGAAGATGTAGCAGAGTGGAGTGTGTGCTACAGGAAGGACTTGAGAAGACACAGTCAGATGCAGTTTCCAAAGCTTTACTTACAGTTTTTGCAGGCAAAGTATCCAGGGCATTGAGTACAGATGGTGCTGGAGTCGGTCGGCCTGAAAGCAATTTGGAATCCCCTTGTTTCAGGTGGGATGTGAGGTCTCCTTTCTAGCGCTGTTCTCTGAGGCACTGGCTGCTATAAGCTCTGTCCAAGTTCCTCTCTCTCTGTCTCTTGTCTAGTTAGAACTTCACTCTCATAACAGGCAGCTCTAGCCTGCTTCAGGAATCACTCTCTTATGGAGTCTCCGGCTCACATGTGCTGCTGCAGTGTAGCAGAGTCTTAGTTGGAACAGAGAACCTGCTGTCCTCTGCCCTCCAGATTCTGCTGCTGGGACTTTAATTCACCCACTCAGCTTCGGACTCGGAGGTCCGGTTTCTGGCGCTCAGACCTGGGGATGAGCTCTCTCTATAGCCCCTCTTTTCCCCCAGCTTGTCTCTACACGTCTGTCCTCTCTCGTCCCTCCAGCCAGACTCCTAACTCCTCCCCCAGCCAGAATCTTCCAGAGAAGCTCTCCTGAAAATCAGGTGTTAGAGCTCCTTCTTCTGGTCTGGAGTAAGAAAGGTGTATGCTGTGTTACCTGTTAAAGGGATCCTTCTTTGCTTTCAGGCATGACATGACTCTCCCCTGGAGGAAAGCAAGGTCACTGTGGCAACCAAACACCTGGGGTGCCACATTAACACCAGAATATCAAAATCAGGAAAAGTGTACTGTTTCAGTAGAATACAGCGGTATACAGTGTTGTGGGTATTTTAAAGCTCCGTATATATTTCAGCAGGAAGAAACACAGTCACAGGCCCAGTCTGGCTAACACCAGAATATCAAAATCAGGAAAAGTGTACTGTCTCAGTAGCGTACAGTGTTGTGGGAATTTTAAAGCTCCGTATATATTTCAGCAGGAAGACACACGGTCACAGGCCCAGTCTGACTAACACCAGAATATCAAAATCAGGAAAAGTGTACTGTCTCAGTAGCATACAGCGGTATACAGTGTTGTGGGAATTTTAAAGCTCCGTATATATTTCAGCAGGAAGACACACGGTCATAGGCCCAGTCTGGCTAACACCAGAATATCAAAATCAGGAAAAGTGTACTGTCTCAGTAGCATACAGCGGTATACAGTGTTGTGGGAATTTTAAAGCTCCGTATATATTTCAGCAGGAAGACACACGGTCATAGGCCCAGTCTGGCTAACACCAGAATATCAAAATCAGGAAAAGTGTACTGTCTCAGTAGCGTACAGCGGTATACACTGTTGTGGGAATTTTAAAGCTCCGTATATATTTCAGCAGTAAGACACATGGTCACAGGCCCAGTCTGGCTAACACCAGAATATCAAAATCAGGAAAAATGTACTGTCTCAGTAGCGTACAGCGGTATACAGTGTTGTGGGAATTTTAAAGCTCCGTATATATTTGAGCAGGAAGACACACGGTCACAGGCCCAGTCTGGCTACCACCAGAATATCAAAATCGGGAAAAGTGTACTGTCTCAGTAGCATACAGCTGTATACAGTGTTGGGGAAATTGTAAATCTCCGTATATAATTCAGGAGTAATAGACACGGTCAGAGGCCCAGTTTGGATAACAGCAGAATATGAAAGTCAGAAAAAGTGTACTCTATCAGTAGCGCACAGCTGTATACACTGTTGAGGGAATTGTAAATCTCCGTACATATTTCCGGATTCACACACAGATAGTCAGCCTGTATTTGTCCGTGATACCAGCCGGCACACAGTACTGTGAGGAGCGTACAGCTCTATACGGTGTGGGAAAAAATGAACACTCGGTAACTGAAAGAAATTTCCCCCTTCTCACTGGCAGGCAGCCTAAAAATCAGCTCTGCTGCTCCACCAAAGAAATTTCCCCCTTAGCACTGGCAGGCAGATTAATATTCAGGTCTGCTGCTCCACACAAGCACTTTTTACTCTGTCACTGGCAGGCAGCCTAAGAACCAGCGTTGCTGCGCACACCAAAATCCTCCCGTCACTGCACAGAAACTGTACAGATAGTCGCTATCAGCACAAGCAGATTTTTTTTTTTGGGCCCTGCCTAACGCTCTCCCTGCTGAGAAGCAGCAGCAGCAAGCTCTCCCTACACTGAGATCGGCAGAATTAAAATGGCGGTCGGCGCTGAGGGATTTTATGTGCACTGTGACGCCACACAAAGCCAGCCAATCGCTGCAATGCCCTTTTCTAAGATGGTGTTGGCCGCTGCCCATGTCATCACGTTGCCCACAGCCTGCGTCCTTGCTCTTTGGCGGAGAAAAGGCCCTTAAAGTAGTAGGGGAAAACCGACTTCGGCAAAATGGTCGCCGAACACGTGACCGACCTCACACCACAGTCGGGTTTCGTTTCATGAAACCTGACTTTGGCGAAAATCGGCGACTTTTGAAATTGAACGACCTGTTTCACTCAACCCTAGTAATGACGTTTTGGAATGCAGACTTTGATGGATATCATGTTCAGTTTGCAGAGCCCCTGATGTACCTAAGCAGTGTAAACCCCCCCCAAGTGACCCCATTTTGGAAACTAGACCCCCTAAGGAACTTATCTAGATCTGTGGTGAGCACTTTGAACCCTCAAGTGCTTCACACAAGTTTGATATAGGAAAGATGTGTATCTTCGTACCGTGTTAGCCAGTAGATAGAAAAATATTTAGACTTGAGAGTCCTCGGTGGTTGATACCTTTTAATGGCTAACTGAAAAGATGGTAACAAATTGCAAGCTTTCGAGACTACTCAGGTCTCTTCATCAGGCAAAGACTAAAACAAAAACTGAAGAATCACATATTTATATACACAAAAGGACACAGGAATAGTGCAATAGGTAAGACAAGTGACGTGAAGCAGAACTGTCATTATGGCAGAGGGATGAACATAAATATTGGAACAGTTCATAGATAAGGAGAGAAAGTTTTATTGCCCTCTGATTGGGGTCTGGTGTTGTGTTTTGATGCCCCTAGAAGGTCAGAGACGCAGATTCCTTAATTGATATAGAATGACATGAATCCGTGTGATATATTCATTCCAGCACTAAGAGTGTCAAAGGTCATCATAAGTTTGTATTCCCAAACCTTTCTATCTTTCTCAGATTTGAAGTTAGATTTTAATACCAGTAATTCCATATCCATCATGCTATGACCGGGCATACAAAAGTGTTTTGCCACAGGTAAATCCATTCTTTTTTCTCTTATTGTGTGGCGATGAGAATCAAAACACAACACCAGACCACAATCAGAGGGCAATAAAACTTTCTCTCCTTATCTATGAACTGTTCCAATATTTATGTTCATCCCTCTGCCATAATGACAGTTCTGCTTCACGTCACTTGTCTTACCTATTGCACTATTCCTGTGTCCTTTTGTGTATATAAATATGTGATTCTTCAGTTTTTGTTTTAGTCTGTGTCCTTTTGTGTACATAAATATGTGATTCTTCAGTTTTTGTTCAGTTTTTGTTTTAGTCTTTGCCTGATGAAGAGACCTGAGTTGTCTCGAAACCTGACTGCTCTCAGCAGGCACTGAGGAAGCCGCCTCCCTGCAGGACCCAGAAGGACCCCGTGGCCTTCTTGGATCTGGGGTCCTGCAGGGAGGAGGCTCTCGGAACAGCGCGATCGCATCGCGCTGCTCTGAGGGTCTCAAGGAAGCACGCAGGAGCCCCTCCCTGCGCGATGCTTTCCTGTGCCCCCGGTACATCGCATGTGATCGCTGGGGGGTTAATGTGCCGGGAGAGGTCCGTGACCGCTCCTGGCACATAGTGCCGGGTGTCAGCTGTGATAATATGATCTCATATGACGTACTATTCCCCCTTGGGAATTGTCCCAGGTCACATGGACGGAATAGTACGTCAAATGGAAGAAAGGGGTTAATGCTTCCAACACCATTTGGCATGGTGTTCACCCATACATCTTTGTCAAAATTATACATAAAAGGCTAGAAGTTCTAATTTTTGAGGGATGTATCTGTAAGGCTATGTGCACACGTTCAGGATTTTTTGCGTTTTTTTTAGTGTTTTTGCTGTGGTTTTCCACTGCAAAAATGCTGAAAAATGCATGCATTAAGCATCCTATTATTAGAATGCATTCCGCAATTTTTGTGCACATGCTGCGTTTTTTTCCGCGAAAAAATTGCATTGCGGAAAAAAACACAGCATGCTCATTCTTTTTCCAAAAACGCGGCGATTCCGCCGCCATAGGAATGCATTGAACAGCTTACTTTCCGCATGTGGCTGTGCCCACCATGCACAAAGTGAGCGGTTAATGTGCAGATGGTACCCAGGGTCTGGAGGAGAGGAGACTCGCCTCCAGGCCCTGGGTACCATATCCCTGTTAAAACAATAATTAAAATAAAAAATAGTGATATTCTCACCTTCCGGCGGCCCCTGCAGCCTTCCCGCTCCTCAGCGATGCTCTTGGCAACTCCCGTTCCCAGGGATGCCTTTCAAAAATGACTCCAGATGACGTAGCGGTCTTGCGTGATGCTGCGTCATCAGGGGTCATTGTCGCCAGGCATCAGTGTGAACGGGAGTTGCCGGGTGCATCGCGAGGACCAGGAAGGCTGAGGGGGATGCCGGAAGGTGAGAATATATTTTTTATTTTTTTAATTATTTTTAACATTAGATCTTTTTACTATTGAAGCGGCATCAATAGTAAAAAGTTGGTCACACTTGTCAAACACTTGTTTCACTAGTGTGACCAACCTGTCAATCAGTTTTCCAAGCGATGGTACAGATCACTTGGAAAATGCTAGCATTCTGCAAGCTAATTATGCTTGCAAAACACTAGTTTTTAGCGGGAGTACGCATACCTATAAAATGCATATTTCCCGCGGCATGGAGATGCGGGATTGCCGCGGAAATTTCCGCGGCAATTCTGATACGTGTGCACATAGCCTTAGAGTGACTGGAGTGCAATCAATTGGCTCTACCTTTTAACTTCTTATTGGCTTGGTCAGCAGGACTTGGTATGATTTCCTGACTAGTCTTTTTACCATAACCAGATCTCTAGGCTTTAGATCATGAGTCACTTCTAAACTGAATGGAAGAAAAGACAAGCTTGTGCAGAAATGTTAGCTTATTGTGTAAACATTGCATATAACAGAACAAATCATCATATTTCAAAGTAAGAAGCTGAGTAAAATACAATCCTGTACTCCCTGTCCTCCCAAAGAGTATTTCAAAGGGTGTCAATTTTATCTTTTTATCTTACAGAAAACACACCCAACGTATTGCTACCCATCTATAAATCACTTGTAAAGCCACATCTAGAATATGGGATTCAGTGTTGAGTTCCACATTTTAAAAACAATATTCAGAAGTTAGAGTCAGTTCAAAGGCGGGCAACTAGATTGTTACAAGGGATGAAAGGCCTCTCATATGATGAGAGGTTGGAAAAGTATAGGGCTTGTTTAGCTTAGAAAAAAGACTTCTCAGAGGAGATCTCATTTATATCTATAAATGCATGTGTGGTCATTACAAACGACTGGCCAAATGACTTATTCCTTCCAAAGATCATAATAAGGACCAGGGGGCACTTTACAGTATACAGGTGGAAGAAAGGTGATTCCGGCAAGTATAGTGGCATGAAAAAGTTTGGGCAGTTTGTGAACAGTTAATCAAGTTGAAGATGAAATGACTGAAATTTTCTCACTGAAACTTTGCTTGGGCTTTCAGACCTTATCTTTACCTCCACTATTCAAGTTAACTGCCATTTCAATAATTACATTTCGAACTGAGGAAAAGGCAACTTGAATATACTTTGCTATCTTATTATAGCATTCTCCAGCTTTGTGGGTCTCCACCATTTTCATTTCCATAGTGTTAGTCAGCTGCATAGAAGAACCCATGGCTGCTGTTTTTTGGCAAAAGGTTTTTACATAGCTGAGAAATATTCATCACCTGACCTTTCCTAACAATGATAGTGAACAAATATAAAAAAAACTGACGGTCACATCCTAAACATAAATCAGGTCTGAACCTAGAGTTGCTTACCTAGAGTAACCAACTCAAATAAAATCAAACAAAAAGGCAGCACTCTGTAGCACTATAGCATGCAAACATGAAATGTGAAAATTGAATTACATTACTGCACTAGAAATATGAAAAATTGAGAATGCTTAGAGCATAAATTGGCCAATTCATGTGCACCTGGCAGCCACTGTAAAGCGATTCTCGTTTGCCAGGACCTAATGCCAAGCCTCTTTTAGACAGTTTACATCTCTCTGGGAACCTAATGTTCGTCTCTTGGATTAAAGGCTATATCTCTATGGAGGGGTAGGATCCTGTTGCAATTAAAAACACCTGAGGCTAAGGGGCAGAGTGATCAGTCAGAAGGCTAGTACAAATATAAAAAAAAACTAACCATCACATCCTAAACATAAATCAGGTCTGAACCAGTGCTTACCTAGAGTAACCAACTCATATACAATCAAACAAATAAGGAAGCACTCTGTGGCGCTATGGCATGCAAACATGAAATATGAAAATTGAATTGCATTACTGCACTAGAAATATGAAAAATTGAGAATGCTTAGCGGATAAATTGGCAAATTCATGTGTACCTGGCAGCCACGGTAAGGTGATTCTTGTTTGCCAGGACCTAATGCCAATCCTCTCTTAGACAGTTTACATATCTCTGTGAACCTAATGTGAATCCTCTCTTGGACTAAAGTCTATATCTCTATGGAGGGGTAGGATCCTGTTGCAATTAAAAACACCTCAGGATAAGTGGTGGAGTGCTCAGTGAGAAGGATAATACAAATATCATATCCATAGAGATATCCATTTGTTTGACTGTATTTTTGTGAGTTGTTTGTGCAAAAAATGATTGTACTCTGCAGAGTTTTTTGCAAGTACTGTGTTTAAAAAATTATTGTACTCTGCAGCTTTTTATGTAATGAGTGTTGTTTAAAAGTAAGTGTACTCTGCATTTTTTTGCAAATAGTGTGTCTTAAAAAAAACTGTACTCTGCAGTGGTTTTTTATGAGTAGTGTGTGCAAAAAAATTATTATGCTCTGCAGCATTTTTTGTGAGCAGTATGTTTAAAAATAAATGTAGTCTGCAGAGGTTTTTTATGAGTAGTGTGTCTAAAAAAATAATTTTTTTTGCTAGTAGTGTGTGTAAAGAAAAATTCTACTTTGCAGTCATCTCTTTCACATTTGTGGACCGAAGAAAACGTTTTCTACTGCTGTGTCTATATGAGTAGTGTTTCTAAAAATATACTCTATTCTGCAGCCCTCTTTTTTTGAGTAGTGTGTCTAAAAATAAGTTCTACTCTACCTTTGTATCTGTATGAGTTGTTGCCATGCCTAAAAAATTAACTGCCTTTAAGCCTCAGCAATCCTGCCTTTGGGAGTACTGTAGCAAAATGCCCATGTGTGTGATATGCCAAAAAGCCACTTGGAGTGCTATGCCAAAAAGCCTCTCTGTGTACTCTGCAGCTGTGTCTGTGCTAGTAGTGTGCCCAAAAATAATTATACTCTACCGTTGTGTCTGTAGGAGTTGTGGGACTAAAAAATAGTTATACTCAGCACCTGTGTCTGTGGGAGTACAGTCATGGCCAAAAGTTTTGAGAATGACACAAATATTATATTTTCACATGATCTGCTGCCCTCTGGTTTTTATGTGTGTTTGACAGATGTTTTTATCACAGACAGAAATATAATAATTGCAAACATATGAGTAACAAAAGCTTATATTGACAGTTATAATGAGTTAATGCAGCAAGTCAATATTTGCAGTGTTGACCCTTCTTCTTCAGGACCTCTGCAATTCTTCCTGGCATTCTCTCAATCAACTTCTGGACCAAATCCTGACTGATAGCAGTCCATTCTTGCACAATCAATGCTTTCATTTTGTCAGAATTTTTAGGTTTTTGTTTGTCCACCCGTCTCTTGATGATTGACCACAAGTTCTCAATGGGATTAAGATCTGGGGAGTTTCCAGGCCATGGACCCAAAATCTCTATGTTTTGTTCCCTGAGCCATTTAGTTATCACCTTTGCTTTATGGCAAGGTGTTCCATCATGCTGGAAAAGGCATTGTTGATCGCCAAACTGCTCTTGGAGGGTTGGGAGAAGTTGCTGTTGGAGGATATTCTGGTACCATTCTTTATTCATGGCTGTGTTTTTAGGCAAGACTGTGAGAGAGGCGATTCCCTTGGCTGAGAAGCAACCCCACACATGAATGGTTTCAGGATGCTTAACAGTTGGCATGAGACAAGACTGGTGGTAGCGCTCACCTTGTCTTCTCCGAATGATGCGTTTTCCTGATGTCCCAAACAATCGAAAAGGGGATTCATCAGAGAAAATAACTTTACCCCAGTCCTCAGCAGTCCACTGCCTGTACCTTTTGCAGAATATCAGTCTGTCCATGATGTTTTTTCTGGAGAGAAGTGGCTTCTTTGCTGCCCTCCTTGAGACCAGGCCTTGCTCCAAGAGTCTCCGCCTCACAGTGCGTGCAGATGCACTCACACCTGCCTGCTGCCATTCCTGAGCAAGCTCTGCACTGCTGGTAGCCCGATCCCGCAGCTGAAACACTTTTAAGAGACGGTCCTGGCGCTTGCTGGTCTTTCTTGGGTGCCCTGAAGCCTTTTTGGCAACAATGGAACCTCTCTCCTTGAAGTTCTTGATGATGCGATAGATTGTTGACTGAGGTGCAATCTTTCTAGCTGTGATACTCTTCCCTGTTAGGCCATTTTTGTGCATTGCAATGATAACTGCACGTGTTTCTTTAGAGATAACCATGGTTAACAGAAGAGAAACAATGATGCCAAGCACCAGCCTCCTTTTAAAGTGTCCAGTGGTGTCATTCTTACTTAATCATGACAGATTGATCTCCAGCCATGTCCTCATCAACACCCACACCTGTGTTAATGGAGCAATCACTGAAAAGAGGTTAGCTGGTCCTTTTAAGGCAGGGCTGCAATGATGTTGAAATGTGTTTTGGGGGATAAAGTTCATTTTATAGCCAAATATTGACTTTGCAAGTAATTGCTGTTAAGCTGATCA
Organism: Oophaga sylvatica; assembly: GCA_033576555.1. Taxonomy (NCBI): domain Eukaryota; kingdom Metazoa; phylum Chordata; class Amphibia; order Anura; family Dendrobatidae; genus Oophaga; species Oophaga sylvatica. The sequence goes on along the minus strand of JARQOD010000004.1, from coordinate 98,676,180 downwards.
TTCTTATAACATTCTGGAGTATATGCAAATTGCCATTAGAAAAAGTGAAGCAGTAGACTTTGTAAAAATTAATATTTGTGTCATTCTCAAAACTTTTGGCCATGACTGTATTATATGTAAAAACAAAATTTTCTACTCTGCAACCATGTCTATGGAAATACTGTGCCAGAAAAACCAGTGGGAGTACTCTGACAAAAGGCCTCTTGAGGGGGTACTCTGCAAAACACCCTTCTTTTTCAAATTGCATAGACACCAAAACATTGTGAAAAGAAAATAGAAAAAAAACTGCAGTGCAGTCTATCAATAGCTGGGTGTGGCTGGTATAATTCTATATTCAGCCGGTAGTACGAATAAGTCATGTAGGACCCATGCCTAGTTTATTTTAATGAATGTGAGCTTGCTCACGTTGACTGTGGACAGGTACATGCACCTGCCTGTTATCACACCTCCTGCCCTGCTAAACACATATTCTGACAGTACATATTCCACAGTGCAGGCCAGCACCTCCAAGGCATAAAGGGCAAGGATAGGTCATGTGTCCTATTTAAAGAAACAGAAGTTAAATGGGCCAGACACATCAATCAGTATGTGGAGATCTGTGGACACATACTCTTCCACCATGTTGTTGAAACTGTCTTGCTCATGGATTTAATCCCATGAGCTTGTGTTTTGTAGAAACAACTTTTCTCTCAGTGTTTGGGTTCTGTTTTCTGGCTGCAGTCTGTCAAGCTTAACACAGTTGTTTTCCTTTGTCCACTTATCACCTTTTGGGTGCAGCTTTATATTCTGTTCCCCAGAGGGCGTTTCCTGCTGGTGATAGATCCATTTAGATGTTCCATTCAGTCTGTTGTTATGTTTCGGTAGCTGAGGAGTGCAGGTAAAAAAGGCAATACACCAGAGAAGTTGGAATCTATGAGATTGCAGTACCCTAAGAAAACAAGCAAAACTCCAGTGTCGGCTGGAGAAAATATCAGACTGATTCACCAAATTTAAAGGTAGAATAAGCAATAGTGAATATATAAAATATAACTTTTAATAATATACATTTAAAAGTATAAGGTGTGTCACCCAATAAAACATGCTGTCAGAAAAAAAGGGTGGTATTACATGTACCCTAAATTAATGCAAAAAAGAAAACATGCAGACAGCTATGAGGATAAACAATTTGCCAACAACAATAGAAAAAATGGCAAGTAAATGTCTAGGTGCTACCAAATGGAGGAATACCAACACAGCCCTCCAAAATGTAAAGGCAATCACCAGACAATGCATATACAACACATAATATAACAATAATGAGTGAGAAAAATTGGTAAAAAGGAACAATCTCACCAATGCTGTGTAGAGGGGCCGGGAGTTTTTCAGGGCACCAGTAGTCTATGGAGGATCCCTGGTAGACGGTGGGAAGACAATACCCTGTCCTTCCCTGAGGAACTGACAAAAACTATTCCCCAAACTCCCGCCCTAACAAGGGCAGTCCACAACTAGCCCTACACAATAGTTTGCCCTGCACTTTCCCTACAAGGATGTCCCGACGCGTTTCTTCTTAGTAGAGTCATCAGGGGACTAAGCTAAAGTGCAAAAATACAATATGGAGAGACCAGGCCCTTCTGCTCTCAATGCTGTCTGCATAGAGCAAAAAGTGGCCAAGAGGGCATTTATATAAAGTGTGATGTGTTCCATCACCTCCCAATTATCCAATAAGAAGCTCTAATTACCTTAGATATGGTGGAAAGTTCTGCTATGCTGTGCAAAGGGGATAACAAGATGTACGAACACATGGTGCAGTGTAATGGAGCGCACGCCAGGGGGTGTTTCCTGGTCTGTGGAACGCAGTGGCTGAGACTGATGAGTCATAGTACCTGACAATAGCACAACCTGATGACCAGGGAAGACAGCGTCAGTGGAGCGCTGGCGGGAGAGGGCGGGCGATGCTCACTTGGGGACCGCCCACAGGACGTCATGGATGACGCTATAGGGGGCGTGGCCCTCACATAAAAGAGCAGCCACACTGCAATAAAAGACCCTGGACAATACTACAGATAAAACGCTAGGAAAGGAGAGGGCAATGCTCACTAGAGAACCGCCCACAAAACGTCATGAATGACGCTGTAGTGGGCGAAACCCTCACATAGAGGAGCAGCCCACACTGCAAAAGGAGACCCCGGACGGCAGTATAGATAGACATAAGGAGCGGGGAAATACCCCACAATGCCCACAGCGTAATCAAAAGCGACATAAATAACGCTAACAGGGGGCATAATTTAGATAGACATAAAAAGCGGGGAAATACCCCACAATGCCCACAGCAAAGTGTAAGGGCATAATCAAAAGCGACATAAGTAGCGCTAACAGGGGGCATGATTTAATAATGGCCAGCCCACTTAGAAATCTAATGAAAATAATAACCCCATGTGATGTTGAACGGCACAGCTAATAGCTAGAACGAAATAACAAAATATAATAATAAGTAAAAAAGGGGGGTGTAAAGAAATATTTACAAGGGATAAACTAAATAAGCAAACTATATCGAGAAAAATAAATAATCAAAGATATAGCGGTAAAGATAGGTGCCAGTGGGCACACAATCCAACAAATCAATATACTTATCAAAAGAGCCCATATAATAAAACTTAAAGGGCAAATTAAACATGGAATAAGTCATATTTAATGCACATATAGATAATACAAAACCCAAATTGGACAGGAGTACTATGAGGAATATATGCAAATCCCAATATGTAGGGTGACAAAAAAGGTTTAAGGCAATTATGTATACAATACGGTGAATCGGAACTGGTCAACAAAGTCAAAGAAGAATTAAATGAAACAACCATAATTGATCTGGTCATTCAAACCCTTGGGGGCAATTGTGTCCAAGTAGAAAATCCACTTGGCCTCTCTCTGTAGTATCAATTTATCCCAATTACCCCCCCTGGGGGGTTTTTGACCCTGTCAATGGCCATGAATCTGATAACATTGATCTTCCCTTCATGAAAGTCATTGACATGTCTTGAGATGGGAGTGTCTCTCTTGTGTGTGATGTCACCAACATGATCACCCACTCTCCTTTTGAATTCGCGAATAGTCTTCCCCACGTATTCAAGACCACAAACACACGTGGCCTTATAGATGATACCCTTCGTACTGCAATTCATAAAATGACGAATGGAATAGCTTATGCCTGTCACACCACTCACAAACACTTTGCCAGAATCAATATATTGGCAGGCCACACAGTGTCCACATTTGTAGCAACCGGTCACATTGCTATGTAGCCATGTTTTAGCGGCTGGGGCAGAGAAATGGCTATGAACCAATCTGTCATTTAAAGACCGTGCTTTCCTGTAGGTGACCGAAGGATGGTTATCCAGAAACGGTGAAATATCACTGTCCATACGTAGGATGGACCAATGCTTCTTAATGATATTTCTAACATGTGGGGAACCATTATCGAAAGTGGTGATGAATCTCACAGCGTCATTGTCCTGTTCATTTCTCTCCCTGATAGGATTAAGGAGTTCGGGACGGGTACATGACTTAGCGTGTTGGTAAGCCTTTTTGAGGACGTGGTGCGGGTAACCTCTCTCCAGGAACCTATCTCTCAATTCCCCAGCCTGTGACTCAAAGGACGAGTTGTTAGAACAATTCCTTCGTACTCTAAGGTACTGCCCCTTAGGGATACCCCTTTTGAGATGTACGGGGTGATGGCTACTCCAATGCAACAGAGAGTTAGTTGACGTTGGTTTCCTATATGTGGAGGTCATCAATTCACCACTCTCGTTCTTGACAATGAGAATGTCAAGGAAAGGTAATGTAGTTTCCTCAATCACTGAAGTAAAATAAAGTCCAATGGGATTATGATTGAGGTTCGACACGAATCTGTCAAATTCTTCAATGGTACCCCTCCATACAATTAGAATGTCATCTATGTATCGTGACCACAACTCGAAGCCACGACACACAGATGAATCAGAATCCTCGATATCAACCCACACCATGGTCTCCTCCCACCAGCCAAGGAGGAGATTTGCATAGGCCGGAGCACAAGGGCTGCCCATTGCAGTCCCCCTCAGCTGGTGGTAGACAGTATGGTCAAATAAAAAGTAGTTGTGGGTTAAGCAAAATTGGAGAAGCCTAAGAACAAACCGGTTGTGTTCATGGTACTGACAACCTCTCATGTTCAAATAGTAGCTAACTGCTTCCAAACCAAATTCATGTGGGATGGAAGAGTACAAGGCCTCCACATCTATGCTTGCCAAGAAAGAGTCGGGACCAACCGATAAACCATCCAAACGACGAAGGAGATCAGGTGTATCCTGTACGAAGGATTGCAAAGAAGACACAAAGGGAGACAAAATTTGATCTAAATAGATCCCAACATTTTGGCATAAGCTACCAACACCCGATACTATGGGGCGACCTTTCAAGGGATGAATACCCTTGTGTATTTTTGGTAAACAGTAAAAGGTAGCAGTAACGGGATGACTTGGAAGTAAAAAGTCAAACTCACTCTTTGAAATAACCTTATTGGTGAGTGCCTCAGACAAAATCATTTGTAGTTCCTCACGAAAACTATTGGTAGGATTAGACGCCAGTTTTTCATAAGTATTCCCATCTGACAAAATGGAATAACACATCTGTTGGTACTGATCAACCCCCATAATGACAACATTGCCCCCCTTATCGGAGGGTTTGATAACAATGTTGTCATCTCGCTCGAGTCCCACAATAGCTCCCATCTCTTGTTTAGAGCAGTTATACTTGCATGGAATATGACTAGTTGAAAGCTCCACCAGATCTTTAGTCACCAGATTAGAAAAAATATCAATAGCAGATAAATCACCAGAAGGTGGTGGCATTTTAGTGCTCTTGACCTTCAAATTCGTAAAAGGGCCCAAGCCAGAGGTATTAGGATTAACATCAGCAATAGAATTCAATAACCTTACATCCGAGACCATATCCTCAGAAATACCTAACTCAGAACTTATACGGAGATCCTGCTTCTGGAAGAATTTCCTCCATCTAACTTTGCGTAGAAACAGATTTAGATCCTTAATCGTCCTGAATAAATCAAAGTCCGTGTTAGGAACGAAGGATAGACCCTTGCTCAGAACCGACATTTCCCACTCATTGAGGACTCTCTCTGACAAATTGATAATCTGAATGCCGCCAGACAATCCTGAATTAGAGTGGATAACCACTCCTATTTCTTTGTTGGCGGTGCCCGATTCCTGAGGGCATACACCTGATCTAAAAAATGCCCACTTGGAGTAGTATCAGGTCTATCAGAGTTATTACGTGTGCCTCGACCCCTACCCCTGCCCCTATTCCTCCCTCTTGACGACCGACTTCTAGAATCTGTTTCCGAGAAGTCAGTGTCAGTAGAGGAGAGTTCAGAATCTCTATCTAAGGGGATGGTGCGTGTGTTTAGGACCAAATAGGCTTTATTGTCCTTGAAATCTTGAACATCACGTAAATATTGTTTGTGTTTCCTCTCTTTAAGGTGATATTGAAAGCGTTCAATATGGGTTTGGAGCTTAGTCTCCTTAGCCCCAAAATCAGCTTCTGAAGAAAATTTTTTAGTCACCTCAATGTATTCTTTAAGTTTATCATTAAGTGCATTCAGGGTAACCTTCTCTTCCTCCAATAAAATCTGCATAAAACGGAGGGAACTCTCAGTTGCCTCACGTTCCCACTTGTGGATGAAGGTAGGATTTTTGTGTCTACTGCCAGCTGTGAGGTTAATTCTCAAACCACGTGGAACAATTTTGGCTTTAAGATAACTCTCTTAGCTCTGGACTTCCCACCAGGAGGTGATTTGGTCTCTGTATACCTGCTGTAACTCCTTAAAGGCTACATTAAACGTAGGAAGATATTTCTTCTGAGTGAAGGTATGCTCAGAAAAGACCTCCTTGGCCTCTGTCAACCAATTATCAGTGTTGAGACCCACCGAAAGAAAACCTGCCATTACCTTATAAAAGAATTATAAGAAAACAAGCAAAACTCCAGTGTCGGCTGGAGAAAATATCAGACTGATTCACCAAATTTAAAGGTAGAATAAGCAATAGTGAATATATAAAATATAACTTTTAATAATATACATTTAAAAGTATAAGGTGTGTCACCCAATAAAACATGCTGTCAGAAAAAAAGGGTGGTATTACATGTACCCTAAATTAAATGCAAAAAAGAAAACATGCAGACAGCTATGAGGATAAACAATTTGCCAACAACAATAGAAAAAATGGCAAGTAAATGTCTAGGTGCTACCAAATGGAGGAATACCAACACAGCCCTCCAAAATGTAAAGGCAATCACCAGACAATGCATATACAACACATAATATAACAATAATGAGTGAGAAAAATTGGTAAAAAGGAACAATCTCACCAATGCTGTGTAGAGGGGCCGGGAGTTTTTCAGGGCACCAGTAGTCTATGGAGGATCCCTGGTAGACGGTGGGAAGACAATACCCTGTCCTTCCCTGAGGAACTGACAAAAACTATTCCCCAAACTCCCGCCCTAACAAGGGCAGTCCACAACTAGCCCTACACAATAGTTTGCCCTGCACTTTCCCTACAAGGATGTCCCGACGCGTTTCTTCTTAGTAGAGTCATCAGGTAAAAAAGGCAATACACCAGAGAAGATGGAATCTATGAGATTGCAGTACCCTGACTAACCACCACAACTAGAGGCAGCCGTGAAGCGTTCCTACGTTGGTCCTAGACGCCTCGTCACAGCCTGAGAAACTAACTACACCTAAAGATAGAAAGAGGAAAGCTATCTGCCCCGGAGCAGATCCCCAAAGAACATAGAAAGCCCCCAAACATGTAATGGCGGTTAGACAAGATGAAATACTGACACAGACAGAAAATAGTATGAGCAAACGTTGGGGCCCAAACTACCTAAATAGAAAAGGATAGGAAGGGCACTTACTGCAATCCCAAAAAACCCTGAAAAGCACCAACTCTACTAATTTCAAAATCACCTGAGATCACACGACCTCTACCACCTAAATTAGTTCTCTGGTGTAACAAAATCAAAACAGCAGCCACTGAAAAAACTGGAAAAAGCAAAAGTACAAACATCAGTGGCTGAACTAAACTGAGAGGGCAAAAGCCCCCGAGGGGACCCTGAAGGCCCCCACAGAAGTGCAGGAAAAAATGCAAAAATCAAGCACAAAAACAAAAAGAAGAAAATGTCTTATCTGTTAGCAGGAGATGCAGACACGACACAGCAGGCTACAAAGGAAACAGGACTTAAGGATTGAGACCAGAACAATTGATCACCGGCAACCCTGATGGGAAGGCGACTCCCTTATATAAGACCAGTCAGTAACACCTGATTCCCACTCCTCACAATCTTCACTGGACAGTCCAGTACCGCTTGTAACCACCAGAGGGAGCCTCTGCTCAGAACTCATTTCAAGTCCATTCACAACAGTACCCCCCCCTTGAGGAGGGGTCACCGAACCCTCACTTGAGCAACCAGGTGGGTCAGGATGAGTTCTATGATACGCACGGATGAGTCTCCTAGCATGGATGTCCGAAGCAAACACCCAAGAATTGTCTTCCTGACCATAACCTCTCCACTTAACCAAATACTGGAGTTTTCGTCTAGAAAAACGAGAATTCAATATTTTCTCAACCACAAACTCCATATTGCCCTCAACCAGAACAGGGTCAGGAGGCAAAGCAGTAGGAACCACTGGCTCAACAAACCTCTTCAACAAGGACTTGTGGAACACGTTATGGATATTAAATGTCCCTGGAAGAAGCAAACGAAAAGAAACAGTATTAAGAATCTCCATGATCTTATAAGGTCCAATGAACCTAGGCTTAAATTTAGGAGATGCCACTCTCATAGGAATATTTCTTGAGGACAACCAGACCAAGTCCCCCACTTTAAACCGAGGACCATCAGTCCTATGCCGGTTAGCAAACCGCTGGGCCCTCTCCTGAGAGAGGGACAACCTCTCCACTACCTGGTCCCAAATCTGTTGCATACGCTCCACAACAGAGTCAACACCTGGACAGACAGAAGCCTCCGTCTGTCCTGAAGAAAATCGAGGGTGAAACCCAGAATTACAGAAAAATGGAGACATCAAAGTAGCAGAGCTAGCCCTATTATTAAGAGCAAACTCAGCCAAAGGCAAAAAAGAGACCCAGTCATCCTGATCAGCAGACACAAAGCATCTTAGATAAGTCTCCAATGTCTGGTTTGTTCTCTCAGTTTGACCATTGGTCTGAGGATGAAACGCCGAGGAGAAAGACAATTGAACACCAAGTTTAGAACAAAAGGTCCTCCAAAATCTGGAAACAAACTGGACTCCTCTGTCAGACACAATGTTCTCAGGAATGCCGTGTAAACGAACCACGTGCTGAAGGAACAAAGGCACCAATTCAGAGGAGGAAGGCAACTTAGGTAATGGCACAAGATGTATCATCTTGGAAAACCTATCACAAATCACCCAGATGGCGGTCATTCTCTGAGAAACAGGGAGGTCGGAAATGAAATCCATAGAGATATGGGTCCATGGTCTCTTGGGCACAGGCAATGGCATCAACAAACCACTAGAGCGAGAGCAAGGCTTGGAGCGAGAGCAAGTCCCGCAGGACTGCACAAATTCCCTGACATCACGAGACAAGGTAGGCCACCAAAAGGACCGACTAACCAAGTCTCTGGTACCAAAAATTCCGGGATGCCCAGCCAACACGGAACAATGAATCTCAGACATCACACTCTTTTTCCACTGGTCCGGGACAAACAATTTTCCAACAGGGCAGCGCTCGGGCCTATCCTCCTGCCCCCCCCTCCAGAGCAAGTCTCAAATTGGGTGAGATGGTGGAAAGAACTACACCCTCTTTCAAAATAACAGAAGGATCAGATAACTCAGGAGAGTCCGCAAGGAAACTCCTCGAGAGGGCATCCGCCTTAACATTCTTAGTGCCAGGAAGAAAGGAAACCACAAAATTAAAACGTGTGAAAAACAAGGCCCACCTGGCCTGTCTAGGATTGAGTCGCTTGGCAGATTCCAGATAAACCAGATTCTTATGGTCCGTAAGGACCACCACCTGATGTTTGGCTCCCTCCAGCCAATGTCTCCACTCTTCAAAAGCCCACTTCATGGCCAGTAACTCCCGATTACCCACATCATAATTACGTTCAGTAGGAGAAAATTTTCGAGAGAAAAAGGCACAAGGGTTACTTTTAGATGTCTCTGGATCTTTTTGGGACAAAACGGCACCTGCCCCAATTTCAGAGGCATCAACCTCCACCTGAAATGGCAGAGAAACATCAGGCTGCCGTAGAACAGGAGCAGAAGTGAATCTCTGCTTAAGTTCCTGAAATGCAGAGACTGCCTCAGGAGGCCAATTCACCACATCAGAACCCTTTCTGGTCAAATCAGTCAATGGTTTAACAATAACCGAGAAATTACCAATAAATTTACGATAAAAATTGGCAAAACCCAAAAATCTTTGAAGAGCCTTTAATGAAGTAGGTTGGTCCCAATCACAGATGGCCTGAACCTTGACCGGGTCCATTTCAATAACAGATGGGGACAAAATGAATCCCAGAAATGAGATCCTCTGTACGCCAAAAAGACACTTTGATCCCTTCACATACAGAGCATTCTCTCTCAAAATCTCGAATACAGTTTCGAACATGTTTCACATGAGAGTCCCAGTCATTAGAAAAAATCAAGATATCATCCAAATAAACAATCAGAAATTGATCCACAAAATCCCTGAAAATGTCATTCATGAAGGACTGGAAGACAGAAGGAGCATTAGTGAGTCCAAAGGGCATCACAAGGTACTCAAAATGCCCCTCAGGGGTATTGAATGCCGTCTTCCATTCATCCCCGTGCTTAATGCGAATAAGGTTATATGCCCCCCTGAGGTCAAGCTTGGTAAACCAAGTAGCGTTTTTCACCCTGGAAAACAGGTCAGAAATCAAAGGTAACGGGTATTGATATTTTACAGTAATATTGTTCAAAAGACGATAATCAATACACGGCCTTAATGAACCATCCTTTTTGGCCACAAAGAAAAAACCGGCACCTAAGGGTGAAGAGGATGGTCTGATATGACCCTTCTCCAATGATTCCTTGATATAAGACCGCATAGCGTCATGTTCAGGTACAGACAAGTTAAAAAGGTGACCTTTAGGGAATTTACTACCAGGCACTAATTCAATAGCGCAGTCATAGCTCCTATGGGGAGGCAAGGATGCAGATTTACTTTCGCTAAACACATCAGAAAAATCAATCAAAAAGTCAGGAACATCCTGAGCCTGGGGGGAGGCAGAGAAAATAGGAGTGTTGGCACCAACACACTGGCAGCCCCAACTGGTTACAGACACAGATTTCCAATCCAAAACAGTATTATGAGACTGCAACCAAGGGAAGCCCAGTACTATAATATCATGCAGATTATACAGAACCAAAAATTTACAGCACTCCTGATGATCAGGTTCAACCCTCATTATCACCTGAGTAGAGAACTGAGGTTTATTCTCAGCAAAGGGGTAGAATCGATCCCCAGTAGGGGAATAGACTTCTGTAGGGGTATCAAGGGAAACCCACAACGTTTAGCAAAATCATAATCCATCAGGTTAATAGCTGCTCCAGAATCAACGAAAGCCTGAGCAGAAAATGAGGACAGAGAGCATATCAGAGTGACAGTTAATAAAAACTTAGTCTGAACACTACCCAAGACAACTGAGCGTGCAAAACGTCTTCCCCGCTTAGGGCAGACTGAAATAGCATGAGAGGCATCACCACAGTAGAAACATAACCCATTGCGCTTTCGAAACTCATGACGCTGTGCCCCAGACACCACTCTATCACACTGCATGGGTTCAGAAGCAGGTTCACAAGGCAACACCATTCCACGCATACTTCTCCGCTCACGCAAACGTCTGTCAATTTGAATCGCTAATGACATAGAATCATTGAGACCAGAGGGGACAGAGAATCCCACCATAACATCCTTTACATTATCTGACAGCCCCTTCCGAAAAAGGGCCGCCAAAGCGTCGTCATTCCACTTGGTCAGGACTGCCCACCTACGGAATCTCTGACAGTATAACTCAGCGTCATCAAGCCCCTGATTTAATGCCAACAAGGCTTTTTCAGCTTGATCAGTGACATTAGGCTCATCGTACAATAACCCCAAAGCCTGAAAAAATGCATCAACATCACTCAAAACAGGATCCCCAGGTGTCAGGGAAAAAGCCCAATCCTGAGGATCGCCGCGCAGGAGAGAGATGACAATTTGAACCTGCTGCGCTGCGTTCCCTGAGGACTTAGATTTTAAGGCAAAAAACAATTTACAATTATTTTTGAAATTCTGAAACTTAGCTCGATCCCCTAAAAACAAATCTGGCATGGGAATCCTAGGTTCCACAACAGGCAACCTAGCAAGATAGGCAGCAATACTCCGAACCTCAGTGGCAAGCTGATCCACACGGCCAGACAACTGTGCAAACTCCATTGAGAGAAAAAAAAATCCTCCCCAGCACCCAGAGATACAGAGGGAAAAAAATGCAACAAACAGAAAAATATCTCTGACAACTCTGACAACCTTTTTTCTTTCACAATATTTTTTCCCTTCTGTGAGTACCATACAATTTTCAATTTTTAGACCGGTGATACTGTTATGTTTCGGTAGCTGAGGAGTGCAGGTAAAAAAGGCAATACACCAGAGAAGTTAGAATCTATGAGATTGCAGTACCCTGACTAACCACCACAACTATAGGCAGCCGTGGAGCGTTCCTACGTTGGTCCTAGACGCCTCGTCACAGCCTGAGAAACTAACTACACCTAAAGATAGAAAGAGGAAAGCTATCTGCCCCGGAGCAGATCCCCAAAGAACATAGAAAGCCCCCAAACATGTAATGGTGGTTAGACAAGATGAAATACTGACACAGACAGAAAATAGTATGAGCAAACGTTGGGGCCCAAACTACCTAAATAGAAAAGGATAGGAAGGGCACTTACTGCAATCCCAAAAAACCCTGAAAAGCACCAACTCTACTAATTTCAAAATCACCTGAGATCACACGACCTCTACCACCTAAATTAGTTCTCTGGTGTAACAAAATCAAAACAGCAGCCACTGAAAAAACTGGAAAAAGCAAAAGTACAAACATCAGTGGCTGAACTAAACTGAGAGGGCAAAAGCCCCCGGAGGGGACCCTGAAGGCCCCCACAGAAGTGCAGGAAAAATGCAAAAATCAAGCACAAAAACAAAAAGAAAAAAATGTCTTATCTGTTAGCAGGAGATGCAGACACAACACAGCAGGCTACAAAGGAAACAGGACTCAAGGATTGAGACCAGAACAATTGATCACCGGCAACCCTGATGGGAAGGCGACTCCCTTATATAAGACCAGTCAGTAACACCTGATTCCCACTCCTCACAATCTTCACTGGACAGTCCAGTACCGCTTGTAACCACCAGAGGGAGCCTCTGCTCAGAACTCATTTCAAGTCCATTCACAACAGTCTGTCAGCTTTGAGGTAAGGATTTTCACCTTGTTGTTTCTTTGTTATAATTTGAACCTCTCTTCTGTTTAACTTTAGTAAGTAGGCTGTATATTTGATAAGTGTAATTGCTTTACTCTTTGGTATTTTGTTATTTACTTTACCCACTGTAACATCTTTCCTTTGTTCAGCACACTTCTCCTCTTGTAGTTAATTCGCACCCTGCTGTGCACTTCGGTTCTTTATGAGGAACGTGAAGCAAGTCAACAGCCGAATAGAGAGTTTAGTTCCAAGTTGCCATCTAATAGTTCTTTGATTAGGGCTATCTCTGTACACGCAAGCACCACTACAGTAGGGATGTTGTCAGGATATCTAGTGTAAGGTTCTTTGTCTCTGTTGACATGTTCCTTGAAACTCAGTTTTCCGTCGGCCATTTTGCTTTCTGTCTTTCTGCAGCTCTTGCCCTCAGTTAATATGGAGTTTCCAGTTTTCATGTTCCCGCCCTGATTCTTCCCTCTTGCTACTTAAGCAGCCTCAGCTGAACAATCAGTGCTCCTGAACCAAGCCTCAGTCAGTCTGTGACCTGACTCCTGGAAGCCTTGGACTTGTACTCCAGCTATTCCCTACTGAGGAACCTTGGAACACTTTTGGACTCTGGAAACCTGCTGTTTGGTGAATCCATGTTGCAGAGGAATTACGGTATAGAGAAGAGATCCTGAACCTGCTTTGGAGATTTATTATAGTGCTTGAAGTTACTGTGGCCTGCTGTGTCTCCTGTCGCTGTTCCTGCAAACTGTGTGAACTTTTCAGCATGCTTGTATGAAGTAATACAAGTCATTTCATTTCAACCTATGTCTCCTGTGTTTTCCTCGCACCCAAGCACAAGACGCTATAGGAACTGTACACTATACTTGACAAGATTCAGGAGCCAATGTTTAGTGTCTGCTGGGTCTGGGAAAGCCGTGTCTGCTGTGACTGTGGATATCAGATGTCCATTTAATACCTTATGTGATGACAGTGGTTGTGACTTCTCACAACCATTCCAGGTGAGCGCATTCCCTTAAAATTTTACTCTGGAGTGTTACCACAGGTAAACACTATTGTTTTTTTTTTTTTTCCTTTCCTCTTCTCCTTCCAGCACTTCTGCCTTAAAAGATCTGGAAGATGGAGGCCCGCATAAAGGAACTTTGCGGAGTGACTGATACAATCCTTTCAGATGTACAGACTTTAAAAACCCGTTTTGCAAGCCTACAGGACCTCACTAATCATAATTTGCAAGTGTTTGGACAGACTACCCAGGAATTGCGAGCCAGGATTGAGGCTCTAGAGGAACGAGCCCAGGCTCCTGCCATAACCCCAAGTTCTGGGATCCCCAAATTACCTCCTTTTCGTTTTGGCGGTGAACGTGAGAAATTCAGGGGATTTATTAATCAATGCAATTTATTTTTCTCTGCACATGCTTCACAATTTCCCACTGAACGATCCAAAGTGCTTACTATAATCATGTTGCTTACCAATAAGGCTTTGATGTGGGCAAACCCTCTGATTGAGACTGAGGATGATTGTTTGAATCACCTTGATGCTTTTATTTCAGCCATGGGGCAGGTGTTTGATGACCCCAATCGAGGTGCAACAGCTGAAGCAGCCATGTTAACTTTGCGCCAAGGTAAGCGTTCAGTAGCCGAATATGCCCTGGATTTCAGGAGATGGGCTCTTGATACCACTTGGGACACTTCCGCTAAAAAATCTATTTTTCGGAAAGGGTTGTCTCCACTGATTAAGGATGAACTTGCTCGTGCCGACCCTCCCACTGCGTTAGGTGACTTTATTAACTATTGTATCCGTATTGATGCTCGTCTGACTGAACGCAGACAAGAGAGATGGTTCGAAAATAATCGCACTAACCTTTTACTACCTCCCTCCTCAGCTAAGGAACCTTTGAGTAGGATCACAAGGGAACCAGAACCTGAACCCATGCAGGTGGACTCTTTACAAAGACGGGTTAGTGATGCACGCAAAGAACATTGTATAAAGGAAAATCTATGTTTCTACTGTGGTAAGTCAGGGCACTGCATTATAAACTGCCCCAGCCGTTCTCGTAAGACTACTGCAGCAGTCATTCACTGTGAGTGTTGCGAGAGGAGCTCTGTCATGTCCGAGCCTCAGGCTCCAGAGAGATCTGCTGCAAGAGATCTTGATTTCTCGGACTTAAACTCTGTTAGTTCTGGGGACGATGACGGTATAAACGCTGCAATTTTTCAAGTTTCCTCAGCGGTGTCCCAGCTGAGTTGTAAAAGAAACAATTCTCATTGCTTCCTTTCCATCAAACTCTGGGTTGACTCAGTCTGGGTGTCTAGCTCTGCTATGATCGACTCAGGAGCAAGTGGAAATTTTATGGATATCTCCTTTGCTCTGAAACAGGGGATACGTTCAGTGAAGAAGGCTACTCCAGTACAGATGGAGACTGTGGATGGCTCTCTACTGACTTCTGGACCAGTGGATCAAGAAACAGAGCCTTTGAGGGTCCTTATGGGTAAAGATCATCAGGAGAAAATGTCTTTTATGCTTATCTCTTCTCCCCACTTTCCCATTATTCTAGGGCTACCATGGCTGCAGGCGCAGAATCCTACGATTAACTGGGAGACCAAGGAATTACACTTTCCGGAGAAACAGATGAGTCAAGGAGTTTCAGCTTGCTCTGTTCCTAAAGGAACCATGTCAGTCCCTGAACTACCAGCTGTATACCAGGACTATGTGGATTTATGTGACAAGAAGAACGCTGATCAGCTTCCTCCTCACCGTCCATATGATTGTCCAATTGAATTATTGCCTGGAGCCGAGATACCTTTTGGTAAGATCTACCCCCTAGCGGGGCCCGAGCTAAAAGCTTTGAAGGATTATATAGATGAAAATTTAGCCAAGGGCTTCATACGCCCCTCTTCATCTCCCGCAGGTGCACCCATCTTCTTTGTGAAGAAGAAAGATGGATCTCTGAGACCCAGCATAGACTATAGGGAACTCAATAAGGTTACTATTAGAAACCGTTATCCATTGCCTTTAATCCCTGAATTGTTGGAGAGAGTGCGGCATGCCAAAATTTTCTCTAAACTGGATCTCCGTGGGGCCTATAACTTGGTCCGTATTAGACCTGGGGATGAATGGAAGACTGCTTTCAGGTCACGCTATGGACACTTTGAATATCTAGTTATGCCTTTTGGTCTGAGTACCGCCCCAGCCACTTTCCAACACTTCGTGAATGATATCTTCAGGGATCTCCTAGATACATTTGTGGTGATTTATCTGGATGATATTCTAATTTTTTCTAACTCCACAGAGGAACATCATGGACATGTGAGAATGGTCTTAGAACGCCTAAGACAAAACCATCTCTACATCAAACTTGAAAAATGTGAATTCCATAGGACCGAAATTCAATTTCTGGGGTATGTACTATCTACGCAAGGGATTAGTATGGATGGAAGCAAGACCCAAGCCATCAAGGATTGGCCAATTCCTAGAAATGTGAAGGAGGTACAGCGTTTCATCGGGTTTGCCAACTTCTATAGACGTTTCATTAAGAATTTTTCTGAGGTAGTGTCACCTATCACCCAACTTACCCGGAAACAGTCTAGGTTCTCCTGGACCCCGCAAGCTCAGGAAGCATTTTCCTGTTTAAAGGATAAATTTACCACCGCACCTATCTTAGTACATCCCAACCCCGAGCTTGCCTTCATAATAGAGGTGGATGCTTCAGACTGTGCCATTGGAGCTATACTCTCTCAGAGAACAGGTGAGAAGAATGTCTTGCATCCCTGTGCCTTCTTTTCCCAGCAGTTGTCTTCGGCTGAGAGGAACTACGATGTGGGCAATAGAGAATTGTTGGCCATTATTGCCGCCTTCAAGGAATGGAGACACCTTCTTCAGGGAGCTGCACAGCAAATAGTCGTCCTGACAGACCATCGTAACCTTGAATTTATCAGGTCGGCTAAGTGCCTGACTCCTCGCCAGGCTCGCTGGAATCTTTTCCTAAACCAATTTAATTTTGTCATTTCTTATAGACCAGGATCGCGCAATGGAAAGGCTGATGCACTCTCTAGGATTCATTCAGCAGAGACACGTCCACTTACTCCTCCTAAGACTATTCTTCCTGACTCTAGATTCCTGGGAGTGATTCATAATCAAGACCTACTTAAGGACATCAAGGAAGCATACCATGCGGATTCTTTGTTGGCTCAATCCCCAAGGGACGTAAGTCTTGTCTTTAAGGATGGTGTGTGGATTCAGGGACAACGTCTGTATATACCTGAAACAGTCAGATTGAGAGTATTGCAACTCATCCACGATTCCAAGATAGCCGGGCATAGGGGAATTCTAAAGACACAAGAATTTCTTTCTCGTTTCTTTTGGTGGCCCACTTACAGGAAAGATGTCTTAAACTATGTCACTTCATGTGAAGTCTGTGCAAGATGCAAAACACCTCGCTCCTCACCAACTGGTCTGTTGCAACCTCTTCCCACCCCGTCCCGCCCGTGGGGATCCATTTCTATGGACTTCATTGTGGAGTTACCAACCTCTCAAGGGAAGAACATCATTCTAGTGGTGGTTGACCGTCTAAAAAAGGCAGCTCTGTTGTGAATGGGTTTGAGATGAGTTCTGAGCAGAGGCTCCCTCTGGTGGTTACAAGCGGCACTGGTCTGTTCAGTGAAGATTGTGAGGACTGGGAATCAGGTGTTACTGACTGGTCTTATATAAGGGAGTCACCTTCCCATCAGGGTTGCCGGTGATCAATTGTTCTGGTCTGAATCCTTGATTCCAGTTTCCCTTGTAGCCTGCTGTGTCGTGTCTGTATCTCCTTCTAACAGATAAGACATTTTCTTCTTTTTGTTTCTGTGCTTGATTTTTGCATTTTGTCCTACACTTCTGTGGGGGCCTTCTGGGTCCCCTCAGGGGGCTTTTGCCCTCTCAGTTTAGTTCAGCCACTGATGTTTGTACTTTTGCTTTTTCCAGTTTTTTCAGTGGCTGCTGTTTTGATTTTGTTACACCAGAAAGCTAATTTAGGTGGTAGAGGTCGTGTGATCTCAGGTGTTTTTTGAAATTAGTAGAGTTGGTGCTTTCAGGGTTTTTTTGGGATTGCAGTAAGTACCCTTCCTATCCTTTTCTATTTAGTTAGTTTGGGCCCCAACGTTTGCTCATACTATTTTCTGTCTGTGTCAGTATTTCGTCTTGTCTAACCGCCATTACATGTTTGGGGGCTTGCTATTATCTTTGGGGTTCTGCTCCGGGGCAGATAGCTTTCCTATTTCTATCTTTAGGTGTAGTTAGTTTCTCAGGCTGTGATGAGGCGTCTAGGACCAACGTAGGAACGCTCCACGGCTGCCTCTAGTTGTGGTGGTTAGTCAGGGTACTGCAATCTCATAGATTCCAACTGCTCTGGTGTATTGCCTTTTTGCCTGCACTCCTCAGCTACCGAATCATAACAGTATCACCGGCCCAAAAAATTGAAAATTGTATGGTACTCACAGAAGGGAAAAAATATTGTGAAAGAAAAAAAAAAAAGGTTGTCAGAGTTGTCAGAGATATTTTTCTGCTTGTTGCATTTTTTTTTTTCCCTCCGTATCTCTGGGTGCTGGGGAGGAGTTTTTTTTTCTCTCAATGGAATTTGCACAGTTGTCTGGTCATGTGGATCAGCTTGCCACTGAGGTTCGGAGTATTGCTACCTATCTTGCTAGGTTGCCTGTTGTGGAACCTAGGATTCCCATGCCAGATTTGTTTTTAGGGGATCGAGCTAAGTTTCAGAATTTCAAAAATAATTGTAAATTGTTTTTTGCCTTAAAATCTAAGTCCTCAGGAAACGCAGCGCAGCAGGTTCAAATTGTCATCTCTCTCCTGCGCGGCGATCCTCAGGATTGGGCTTTTTCCCTGACACCTGGGGATCCTGTTTTGAGTGATGTTGATGCATTTTTTCAGGCTTTGGGGTTATTGTACGATGAGCCTAATGTCACTGATCAAGCTGAAAAAGCCTTGTTGGCATTAAATCAGGGGCTTGATGACGCTGAGTTATACTGTCAGAGATTCCGTAGGTGGGCAGTCCTGACCAAGTGGAATGACGACGCTTTGGCGGCCCTTTTTCGGAAGGGGCTGTCAGATAATGTAAAGGATGTTATGGTGGGATTCCCTGTCCCCTCTGGTCTCAATGATTCTATGTCATTAGCGATTCAAATTGACAGACGTTTGCGTGAGCGGAGAAGTATGCGTGGAATAGTGTTGCCTTGTGAACCTGCTTCTGAATCCATGCAGTGTGATAGAGTGGTGTCTGGGGCACAGCGTCATGAGTTTCGAAAGCGCAATGGGTTATGTTTCTACTGTGGTGATGCCTCTCATGCTATTTCAGTCTGCCCTAAGCGGGGAGGACGTTTTGCACGCTCAGTTGTCTTGGGTAGTGTTCAGACTAAGTTTTTACTAACTGTCACTCTGATATGCTCTCTGTCCTCATTTTCTGCTCAGGCTTTCGTTGATTCTGGAGCAGCTATTAACCTGATGGATTATGATTTTGCTAAACGTTGTGGGTTTCCCTTGATACCCCTACAGAAGTCTATTCCCCTTCTAGGGATCGATTCTACCCCTTTGGCTGAGAATAAACCTCAGTTCTCTACTCAGGTTATAATGAGGGTTGAACCTGATCATCAAGAGTGCTGCAAATTTTTGGTTCTGTATAATCTGCATGATATTATCGTACTGGGTTTCCCTTGGTTACAGTCTCATAATCCTGTTTTGGATTGGAAATCTGTGTCTGTAACCAGTTGGAGCTGCCAATGTGTTAATACCAACACTCCTGTTTTTTCTGCCTCCCCCAGGCTCAGGATGTTCCTGACTTTTTGATTGATTTTTCTGATGTGTTTAGCGAAAGTAAATCTGCATCCTTGCCTCCCCATAGGAGCTATGACTGCGCTATTGAATTAGTGCCTGGTAGTAAATTCCCTAAAGGTCGCCTTTTTAACTTGTCTGTACCTGAACATGACGCTATGCGGTCTTATATCAAGGAGTCATTGGAGAAAGGTCATATCAGACCATCATCTTCACCCTTAGGTGCCGGATTTTTCTTTGTGGCCAAAAAGGATGGTTCATTAAGGCCGTGTATTGATTATCGTCTTTTGAACAATATTACTGTGAAATATCAATACCCGTTACCCTTGATTTCTGACCTGTTTTCCAGGGTGAAAAACGCTACTTGGTTTACCAAGCTTGACCTCAGGGGGGCATATAACCTTATTCGCATTAAGCACGGGGATGAATGGAAGACGGCATTCAATACCCCGGAGGGACATTTTGAGTACCTTGTGATGCCCTTTGGGCTCACTAATGCTCCTTCTGTCTTCCAGTCCTTCATGAATGACATTTTCAGAGATTTTGTGGATAAATTTCTGATTGTTTATTTGGATGATATCTTGATTTTTTCCAATGACTGGGACTCTCATGTGAAACATGTTCGAACTGTATTCCAGATTTTGTATGTGAAGGGATCAAAGTGTCTTTTTGGCGTACAGAGGATCTCATTTCTGGGATTCACTTTGTCCCCATCTGTTATTGAAATGGACCCGGTCAAGGTTCAGGCCATCTGTGATTGGGTCCAACCTACTTCATTAAAGGCTCTTCAAAGATTTTTGGGTTTTGCCAATTTTTATCGTAAATTTATTGGTAATTTCTCGGTTATTGTTAAACCATTAACTGATTTGACCAAAAAGGGTTCTGATGTGGTGAATTGGCCTCCTGAGGCAGTCTCTGCATTTCAGGAACTTAAGCAGAGATTCACTTCTGCTCCTGTTCTACGGCAGCCTGATGTTTCTCTGCCATTTCAGGTGGGGTTGATGCCTCTGAAATTGGGGCAGGTGCCGTTTTGTCCCAAAAAGATCCAGAGACCTCTAAAAGTAACCCTTGTGCCTTTTTCTCTCAAAAATTTTCTCCTACTGAACAATAATAAATTATATTGTGGTACCGTGTTAGCCAGAAAAATCGATGTGAATACTTCTCCGTCCAATTATGACAAGAGCATTCTTAAAGTGATACCTTTATTGGCTAACCAGAAAGCTCCTACTGAACGTAATTATGACGTGGGTAATCGGGAGTTATTGGCCATGAAGTGGGCTTTTGAAGAGTGGAGACATTGGCTGGAGGGAGCCAAACATCGGGTGGTGGTCCTTACGGACCATAAGAATCTGGTTTATCTGGAATCTGCCAAGCGACTCAATCCTAGACAGGCCAAGTGGGCCTTGTTTTTCACACGTTTTAATTTTGTGGTTTCCTTTCTTCCTGGCACTAAGAATGTTAAGGCGGATGCTCTCTCGAGGAGTTTCCTTGCGGACTCTCCTGAGTTATCTGATCCTTCTGTTATTTGAAAGAGGGTGTAGTTCTTTCCGCCATCTCACCCAATTTGAGACTTGCTCTGGAGGGGTGTCAGGAGGATAGGCCCGAGCGCTGCCCTGTTGGAAAATTGTTTGTCCCGGACCAGTGGAAAAAGAGTGTGATGTCTGAGATTCATTGTTCCGCGTTGGCTGGGCATCCCGGAATTTTTGGTACCAGAGACTTGGTTAGTCGGTCCTTTTGGTGGCCTACCTTGTCTCGTGATGTCAGGGAATTTGTGCAGTCCTGCGGGACTTGCTCTCGCTCCAAGCCTTGCTCTCGCTCTGGTGGTTTGTTGATGCCATTGCCTGTGCCCAAGAGACCATGGACCCATATCTCTATGGATTTCATTTCCGACCTTCCTGTTTCTCAGAGAATGACCGCCATCTGGGTGATTTGTGATAGGTTTTCCAAGATGATACATCTTGTGCCATTGCCTAAGTTGCCTTCCTCCTCTGAATTGGTGCCTTTGTTCCTTCAGCACGTGGTTCGTTTACACGGCATTCCTGAGAACATTGTGTCTGACAGAGGAGTCCAGTTTGTTTCCAGATTTTGGAGGACCTTTTGTTCTAAACTTGGTGTTCAATTGTCTTTCTCCTCGGCGTTTCATCCTCAGACCAATGGTCAAACTGAGAGAACAAACCAGACATTGGAGACTTATCTAAGATGCTTTGTGTCTGCTGATCAGGATGACTGGGTTTCTTTTTTGCCTTTGGCTGAGTTTGGTCTTAATAATAGGGCTAGCTCTGCCACTTTGATGTCTCCATTTTTCTGTAATTCTGGGTTTCACCCTCGATTTTCTTCGGGACAGACGGAGGCTTCTGTCTGTCCGGGTGTTGACTCTGTTGTGGAGCGTATGCAACAGATTTGGGACCAGGTAGTGGAGAGGTTGTCCCTCTCTCAAGAGAGGGCCCAGCGGTTTGCTAACCGGCATAGGACTGATGGTCCTCGGTTTAAAGTAGGGGACTTGGTCTGGTTGTCCTCAAAAAATATTCCTATGAGAGTAGCATCTCCTAAATTTAAGCCTAGGTTCATTGGACCTTATAAGATCATGGAGATTCTTAATCCTGTTTCTTTTTGTTTGCTTCTTCCAGGGACATTTAAGATCCATAACGTGTTCCACAAGTCCTTGTTGAAGAGGTTTGTTGAGCCAGTGGTTCCTGCTGCTGTGCCTCCTGACCCTGTTTTGGTTGAGGGCAATCTGGAGTATGTGGTTGAGAAAATATTAGATTCTCGTTTTTCTAGACGGAAACTCCAGTATTTGGTTAAGTGGAGAGGTTATGGTCAGGAAGACAATTCTTGGGTGTTTGCTTCGGACATCCATGCTAGGAGACTCATCCGTGCGTATCATAGAACTCATCCTGACCGACCTGGTTGCTCAAATGAGGGTTCGGTGACCCCTCCTCAAGGGGGGGTACTGTTGTGAATGGGTTTGAGATGAGTTCTGAGCAGAGGCTCCCTCTGGTGGTTACAAGCGGTACTGGTCTGTTCAGTGAAGATTGTGAGGAGTGGGAATCAGGTGTTACTGACTGGTGTTATATAAGGGAGTCACCTTCCCATCAGGGTTGCCGGTGATCAATTGTTCTGGTCTGAATCCTTGATTCCAGTTTCCCTTGTAGACTGCTGTGTCGTGTCTGCATCTCCTTCTAACAGATAAGACATTTTCTTTTTGTTTCTGTGCTTGATTTTTGCATTTTGTCCTACACTTCTGTGGGGGCTTTCTGGGTCCCCTCAGGTGGCTTTTGCCCTCTCAGTTTAGTTCAGCCACTGATGTTTGTACTTTTGCTTTTTCCAGTTTTTTCAGTGGCTGCTGTTTTGATTTTGTTACACCAGAGAGCTAATTTAGGTGGTAGAGGTCGTGTGATCTTAGGTGTTTTTGAAATTAGTAGAGTTGGTGCTTTCAGGGTTTTTTTGGGATTGCAGTAAGTACCCTTCCTATCCTTTTCTATTTAGTTAGTTTGGGCCCCAACGTTTGCTCATACTATTTTCTGTCTGTGTCAGTATTTCGTCTGGTCTAACCGCCATTACATGTTTGGGGGCTTGCTATTATCTTTGGGGTTCTGCTCCGGGGCAGATAGCTTTCTTATTTCTATCTTTAGGTGTAGTTAGTTTCTCAGGCTGTGACGAGGCGTCTAGGACCAACGTAGGAACGCTCCACGGCTGCCTCTAGTTGTGGTGGTTAGTCAGGGTACTGCAATCTCATAGATTCCAACTGCTCTGGTGTATTGCCTTTTTGCCTGCACTCCTCAGCTACCGAATCATAACACAGCTCATTTTATCCCTTGTGTCGGCTTACCCACTGCAAAACAGACATCAGACTTGATGATTAAGAATGTGTTTCGCTTACATGGAGTACCGGATGAGGTCATTTCGGATCGAGGGGTGCAATTCACTTCAAGGTTTTTGCAAAATTTCTGTGCAGCATTGGACATTAAAGTAAACCTTTCTTCTGCTTTTCATCCCCAGACTAATGGACAGAAAGAACGAACCAATCAGACCCTGGAGCAGTATCTCCGCTGTTTTATCTGCCACCTACAGGATGATTGGGTGGATCTACTTCCACTGGCTGAGTTCTCTTATAACAACTCTCAGAGCGCCTCCACTAAGCTGTCTCCTTTTTACTCCAATCTAGGTTATCATCCTAACATTCTTCCTCGATTTCCCATAGATACGCCCTTGCCGGCAGTGGCTGAAAGAATCACTTCTTTACAAAAGAATATGGATCTTCTAAAGGAAAATCTAGAATTGGCTCAGGAAAGGTACAAGAAAGCAGCAGATGAATTTCGTAAACCTGCACCAGCTTTCAAGGTAGGAGATTTGGTCTGGCTGTCAACCAGAAATCTTAAATTAAAGATTCCATCGTCTAAATTGGGACATAAGTACATTGGACCTTATAAGATCAATAAGATTATAAGTGCTGTTGCTTGTCGTCTTCAACTGCCCAGAACTATGAGAATCCACCCTGTCTTTCATGTATCCCTACTAAAGGCTGCAACACCCAATACGTTTCCTGGACGTTCTTCTCCTTGCCCTGACCCAGTGCTGGTCGATGGTCAGGAAGAATTTATGGTGGAAAGGATTCTAGATTCCAGGTTGTACAGAAATCAGTTGCAATATTTGATTAAATGGCAGGGCTACCCAGTGGAGGACAACTCATGGGAACCAGTCAATAATGTAAATGCTCCTCGCCTGCTCCGCCAGTTTCATCAGAGGTACCCTGACAAGCCTGGTCTGAGGTCATCCGGAGGTTGTCCCTAAGGGGGGAGTAATGTAAGGTTCTTTGTCTCTGTTGACATGGTCCTTGAAACTCAGTTTTCCGTCAGCCATTTTGCTTTCTGTCTTTCTGCAGCTCTTGCCCTCAGTTAATATGGAGTTTCCAGTTTTCATGTTCCCGCCCTGATTCTTCCCTCTTGCTTCTTAAGCAGCCTCAGCTGAACAATCAGTGCTCCTGAACCAAGCCTCAGTCAGTCTGTGACCTGACTCCTGGAAGCCTTGGACTTGTACTCCAGCTATTCCCTACTGAGGAACCTTGGAACACTTTTGGACTCTGGAAACCTGCTGTTTGGTGAATCCATGTTTGCAGAGGAATTACGGTAGAGAGAAGAGATCCTGAATCTGCTTTGGAGATTTATTGTAGTGCTTGAAGTTACTCTGGCCTGCTGTGTCTCCTGTCGCTGTTCCTGCAAACTGTGTGAACTTTTCAGCATGCTTGTATGAAGTAATACAAGTCATTTCATTTCAACCTATGTCTCCTGTGTTTTCCTCGCACCCAAGCACAAGACGCTATAGGAACTGTACACTATACATGACATCTAGTCTGTACAGGAACCAGCATGCTCAGTTGTTTTTTTTTGTGTCTAACCTATTAATACCAAGGGAGTTGCTGCAGAGGAATAACGTAAACGCTGCCTCCTGCTAATACGAAACGTTTCATATAGTCCGATCATGCAATAATGTTGGAAGTAAGGTTGGCACTTTGTGCTTATGGTGGGGGTCCAGCAGGGTGGCCACACAGTAATCAACACTTGTAACAATCCTGCCAATTTGGCGGTCGGCGCTGAGGCAGCATGTATTGCCTCAAGTGTGCCACGCTGCCCAGAGGTAATGACAAGCTGTCCTCGGGAGGTGAATCATCAGGGTCCTCTGTATCGCTGCATCCCCTCAGCCACACTCCAGTGAAGCCTGTGAGCAGCTTTGAGTGCCACCCTGCTGTGAACATGGTTGTTCCTCCTCCTCCTCCTACTCCTCATCCTCCTCCTAAACTGTCCCTGGCTGGACATTTGTGTACCTGGCCGCTGTTGGTGCAGTAACCCATTTTTCAAAAACATGTGTGGATGCCTGGCCTGAAAATGTTGTGAATGGTCCCTGTTCCTCCTCCTCCTCTTCCTTCTGTGCCACCACCTCATCCATCATCACCTGAAGCTTTGTTTTCCTAGGAGGCACAGAAGTGGGACAGTAACGTTGATGATGGTGACATCAGCGCTATCCATGTTCGTGGAGTACTCAAAGCAGCGCAACACTGCACTCACGTCTCGCATGGAAGCCCACTCCTTGGTCGTGAAGTGGTGTTGTTCCGCAGAGTGACTTACCAGTGTGTGCTGCAGCTCAAGCTCCAGTATCACCTGCTGCTGCTCTTCTCAAAGTCTCTCCAGCATGTGTAAGTTGGAGATCCACCTTGTGGGTACGTGACATATGAGGCAGTGAGCAGGAAGGCAGATGTGAAGCTGCAGTGCACACAGGCGAGCAGCATCAGGGTTAGAATGCTGAAAAAAACTCACAGCAGCTCTGACATGTCTGTGAGATTTTTAAGGAAGCTCTACACCAAAAAATTAAGCACATGCGCCAGGCAAGGGATGTGCATCAAACCGGATAGGCCCAGAGTTGCTCTGAGATTTCCCCGATATCCCACACCATCAGGCCTAGCATGAAGTTTAGCGGCACCAACAACACCTGTCTGTTCTTTGATGTCCATCCACAGCTCCTGCGCAGTGTGGGATTTTTCACACAAACAGATGAGTTTCAGAACAGCCTGCTGTAGTTTTACCCCTGGCTGTGCTGAATTTGGTGATGCAAGTATTACGCTGACCAGATGAGGAGGCTTTGGAGGAAGTGGAGTAGGATGTAACTTGAACAAAGAAACATCCCAAAAACATCCAGCAATAGGATATGCACCAAAACACTTTCTGCCTCAAGCCCAGCTGTCACAACATTTAGCCAGTGGGAAATTAGAGAGATATAACGTCCCTGCCCGTGCTTACTGGAGCATGTATCCGGGGTTATGTGGACATTTACACTTGTGCAGGGCAGGGATGGCCCACCAGCAAAGTAGTGGTGGCTGGGAACCACGTATTGTGGTTATTGTGATCCCAACGTATTATGAGGCCTTTAGTACTCACTTGTGTGGCCACATGTAGAATATGGGATTCAATGGTTGGGGGATATACAGCTGAATGCTTCAATGGGATGGTGTTGAGATGCTCGTTGACACTGCTTGTGGTGGTGCTGCCACATCCTCTCTTTGCAAGGAGCAAGGTGGCCCTGTTGCTCTGGAGGGAGAGGAATAGGCCAAGACTGCAGCAGTAAAGGGAGCAGGAGGAGGCTAAGCACTTTCCTGGTTTTTTTTAGGTGTGTACTCCACTGTAGCTCATGTTTTGCATTCAGATGCCTTGTCATGCAGGTGGTGCTCAGGTTAAGAACATTTATGCCTCGCATCAGTTTCTGACTATACAGCATGCAAACCACCCATGTCTTGTCAGGGAGCTCCTTTGAGCTGGCTTTAGTGTGCTCAGTTTGTCGACGCTTCTCCTTCTGCAAATCCCTTCATTGTCTCCCAATTCCACAACGTATCTACTTCAAGCTAGTAACACTGACCTACAAAGCCATCTATAATCTGTCTCTCCTATATATCTCAGAACTAATCTTGTTCCTCCTCATTTTCCTTCTGTGGCACTACCAGAGCCATCATCGCCTGAAGTATTTTTTGAAGGAAGTATAGAAGTGGTATAGTAATGCTGATGATGGAGTCAACAGCGCTAGCCATGTTCATGGAGTACCCGCAGCAGTGCAACATGGCACACACCTACCATATGGATGTCCTCTCAGACAGAGAAAAGTAGCAACCAACTTAATGGTTAGAGGTCGGCGTCGGCACTTTTCCACCTTGTTCCCTCGTTTGCTGTGCAGCTGGGGCAGTGTAACTATGACCTCTTCCTCCAAACTGCCCACATCACTTGGATGGCCTTGACTCCATGTGGATTCCACAACCTCATCATCACCCCTTGCATCATCACACCTATCCAGTCTGTCCGTTACTCTGCTTCCCTATTAATGCACTTCTGTTCTCACTAGTCCTCTGCTGGTCCCCTCTGCAAATCTCATCCTTGTCTCCCAATTTCACAACATATTTGTCAGGACTACCTTCTGTGGATGCAATCGTCCTCCTCCGGTTTCCAGACTACTCTGTTGGTCGGTACACGCTGGGGCGGAGCTAGGGTGGTGCTTGGGTGGTACGACTACATACGGTGGTGCCTCGTGTGTGGAAGTGGCGAACAATGTGGGAACGCTAGATGCTGTACTTCCCACTGGCTTCGCGGCACGGGAGATATGGGACGCTGCATCTCTCAGTAGCCAGGGAACGCAGTATGCTGCCTTGTCAGGTGTTAACCAATGGTGGGAATTTGTGCACTCTGCTGTTCAGGTAAGCAAGAAGTGGCTCTCTGGTCATGACTGGGAGGATGCATCATCTGATTATTACCCTTGGATTAGGACTATCTTTATAAGGCCTGCTTCTATTCCAGTTCAGTGCTGTTTATTTGCTTCCCTTGCATTAGGGGTATGGTGAGTGTTTCCTAGTTGAGCTCTGGTTGCTTCTCAGTACTTGCTAATGGTCATTATTGTTTTTTCTTTATTAGGTATTGTCCTGCAGTTTCCCTTTGACTTTCATTTTGTTTTTTTGCCAGCTTTGCATTTACTCTTGTACCTAATTCCACATTGTCTGCATCACCATACGCCAGCTGCCCTTTGACAGCAGTCTGGGAAGGAGTGGGTGAAGAATATCCTGGCCCTTAAGGACTTGCTTTTGGAGTTCTGATGTGAGTCACTTCAGAGTAGTTATTCCTGCGCATAATGGCATCCACTTCAAGCTACTAACACTGACCTACAAAGCCATACATATTCTATCTCTCCCAAATATCTCTGAACTAAACTCCTGATATCTCCCACCATGTAATCTCTGGTCCTCTCAAGACCTCCTTCTCTACTCCACAATAGCATGTTCCTCATCCAATCTCTTGCAAGACATCTCCCGAGTATCTCCCATCCTGTAGAATTTCTGTGGCCCAATACATCAGATTATCCCCTACATTTAGAAATTTCAAGCGGATCTTGAAAATCCATGTCTTCAGAATGGCTTACAGCCTACAATGACCCCACTGCCACCTCACCAACATCAGAGTTGCTGCAGTCCCCAAACCAACTGTCTCCTTCCCCATTATCCTGTAGAATGTAAGGCTGCAAAGGTAGGGTCCTCTCCCCTCTTTACCTGTCTATCACTATTAGTTTGTTCTTTACAATTTCTATTTGTGCTTTGTATGTAGCCTCTCATCTCCCATGGAATTAATGGTGCTATAAAAAATTTTTTTTTAATAATAATAGTCCTCTGTTATGATTTGGTAGCTGAAGAGGACAGGAGCAAAAAACAACCAAGGCAGCCGAACACCCAGAGAGGTTGGGAACTAATGAGTTGCAGATCCCTAAACTAACCGCACAACTAGAAGCAGCCGTGGGACGTACCTACGGTGACCTAGAAGCCTCTGCACAGCCGGAGAGCTGGCTACACCTAAAGATAGCTTTCCTGTGTCTAACTGCCCCGGAGTAGAGCCCCAAAGGAATAGGTAGCCCCCACACATATAATGGCGGTTAGACAAGACGAAATACAAACGCAGCCAGAAAATAGAGTGAGCAAACGCTGGGGCCAAACACTGCCTAGATAGGACAGGACAGGACAGAATACTATCTGCAACCCAGCAAAACCCTAGAAAAACTTCCAACACTTCTGATTTAAAAAATGCTGAGATCACATGATCTCGCCACCCGCTAAATCAGATCTCTGGTGTGAACAAGCGGCTAACCGGCAGCCACTCAAATAGCAGGGACAGAGCAATTGAACAATAAACAGTGGCTACTGAAAAACAGAGAGTAGCACAGGCCCCTGGAGGGGATCCCAGCTAACCTCCCACAAAAGTGCAGACAAAAAATGGAAATAGCAAACACGATACAAACAAGCAGCAAATAACTTATCTGAAAGTAGCAGACAAAGGCAAGACACCAGCTGACTTCCAAATGAACCAGGAAACAACAATTGATCACCGGCGAGGATCATGGGAAGGCAGCTCACTTATATCAGCCCAGTCCATCTCTCCTGATTGCCAGTCCTCGCTCCAGGTGTGGAAACCTTGTCATTCAATACAGCTTCAATACCGTCAGCAATCACGAGAGGGAGCCTCAGCTCAGAAGTCGTCTCCAGAACGTTCACAACAGTCCTCCTTATGATGTTCCACCCAGCCCTCACTCCTGTCCTCCTTGCATGACTTCACATAGCAGAAAGCTTCAGCAGATTGCACCTGTGTTTCATCATCGTCAGAGATGTGCTGCGGTTGTCCACTGTCCGTTTATACTACCCCTCTCACATACTCATACTCCAACAGAACAAGTGGTTGGGCTTCAGTACACTAAATCTTTTACAATTGTTGACTAGTGCCCGGTGGATAGCCCGCAGAACCACAGCCAGCAGGGTCATCAAAAAAGCAGAAGTGACTGCTGCTCAGACTGCTTGCCGGATTTGCAAGAGGGTGTCGTGGAAGACAGATGCCCATTGGCTGCAGGTGCAAAATCTGTGCTTTCAGCAGGGGACCAGTTGAAAGATAAAGTAAAGGAAATTAAGGCATTTTCAGCCAACCAATCTGAAAACACCTCTACTTGTTCCGGCCTCACCATTCGGCCAGCGGTACTCGTGCCTACAAATTTACGCAGAATGTCATGTTGCCTGTGTGCACCAGAGGAAGGTGTATAGCATAGCAGGCACAGATTGTTCAGCGTTCAGGTGCATAGAAATACATGCAGCCGCACACTCCGGTCCCGAGTTCTGGCAGCAGTGCCGGGTATTGAGGTGCGAGTTTCTCACAAGTGTGACTCCAGCCTTAGTAAAAAACACACAATCTATTGATCTGAATACCTATGGGCTTTTTCAATTGAATTTCCCTGTAAAATACAACATTTGTTGAAATAAATTGTGATGCTGTTGTGGAAATAAAAGTATTTTTCTGCACTGTTGGTGAAGTTCCACGTAAAGACACACAGGATGAACAGAATTCTGGTTTTAATATCTACATGTTTCGAAGTTATCCAACTTCTTCAGGATCAACTACAGTGGGGAAGACGTTGGATAACTTCGAAACACGTAAATATTAAAACTACAATTCTCTTCACCCTATGGGTCCTGTGTCCTTCCATGGAACTTCACCAGCAGCACAGAAAAAAACTTTTTTTCACAAGAACATCTCTCCTAGTTTTGTGACTCTTGGTCTGACAGAAGCTGGTGTTTTTGCTCTGAGAGTGTTATGCACCCTCAACCCCATCGGGTAATCTACACCATTCAATTGTTACCACCGGATAAAACACTATTGCTCTTCCTTGCTATACTTATCTGGTTGTGCCACACTCCTAAGGTTTGTGAAAACCTAGTGTATAAATGTAAAAATGCTGTGTACTGTACACGATAGCTCTGATAAAAAGGGTTAGGCCGGGGTCACACTTGCGAGAAATTTGCACGAGTCTCGCACCTCAATTCTCAGCACTGCCGCCGGCAATCGGATCGGAGCGTTCAGCTGCATAGAAATACATGCAGCCGCACATCCAGTCTCGAGTTCCGGGGGCAGTGCCAGGTATTGAGGAGCAAGACTCATGCTAGTTTCTCGCAAGTGTGACCCTGGACTTAGTGAAAAACTCACAATCTATTGATCTGCATACCTATGAGCTTGATAAATGTTTAAACTTCCATTTGAAGTGATAAAACTAAATTTCACAACTCATCTTTCTGAAAAAGTTTTGTGTTTTAAAACATGATTTTATATCAAACTCTCTCTAGATCTAACAGATATTTTTATTATATCTACATAATTTCCTTCATCGGTTGTGGTTTTATTTCCTAGGCTGTGACGTACTTATATGAATCACTTTGTCATTTGAAACACATTACATCAATGCATTCATATCAAACACTTTTTTTTAGCATACAGCTAAATACATAGTCAAATTGCTCAAAATATTGAGATACAAAAGTGTAAAATTGTTTATTAGATACATTCATGTTATATTTTCCAACAAATATACTTCTGTTCTCTTCAATGCTATTTTACAGTTATAACAGGTGGTATTGGCAAGATGATGCTTGTTCGGAGCAGCTGTATTCCAGAAGGTGACATGGTCAAAATTTACAAACTTTCTGTTGTATGCAATAAAAAAGGTATAATAGACCTGAAAATCTTGAATCTTGAAAATAGATATTGAAATTAAGCAGATTTGTATTATATACTGCTCAAAAAAATAAAGGGAACACTTAAACAACAGATTATAACTCCAAGTAAATCAAACTTCTGTGAAATCAAACTGTCCACTTAGGAAGCAACACTTATTGACAATCAATTTCACATGCTGTTGTGCAAATGGATTAGACAACAGATGGAAGTTATTGGCAATTATCAAGACACTCAGTAAAGGAGTGGTTCTGCAGGTGGGGACCACAGACCACATCTCAGTACCAATGCTTTCTGGCTGATGTTTTGATTACTTTTGAATGTTAGTTGTGCTTTCACACTCATGGTAGCATGAGATGGACTCTACAGCCCACACAAGTGGCTCAGGTAGTGCAGCTCATCCAGGATGGCACATTAATGCGAGCTGTGGCAAGAAGGTTTGCTGTGTCTGTCAGCGTAGTGTCCAGAGGCTGAAGGCGCTACTAGTAGACAGGCCAATACACCAGGAGATGTGGAGGGGACCGTAGGAGGGCAACAACAAAGCAGCAGGACCGCTACCTCCACCTTTGTGCAAGGAGGAAAAGGACGAGCACTGCCAGAGCCCTGCAAAATGACCACCAGCAGGCCACAAATGTGCTTGTGTCTGCACAAATGGTTAGAAACTGACTCCATGAGGATGGTCTGAGTGCCCGATGTCCACAGATGGAGGTTTTGCTCACAGCCCAACACTGTGCAAGACGCTTGGCATTTGCCACAGAACACCAGGATTGGCAATTTCGCCACTGGCGCCATGTGCTCTTCACAGATGAAAGCACGTTCACACTGAGCATATGTGACAGATGTGACAGAGTCTGGAGACACCGCAGAGAGCGTCTGCTGCCTGCAACATCCTTCAGAATGACTGGTTTGGCAGTGGGTCAGTAATGGTATGGGGTGGCACTTCTTTGGAGGGCCGCACAGACCTCCATGTGCTCACCAGAGGTAGTCATTAGGCACCGAGATGAGATCCTCAGACCCCTTGTGAGACCATATGCTGGTGCGGTTGGCCCTGGGTCCCTCCTAATGCAGGACAATGCCAGACCTCATGTGGCTGGAGTGTGTCAGCAGCTCCTGCAAGATGAAGGCATTGAAGCTATGGACTGGTCCGCCCATTCCCCAGACCTGAATCCAATTGAGCACATCTGGTACATCATGTCTCTCTCCATCTACAAACTTCACATTGCACCACGGACTGTCCAGGAGTTGGCGGATGCTTTAGTCCAGGTCTGGGAGGAGATCCCTCAGGAGAGCATCCACGCCTCATCAGGAGCATACCCAGGTGTTGAAGGGAGGTCATACAAGCACATAGAGGCCACACACTACTGAACATCATTTCCTTGTCTTGAGGCATTTCCACTGAAGTTGGATCAGCCTGTAATTTGATTTTCCACTTTGATTTTGAGTATCTTTCCAAAACCTGACCTTCATGGGATATTAATTTTGATTTACTCTGATAATTTTTATGTTTTATTGCTCTCAACACATTCCACTATATAATGAATAAAGATTTACAACTGAAATCTTTCATCCAGTGATATCTGGGATGTGGGATTTTAGTGTTCCCTTTATTTTATTGAGCAGTGTATATTTTCAGAGAAATTGGCTGCTTTCTCTTCCTGCATTGATCTTTCACTCTTACTTCATGGGTAAAGTCTGTAATATCTGTATTCAATTACTTCAGAATTTCCCATTCTTGAGATAGAAGACAGCTAGTGGTTCTAAAATTCTATGGTAAGGCAAAAAGGGAGAAGCTGGAGGGAGTCACAGACATTCTGCTGCAAGATCTCCATAGAAAATAAATTAATTTTCTGTTTCCATGCAAACTGGCTTGTTTTTATCTAACCAGATCAGCGCATCCCTACTCAACACAATTACTCAATCAACTGGTTTCTACAAGTTCAACAAAAAGTACAACTTTAATGATTAATGGAGGCTTAGAATTCTTATATCACTTCATGACAAGCATCTATAGCATTTAGTAAAGTACCTATTGACTATTATGACTTGCCACATACAGCCATAGCCTGAAAACAGCTGCTGGTAGCACTCCTGAGGAATATCAACTTAATTATTTAATGGGCCGTGACCTTCAGTTTGCTAGTATTCTTGGGTTTGAATGCTGCAAATGGCTTCTTTAGATTGCACCAAAGATATTCTATGAGGGTCAGCTAAGGTGACTGTGATGGCCACTGCAGTATGTTCCAGGACTTCTGAAATTTTGCTTCATTCTTCTTCCTTCAAACTTAATACTGATGAAGGCCAGAAAAAGCAGCACTTTTGTTTTTTTGCTCTGTAAGGGGTGTTCTGGGACCGTTTGATACTTCTCTCCCTTAATGTAAATATGCCATTGTTGCTTGAATGTACATATTTTTACCTGCTGATGTTATGTGTAATGTTCCCTTGTAATGCTGCTATGTACAGTATATATGTTGATGATGAGTAGATTATTGAACATAGAGTATAGTACCCTTGTTAGGCCACTAGATGGGGGCACGTTAGTATACTTAAGTTAGGACTGTAAATAGTTAACTTAGGAGGGGCTGACCGTGGTTAAGTGTAGAAGTCTTCCTGTTTTGTATTCAGTTAGGGCCTAGTGCCTGTGTAGGGCGGTCAGTTCCGCAATGTTCAAGCAAGCTACCCAGCCATTCAGAGTCCGGATGCACAGAAGTGCAGCAGAGGCAGCAGTGCTACCGCAGTCAGCAGCAGGAGCTTGAGAAGAGGTCAGTACAGGGATGTAGGTTGCTCACCATGTGGCAGGTCATTGCATGGGCTGATGCTCTCGTATCCAGGGTGAAATGGATGAGGGAACCCCCAAGCACAGTGAGTCTGGACAGGAAGGATGCTGAGTTACTTCAAGCGGCGGTCAGACCTCATAATGTACCGAAGGACATAGAGAGGAGTGCAGAAGAAGTGATTAATGTGAACTGTGTGGATCCGTATGCTGATGTTGTTACTGACGAGGATGTGCTGCGACAAGGAAAGAGTAAAGTTCTGTGTTTTACAATGGACTCTGTCTCTTTATGTGAAACAACACAAGCAGCGGAGCTTCAAGAAGCTTGATGGGACCTTGACGGTGCAGGGGGTGATACAGAATGTACAGTCATGGACAAAAGTTTTGAGAATGACACAAATATTAATTTTTACAAAGTCTACTGCTTCACTTTTTCTAATGGCAATTTGCATATACTCCAGAATGTTATAAAGAGTGATCAGCTTAACAGCAATTACTTGCAAAGTCAATATTTGGCTAGAAAATGAACTTTATCCCCAAAACACATTTCAACATCATTGCAGTCCTGCCTTAAAAGGACCAGCTAACCTCTTTTCAGTGATTGCTCCATTAACACAGGTGTGGGTGTTGATGAGGACATGGCTGGAGATCAATCTGTCATAATTAAGTAAGAATGACACCACTGGACACTTTAAAAGGAGGCTGGTGCTTGGCATCATTGTTTCTCTTCTGTTAACCATGGTTATCTCTAAAGAAACACGTGCAGTTATCATTGCAATGCACAAAAATGGCCTAACAGGGAAGAGTATCGCAGTTAGAAAGATTGCACCTCAGTCAACAATCTATCGCATCATCAAGAACTTCAAGGAGAGAGGTTCCATTGTTACCAAAAAGGCTCCAGGGCGCCCAAGAAAGACCAGTAAGCGCCAGGACCAGTCTCTTAAAAGTGTTTCAGCTGCGGGATCGGGCTACCAGCAGTGCAGCGCTTGCTCAGGAATGGCAGCAGGCAGGTGTGAGTGCATCTGCACGCACTGTGAGGCGGAGACTCTTGGAGCAAGGCCTGGTCTCAAGGAGGGCAGCAAAGAAGCCACTTCTCTCCAGAAAAAACATCATGGACAGATTGATATTCTGCAAAAGGTACATGCAGTGGACTGCTGAGGACTGGGGTAAAGTTATTTTCTCTGATGAATCCCCTTTTCGATTGTTTGGGACATCAGGAAAACGCCTCATTCGGAGAAGACAAGGTGAGCGCTACCACCAGTCTTGTCTCATGCCAACTGTTAAGCATCCTGAAACCATTCATGTGTGGGATTGCTTCTCAGCCAAGGGAATCGGCTCTCTCACAGTCTTGCCTAAAAACACAGCCATGAATAAAGAATGGTACCAGAATGTCCTCCAAGAGCAACTTCTCCCAACCCTCCAAGAGCAGTTTGGTGATCAACAATGCCTTTTCCAGCATGATGGAGCACCTTGCCATAAAGCAAAGGTGACAACTAAATGGCCCAGGGAACAAAACATAGAGATTTTGGGTCCATGGCCTGGAAACTCCCCAGATCTTAATCCCATTGAGAACTTGTGGTCAATAATCAAGAGACGGGTGGACAAACAAAAACCTAAAAATTCTGACAAAATGAAAGCATTGATTGTGCAAGAATGGACTGCTATCAGTCAGGATTTGGTCCAGAAGTTGATTGAGAGCATGCCAGGGAGAATTGCATAGGTCCTGAAGAAGAAGGGTCAACACTGCAAATATTGACTTGCTGCATTAACTCATTCTAACTGTCAATATAAGCTTTTGTTACTCATATGTTTGCAATTATATTTCTGTCTGTGATAAAAACATCTGTCAAACACACATAAAAACCAGAGGGCAGCAGATCATGTGAAAATATAATATTTGTGTCATTCTCAAAACTTTTGGCCATGACTGTATGCTGCAGAAGGGACATTATTTTCATGTGATTGGGAGCCAGGGCACACCAAAAACACTAGCCTCAGCCACGACTATGGCCCTGGCACAGCCCCTCACAGCTCAACAGAACATCCCCAAATTTCTGTGGTTTATTTATATGGTGTGATGAATGGGCACACAGTCCGCCACACGGTAGCCCGGGGGTCACGGCTTGTGATCCCACCGCTGCCACCACATGTGATGGAACGTGCACACACACGACGGCTGCTGCCGTCCGACCCAGTAAACTGCAGGGATTTATAACTATCCCACTTCCACTTAGGAACTTGCAGCTCTCTGGCGCCCCCCTTACCCTCAGGTCAGTCAGGGAACTGCACCTAGGATAATGGGTCGCCAGACGGGTCACTTGGATGTGTGCTGGCTATTGGGCACGCTGCAGTGAGGGAATTATAATTACTCCTGGCTGCAGCCAGGCAGTACCCTTATAAACCCCGCTGCGTCACTGCCAGCGTCCCCCAATAGATTAACACTTTACACCCCTTCCTTTTAGCTGCCACCAGCTACGGGTTTGACTTAATACACAATTTATCAAGAGGGTCCGTAGCAACCCCAAAACAGTAGCGTAGTACTTCAGGCACGTGCAGATTCGTTTATAGAGCAGGAGAAACAAACTAATAAATTTATAGGTTTATTCCTTAAAAACAGGCAATGCTTATACAATATAAAAAGATGTAACAAACTGAGACATTATCGTTATGTACAGATGCAGTTATAAAATAAAATGGGATTAAGAATGAAAGATAACTCACATGGTTGTTAGATCATTACAGGCAAGCCAGGCTGGGGGAAGGAGCCACACGTCATAGTTCATTGGTAGATCTCTTACTCAGCAGAAAGAATTCTCGTAAGGAACTTCACTGTAAGACTTATGCATGTCAGCTTCTGACCTCACAAAAAGGGCTGGTCCTCTGGCCACCTTCCCTGGCTGCAAGCTATGGTTTGAGCTCTGCGATATCATAAGGTTCATAACTCGTCCTGTGAACCTATCAGAATAACGGCAGACCTATCAATGATCTCAGTCTAGAATGACGGTTCCAATGAGCCCACACTTGGGTGGGCTAGTTCATGGGGCACCCGAGAATTCCATTTCTCGGGTTCTGTTGGAGTTACGGGTTTACCAGTACCACGGGAACAATACCCGTCGGCGCATGGTTCAACACAGTAACTTTCGTGTTTCTAGCGAATGCTCCCACCGTGTTATTAACCAAAAAAGAATGAATACTCCAACATGGCTGCTATAGGAAGAAAGCACGTGTTCGGACAATGCAGGACCCCTGCGGTGAAGCGGGAAAACTTCCAGCACTGGCAGCTCACATTACACTGCCTGAGTGCAGGCTGACAGGGGGGAAGGGAAGCGTGAGCTGCAGAGAAAAGGAGGGAGGGGTAGTTTGCCCTGTGCTTGCAAACGGTGGGGGGTTGTAGTACTATGGGGAAGAGTTCTGGAAACAGCACCAGAGATGAAGCTTGCAATATCATCACACCTCCCCCCTTTAGAGGGCGCTACGGAGGCATGACCTCTCGGTAATCCGACATGCGCACCTCAGCGGGTTTGCCACGTCCACTTTCTCGGGCTCTGGACTCATGGAACCCCCACCTACCCGGTGCCCCAGGTAGTGGACCTCCCTCATGCCCATCTGGCATTTTCCCGGCTTGATGGTCAGACCTGCCTGGTGAATACGCTTGAGCACCTCCTGGAGATGCTGAAGGTGTTCCTCCCAGGTGGAACTGAAGACGGCAATGTCGTCCAGGTACGCCACAGCGTACTCCTCCAGTCCCTGAAGCAGGTGGTTGACCATCCGCTGAAAAGTGGCAGGGGCATTGGGGTTTGTTGCAGGCTTACCCCCTCCCCAGCGGGTGGCGACGGGCTTCCGCACCTCGGGTTTCCGGTTGGCCTCATAGCTGTCGGCGATCCGGGCTGTTGTGACCGCGTCCTCTGGTTCTCGGTCCAGGATGAACTGTCGGACCTCAGCTGGGCACAGATGCAGGAACTGGTCTTTGATCATCAGGTCTTTCAGCTCCTCATAGGTGTCAACTGACAGTCCATGGATCCACTGGTCAAAGTGGTTCCTGAGTCCTTGCACCACATCGCTATAACTGTCGTGTGGGCCACGTTGGAGGTTCCGGAACTTCTTTCGGTATACCTCAGGGGTTAGCTGGTACTTGGCGATCAGGGCCTGCTTGATGGCCTCATAGTCACTGTCTTGATCTGGCGCGAGGGAAGCGAACGCCTCCAAAGCTTTGCCCTTTAGCCCGGGGGTCAAGTACCTGGCCCATTGGTCGGCAGGCAGCCGGTACTGTCTGCAGACTTTCTCAAAGGCCCGCAGAAAAGTGTCCAAGTCTCCGTCCCTTTCCAGCACGGGAAAGTGCTCCGGCCGGGGCTTGGGACTCTGAGTGTTGCTGGGCACACTGCTCTGAGCTGTGGAGGGCATTGCCCCTCGCTGGACCATCTCCAGCTCATGGGCTCTCTGCGCTTGGGCTGCCCGCTCGGCTCGGGCTCTCTCAGCCTCCCGCTCGGCTCTCTCAGCCTCTCGCTGGGCTTGGCGCTCGGCTCTCTCAGCCTCTCGCTGGGCTTGGCGCTCGGCTCGGGCCTCCTGCTGGTATTGCTGAATCAGCTTCAGGCGCCCCCCCGGTCGTCGGTGGGGAGTTCCTCCAGGGCCGCCAGCAGGTAAGGGTCCATCCCCCCTGG